>CM052549.1:67825949-67990519 GCA_028533065.1 Trachops cirrhosus
GTGGGTGGGCCTGTGCACCCCGTGGGACCTTCCTCCTCAGTCAGTGCCCCAAAGCTCTATTTCCCAGTGCTGGGACCCTGAGTTGCACACAGTGCCTTGCTTCACAATGGCCGCCTCACTGGGTCTGCCGGTCGCCACCCCCTGGCCGGGGCCCACCAGCCACCGCCGCTTGTGCGCCCAGGGTCTGCCTGCTGCGGACTTGAGCGCTGCCCCGGGTGCTCAGCTCTCCGCTCCTCATCCCTCGCCTGGCTGCCCGACTCCGCCCCTCCTACCGGTCTGGATGAAAGTGTCTATTTTTAAATCCTTGGCTGTCCGACTTCCATACACTTCAATTTTCTGTCATTTCTGGTTGATATTTTGTTTCTATATTGTTGTTGTCCCTATCTTGGTTGTGCGAGGAGGCACAGTGCGTCTACCTATGCCTCCATCTTGGCCGGAAGTCCCCTATTTATTTTTTAATTGTTGTTCAAGTACAGTTGTCTCCATTTTCACCCCACCTCAGCCCCCATCCCACCCATCCCCGCCTCCCACCCTCAAACTTACCTGCTTTGGCTTTGTCCATGTGTCCTTTATGCATGTTCCTTGATGGACCTTCCCTTATTTCCCCCCATTATCACTCTTCCCTCTCCCATCTAGGTTTTGTTCTTTAAAGGACACATCAAAAAAGTGGAAAGATAACCCACAGGATGTATTAAAGTATTTGTAAACATATTTTGACAAGGTTTTACTATCCAGAATATATAAAGAATTCTTACAATGCAATAATTAAAATATAAATAACTCAATTGAAAATCGGCAATGGATTTAACTCGAAATCTCTTTAGGGCCAATAAGCACATAAAAAGATGGGCAACATCATTTGTCATTAGGAAAATGCAAATCAAAATCATATTGAGGTACCACTTGTCACCCATCAGGATGGCTATAATAAAAAAGACAGACAATAAGTGTTGGTGAGGATATGGAGAAATTAGAATCCTTATAGATTGTCGATAGGAATGTAAAATAGTACAGCCACTTTGGAAACAGTCTGGCAGTTCCTCAAAAAGTTAAACACAGAGTTAGCATATAACCCAGTGCTTTGATTCTTAGTTGTGCCCCCAAAGAAGAGAAAACACAAAACTCATACACACTCATAGAAACACTATTCAGCCAACAAGTTGAAACAACCCAAATGTTCATTAATTGATTAACGGAAAAATAAATGTGGTATATCCATACAGTGGAATATTAATCAGCCATAAAAAGGAATGAAGTTCCGTTATATGCTACCACATGGATGAATCTTGAAAACGGGCTAAGTGGAAGAAGCCAATCACAACAGAGCCCGTGTGGTATGATTCTACTTTAACATGAAATGTCCAGAGTAGGCAAAGCCACAGACACAGAGGCAGGTTAGTGGTTTCCTGGGCTGGGGGCATGGAAAATTGGAAGTGACTGCTAAGGGATGTGGCATTTCTTTTTCTTTTTTTAAAAAGATATTATTTATTTTAGACAGAGGGGAAGGGAGGGAAACATCCATGTGTGGTTGCCTCTCACGCGCTCCCTACTGGGGACCTGACCTGGCCCACCACCCAGGCATGTGCCCTGACTGGGAATCCAACCAGCCACCCTTTGGTTCACAGGCCGGCACTCAGTCCACGGAGCCACACCAGCCAGGGCATTTCTTCTGGGGGTAATGATAATGTTTTAAAATTAATTGTGCTGCCGGTTGTACAACCTTGTGACTATAGTAAAACCACTGAATTATACAGTTTAAAAGATTGAATTTTAAGGTATGCGAATTATATCTCAATAAAAAATAATATCAAATAGAGGTTGAAAAAAATTAAAAATAAATAAAAATGATACTGTTCTAATGCCATGTTTTCGGCTAGTGGTCCGGCAATGACCCAGGCCTTTTGCACAGCTGCAGGGCCAGCTCTGACTTGTGAGGCCTCTGGGCCATTGCAGGCAGTTGCCTCATTTCATCACAAGGAGAGAATACAAGAAAGCTCTCAATTCACATCCTTTTTTTTTATACCAGTGCTTACCTAAGTTGCAGTCATGATTGTCCAGATCATTAGGGTCCTGAGTAAGCTCAGAATCAAGAAAGTAAGTTAGTGTTCTGGACCCAGTTTATACACCTTCTTGGTTGGCCAAGCCCCGCCCCTTCCGGAGCAATCTTGCCAGGTCTTGCCCTGCGTCGCCCACTTCTTTTGCGGCCCCTGCAGTCGCAGCTGCTGTCTTTGCTCTAACTTGCTCAGGCTCTGTCTCAACCACCCATTGGAGCTCCAGCACCAAGTCCAGCCCCATGAATTTCCGGAGCCTCTGTCTGCCCAGCAGCTTCTCAGAGGGGCTCATAACCACGCAGATGGGAAACGAACACTCGAGGGGTAAACTTTGACCGAAAAGGGAGGCAGGACTGGGAGGAGCTGCCAGTTGCTCGCCCTACTTCTCTCTTGCCAACTGACTCTTCCAGGCCTTGGAGACATCCCAAGTGAGCGAGCGGCAACCATGTGCATTTGCTTCCGGGGCCCTAGCCAGCTAATGTTCGCTTTCCTCGCTTCCCTCTTGCATTTTACCTCCTTCTTGCCGCCATGGGTTTGCCACCTCCCCAGGGAAACATTAACCCGTAGGCTTTGCCTCAAGCTCTGTTTTCGAGGAAGCTGAGACAGACAAACTAACTGCATTTGCTTGAGAATAAAGAGTTTATGAACTCTCAAAGGCTCTTTGGGCTATTTTCATCATCCCGAATTCCTACCTTGCCCCATTAAATAGAAACTTCCGCTCACTTCTCTGGGAGGGAATGGTACTGGGAAAGAGTTTCAATCCTTCTCCTGACCTCCTGCACTCCGTGGGGTGTTTGCCCTGCAGTTATCCAGCTGCTTTGCTGAACACTGTGTGAGTTTAATTCTGGGAGGAAATAATAAGAAGCCTGTTTGGATGTAGGTGCCAGCCACATTTTGTCCAATCTAGCTTTATCAGTAATGAAGCTGTATTTTCATCTCAATTTATCTGATTCTTGTTCTTTTGTTGAAAGATTTTATTTATTTATTTTTAGAGAGCAAGGAAGGGAGGGAGAAACATTGATCGGTTGCCTTTCCCACGCACCCCAACCATGCCCCCAACTGGGGACCAAACCAATAACGCAGGCATGTGCCCTGACCTGGAATAGAAATGGCGACCTTTCTCTTTGTGCGATGACACCCAACTAAACCACACCAGTCAGGAGTCAGATTCTGAAGCCCTGTGATCATTCAACTCAGAACCTGTGCTAGTTGGGGAAGAGATTGTTATGAGTGATAAGGAGCCCTCACGCCCCCCACGGGCTAGAATCAATATGCAGATACCCCCCCCCCCAATCTTCTTCGGCCCAGAGCAGGCTACCTCCAGCCAATGGCTCTCAAGTGTATTCCAGGCGGGGCACGCAGGCAGTGACTTCATAGGAATAACACTGGTAATAGGGACGTCAGCATCATATTAACACATCCATATTTTGTTTGGGGCAGAAATTTAAAATGAGTTCATGATACATTAAGACATACAGTTTAGGTCACCATTATGTTACTAACAGGCATGCCTTTTTAAATGAATTCTTTTGTTAAAAGATGACACTTAGTCTAGGGATTTTTCCCCTCCCCCCCAGTGGCTAGGCTCCAAGTGTTAGATTGGAAATTCTCAATGGTGTGCTAAAATGTGGGCTAAAGGTGTGCAGAGCAGAGGTGGACCCCAGCCTTGGAGCAGCCCTACACAATCAGTGTATCCTTTGTGTCACGTGCACATCATGCTTTATGTGACGTGTGCCATGATGCGAAAATGCCTGGGAAGCACTGAGGGTAGGCACACTTTTAATAAGGGATAGTTTGCCTCTGCTGAAGCGGCGTGCTAATTAAAAATGTTTGGGAATTAATGATGTAGGAAGAACGTCAGAGAAATATTTGTTGAATGAATCAGTGAATCAAGGAAATAAAACAAAAACAGCCTGTGTCCTCCTGTGGTCCCTTATGGGAAACAGGTGAAAAATAAACCCTATTTATCTGAGTAGAAAAAGCTTTTGGAACAGGCTGACAAGGGAGAAGAGAGGACACACTTGAGGAAGGACAACACAATGTCCCAAGTTTTCCCCTGAGGCCTTTCCGCTCAGTCCTTAAGAGATCTTTCCTCCTTTGCTTCATTATTTCTATCTCTTGCCTCAGAAGCAACACACAGGCTCTGCCTCCCTTGATCCCCTGAGGCCAGGTCCCGTCTCCTCCCACCTCTAAATAGATTATCTTAGTCCCCTGGAGGCCCTCAATCCCAGCTCCCCTCAGCGGCATTGCTGTGCCAGAGGCACAGGTGAGCGCGCCTTTGTCTGCAGCTCTGCTGCCCCACATGCCCACCACCACCACCACTAAGCTGCTAGAATTTGGAACTCCTGAAAAGCAAACCCTGGGGTTCACTGGCACCTAATAAAGACCAAAAAACACTCCATCCAAGCACGTGCTTCATTGTCCAAACTACATCCTTGCCCAAGATTTTTGACCAGTGCACAAACAGAGGTTAAACCTCCACCATCATTTACCGGGGCTATTTCTGAAATTTACAAAGGGTCTCAAAACAACTGGCCTGGCCTCTTTCTATCAGCAAAGCTGGTTACTGGTTAGCAGGGATTATCCATTGGGTACCACCCTTGGCCCAGCCCAGAGCCTGGCCAGGATTTCCTATATCATCCCTGATTTCCCTTGTTACACTCCTGATTTCTAGGTTACCCCACATTTTCAAATATTCCGCATCTACCTTGAGAGAGAGGAAAGGGGATGCGGTAGCTTTTGGGAATGCCTGTCTTCAGCACAAGGAAGGTGCCAGGCAAAGTCCCCAGAGGCTCCAGCTTGCTGCCACCCCTACCACACAGATTGTTCCCCTTCCGGGCTGCCCTCCCCCACCCCCACTAGTCTCAGAGCTCTTTGCTTCCCCTGAGGCCCAGTGCCTCTGCCCAGCCTCTGCTGCTGCTGGGCATGTGTGTGTGTGTGCGTATGTGTGTGTAATTCACGGGAGCTGACACTCCCTGGGAGGGTGCTGAAGGCAGGGTAGCAGCAATTTTTGAGGGGTGCCAGGGGGCCCCTAAAAGCTTACAGAACCAAACGCTCACCTCAAATGGAAACAAAGAAAAGAGGGAGCTGGGCAGGAAAACAGAAGAAAAAATCAGAATTCAAA
Organism: Trachops cirrhosus; assembly: GCA_028533065.1. NCBI lineage: Eukaryota > Metazoa > Chordata > Mammalia > Chiroptera > Phyllostomidae > Trachops > Trachops cirrhosus. Next base: position 67,831,125 of record CM052549.1, read on the forward strand.
ACTCAACCACAGAGGCTTATAGGCCTGAAATGATTATTTCTCACTGGTAATAGCCCTTTTCTGATTTTAAAAGTAATATCTTCCCAGTGGGGAACATTTAGAACATGTACAGAAAATGACAGTCATCTATAATCCCACGTCCCAGAGAGGAATGCCTTAATATTTGGCATGTTTTCATTTTTCTGCTCATTTATTTCTACGTAGTTGAAGTGTATTGTATATAGGAGTTTGTATCAACTTTTTTCACCTACTAAATCATGAGCACCTGCTCCTAACATTGTTTTTGGCTGTTGTGAACTGTTTCATCACACGGATGTACCATGTGTGTTTAATGTCGATGGATTCATGGATGCCGGTTGCACCCTTTTTTATCTTGTTATAATTAACACCACATGCTTGTATATAATACTCTAATTTTTAAAACTTTCTTAGGATATAGTCCAAATAATGTGGAACTCCTGGGCAAAAGGCATGAGCATTTTAAGATTCTTGATTTTCAGAAAGGCTGTACAGCCAGCCACCACTGGCAGCATTATTTAAATAAATCGTTGACACACTCTTCCCCCAAAATGAACTTTGTTCTTTTGCAACAGTTTGCCTCTCTGGAATGTTGAGGGAGAAGACGAAACATCCTCCGCTGGGTTAGAGCTGAATCTGTCTTTGGCAGCGGAGGCAAGGCCCTGGCCAGCACCAGGAGACTGGAATATTGTGGAGTGTCAAAGGTCATGACTATCTTTGTTGAATTAACGGGTTGGTGCCCACCTTTCTCGCAGTACCAGGAGCTCCGTGAGAGTGAAACCCAGCTCTTTCTTACAATATTGCTGGTATGCAGCAGAGTCGCTGGCACACCCAGCCAGGTGCTCAGGAGCGCTTCGTTAATCGGGCTTAGTTGGGGTTCCTCGCCTTCTCTTTCATTTCACTTTTAGAGTTCTAGCTCAGGTGGCATGGCCCAGGTTTCTGTAGAGAATTTTTCTCCCGACCTTCCTTGCCCTCTAAGGAAGCCCTGAGAATTTCTGGGGCACAGAGGCATCATCCACCATTTGTTCCCATTCGCTTTCCATGTCCCCTTTCTGCTTTGTTTCCTCCCCATCGGACTCTTTTTTAATTTTTTTACAACTTTTTAAAACTTGATTTTCAAGAGAGAGGAATGAAGGGAGAAGGGAGGGAGTGGGGGAGAGAGAGAAAGCGAGAAACGTTGATTTGTTGTTCCACTTATCTATACATTCATTGGTTGTTTCTTGTATGTGTCCTGACCGGGTATTGAACCTGCAGCCTTGGGTATCAGGGTGATGCTCTAACCAACTGAGCTAGCCGGCAAGGGCTATCCCTCCCCGCTGGGTTCTGTCTGGGCCAGATATACAGTGTCCCTCCCCATGCACTGACTTCTCACACAGTCCCTTTTGTGGGGAGGCCACTTGTCCCTGCCCCCACTGCTGCTCCTTCCTTCCTCCCCGCAGTCACCCAGCTGGTGCGACCTCACATCAAACCAGAGTGTCACAGTGTTGGCACTGACGGGAGAGTATTTCTGATTATAGTACGAGGTTTGCTTGCTCCGCACTGCGTTCCAGCCATCTACCAGATCGGTAATTAAGTCAAGAAGGGAAAAAAAGAACCTATGCGTTTGGTATGACTTGTTTTGGAGAAATCAGTATTTGCTGGGTATTAGATATTTTTCCCTCGGACCCTGCTGGGTTTTGACTGGTGAACCTTGAGCTCCCACACACAGATCACCGGAATTAAATTTCTCTCACTGAGGGATAACAGTGTGTCTGCGGTTGAGATGACTGAGTGTGTTTTGAGGCATTCCTTCATTTCTAGGGCGGGGAAGGAGATCTTGAATCAGAAGCGCCAAGAAGATTGTGCCAAGAAGATTGTACCCTCCTGCGGCTGCCTGTCTTCTGAAATGGGAAGACCACGCTTGTGGGGGCCAGTTGTGCTGATCCCATTCATTTTCCACGCAGGTGGAAACAGTTAATTTGGTCAGTTTTATTAACCCTGGAAGCCAAGGTTTTTATGGAGCAGACACAAAACGAAACACCACAACCCCCTCGCTCTCACACAGACTTCAGCAAGGAAACAAACACCATGCCCACTCACACAAATGGTCTCCCAATGGTTTCCTTGGGCGAGAATTTTCTCAAACAAAGCTGTGTTGGCTAAATTATTAACACTTTGACTATGAACTGCCTAGAATCAGGAAAGTCAGATCCACTGATTGACCAGGGTACTAATCCTTACAAGCTGGCAAAGAATTGGCCAAATATACTGGGCAATTCCAGTACAAACACTCTGCCTTGTACAAACAAAGTTGTCCCCGTCTGGCAGGATAAGCCGCTATCAGGCTCTGAAATTCAGGAGCTCTCTGTTGGTAAGAGAGAATACCAAACAGAGGCCTTGGTGTCTAAGCCTTGTGACGTGGTCAGTAAGTGCAACATCGTACTGAGACTTCTGACTTCCGCAGGCAATTCACTCATTCACCTCACCTTTTCTACGCACTCATCTTGGAAATACAAGATTTCTAATGGGGGAATACGTCCTCAAAGTATTTCTCAGGCTATTAGAGAGACTGGGACTTACATAATTAAGGTGCAGGTGAACCTCCCGTGTTCTTCTTTTCTTGTTTTAGTTAGGATGAGAAATAAATGCATGATATGTGTAGTATTATACACATAGGTATGTAGATTACAATTGAGAATCGACTGTGTTTGTTTCTGTGGTTCTGGATGCCTGAGGAAGGAATGAAAGACATTTTCCCCTCCCTGTAAGGTAAATAGGCCTCTTAGATTCCTGGGAAATTTTTACCTCCAGGAGGTGATAATAGGAGGTAGTGAGGACCATCTGTAAATCTCCCATCAGTGAGATAAGATTGTATCGTCTAAGGAAGGCAGGGGCAGACCCAAGGAGTTCCAAGGACAGGGAGGAACTCAGCTGGCCGAGGCTGTGGAGCCTGGGGAGGGGTGGGGAAGCTGACACTCTGAGCAGGGGGCTGGATGGACAAGGAGGCCCAGGACCCTGTGGGACGACAGTGTCCGAAAGGGCATCGGAACAGGGCCTGAAGCGGCAGCTCTGGCTCACAGAGTCAAAACAGCAGAGCCAACCAGGGCTTCTTCCTGCTGGAGGACTGTGTCCGGGGGACTCCTTCTAAGTACTCCGTGCAGAGCGGCGATCCAAGGGCATGGACCCCATCCCCGAGCAATTGATGTCAGACTTCCATCCAAGTGGGTGAGCTTGACGTGGTTCCAATTAATGCCAAAGACATCTTTCAAAAAGTAATATATTTACCATCCTCATTGTTGTTGAACAGTTCATACCTGCTACATGTGTGGGATGCTAAAGTGAGGAAATTAGGGAGTACTTCCTGGAGGAGGCGACCCTTTAGCTGAGACCTAAGAACATCTAAGTGAACCAGGCTAGGGCAGGATTTGGGGTGGCGGAAGAGGTCAGTAGAGAAGAAGCAGCAGCACAATTAAAGGGCAGGAGGGGACAATGGTGCGCGCAGAGAGAGCACATAGTACGTGTTGGATGAGTGGTACTTGCATGTGACTGGAGAGAGGGAGAGCGGGAGGAAGGAGAGAAGAGGGTCAACATCCCATACATCATAAAGCCTGGAGGGAGGTCAGGTAACTTCAGGATCTCTCCCACACTACTTCTCCCTCCTTCTTCGGAACCTCCATCTCCTCAAAGCGTCAGCCTGTGACAGCTGCCACCCTTGGTGGCAGAAAGTACCGAGCACATAGTCGTTCTTTCTTCTTGCCAAAATAACTCCAATTTTGTTTCCCTCACACAGATACGAGCTTTGCTAAACCAATCTGGGTCATCCTCTCCCCATGTTAGAGATCTGTGTAGGAGTGGGAATGTGAGGTAATTTCTGACCTCTGAGACCCGAGGAAAGAGCTGCAGGCCTTCTGGGAAAGATGGCTTTGCTCTTAAAACACATTGGAAGAAAGGGTGCCTTCTCTTTTGGGAGGGGCTGCTGCCGAGTCCGCCTGTGACTCTGGAACTGGGTCACCATCCTGGAGACTGTGTAAGAAGCCAGCCGAGGCACGAGCTGACACACCGACCATCCGAGAATCCTTCACTCTGATCATCACTTCCTACTTTTCCAACTCACTTACTCCGTTGATTCTCCAGCCTCATCAGAACAACACTCCAGTGTCCCAATCCACACTCTGTTCCTGTCCTCACGTCCCTCTTATCCACCTAGATTCCATGGTCCACCACTGTATTTGTTTGCTCGGGCTGCCATAACAAACTATCACAGACTCTGTGGCTTCAACAACAGACATTAATTGCCTCATAGTTCTGGAGACTGGAAGTTCAAGCTCAAGGTGCTGGCAGGGTTGGTTTGCTCTAAGGCCTGTCTCCTTGGCCTGCAGATGGCCTTCCCTGTCCTCCCTAACACTGTCGCCTTGGCCCCACCTCCATCAGTCTTTATCACATCAGCCTGCCTTTATTTTCTGCAGAGCCCTTCATAGCTGACGCTATTGGCTGCCTCCCCAAACATTTCCCCTTCTGCCTTGCTGACAGAACTCTGATTTTGTTCGGGTGACCATTCTCCCTCCCCCCATCTCAGGAGTGAACCCTAATTTGTCTAAGCCAATGATGGGGCTCCCAGTCCCTTTGCCAATGCTTGCTTTGGGATTGAACGTGTGATGGCATTCTGTCGAATGAAACGTGAGGGGACTCTATTAGGAGGGGCTGCTAGGAAAAGGCTCTGTTCTTCTGAAAAGGAGACACATGGCATGAAACGGTCCTGTTTTCTTCCAGGGAATGTTGTCCTGTCTGAGTGTGAGGCCTGGGACTTTAAGAGCCGACTCACAACCAAGCTGTGAGCTGAGGACCAGGCAGAGGGTGGCACAGCAGGAGACCAGAGGGGATTCGGGTCCTTCAGGGAGCTGTTGCTTCCCTGAGTTAATCAAGCCTGGAGCTGTCTGACCACAGGAGTTCTTTTCTTTTTAATCATAGTTTATTTATTTATTTTTAACATTCTCATTCAAGGACATGTTCATTGATTTTTTTTTTTTTTTTAGAGAGAGGGGGCAAGGGGAAAGAGGGTGAGAGAGAGAGAGAGAGGAACATCAGTGTGAGAGACAAAGAAAAAGATCCGTCCACCTGAGTCAGTGGTCCAAGCCCTGGACACCTGCCAGGGAGGGGTCTAGCGAGCTGCTCTTGGATGCTAAGGCCAAGGTGACCAACCAACTTGTAGATTTTCAGGGGAAACTGGGTATGGCTGTGAGCTCAGACAGTTGCAGATCACTTAAGGATCCTTATGTTGTGGTGATGCTAAAAGTGGCAGATCATTCAGGCCAGGTAAAGATCAAGTCTTTTTTTTAAGTTATATTTTATTGATTATGCTATTACAGTTTTCCTGATTTTTCCCCCTTTGCCCCACCTCTACCCAGCACCCCCTACTCCCTCAGGCAATCCCCCCACCATTGTTCATGTCCATGGGTCATGGGTATAAATTCTTTGGCTACTCCGTTTCCTGTACTGTACTTTACATCCCCAAAGCTATTCTGTAACTACCAATGTGTACTTCTTAATCCCCTCACCTCTTCACCCATTCCCCGACACCCGTCGGGCAACCATCAAAATGCTCTCTGTATTCATGATTCTGTCTCTCTTCTTGTTTGCTTAGTTTGTTTTTTTGGATTCAGTTGTTGATAGATTTGTATTTTTTGCCATTTTATTGTTCATAGTTTTGAGCTTCTTTTTCTTAAATAAGTCCCTTTAACATTCCAAATAATAATGTTTGGTGACAATGAACTGCTTTAGTTTTTTCTTGTCTGGGAAGATTTTTATCTGCCCTTTGATTCTAAATGATGGCCTTGCTGGGTAGAGCAATCTTGGCTGTAGGTCCCTGCTTTTCATGACTTTGAATATTTCTTGCCAATCCCTTCTAGCCTGCAAAGTTTTTTTAGAGAAATCAGCTGACAGTCTTAGGGGAACCCCCTTCTACATAACTAACTTCTTTCCTCTTGCTGCATTTAAGATTCTCTCTTTATCTTTAACCTTTGATGTTTTAACTATGATGTGTCTTGCAGTGGGCCTCTTTGCATCCCTCTTGTTTGGGACTCTGTGCTTCCTGGACTTGCATGTCTGTTTCTTTTACCAAATTAGGGAAGTTTTCTTTCATTATTTTTTCAAGCAGATTTCCAGTTTCTTGCTCTTTCTCTTCTCCTCTGGCACCCCTATGATGCAAATGTTGGACCTCTAGAAGTTGTCCCATAGGCCGCTTATACTATTCTCACTTTTTTGGATTCTTTTTTCTTCTTGTTTTTCTGATTGGTTGTTTTTTGCTTCCTTATGTTTCAAATCATTGATTTGATTCTTGGCTTCATCCACTCTACTGTTGTTTCCCTGTAAAATTGTTGCTTTTTTCAATTAGTGTATGCTTCATTTCTGATTGGATTTTTTTTATGCTGTTGAGGTCCTCAATATGTTCCGTGAGCATCCTTGTAACTAGTGTTTTGAACTCTGCATCTAATAGATTGCTTATCTCCCTTTCATTTAGCTTTTTCTGGAGTTTGGATCTGTTCCTTCATTTGGGCCATGTTTCTTTGCCTCCTTGTTTTGGCAGCCTCTCTGTGTTTGTTTCTATGTGTTAGGTACAGTTGCTTTGACTCTGTATCTTGGTAGTGTGGCCTAATATAGTAAGTGTCCTGTAGGGTACAGTGGCACAGCCCCCCATCAAGGTGTGCCCTTTGTGTGGGCTGAGTACACCCTCCTTTTGTAGTTGAGGCTTGGTTGCTATTGGCAGATCAAAGGGACAGATTTACTCAGGCCAGTCAGTTGCAAGGACTGGTTGTCACCACTGACCACCAACCTCCGCCCTCCGTGGAGGATCAACTGTGCAGGGACAGGGTGATGGTGCTCCAACTCGGTCTGTAGCTCTCCACTGGATGTGCTGGCCCTGGGGTATCCAGGGTGGCGTGGGCCAAGGTCAGCCCCCACTAATGTTTCACCTGGGGTTGCCCTGCCTGAGGTAAAAGCAATCTAAGATAGATGCTACTTGTGCTGGGCTTGGAGACTCCCAGATGAAGTCAAGCTGTGAATCTAGGCTGGATGCTCCTAGTGCCAGCCTCCGGCTCACAGAGGCCAGCTGTCACTTGTTTGAGAGGATTTAGGAAATTGTGAAGCTTGAGCCAAGACCAGCCATTCATGTGGAAAAGCAGCTTGGGTGGGCCCCAAAGTTGGGTGGGGCAGTGTCTCTGGGGATCTCCAAGGCAGGTCAAACAGTGTTAGCCAGGGTGATGGAGTCTCAGATATGGCACCAGCTTCCCAGCTCTGTCGGGGGAGGGCTTAGAAAAGGAATAATAGCCTCTGCTTGCCTTGATGACAGATGTTTCAGTTCCTCCCTATATGCCACTGGTGCCTTTTAAGCTATTACCCGGGTGCTGGAACTCAGAGGGAATGAGTCTGAGTAGGGGAGTCCGTGTGTGGGTTCTTTAAGAGGAACTGCTTGGGGCTGCAGAAGTTTTTTCCACCAACTCAATCCCTGCTGGTTTTTGTAGCCTGACATGGTGGGGACTATCACCCTGGTATGGGGCTGGGACTTCTTGCTTCCAAGATATCCCTCCTGAGTTTTTATCCACCACACATAGGTGTGGGCCCAGTCCGTTCTGCGTCTCCTACCAGTCTGGATGGATGTGATTTCTTTAATTTCGTAGTTGTCAGACTTCCATTAACTTGATTTCTAAGAGTGTTGGTTGTTCTAGACTTCGTTGTAATTTTGATGTGGTTGTGCGAAGAGGTGAGCCATGTTTACCTATGCTGCCATCTTGACCAGAAGTCCTCTTAGTCACCTATTTAAAGGCCCTGTCTCCAAATATAGTCACATTTTGAGGTACTAGGGGTTAGGACTTCAACATGAATTGGGGGCATGGGGGGGGTGGAAAATTCAGTATTAGTCTATAGCAGTAGAGTAAAAAATACCCTTATCATTTAGGGTATTTTTTATACCCATTTAGGGTATCATTTAGGCCGATTCAGTTGAGATTTTCTCTTACTTGTATGTGAGAACAGTCTGTTTCAATTACTCTCTGAAATGATTTTATTTGCTTATTTGCTCATTTATTGACTGTCTCTCTGGCCAGAATGTCAGCTGTGACCCATGAGGGTCAGGACCCACTCTGGCCTGTTCAGTGCTGTATCCCTGGTGCCTGGGATTGCGTCCGGCTAAGACTTGCTGCTCAAGAAATCTTGCCTGAAGGAACTGTACAAGGCCCTCTCTCCTGACCCTGTTCCTCTTGCTTATAATCTTTCCATTTTCTGTTTAAAAAGCAGAGTCTGCTAGGCAAGAAATGCCAATCTTAGGCAAATAGGAAGTTCTTTATTTTGGAGATCTGGTGTCTGCAGAATTGCAACAGACACTTCGCTTTTCAGACAGGCAGAAGTTACGTGTGGCCCCCCTCGGAGCCCCAGGGGCTTCCGTTCATGAAGATCAAAGAGAGCCCGAGGGATGAGGGCACTGCCTCTGAGCTTGGTGTGAGTCAGAATCACCTGGACTCTTGTTGACATAATCCAGGTGCCGGAATCTACCACGTAGACTCTGACTTAATGGGTTTAAAGTGGAGCCCAGGCATCTGTATTTTTAACGAGCCATCAGGGAATTTTTAACAAGTCCCCTGTGTCTGGAGACCTGCTGGAGGGGAGGCTGAACTGAGGAAGGCTGGGGAAGGGCAGGATGCCGCTGCTCTCGGTGCCCGCAGAGCGGTGGTGAGGCCTCGAGCTGTGCCCAGGAAGGGCAGAAGGCTTGGAGCCCGAGCACCTCTCTGTTTAGGTACCGTTGGGCCTGGAGCTGTTTGTACCAGATCAAGCGTGAGGAGCGGGCAGTGACCTCAGGCGCAGACCTGCCCCTTCCAAGAGGCAGCTAGATATTTGACCTTTCCCCCTTTGGTGTGCCCTGTATGTTTTCTGCTTTCTGGTCCGCTCTGGGGAGGAGGCAGACAAGGCCTGAGTTGCTGAAAATGCTGCTGGTGGCTTGGGAGGATGTTCAGGACTGGAGATAATCCAACCTACCACAGGTGTCTAAAAATAAAACCAAGCCAGCAAAGAAGCCAGCTGGTTAGGGCACCAGAGGCCCTCCCGGGGGACGAAGAGACCTCTGAGGCATTGCCTTCCTCTGGGAACCACAGCCTTCCTTTCAGCAGCGCCCTTGGCAGCTCCCGCCAAGTCAGATTGCTCCCACTTGACCCCAAAACCAAGCCAATCTTCTCCAGAACAGCCAGCCAGGCTGTCAGGCTGCAGAAGTCAGCCTCACGGCCACATGGGGTCCGTTGGGCCCCGGTGGGCCATGCTAGCTTGCCCGGCCCACAAGGCGGACTCTGTATTAAATCATGATAGGATGGCCCCCATGGATCAGCAGAGGCAAGTGCTTAAAAAAGAGGGTCCTCTGTTTCCTGCTCCCACCCCACTCCTGACACACCGGCTTCCCACACCCCACTGCTGTCCACACACCAAAGAGCAGAGGACTGCCTCTGAGTCTTCAGACCACTGGGAGCCAAGGCAGAGGGGCAGACATTGTTGCAGGGAAAGTTCCCAAGGCGAAGGGGTGGGCAAGGGGCCATTTAAGCAGATGTGTACGTCGGGACACAGCTCAGTTTCCCTGAGCAGGGACCATGTGGGTAGCTCCATTCTAGGAAGGCTGAGAAACAAGCACGCCTGGTTCCAAGGTCACTGGAAATTCCTCATCGACTTACTGAGCCTGACTGCATGCCAGGCACTGTTTTCAAAGCCTTACGATGTCCTAACTCGTTTAATTTTCACAACTACCTGATGCAGTGGTTACGAGGCATTAATAATAAGAATCATCGTTATTATTCCGCAGATGAGGACACTGAGGCAGAGAGGTTAAACAATTTGCCCTAGGTCACAGCTAGTGAGGGACAACCCTGAGAGGATCCAATGCCAGCACCCGAGGTGGCTAGATGGCCACCTTGGCGCTACACTGCCCTCAGTGTGGTTGGCCAGGGACAGAGGGCTGGGAAGATGCTGCCTGCAGGCCTGTTCTCCTGGGAGTTCATAGCTATGAAGTAATCAGATTGTTTTTTATACAAAAATAGAACCATAGGTTCTCAAGTTTGAAAGGAGCTCAAAGGTTGCGGAGTGTAACAATCCAGCCGCGCTCTGGAACTTCACATCCAAATAAATGTTGCCCTTTTCCCCTTTGGAACGCTAAACAGCGATGCCGTTGTGACTCCAAACATTCTTGGCCCTCCAGTTGTGAAGTTGCTTCCAGAGACGGTTTTTGAGAACGACAAGAACCAGTCTCCAGAGAGTCACATTTTTTTCTTTTCTACCCACGACGTTATTGCCTCGCTTTATCGCACTAGTTGTTTGCCAGACTTAACTCTGAGTGCCTTTTAACTATTTCTAAAAGTCAGATCTGCTGCAAATCACTCACAGCTTTGCCAGCACCGAGTTATTCAGAAGAATACACCAGAGGATCTTAAAAGCTATTTCATGAGAAAAGCTAAAAAACAAAATAAAAACAGACATTACCTACTGAGCGGTGGCAGTCTTTTGAGAGGTGGCACTGGAGGGGATCGTCTCCTGCTGTGACTTTCGGAGGGGAGGACTCTATTTGGATGTCTGCATGTTTGTTAGAAAACTGATTCTGCGGCCTTATGGTCGTCTTTGGTCCACTAGGTTGTACGCTCCGGAGGGCAGATGTCCATTTTGTCCACCATTGTATTCCCAGCACCTCGTACAATGCCTGACTCACAGTAGGTGCTCAGTAAATGCTTGTTGAATGAATGAATGAAATAAGACACCAAGTAATAATAGAAGCTATAACCGGTAAAGAAAGACTGGAGGTGGGCCCTGACCGGTGTGGCTCAGTTGGTTGGATGTCATCTTGCAAAGTGAAAGATCGCTGGTTCAATTCCTGGTCAGGGCACATACCCGGGTTGTGGGGTTGGTCTCCGGTTTCTGTCTCACATCACTGTTTCTCTCCTTCTCCTGCTCCTTCCCCTCTCTTTAAAAATAAATAAAATCTTAAAAAAAAAACTGTAGGTGGTATATGCCCATAAGGTATCCTCAGAACTTAGAGATGGTTGCCTTCCCCAAGAAATAAAAACGAGCAATTCAGCCAGATGCAAAGGTTTGTAAATGTGCTGTTGCTGAAAAATTGGGGACACCCGCAAGACCATTCAAAGATGGACAGTCAGATCAAGAATTAAAAGGGCTTCTAAGTGAATTCATGGTTTTGTAATTTGTCCAAAGACAGTGTTCTCTCTGGGCGTGGGTGTGGGGAAATCATCCTGCATCCTGAAAAAAGGAAGTTGAAGAGCAAACACTAGTTGGTGTGATCTCCAGTGGGCGATCCCAGGGAGAAGTGCCTTGAGTAGCATACCAGCCAGCAAAAGCCATCCCTGCCGAGGGTGTTGGATCCCTAAGGGACCAGTCCCCAGTGCCACCAGTGGTTAAAATTCCCTGATCCTTGGCCTCTGTTTCCGCCCCCTAAGGGATTTTTAGACAATATCTTTTGGGTTTTTTTGTTTTTTAAGATTTTCTGAGAATGTGCATTTGGACATTTGGAGAGCTGCTTGGTCAGTTTCTAGGGAAATTAACTTGTACTAACCAATTCTCCTGAGCCTGGTTAACTCCAGATGCACTGACATCATGCCTCTGGATCTGTGTGGTCCACCCTTGGACCACACTGATCCCAAACCACTGCCACCTTCTCCCTTTGACATCATCCCACTTTAACAAAGGCAGTAATATGAGATATGATAGAAATAGCTAATACTGAATACTTACTGCATGCTGTATTGTTCTAAGCATTTGGGGGAGGGGCACTTAAATTGTGGTCAAACACACATAAAATTTACCATTTTAACCATTAAAACAATTCTTTATAAGAGTTTATTTGAGACTAACTGATAAATGCTGGGAAGCAGGATCTCAAATGCTCCCTGAACCATTTTTAGGTGTACATTTACAATGTTGTACAACCATCACCACCACTACTCATTTCCAGAAGTTTTTCATCATCCCAAATAGAAACTCAGTATCCATTAATCAGTTACTCCCTATTTCTTCTTCTCCCAGCCCCTGGTAACCTCTATTCTACTTTCTGTCTCTATGAATTTGCTTATTCTAGGTACCTCATATAAGAAGAGTTGTACAATACTTGTCCTTTTTTTGTCTGGCTTCTTTCTTTTCCTTTTTTTTTAGATTTTATTTATTTGCCCAAGCTGGTGTGGCTCAGTGGATTGAGTGCCAGCCTGCGAATCAAAGGGTTGCCGGTTCGATTCCAAGTCAGGGCACATGCCTGGGTTGCAGGCCAGGTTCCTGGTAGGGGGTGCATGAGAGGCAGCCACACATTATGTTTCTCTTCCTCTCTTTCTCCCTCTCTTCCTCTCTCTAAAGTAAATAAATAAAATCTTTAAAAAAAACTGGTGAATTAAAAAAAAGATTTTATTTACTTTTAGAGAGAGGGTAAGGGAGGAAGAAAGAGGGAGAGAAACATCAATGTGTGAGAGATATAGTGATCAGTTGCTTCTCACATGCTTCCAACTGGGGGCCCAGCCTGCAAACCAGGCACGTGCCCTGACTGGGAATCAAACCAGTAACCCTTTGGTTTGCAGGCCGGTGCTCAATCCACTGAGCCACGCCAGCCAGGGCTGGCTTCTTTTGCTTAGTGTAAGTTTTCAAGGTTCATACACATTAGAGCATGTTATAGTATACATGTTCCTCATCAGAATGCCATTCTTTTTTTAAGGCTGAGCAGTATTTCATTGTAGGGATGATACCCTGACAAGCTCTTGGTTTTCTTTTTTTTTTTTTTTTTTTGGCTGGGTGCAGTGAACTTTATTGATGGTGCATGACAAGGCAGGGCTCCCTAAGCCCCTCCCCTCTTCAGGGGGTCTAGGATGGAAACTGGAGGTCAGGAGATTCTCCGTGTGTTGGGGGATCGATTTGGGGCAAGGACTCCCCAGCAGCTGAGGGTCTCTTCCTGTCGCTGGGGCTGCTGGTCCATGGGGCTCTTACTCCTTGGAGGCCATGTGGACCACAAGGTCCACCACCCTGTTGCTGTAGCCAAATTCATTGTCATACCAGGAAATGAGCTTGACAAAGTGGTCATTGAGGGCAATGCCAGCCCCAGCATCAAAGGTGGAGGAGTGGGTGTCACTGTTAAAGTCGCAGGAGACAACCTGGTCCTCGGTATAGCCCAGGATGCCCTTGAGGGGGCCCTCTGATGCCTGCTTCACTACCTTCTTGATGTCATCGTATTTGGCAGCTTTCTCCAGGCGGCAGGTCAGATCCACAACCGACACATTGGGGGTGGGGACACGGAAGGCCATGCCAGTGAGCTTCCCATTCAGCTCAGGGATGACCTTGCCCACAGCCTTGGCAGCGCCAGTGGAAGCAGGGATGATGTTCTGGGCAGCCCCTCGGCCATCACGCCACAGCTTGCCAGAGGGCCCATCCACAGTCTTCTGGGTGGCGGTGATGGCATGGACTGTGGTCATGAGTCCCTCCACAATGCCAAAGTTGTCATGGATGACCTTGGCCAGGGGGGCCAAGCAGTTGGTGGTGCAGGAGGCATTGCTGACAATCTTCATGGAGTTGTCGTACTTGTCCTGGTTCACACCCATCACAAACATGGGGGCATCCGCAGAAGGGGCAGAGATGATGACCCTCTTGGCTCCACCCTTCAAGTGAGCCCCAGCCTTATCCATGGTGGTGAAGACACCAGTGGACTCCACAACATACTCAGCACCAGCATCACCCCATTTGATGTTGGCGGGATCTCGCTCCTGGAAGATGGAGATGGACTTTCCATTGATGACAAGCTTCCCATTCTCAGCCTTGACTGTGCCTTTGAACTTGCCATGAGTAGAATCATACTGGAACATGTAGACCATGTAGTTGAGGTCAATGAAAGGGTCATTGATGGCGACAACGTCCACTTTGCCAGAGTAAAAGGCAGCCCTGGTGACCAGGCGCCCAATACGGCCAAATCCGTTCACTCCGATCTTCACCATCGTGTCTCACGGCTGAGGTTTCTGGCACTGCGCAGGAAAACGCGGCTGTCTATTGCACAGGAGGAGCAGAGAGCCGGTTTTCATTATAAAAAGACTTCTTCCATTTTTGTCCCCATAACCCAGACTTTTTGCCCAGCTCTTTGCCACCTCCTGGGTGTTTCCATTTGGATGTCCTGTTGTCACCTCAATTCAATACGACAAAAAGTCATTCCCTGTCATCCATCAGTGTTATCACAGCTATCCCGGCCACTCAGGCTGGAAACCTCCGAGTCACCTTTAATGTCTGATGTCTCCTCCTTTGCCACCACCAGTGGGTCTTCAAACCCTGTCGCCTCTTTCCTCCTGCATCTCTCGCAGCCTTGTATATTTCCTCCCCCCTTGCACCGCCCTCCCCGGCCCAGACCTCTTGGCATTTTATTTAAATGGCTGTGCCAGGCACTGTGGTGACTGCTGGGGACACAGTCCTGGGAAGACCCACAAAGCGGAGAGCAGATGCAGCGGTTGAGAAGTTCTGAGAGATCACAGGTGTTTGACACGTGATTTCACATTTCCTGGTGTCAGCTGCACGCGTCCTCTTATCTATTCCTCGTGTCCTCGTGAACGTGCCCTGATAAAACTCAGTCTGAAGATTTTCAGAGTCCAAGGGAACCATCAACAACAGTTTCTCCTTGAAAAGCTCATCCTGTTTAAAATTTAAGTATAGCTGGGAGCTCCCAGTTTCTTTGTTTCAGGAGAAAGCACTGAACTTGAACTTGTGGATATGGAAATGTAAAGGAACAGCTTTTGAAATGGAGATGTTGAATACTTCTTGGCTCCAAGAAGCTGCACTGGCCTTAGGGTGCCAAAGGAAAAGGGCAGAGGGAGAACCTCAGCGGAGACCAAAAGGTGTCCTCTCCTCGTTAGATCCTCGGTCTAGGTTCAGGGTAAGGGTCAGAGGCTAACCAAATTGTTCGCAAATGACTTTGGGAGACTTGGACCATGTACTTCAACTTTGGGACGCACTATGTTTAGTACTGACTTGGGAGGTAGTTATCATCCCCATGTAGACAGGGAACCTCAGCTTCTCAGGGTACCCCAAAACATGACAGCCTTGGCTCCCTCAAGTGGCTTAGGGGTGTGTGAAGTCGGCCAGTGGGAGCTGAAGCCAGAGACAAAGAACCTGCTGTAACGGGCCCTGTGACAACCCTGGCTGGGCTGGGTGGTTCAGTTGGTTTGAGTGTCATCCCCTACACCAACCAAATGTTGCAGGTTCAAACCCCGGTCAGGGCACATACCTAGGTTGTGGGTTTGATCCCCAGTGGGGGCACATATGGAAGGCAGCCCATCAATGTTTCTCCCTCCCACCCTTCTTCCCTTCTTCTCTCTCTAAAATCAATAAATGTATCCTTAAGTGAGGATTAAAAAAAATCTCCAGGATTGGCTTGCGAACTCTCCAAAAGATCTGGAGACTCTGGACGGCACTACTTTCCCTCTTGGGCAGTTGAGGGGCAAAAACCAGAATTCTCAAAGGCTTGCCTTACTTGCCTTGAATGGGCTAAAAGCCTGGCCGTGGTGCCCTACCTGTTCCACAGTTCGTGGCGGCCCTGGCACCATGGTGGTCTGCAGGCCTCTGCTGCTCGTTTGGGTGGGCAGCAGCTCAGAGACAGGCCATAGCCTGGAGCCCACAGGTCCTGCTTCTCAGCTGGCAGGCTGGGTACGAACCGGAGGCCCACGGGCAGCCCAGAAGGGGGACAACCAGCCGTTCAGGGAAAGAACAGCCTCTGCCCAGGTCACCACCTCACTCCCCTCTGTCTTCCCAACCGCAGCCCCAGAGCGTGTCAGCCTGATTTCTCGGGATTTCCCCCTTGGCTTTCCACCACCGTCTCACTTCCGCTCCTTCCCTGTTCTCGACGCAGATACCACTGTCTCCTCCACGCCACCTCCACCCCACGGCAACACCTCTGATCCCTAAACAAGTTTCTGTGCAACTTGTCACTCCCCGTGTGCTGCGAGTGTGTGACTAGGATGGACTTTCAAACTTTTACCAGAGGCCGCCTGGCATCCTCAGTAAGTTGAGAGGCGTTACATTGCTACTCTGACTGGACAGATACAGAATGAAACCCGGACGGACTTGCCCAAGGTCACCAGGGTGACAGCCAGGGCTGGGGCACTTGGGACAGCCAGGCTCACTATCCCAGCTCAGGTGCCCCGATGCCTCCTGAGTGCTACGCGCTGGGCACGTGGAGGTCGCGTGTCCCGAGCTTTCTGGCCAAGTCCTGTTTGTAAATGGTCGTCTCACTTTCCAGGACTCAGTCCTACTCATTGGACCACGTGTTCCAATTTTCCCCACAGAATATGTGGTGACGAAGCAGAGTCTTCTGGAGTCATGGGGTCCAGGGTCTATCCTGGGGGCTCACGTCACAAGGCCTTGTTTAGAGGGTGAAGGCGAGCGCCAGGACCACCCTAGCTCACCTCGGCTGCTCGAGGCCGGTGATTGCTCCTTACCCACCGGGACCCACAGTACCCTTCAGAGGGCTGTCGTGAAGGTCAGGGCGGGGAGTCACCCTAGGTTGGCAGGTTAACCAGAGAGTCAGTCATCATAACACTGAGGTCATATTCTTGTCAACAAGGCCAGAACTAGGTCTTCCTCCACCCTCCTGCCTCTCCCTTCCCTCAGGGCATAGGCTGTTGTCAGCCTCACTTCCTGCCAAACTAGAAAGCAGGAGAGGCCTTGGGTGGCTACAGGAATGCCGAGGCTTTAATGGGCCACAGGTTGCGTGGCAGGGGTGCCACCCCTAAGCCTCCCATTACTTGGGGAGCTGCAGGGGCAGAGGGAGATGAGCAGCAGTCACTGGTGTGGGGAGGCAGGGCCTGACACCACCCCCTCAGGTTCCCGGCCCCCAGGAAGTACCCCTTGGCCAGTACTTGGTTTTATGGGGCTCTTTAGCTCTCTTCTTGAAGGAGAGAGCCACATTCCTAAATGCACTGGATTACTGCCTGAAAACACTGCTTCCTGCGTCTCTCGTCCCACCCACAGGTGTCCCCATTTGTCCTTCTCGGGTTGCCCTTTACCAGTGGGCCGCTTGTGTGTCTACAGTGGAAATCACCTTGACATGGCTGCCC
This sequence comes from Trachops cirrhosus, assembly GCA_028533065.1. Lineage (NCBI taxonomy): Eukaryota > Metazoa > Chordata > Mammalia > Chiroptera > Phyllostomidae > Trachops > Trachops cirrhosus. Next base: position 67,848,221 of record CM052549.1, read on the forward strand.
CCTTCCTCCAGGCCCTCGGAGGGGCCGCATCCTCTCGTTCCCATCGAGCAGTGAGTCAGAGATGGAGTGGGGGACTTTCTCATTTTTTATACCTGTCAAAAAAGTATTTTTAATTCTATTGTAATTTTAAAACTCGTTTTTTAAACTACAACATCAGCTGTCTTCCTCATTTTACTTTGGAAAAACCCCAGGTTAGCCCAGTGGGTGTTGAGCCCGGGCTCCGGGTGACTTGCAAGGCTGGTTTGGGGAGAGCTCTGAGCCGAGAGGGGCATGGGGAGCGGCTCAGCGGCATGCGGGGTGACATGGAGGCAGGGGCGCAGCCGCGGCCCTGCCCCTCCCCCGTCCCTCCGTTTCATGTCTGCTCCGTGCTTTTCCAAAGGCTCAGAGGCCACAGCTCTGTGCGCTCACCCAGAAAGGGCCCAGCAGCTTTGGCCCGTTTCAAGCCCCAGCCCGGCTTTGCTCAGTTTGGAGCTCTGCCTCCGGAACCGAGCTGCCTCGACTTGCCTCGTGAGAGGACAACAGGCAGGAAGCGCTGGCACTCGCAGGTTCGGGCTGCAGAAGGTGTTCCAGACTCCCGGCAGCCTGCTGGTCCAGCTCCAGGCCCAGGTGGCTGCAGGCTACAGGACGGATGACTCAGGTAGGCTGTGCTGGACAAACAAGCTGGTATTCTCATGCCAGCGGGGTGACGACTGTAATTAGCTCTTCTGTCATCGCTGCACCGCCACCTTCTGAGGGTGGGCTTGCCAGGCCCAGAGCCAGGGCCCGAGGAGATGGGCAGGAATGTGGTTATCTTGGCCTGTGTCTTGTTGCCCGAGATGCTTCTAGAGCTGGCCTTGGAGCTGAGCCCGTGGCACCTGCACTGCCGGATGGTGTCACGGAGGCTGTTGGGCTGAAAGGGCCCAACTCAGAGCAAGGACAATGGGATAAGGAAACCCCGGTGTGCCTCTCCGAAGGCCAACACCTCTTGTGTCAGCGCTCTTTTGCCTCAGGGAACCCGAAGGACTGGGCATATTGGAGAGACTCAGCCAGACAGACGACTGGGCTGAAACCAATAGGGTAGCTGAGTGGCCAGGTGTGCAGCTAAGAATTATTATACCTGCCTTGTTTAAATAATACTAAAACAACAACAAACCCCCCTGCTATTTACCGAGCACTTACTATGTGCCGACACTGTTCTAAGCACTTCACATCTTGTTTACTTCTGGAAGCACCCCCATGACCAGCACTATCCTTCACTTTACAGAGGGAGAAACTGAGGCAGGGGGTGCCTGGCCAAAGCGCACAGCTGGTAACTGCGAGTCCCGGATCTGAACGGGGCTTCCGGAATGCTCACACGATAAGGCCTTTCTTCTGTGGTCTAGGCAGTATCGAGAGAAGGCTGGACACTGACAGAACCTCAGGATTCCCCGTGAGCCCGGCCACAACAGCGCCTGTGGGACCCTGGCTGTCACTCCTGAGTCTGGCCTTCAGCAGGAGCGGGACGGGGGCAGGGCTGTTATGCCACGTAGTCTTTGCAACTGGCAGTTTCTAGTTCAACGTCTCTGCCCAGCAGGCAAAGAGCACGGAAGAAAGGTCCCCCTCTCCTCCTCCTCTGGGCAGCCCTGCTGGAAGTGTTTACGCCTGAGTGTCAAGGGCAGCTTCACGGGCACTTGAGCAGGGCAGCGAGAGACTCACAGCCTCGTGCCACTGACTAATAGAGCAAAGCTGCTTCCCCACTCCACGCCTCAGTTTCCCCACTCGATTCAGTGGAGACACGGACTTCTTTGTGCTCAGTGCTAATTAGTCAGGGTTAATTAGCATTAGTCACAGACTTTGGAATCTGCACAAGGAAAGGGTCATCTGCCGGGTCTGGGCTGCACTGTGGCCGTGATGACACACCACTCTGGCACGTGCCCTATGAATGTCTTCAAAGCTTCATTAGTGGCGTGTGTGGGCTGCTGCTGTGACGGCAGGAGGAAGACACCTCAGGAGGGTTGCCGCACGTGTGCCCTTGTGGCCGCCAACGGCTTCCGTCCTCTGGGTTTCCTCCTGCAGCTGAATTCCCATTTAATTGCTTCTTGACCTTGCTACCCTAGCCTCTCTTCCTGAACATGAGGCCCTAACCCTGACCTTGTCTCTGTTTCCTAAACAAACATCCATTCTCTCCATTTCTCTCCCTACCAACTGTTCATTTCTTTTAAAATTTTTTTTTTTATTTATTGCCCTGGCTGGTGTGGCTCAGTGGATTGAGCGCTGGCCTGCGAACCAAAGGGTTGCTGGTTCGATTCCCAGTCAGGGCACATGCCTGGGTTGTGGGCCAAGTCCCCAGTAGGGGTGCACAAGAGGCAACCACGCATTGTTGTTTCTCTCCCTCCCCTCTCCTCTGTCGATAAATACATACATACATGCATAAATCTAAAAAAAAAAAAGAATTCTGGTATTTAAAAAAAATTTATTTTTTGATTTTAAAGGGAAAGAGAGAAACATTTATGTGTTGTTCCACTGATTTATGCATTCCTTCATTGGTTGATTCTTGTAAGTGCCCTGGCTGGTGACTGAACCCACAGGCTTGATGTATTGGGATGACGCTCTAACCAGCAGAGCTACCCAGCCAAAGCCCACCTGTTTCAGTAAGGGCTTTTGGTCTATATCTCTGAGCCTACAGTAGAAACAAAGCAGCTCTGGCCTTCAAGGAATGCAAGTTTTGTTGGGAGAGAAGATCTGTAACAAAATGACAAAGTAAGAAGGATGCCGAAAATGAGAATGATTCATTTGGAAAAGCAGGGGTTGCGCCGTCCACCACCGCAGGTCTGCTAGTGATTAGCAGCAGCAAGTGGGGAGGGGAGGTTTGTCGGTGCGGCAACCCCAGCGAGGTAGGAACGAGGTAGGAACGTCAGGTGTGGAGCGCGGGGACCATCTAGTGGCTCTGGACGGTACAGCTGTGTGACAGCGGGGCCCAGAGCCCCGGTGACTCTTTGGAACCTGGCACGGTGGTTAAGGTGGGGAGATTTTCTAGTCACTTAATATCTAACAAGTCGCCTTTCACTTGACATCTAATTTCCTTGGATCTACAGAAGAAAGGTCTTGTTTCTGGTTTCACAGCCATTTTCTTCCCATATTAGAGAAGAAGCGACTGAAGCCCATGGAAGACCAAGACCATGACGAGGCTGGAGGGCCTCCACAGGGTCGAGGGAAGGAAGAGGGGTGATGACTGATGTTGCCTACACCTAATGGGAAGGATTAAGGGGACAGAATTCGAGACTGCTCTTGTTCTGTACATACAAAATGTTGGTGGCAGTAGAAGTAGCCATTTCCTTTTAATGTGGTAAAAAAAAAGAGAGAACATAAAACTTATCTTAACCATTTCTGAGAGCACAGTAAGTCATACTAACTACATGCATACTGCTGTGCACAGATCTCCAGAACTTTTTCATCTTGCAAAGCTGAGATCCGCACCCCCTCAGCGACAACTCCCTAGACCCCCTTCTCTCCCAGCACCTGGTGAGCACATTCTACTTTCTCGGAGTCTGACTCCTTTCAGTACAACTGGGACCATGCAGTAGTTATCTTTCTGCAATTGGTTTATTTCACTTGATATAATGTCCTAGAGGTTCACCCACGTTATGGCATACGACAGGACTTCCTTCCTTCTTTAAGGCTGAATACCATTCCATCGTCACCACATTCCATGCACACATTTCCTTTACCCACTCATCTGCCCGTGGGCGCTGAGGTGGCTTCCACCCCTTGACTGTTGTGAATAATGCAGCTGTGAACATGGATGTGCAGTCATTTCTTTTCAGCAGCTACAAAGAGGCTCAGCTCAGAAAAGGACTGGCTAGATCCCACACCGAGTGAAGGTGGATTGAAGGTGAACGGACGGACGGGAGGAGGCGGGTAGAGCTCCCTCTGTCCTTACTATATGATTTAGAACTGGGCGCCTTCCTGCCCCATCTACAAACTGTGAAAAAGCTCACAGTTTACCCAGTATGAGCTGCTAAGCTACAAAAAATGCTTTTTGTATATCTGTTTGCATATAAAGTATTTACAAAAAGTAGGCAATATGTTATTTGGCAACTGTCAAGATGAAACTTTATTATTATTCTATCTTAATGTTGTTGCTTATTGCTATCGTTTGGATTGTTTCTCACCTGCCTTAGGTCAAAGGCAGACAAAAAGGGTTGGAGAAACAATGAAGTATGAAATTTTTATATACTGGGATGGAGGGAATGTGAAGTTGCCAGAAAGCTTTGCTGGGCTACAGATAACTGGTTATAGAATTTTAAAGAGTAATAGAACTTTTTAAAGTTTATTGCACAAATAGTAGTGTGACAATAAAAAAATCTGAAGAAAATGATGCTTCCATTTTTTTTTAAATGAATTTCTTTTTTTTTTTTTAAGATTTTATTTACTTATTTTTAGAGAGCAGAAGGAGAGAGAAACATCAATGTGTGGTTGCCTCTCATGTGGTCCCTGCTGGAGACCTGGCCCACAACCCAGGCATGTGCCCTGACTGGGAATCAAACCTGCGATGCTTTGGTTTGCAGCCCGTGCTCAATCCACTGAGCTACGCCAGCCAGGGCTGATGTTTCCATTTTAATCCAGTGACTTTTTCCTCTCTTCTAGTCCTGGTTTCCTAAGTCCCAGTGGAGACGCACACCTGCAGGTGGTTTTCCGTACACATATGTCCTAAACAGCTGTCCCCACTGCGACAGAGTCATTGCAACGATCATGTTAACAGTTTGAATCACATTCCACTGATTTACACTTTATGTAGTGAATCATTCTCCAACTGTTAGGTGTTTTGGTTATTTTCAACTTATAAGGAACCGTGTTCTGAACGTCTTCACGCATATAACTTTTCCTCTTTCGAACTGTATTTGTGGTCAGGAGGCTGCAAGTATAGTGTGAGGAGCGCCGATGGCCTGAGTCGGAATTCCGGCGCTCTAACTGACCTGCTGTGTGACCTTCAACATGACATTTAACTTAGGCTCTAGTTTCCTTGTTCGTAAGCAGACGTGGTAACTGTCCCTACCTCACAGCTTGTTACGAGGCTAGAGCGAGGCAAAACACGTCGTGTTTAGAACACGCAGAGCACACGTGCAGTGGTGGCAGCTGCTCGTAGGAGTGGTAAAATCGATTTCCGGGGTCCTCCTGTTCAAGGCTCCTCCTCTCCTCTCTCGCGCCCCACTAAGTGGCAGACTCCCGCCGCAGTCCTTGCTTCACTGTCACTTCAAAGTGGCTTGAAACCCACCTGGCCACCAGGTACTCTCACACAGGTTCCCTACTTCCCCTTTGGTGCTGGTTCTGGCTGGCAAGACTGGCTACGAGATGGACACAGAGCTAAAAAATGATTTTCCTGCCTCTGTGACCTTGGTTTCCTCGTGAGGGAGGGCGGTGAGGGCCTTGCTGGTGAACCTGAATTCCTTCCGGATCCCACGTTCTTTGTTCCCACTTCCACCCTCTTCGGGGCTGGAACTGACCTGTGGTGGGAAGCAGTCTGTTTTGTTCTGTATTTCCCTGCTGGGAGAGAGCGACAGGTAGCTGATGGAAGTGAGGACAGAAAGCTGAAAAGTATTATTAAAAATGGCCTGTATCTCTGGGTCATCTCTGGACAAACTACCAGTCCTCCCCAGAGACCCTCGTACAGACTTTGTTCCTTTTCCCCTTTCTCCCTAACTGGCTTCAGCTGCATGACGTTCGATGGGCTGAAAAGGCACTGTGGAAAGAACCCATCACCACCACTGCCACTAAAAGAGAGTGGAGATAAAGATGGACTGAATGGCCTCCAGTTAAAGGGCTCAGAGGCAGCCTTCGCTTCTGAGAGCATGGGTCAGCTGACCCAGATAACAGCTACATAAAGCCAAAGAAAACCCAGAATAGAAATAAAACTGAAAATAGCAAGGAAAACCGAGGAGGAGGAAATGTCTGTAACTTTTGCTGTTGGTCAAGCTGTACATGCAGCTGTTTCTGTTGCCAAATGGAAGGCGGTGGAAGGATTTAAAAGCTGGCTTTGAGGGCAGCCACAACTGGTCTACGAGTCTGATGACTAAATGAGGAAAGGCCCCCAAGAGAATGTTCCAGCTGCCAAGTTCACTCGAGTTGGCTAAAACCTTTAAAGAGCCAGGTGAAAGACTCGTATCTGGATCAGAGCAGCCCATGAGCAGATGCAAGGTCTATTGGCTGCTGCTGTGAGAAGCAGGATTCGACTTTGGGCTGGAGAGGAAGATCGCAGGATCGCTGTGCTGAAGGAAACCCCGGCTCTGTTATGATGCAAAGGACAGAAGGCTGGGAAACATGGAGTAAGTGCGGCTCTGCCACATTCTAGCTGTATCACAGGGCTCGATATTAAATGTCTTTGAGCTTTAGTCTTTCCCTCTGTGAAAACAGAATCTACTACGGTGAGAAATGCAACCTTTGTTAACACAAACACTGATTCCTGGAGGCTTTAGAATCCTGGAGAAAAACAGTAAGAGGACAGTCTGAAGCCTGGGAGACTGGCCAGACTAGGGAGTCAGACCAGCCTTGAGGAGCAGGGTTCCTCAAGATACGACCACCTGAAGACTTCCGGCCAAGATGGAGGCATAGGTAGACACACTGCGCCTCCTCACACAACCAAAAGAAGGACAACAATTTAGAAACAAAAAAACAACCAGAACTGACAGAAAATCGAACTGTATGGAAGTCCGACAACCAAGGAGTTAAAGAAGACACATTCGTCCAGCTAGGCAGAGAGGACTTGCAGCAAGGCAGCAGCTGGAAGACCAGGGTGGGCAAGGTGGCGGCTAGTGGACCAGGGGTCCCACATTCACACACAGATAAACCAGGAGAAACAACTGGGGAGCAGGATGGACTGTACAACCCAGGGTCTCAGCACGGGGAAATAAAGCCTCAAAACACCAATTGAAAACACCTGTAGGGGTTGAGGTGACAGCGGGAGAAACTCCCAGTCTCACAAGGGAGTTCATTGGAGTGACCCACAGGGTCCTAGAATGTACACAAACCCACCCACACGGGAATCAGCACCAGAAGGGCCCAGTTTGCTTGGGGGAAGCAGAAGTGACTGAAATCTGGCAGAGAACCAAACAATTGGCATTGTTCCCTCTGGTACCCCTCCCCAACATGAAGTGCCACAGCACAATGATGTGGGTTGCCCCGCCCTGGTGAACACCTAAGGCTCTGCCCCTCACTACATAACAGGCGTGTCAATACAAAAAAAAAATGGCCCAAATGAAAGAACAGATCAAAGCTCCAGAAAAAATGCAACTAAGCAACAAAGAGATAGCCAACCTATCAGATGCACAGTTCAAAGCACTGGTGATCAGGATGCTCATAGAATTGGTTGAATTTGGTCAGAAATTAGATGAAAAAATGAAGGCTATGCTAAGTGAAGTAAGGAAAATGTACAGGGAACCAATAGTGATGGGAAGGAAACTGGGACTCAAATCAACCGTGTGGACCAGAAGGAAGAAAGAAATATCCAACCAGAAAAAAATGAAGAAACAAGAATTCAAAAAAAATGAGGAGAGGCTTAGGAACCTCCGGGACACCTTTAAACATTCCAACATCCGAATTATAGGGGTACCAGAAGGGGAAGAGGAAAAACAACAAGTGGAAAAGATATTTGAATAAATAATAAAGGAGAACTTCCCCAATCTGGCAAAGAAAACAGACTTCCAGGAAGTCCAGGAAGCTCAGAGAGTCCCAAAGAAGTTGGACCCAAGGAGGAACACACCACGGCACATCGTAATTGGCAGGGTGGGCGTGGTAGGACAAAATGGCAGCCAAACTACAACCCGGAAAAGACAGCTGACTGACGGCTGACTGACGGCTGACTGACGGCTGACGTCAGGCCAGAGAGCCGAAATGGCGGGCTTTGCCATGGCAACCAGAGCCTGAGGAGAACCACCAATGATATACTGCCACTTGGTTCAAAGGGACCAATCCCCAGCTCCAGTGAAGAGGACCACCCAGACTTGGGGTATAAAACCCCACCATGCTCCCTGTTTGGGGGTGCCTTCCCCGGCCCCACTCTGGACCGGGCAACCTCACCCGGGTGCGCAAACCCCAGTAAAGCTCTATACTGCCTGATTTTGTGGCTGATTGGCATTTCTTCTTCGGCGGAGCCTAAGAAAACCTTACATTTGGTGCTGAAACCCAGGAGGAGTTGTTGTCCACTGAGGACCGCTCCTCTCCCTACTCCCCGAGGAAGCCTCGTGGCCACCTCACCAGTCCGAACTAAGAACCAGGGTAAGTGACATCGCCCTTAAGTTTCTGGTCCCCAAACACTGATCCAGGGCCCCCGTCTGCTGGGAGCGGCTGCTCTCCTACCGAAAACCGCAGCACTGTGTCGGGGTGACCCTTCCAGGAGAGGCTGCTCTCCCTCCACTGAGAGGCTCCAGGCACCAGAGGAGACATCCCTGGGCTTGGATCCTCATATTTACCGTACCAGATCAGCAGATTGGGTTGCGGGACGCCAATTCCCACCTGCTGATTCTCAAGGGACCAGAAATGGGGGGCAGGAGTCCAAATCAGACCCCAAGTCACCTCTAGGGTTTCTTATAGAGAATTTGCCAGCAATTGATCCTGGCCTAAAGTGAAAACGGCTGATTTTCCTATCCACTATGGGCTGGCCATTATATCAGCTCTATAATCTCGAAACCTGGCCTCCTGAAGGTACTTTTCATTTCGCTACCCTTACTGATCTAGATAATTTTTGCAGATGAGCTGGCAAATGGTCCGAGGTCCCCTACATTCAAGGTTTTTGGGCCTTGCGCTCCCACCCTGACCTATGCACCCAATCCTCTACAGCCCAAGTTCTCCTGGCCCAAGGGAACTCTGAACCTGCACAGCCTCCTAAGCCTACTGCCCCAGAACCTCCTTCCTCTTTTTCTGATTCCCCTGGAAATCTTGCTTCTCCCCCTCCTCCCCCTCCTCCTTAGCACCCACCGCCAGCTACTCCAGCTCTAGCCCCTCCCTCTCAGCCTGATTCCTGCTCTCCCTCTGAAGATCTTTCTTCCCCTGTCAGCTCACATACCCACTCCTGCCTGAATTTAGAGCCCCTAGACTCCCGTATTTGCCCCCTCCGGGAAGTGGCAGGAGCAGAAGGTGTCGTCCAGGTCCATGTCCCTTTCTCACTGGCTGACCTCTCTTCAATCGAGAAGTGCCTAGGCTCCTTTTCCACTAACCCTACCAATTTTATTAAAGAATTCCAATACCTAGTCCAGGCCTATGATCTCACAAGGCATGACCTACATATCATATTAACTTCCACCCTGACCCCAGACGAGTGCGACTGCGTCAGGACTGCAGCCAGGGCTTATGCAGACCAAACTCATGCCACCAATCCCAGCATGCCGGTAGGGAGTGAAGCAGTACCAGAGGCGGAACCAGACTGGGACTACCAAGTAGGATAGGCGGGTCGGAGGCGCTGAGACCAAATGGTTGAATACCTGATAGCAGGCATGCACCAATCAGCCCAGATGGCTGTAAATTACTATAAACTCAGAGAGATCACCCAAGGCTCCGGGGAAAATCCAGTGCTGTTCCTCAACAGGCTTACTGAGGCAATGGTGCTCCATACCCGTCTTGACCCAGCTTCTAATGCTGGGGCCACTGTCTTAGCTACCCACTTTATCTCCCAGTCGGCCCCAGACATTAAAAGGAAACTAAAAAAGGCTGAAGATGGCCCCCAAGCCCCCATCCGAGATCTGGTAAATACGGCATTTAAAGCTTTCAATAACCGGGAAGCAGAGGCTGAGGCCGCCCGCCAGGCTCGCCTGCAGTGAAAGGCAGCCCTGCAAACCTCAGCCATGACGGCGGCCCTGCGGCCGGCGGCAAACACTGGTACGGGGGCAAAGCCTAAGTCCGGGCCAAAGGATGCCCCACCGGGGGCCTGTTTCAAGTGTGGCAAAGAGGGACACTGGGCCCGCCAACGTCCTCAGCCTCGGCCACTAACGAAGCCCTGCCCCGACTGCTGGCAGTTTGGCCACTGGAGGGATGCCTGTCCCCTTAGAAGCTCATCCCCGGCACCTCCACGCGGGGGACCAGCTGATCAAGGTGCAGACTCTTCCCTGGCCACGCCGGAACTTCTAGGACTGCTGGGCGACTGAGGTGGCCCGGACTCGAAGACCCCCATCACCCTCGCCAAGCCCAGGGTATCGCTGCAGGTAGCGGGTAAGTCCACCTCTTTCCTAGTGGGCACGGGGGCTACCTACTCTGTTTTACCGTCTTTTGCAGGACCTCACTCCTTCCCAGATCTCGGTCATGGGGGTTGACGGGACCCCATCTCGCCTGTGGCGAACTCCCCTACTAAACTGCAGTCTGGATGACTTTCCCTTCTCCCATTCGTTTCTTGTCATACCTTCCTGCCCCATTCCACTCCTAGGACGGGATGTTCTCCAACTATTAGGTGCCACTCTCCAGATCACGCAAAACCTGGCCCCTTCTTCCTCATTTATCCTCCCGCTGTTGGAGGACCCAACTCCTCCCCCCACTCCACCTATTTCTCCTTCCCTCGTCAACCCTCAACTACGGGAACACCTCCTGGGACAATATTGGCAGGTCGACTTTATGCACATGCCTCCCCATAAAAAATTTCACTACCTCTTAACTTTTGTTGACACGTTTTCAGGTTGGATTGAGGCCTATCCCACGGCAAAAGAAACAGCAGATGCGGTAGCTGACTTCCTCCTCAACTACATCATCCCGAGATTTGGACTGCCCTCCTCTATCCAGTTGGACAACGGCCCGGGCTTCATGTCCCAAATCGTCCAGCAGGTCTGCACCTCTCTCGGCATCGCCTGGAAGCTGCCCATTCCTCATCATCCCCAGTCCTCCAGTAAAGTAGAGCAGGCTCACGGCATTCTGAAAACCCACCTGACTAAGCTTACCCTAGAAACTCGAGACTCCCGGCCCTCTCTGCTCCCTCTGGCCCTCACTCGAATACGGGCGGCCCCACGGGAACCAACAGGACTTAGCCCTTTCGAACTACTGTACAGCCGTTCTTTCCTAATTAACAATAACCTGCCAGTACATACTCCTCCTCTGGCTTCCTGCCTGCCCTATCTCTCCCTCCTCCGGCATCTCCTACGAGAGCACGCTGACAGAGTTCTTCCTCCGGTAGGGGGTGCCCGGAGACAGGCCCGGCCACCCCCCTGCAGCCTGGAGGCCAGGTATCACTCAAAGAACTCCGACCTGGGCCACTCCGGCCCAAGTGGACAGGACCCCATACCGTTATTCTAGCCACCCCCTTCTCCTGGCTATCTCTCATTAATCAGGGCATCCAAATATTTAATATTACTGCTATCGGGGATATCAGTAACTGTTTTCTCTGTGCTTATCTTGACCAATCACCCATCGCTGCTGTTCCCACACCTACTTGCCCCTCCCTGACGAGCTGGAAACGGCCGACCTCTAGCCCCTCCCCCTACGTCCTTCAGACAGCAGGAAGTAGCCAGGTCGAACACGGTGCCCCTTATCCTATCAAAGAGGTTGAATGTCAAGGTGGGCGTGGTAGGACAAAATGGCAGCCAAACTACAACCCAGAAAAGACGGCTGACGTCAGGCCAGAGAGCCGAAATGGCAGGCTCTGCCATGGCAACCTGAACCTGAGGAGGACCACCAATGATATACTGCCACTTGGTTCAAAGGGACCAATCCCCAGCTCTGGTGAAGAGAACCCCCCAGACTTGGGGTATAAAACCCCGCCGTGCTCCCTGTTTGGGGGTGCCTTCCCCGGCCCCACTCTGTGGAACGGGGAACCTTGCCTGGGTGCACAAACCCCAATAAAGCTCTATACTGCCTGATTTTGTGGCTGATTGGCATTTCTTCCTCGGCGGAGCCTAAGAAAACCTTACAATAATTACATTACCCAAGATAAAAATGAAGGAGAGAATCCTAGGAGCAAGAGAAAAGGAGACAGTTACCTACAAAGGAGTTCCCATCAGACTCGGCTGATTTCTCAAAAGAGACCTTATAGGCAAGAAGGGGCTGGAAAGAAGTATTCCAAGTCATGAAAGGCAAGGACCTACATCCAAGATTGCTCTATCCAGCAAAGCTATCATTTAGAATGGAAGGGCAGATCAAGTGCTTCTCAGATAAGGTCAAGTTCAAGTTCATCATCACCAAGCCCTTATTGTATGAAATGTTAAAGGGACTTATTTAAAAACAAAGATAAACATGAACAGTAAAATGACAGCAAACTCACAATTATTAACAATCACACCTAACACAAAAACAAAAGTAAACTAAGCAAACAACTAGAAAAGGAACAGAACTGTTGCAGTGTGCAGCCAGGAGGTATGCCCCAAATGGGGATTTGAAATGGGACCCAGAACTCAAGGTATCCAGGAAATATTAGGATGTCCTCACCCCCCACCCCCAGGTGAGGGTTGGGGGGAAGGGACAAATGGAGCAGAGCCATTGAGAGCTGTTTTGCATAGCAACAGCTTTGCAGCTAACCTCTGGCATGGTCACTTAACATATCTATAACCTTTAACTGGTTACATAGATATGTTAAATAGCTGTGGCCATGCTCTGAGTCAGGAGAATGGAAGTAACTTCCCCACCAAGACATAACTATGGGGGGCAGGTTCCGAGTTATATACAGTGCCTGCGTGAAAGCTTGGGATGACTGGCTCCAGGACATGGGGCCACGTGGCAAGTGTAGCCGGTTGTGGGAGGAGTCAGAAATGGGGTGGCAGAAGAAGATTGGCCTGGGGATTTAAACAGAGACGTGGCAGCCATTGTGGGGAGAACCACGAGGCTTTGCCAGAGTGGAGACTCCTGCAGCCATTGTGCAGAGAGGACCACGTGGCTGTGGCAGTGAAGGAAAGCCACGCAGCTTTGCCAGAGTGAGGACCCCCGCAGCTTTAGAAGGGGAACCACCACCCGGCTTTAGCAGAGATCCTGGCGACACAGCTGATGGTGCCAGGAACTGAGGGAGGCCTACCAGCCAAGAGGGTTGCTGGGAAGAACCGGGTGCTGCCTGAGCCACGGACCTCTATTTCTTTTCCTGAGATACGGTACCCCAGACTGGGCAAAGCAGGGAGGGAAGGACTGTGTATGTTTGTGGGTGTTTTAAGGGACTTTGGGATTTTGATGAAGACATTAGGTCACTGCTTTAAGTCTGTATAGCATTAAATAAACATTTCCATTCCTTTTCACAAATCTCTAGCATTGAGAGATGTCTTTCCTATAAGGTGGTGGACATAACAAAACTGGGGGGCGCCTTTCAGTAATAGTATACCGCCCTTCGGCCCCCCCCCTTGGCCCCTTGTGTTTGGTAACAGAACCACAGAAATGGAGATCACGTGGAGGGTTAGCAACAGGGGAGTGGGAGGGAGAGAGAGGGGGGAAAGGTACAGAGAATAAGTAGAATAGATGGTAGGGAGAAAATAGACAGGAGGAGGGTAAGAATAGTCCAGGAAATGTAGAAGCTAAAGAACTGATATGTACGACCCATGCACATGAACTAAAGGGGGGAATGGTGGTGGGAGGGAGGAGTACAGGGCAGGGGGAATAAAGGGGAGAAGAAATGGGACAACTGTAATGCCATAATCAATAAACTATATTAAACAAAAAAGATATGACCACCTGCCCTGATGCTGGGCCCAAGGCTGCAAAAGGGCCGCTCTGACGTGGGAGGTAAGGGGGAGGCGCTGCAAGTTCTGTCTACTGGCAGGAGACACAAGCACATCGTACAGCCTCCCCGTAAGCTGTACGCTACCCAGTGTGGCTACTGCAGGTGGGAAACTTCCTCAGGATGCTGACATATAATGCTCCCTTTGTAGATACTAAAACAGCAAATATGAAATTCTAAGAAATTACCTTTTTATCTTCCCCCGAAAACACGCCCCCCCCCCCAAATAAAGAATCAAATCAGGAAAAGCGGGTTCCTCAAAAGGCCGAAGGAAAAGGAAGAACAGCCCGGGGCTGAAGTTGTCCCAGTGTGGAAGACAACAGATGCTCTGGGGCCAAAGCCACAAGCTCAGCCTCATCTGTATTAGTATGGGTTCTCCAGAGAAACAGAACCAATCGGATGCGCAGAGGTTTATAATGGGAACTGGCCAACATCACCTGCCGTCTGCAAGCCGGAGGCCAAGGAAAGCTCGCGGTGCAGGTCCAGTCCGAGCCCGGAGGCCGAGAACAGGGAGGCTGATGGTGTGAGTCCTGGTCTGAGGCTGAAGGCCTGAGAACGAGGAGCTCTGATGTCCGCGGGCAGAAGGCGGGTATGCCAGCTCCAGCGAAGGGCGAATTCCCCCTCTGTCCTGTTCGGTTCAGGCCCTCACGGATTGGAGGATGCCCACGGGCACTGGCGAGGGCAGTCTTCTTCACTCAGTCCAACTCAAACGCTAACCTCTTCCTGAAACACCGGCACAGACACATCCAGAAAGAGTGTTTTCCCAGCTACCTGGACACCCCTCAGCCCAGTTAGGTTGACACACAGCAGGAACCATCACCCCGCCTGAGAACACCCATCGCTAACCGTAAGTGCCCTCAGCCCCGACTAGCAGTGTATTCACCAGGAACTCGGGCGGGCAGCCCCGAGCCCTAAGGCGCACGCACAGTTAAACGGGCTGGCGCGGAGATCCCATGAGGTCACTTTACCTGTCTCTACAGATGCTGAGCATGTGAAACAATCCCCCTCTCCCGAACTCTGGCACATTAGTTTCTAGACAGATACTGAACTCAAAATGTTAAAAACATAGCTACTGTGTTCCCTCTCCACTGGGGTTCTGTCTTGACTGATTAGGCCACAAACCTCAAGGTCATCCTTGATTCCACCCCTCTTCCTCACATCGCTAACATTTCTATCAACCCATTTTCCCTGCCATCACACCTCTTAGGGCCTTCCTGTCTCCCTAGTGCATGCATGCTACACAGACACCAGAAGTACCTTTCTAAGCGCAAATATTTCCCTGCTCAAAAATTTAACAGCTTCTCTTTGCCCACAGAATCAAGGGCAAACTCCTCTTCATAAAACATACAAGATTCCCTTCTGGCCCGATTTCTATTCTCTTCTCTTGAATGCAAAGGTCCAGCCACAGCAGGATTCCTGTTCTTTCAGGAGCACGTGAAATTCTGCTCACTCTGAATCAGTGTTCCTTCAGCCTCTCATGTCCTTCTATTGTGTCTACCACGTGCCAGGCAGGTTTAAGGGTTGAGATTATCCGACAGACAAGGTCCCTGTTCTCATGGAGCCCTCATCTCTCACTCAGCTCCAAGGCCCAACTCAAGTCCACACCTTCCTTGGAATTCTCTCCAGTTCCATACTTGGGAATTAATCTCTCGTATACCTCTCCTAGAGTGTTTAACACTCATGTCTTGTGCAACATTTGTTGATAAAAGTGTCTTCCATCTGGGGCTATAAACTTCTTGAGGGTGGGACGCAGGTGGTCGTTTATTTCTGCACTATGTGAGCACAGTGCCTCACACATGGGGGAGACAATGTCTTTTGAATTATATCACATCTATCCCTATCTGCTTCGTTATAGTTAAAAAAAAAGAAAAACACAAATGAGAAACTTGTGGAGCTTTGCCAATTTTAAAAGAATGTGAATACTATTTTTTTTAGAGGGAGGTACAGATTAAAAATTATTGTGGAAAAATTTTAAAAAATAAATACCCCCATTATTATAACCTGAAACATAGGCTTGTAGTCCTTTTGAATACCTGTATTAATAATTCTACACTGCTCCTTAAGAAATTGTGACCCGGAGGCCATGAGCTTCTAGAGGGCAGAGTTCAAATTCAGACACTAGAGGGCTTCCCACCCTGGAACAAAGGTCTCATCTCGGCAACAGCGGAGAGCTGCCATTAGCCAGGCCAATTCCTGCTGCCAAAGGCAAAGGAGCATCTCTAGAAGATAACCTGGAAGCCTCACCCACTGATAGAGGAGAGAGAGCAACACCATTTACCCTTTGAAAAATCCAAATTAGAAATGACAGATTTAAATTCTGATAGGCATGGAAAAAATCTCTTTAGACTAAAGAGATTTATGCAAAACATGACCTTGAAGAACAAGATCTTGGACTTGATCTTGGACAAATCAAATGCAAAGAACATTTTGGGGGCAATTAGGAATTCTGAGGATGGACTGGGTATTAGATGATATCAAGGGATTATTAATTTTTGTTGGGGCTAGTATGTGGAAAAATGTGTGTTTTGGTGATACAAAGTTTGGCATGAGTGGAATATTATGATACCTATTATTTTCTTTAAAATACTTCAGTACAAATGGAGTGAGTTCTGAAATTAACCAACCAGATACTAGAGAAAAGGTGACACAGCAGGGAGTCAGGGAGTAACTGCTTTCCAGTCTCCACGGTCCCTTTACCAGCTGGCAGTCTTACTGAGGTGGGGCGGGTCAACCTTTGCCATGGCGCCTGGGGCTGCCCGCCAGCAGGGAAAGCTGTGGGAGCCCCACTCAGGGCAGCCGTGCATTAGAAGGCACTCGGAGAGGGGTCTCTTCTGAAGGGCCTCCCTGCCCTCGTGATAGTCTCCTATTCTGCTCTGATCCAAGTGAAGGGAGAAAACGATCGGCTTACTGCTCAACAACACATGGTGGGGGGCGGTCTTGGCTCTGGCTTAGAAATCCCTTCTTTGACTAGAATCACAAATAAATTTTAGGCTTTGCAGCCAATCTGAAAACTAAAATTTTGACTTTTTTTACTGCTTTGCTGAAGTTTTCTCAGTCTCTGCTTCTTTTACATCAGCCCAGAAGGCAAGGAGGAAAACAGTTCTCCAGCAGTGAGAATCTTAACAAAAATTTTATTAATACATACTGGCATATTCTTGGGATGTAAGAGTCCTTAAAGAACTACCCTACACTAAAGACACTAAAAGTGCTCAAGCCCTGGCTGGTGTGGCTCAGTTGACTGAAGTGTCATCCTGTAACCTAAAGGTTGCAGGTTCAATTCCCAGTCAGGACACATACCCAGGTTGCGCATTCGATCCCAGTCCAGGTGCATGTGGGGGCAACCAACTGGTGTTTCTCTCTTCCCCATTCTCTCTCTCTAAAAGCAATGACAAAATGTCCTTGGGTGAGGAGTAAAAAAAAAAATTCTTAAAAGTGCTCAAGTCCTGGGTCCTCCGTCTATTTTCACAACTCACGCTCCTTTCACAGAGCCGGGCTGGCTGTGCCTCTCTGGGCCCCTGTGTGGAAGACAGGTCCCCGCAGTCAGATGCCGATGGTGACGGTGACACTCACTGCCTCTGAAAGGGCAGGAGCTCCTACACATTAAACCAGAACGGAGGAAAACAGCATCAGCTGATCAAAAGGGAATTCAGACTTTATTTGTCAGAGTCACTCATTCCACTTCTCTCCAGGAAGGGCTGACGTATCTTCAGGATGAGCACGAGGATTCCCACTGCCGGAATATTCGGAATACTTTCCTTGATTTCTCAGAGAGACTCTATAGGTAGAAAAGCTCATCATTAGAGATTAAATTCTTTCATAGAGATGAAGGATACACAGTAGCTTTAAGGCTTGGTCTGTAAACTTCTCCCATAATGATGTAGGTATGTCTGGGATTAAGTAAAACAAGTCAACTCCACACAGTGTATACATAATATACACCTAAAGCCAGACTAAAAATCAAGAAGCCCGTGTTCTCCTGCTAAGCCTCTTGCCGACACACTCTCAACCTCTAAAATATGGCTCATGTCCTCCCTCCAAGTATTTGCCCTGATCTTTGCATGAGAGGATGACACTTCTGACCTACCATAGCACAGCACACATTTTGCACTGGCCTCTCATCCGTGATGCTGAATTGGCCCTAGTTCATTATTTCTCGTGAAGTAGGGTTTGCATTTACGTGATGCCTCGCTGGGGTTAATAGTATAATCCAAGGCCATGGAATAAAACAAAGTTAAATGACCCTTAAGAGCTCAAACTATGACCTTGGTCTTCTCAGCTTCATGTTTTAGCCAGCAGAGCTAATAATAGGAAGACTCTCATTGCCATTTGATCATGCCTATGAAGTAACCTGATATTCTGAGAAACGGTGTTACAGGGAGACTAAACAATTCACTGAAACATAAAAAAGTTCTCGGTGATTTGGAACACTTGGTTTGCTGCCTGTGAGAGTCAGAAAGAGCGCGAGGGTCTCAGTGAGAGCACAGCCTCTTGCAAGATAATCCACAAAGTGACCTCCGGTTTCTGATGTGACATTCTCATTGCTTTTTTATCCTCTGCGGATGAGTGTCTCCATAAAATACAGTCCCAGGAGGGAGAAGTCTGAGAGCTCTTACCAGAGACCAAGAGGAATTTAGGTAATAAAGTGACAAAGCTGAAGCAAACTTAAGCTGAGAAACTGTAAACTTTTTTCTAATATATCTTGCCACAGCCTCGTTAAGCTCTGTACTTCCCAGTCCGAGCAGCGCGGCTGCGGGAGGGTTCAGGACAAGTTGCCAGAAAGGGTTGCAACAGTCCTGGGACCCGAGGCCAAATGTGAGGCCAATTTTTCCCACTCAGAAAAAGGTCCTGTGGGATTTCTTGTTGGTATGACATTGAGAGAGGGAAGTTAATAAAAACTGTCAGTAAATTATTTCATGAGGCTGTAGGCAAAGAGAATTTATGTGCAGACACAGAATTAATCTCTCCAATCTGAGAGGTAAGTCAAACATTTGTCTTCAGATAGCTTTGTGTGTTTTCAAGTTTTTAAATTGGAAAAATGCAGATTTTTTTCCTGCAAAAAACTTGGAAAACCTTCATCTGTATATTTACTAAGGGCACAAATGTACATTCTTGGGCTTTTAGCATCACTAGAGTTCCTTCCAGTGGAGTCCTGTGACCCTGTAAACATCTGCTGTTGAGAATGATTTTGTCTTTGGAGGGAACAGAGGTCAGAAATTGTAATATTTATCCCAGGCAGGCTACAAAGCAACTTAGGGAATGAGCCAGCAAAGGAAAGAGAACCCCATTTTTACGGTTCCTTAATGCCCACCTCCTATGCCTTCCAGCCTTTATGAAGAGCAAACACGACTTGTTTTCTCAGCTGTCACGACGGACTGGCACTTCCCCACATCTGTGACCAGCGGCAGTCACGACTGCGGTGGCTAGCCGAGGTTCGGGGCCGTGGCACACAGCAAAGCGACCTGCCCGCCGTGAGGAGTGAAACCGCAGCCCCGGTGTCAGAGCACAGTGCTCCAGACGGCTAAATTAACTGGCCAGGCTCCAAAGGCAAGTGACAGCAACTGATGGAAAAAGCAGCTGTTCTGCAACCCGAGGCCGGAGCAGCTGCCTATTCATCGAATTCTATTTTTCTCCTCCTCCTCTCCTTGAGACGTTTTAGTTGACAAAGAATTTCTCAGAATCTGACAGAATGCCATATGCTACACTGCAGAAAGATCGAACCAGTTCCACGCCTGTTCTCTAGGATGAAGCAGACTGAGCCTAACGTGATTTGTGGAAGCTGAGGGCAGGCAGCTGCTAATTATAGGGCTGGGCTCCGCTCCTCACCCCCCAGCGGCAAGTGCCCCGCACCGTCAGGACAAACGGTTCATCTCACCACAGAGTCCGTCTCAGCTGGCTGGCTAGACTGTTTGTGGGACAGGAGGACGTTCAGCACTGCCTTCCAGCCGGGTTCTGCCGGGCTGCTGGCCTCTGCCTCCACTCCACCATTTTCCCTGGTTTCCTTGCCAAGCGTGATGTTCACCCAAGGGCACCAGTCTCTGTGCTGAGTAGTGGGGTCAAAGAAGCTTCGTGAGGACGTGTCCTGAGGGCGGAGGAAGAGAAGCAGTGTTAACCAAGGGCAGATCTATGTAAATTCAGAGGCACTGCTATTAGTGGGCAGGTCTGTCCCTGTCTCTCTGCTGTCCTATGCCTGACACACTTACTGCCTCTCCAGAATCCATCCCAAAGAAACAAAGGCAAACCCGTACAATTTTCTCCCCTTTGGGCCACCCCACTGTCCCATCCTTAAGCTTATTCACAGGGTCTACGCATAGCTGCAGGGCCAGGGAGGGCTCGCGCCTGCTTCTCCATGCTGCGTGCTGAGGGTGGGCGTGCTCCTGGTGCTCAGTGACTTCCGCGCGCACAGGCGCACTCACCGAGCTGCTGGAAGAGCAGAGGCGAGCTCGTTTGGCTCTCCGGACAGGACTAGATGGCACTTCCAGGCCAGAGCTGTCTCCTGTTCCCATGCTTCGGGTCACTGGGCGGGTCCTGGTGGTGGGGCTGGCGGCCTCGGGCTCAGTGCGATCAACAGGACTGGAAGAGTCCCAGCTCCGAGTTCGGGAGAAGATGGGGCCTGGGCTGCGTTCAGCCTGAGGGACGAGAGATGATAATGGAAGTGCAGCAATGCTATTCATGACTACGGTCAGGAGAGGTATTTCTAGAAGCATGTAAAAGTTAGTATTTTATAGTTTAAACCGTAAGAGTTTAGTTTCTGAACTGTGTGCATAACTGAATTCTTCAAAGAACATTAGATTGCTACACAAAATAATGAATTTAGCAGTTCCGTTGCAACTGCTGAATAAAACCAATGTGGTTAGAAATGACTCCTAACTTAATTCCCAACTGTTTCACTAACACCACCTCTGGCAAGATTGCTGTTTTTAAAAAAGTCCAACCCACTCAGTTGGTTGGAGCATCGACCTGTACACCAAAAGGTTGTGGGTTTGATTCCCGGTCAGGGCACATACCCAGGCTGCGGGCTCAATTCCTGTTTGGGGAGTGTATGGAAGGCAACCGACTGATACTTCTCTCTCACATCAATGTTTCTCTGCCTGCCCCCCACCTTCCTCTCTCTAAAAACAGTAAACATATCCTCAGGCGAAGAATAAATAAGCAAATAAAATAAAAAGCCCACCCCAAACAAGCCAATTAAGTCTATACCTGCTCCGAGCCCGGGGAGAACGTGGTATCCTGGCTTCGAGTCATCATCCTCCGAGGAGACTCGGGCACTAGGAGAAGGCGCTCTGGGCGCCCCTCAGGGCCTGGGACGGGGGAGCTGGTCAGGACAAAGGATGAATCCAGGTCGTTTGCGGATGACTCGATCTGCTGGAAGCCCCAGAGCCCCACCTTCCTCATACAGTGTGAACACGTGATCAGGGAGAGCTGCGTGGGTTCCAAGGAAGAACTAGGTAGGAACAGAGAACAAAGTGAGTTTTCACAAACGGTCACATTTCCAAGGGCTAAGTGTAACAATTTGTGAGTATACTTCCCCCACTTAAACTTCGCAGCTTTGTGAGTATGCCTTTTCCCCCTTAAATTCTGCAGATTTGTGAGTATGCCTTTTCCCCCTTAAATTCTGCAGATTTGTGAGTATGCTTTTTCCCCTTAAACTCTGCAGCTTTGTGAGCATGCTTTTCCCCCCTTAAATTCTGCAGATTTGTGAGTATGCTTTTTCCCCCTTAAATTCTACAGCTTTGTTTCGACAAACCAACCTCTGGAACAGCCCAGGGACGGGGAGCCACACCCCACAGGGTTCTGGTCCCCTGCTCTCAGGACCCCAACTTCATCTCTCTCATTTGTTTCCCTAGAAATATCTAGGGCTCTTGGTGTGCTCTTCTGTGGCAAGACTATTCAAAAGTTATGTTTTATAAATTTCCCTGCCTCTCTTAAAATGTTTTCCTTTTAAATGAAAATTACTCCATTTATCGAAGAAAGCATATTAAAGTACATCGAGATCAGCTCCGAAGCTCTTCGGCCTCAGAGGGAGTCTACGCCACATGAAGCGGCCAGGACAGAAACACCGAAACGGGGCCTAGGAGACACAGCTGGTGTTTCTCTGGTAGTTTTTAACCCATTTAACTCATTTTTCTTCCTTTCTGGAAGTAGAAAGGAGGCACACCGTTTATAGGAACACAAATTCACAGCTGAGACATGACAATGAAAGAAACAAATTTCAGGTATGTTCAGAACTTTCTGGGTTCTAATTCTGGTTTTGTTACTGATCTTACTGTCTCCTCATGTCCCATCCCTTCAATTTCTCTCTACCTCTGTTTTTCTTTTATGATTATCATTATTTAATTAATTGATTTTACAGAGTTTGAGGAAAGGGGGGGAGGGAAAGAAGGGGAGGAAGAGAAAGAGAGAGAGGAACACCGATTTGTTGTTTCACTTTTTATGCATTCACTGGTTGGTTCTTGTATGTGCCCTGACCGGGGATCGAACCCATAACCTTGGCATATGGGGACAACGCTTTAACCAACTGAGCTGCCTGGCCAGAACTGTCTCTGTTTTTCTTACAGGAAACGCCATGTGATCTCCAAATACTACTAGTGACTGATATATAAATGGGTGTATAATGTTGTCCCAGCTCATGTCCCCAGCCAAATCTGACTGACCTACACGCCCAGCCGCACACAGAGAGAATACAGGCAGTGACATGGACTTGGATGTCACAGCCTAATTTGGTGGCAGTTTTTCTCTCGTCAGTTCGGTGATCAAGTTCATCTTCAAGCAGGTGAAGGAGAAGACTAATCTTGTCTTCTGTAAAGCACTACAAGGGAACCAAGGTAAAAAGCTTCAGGTTCCAACCACCATGAAAAGAAAATTACATTTAATGATACAATCAGGGGTGTCCAACCTTCCGGCATCTCTGCACCACACACTGGAAGAGGAGGAGTTGTCTTGGGCCACACGTTAAATACATGGGGATACGCAACCACGAAGTCATCTCAGAAAGTTTTAAGTAAATTTACGATTGTGTGTTGGGCCGCAGGTTGGATACCCCTGGACTGCAGATGATACAAGGCAAAAATCACGGCCGAAATGACAAGCACGTGGAGGCAGTTCTCGTCACCAGAGAAGTCCTCCTAGGACAGGGCCACGGCCTCAGGCACAGCTCTCCAAACTGCCCTGGGTCTGCTGACGGGCAAAGGTGGCGGTTTTCCTGGGAGGACCAAGTTTTTTCTTAGAACTAACCCGTTTTCAATTTACCCACTGCAGATTTTCTCTACAACCTACAAACCTCAAACCCAAATAATGAAAAAAGGTTACTGTTTGTATCTTGGCCTGACACTGAATTTACTTTTTGACAGAACAGAGCTTGCCACAGTCTTTAAAGAACTATGACAGGGTGGAAAAAACAAACAAACAAAAACTGGAAGAAGCAAAAGAACAGCTTCTGTGTCCCGCGGTGACACTCATCTCCAAGTGCCCACAGGCGGTGGAACGGGCAGCAAACTCTGTGGTGCCAACGGGCCGGGACACCTCCGAGTTCCTGCTCACAGCAGACGAGGGAGTTTCTGATGCCTCCTGCTGCGCTCTCTCTGGGAAATGGTGCTCGAGAAATCACATGAAGTGACACTTCAGTATCTTCTGTTAAACAGTTTAAGTAACAAAGCAAGATTAAACTGAATTCCTGCCACCTGAAGAGCCGTATCTCAAAATTTAAGTGGAAGCCACTTACTTAAACCCCTACTAGTCACGTTTCTGATGGAATCTGAAAATGCTCAGTTCAGAGACCAGCAAATGGTTCTCTTCATAGCAATCTGCACCCTCCTGTCATTAAAAGAAATGCTTCATGTACAAATGCTGGTGACATGTGGAGGCCACTGAAGGCTGGCCAAGAAAACTCACCATGTTCTTCAAGTCCTCTGGCCTCAGGGAAGGAAGCTGCAGGTCCAGGTGACAAAGGCTCTGAAAGCGATCCAGGAACTCACTAACGACAACGGCGGGCTCGTTCAATGGCAGCATCCTGAATCGATCTGTGGGGAAGTCAACTGAAGGGTTATGTTGGTACGAACTGTAACCAAAAAAGTGTAAAACAATGGGGATATGTAAAATTGATAAGATATTTGATGATATTAACAATTACTGATTTTTTGGGATGGGGCTGTGATGACACTTCTGTGATTATCTTTAAAAAGTAGAGTCTCAGGAAAGGTTTCTCAGAAGCAGTCAGATCTAAGCTGAATGTGAAACACCAATAACAATGTTAAAGCAAAGGTCCAAGAATGGCACGTTTGAGGAATCTTAAGTAGTTTCACAGGGTTGGAACATGGTATGCCTGTGGGGAGAGTAGCAGGAAATACAGTTAGTGCAGAGTGGCCAGACCATGACTTTATTGTGTATGTGATGAGAAATCACTGATTTTTTTAAAGGAGAAAGTGACGGTATAGATATAATGCATTAGTTTGGAAGGAGACTATAAGGGGTCTCTGGATACAAAGAAATAAGCTTAGCAGACATTAAAGTGATTTAAAGTAATAATTCCTGGCCCTGGCCAGGCAGCTCAGTTGGTTGGAGCATTGTCCTGATACACCAAGGTTACAGGTTCGATCCCCGGTCAGGACACATACAAGAATCAACCAATAAATGCATAAATAAGTGGAACAACAAACTGATGTTTCTGACCCCGGCCAGGTGGCTCAGCTGGTTGGAGCATTCTCCCATACACCAAAAGGCTGCAGGTTCAATTCCCTGTTGGGTGTGTTCAGGTGGCAACTGATCGATGTTTCTCTCTCTCTCCCATGAAAATCAATAAACATGTCCTCAAGTGAGGATAAAAAAAAAAACCCAAAAAACAAAAACAACGAACTAAAATCAACGGGAAAGATATGGACTTTGAAAAACCAAATGAGGTTTAGAAATAAAAAGGAAACATGTTCTAACGGCCAGTGGCTCCGGCCTGACAAACACGGCAAACACACGAGAAGAAGCCCGGTCCCAACACCTTTCTGATTCTCCGCCTCCAACGCTGGGTGTGGTCTGATCGCCACACACCTACGACAGTGCCGATAAAAACTCACGAAGGCAAAAGAGGAGAAATTACACCCATCATGCAAATGTCTTAACATAAATTTAATTATATGCTTTCTAACTAATGTATATCTGTCTACTTCAGTGTTTAAAGTGTTCAAAACAATCAGTCCTAGTAAATTAGTAATTGTGATTTTAAAATTCTAAAGGAATTTAATTTAGTTTGTAATCATTGATAGAAGTTGGAAGAATATACCTGCAAAATTGTATTTATTAGATATGCTTAATAAATTTAAGCATTACAGTATAATACTTGGGGGTATTCCTTTCTCCACACAAAAGCCTCTTGAATGTTAAAGAACCAAACCCAGGGGTGGAATAATTGGAAAGTCATATTGAGATCCACTTAGGGTGGAGCATGGATAGGACCAGGTGGAGGCAATAGGGAGAGGCAATGAAGGCAGCTTCCAGGTGTCCAGGTAGGACAACTGGAGAGGGGGAGGTTGGTATCATCTACCGAGATGGAGAAAATATAAGAGATGCCAAGTATCAAGGGTCAGATGAAGAATTCAGTTTTATGTTGAGTTCTAGGTACCTACAAAACATTAAGTAGAAATATTTAGAAGGTAGTTGAAAATATTTAGAAGGTAGTTGACCCCCGCTCAAAAGAGGGGTCTGGGTAGGAGTCAGAGGTCTGTAAGTGGGTGGCGGCTGAAGTTAAGAACAGGGTCAGGAGAGGGAGAGCTGGGGAAGCACCAACGGAGCTCTAGGCAGACGCTCCAAAACCTGGCCCGAGCGCATGGCCCCAGGAGAGTTACATCCTCACAGGACTGGGTTCCGTGTGCTGCCCGGAGAAACAGCTAGGCCGACAGCAGAAACCCTTGTTACACAGTCATCTTTACTGTTTTTTTTTTTTTTTTTTTTTGGCAGCGAGGAACTTGAAACTTTAATCACTGAAGACCCTTTCCCCAAATCACATTAATTGGGAAACTTAAGTACAATTTACCCAATAACATTCTCTTTTCATGTACCCTATTTCATAAGGTAATATTAAAATAATTCACGCTGTATCGATTTCCAGGGGGTTAAAATTCTTTCAGATATTTAATTAACACCAGTAACCATCTGTGCTCCTTACCCTACCGTAGACAGAATGAATGCTGAGAGACCAAAGCTGGCTGGGAGGAGCTAGCACTACCCACTTGGTGGGCTCCCGTGCCCTCCTTCTTTACCCTTCCTTACGCTGTGACGCAGTCGGAACAGCTTGAGGGACTTCCCGCATGTAGCGTATCATTTATCTACTAATTTCAGAGGAGTCGTCCAAGACTTAAAACAAAAATTTGGATCTTGGAATTTCATTTTTTTAAATTTAAATTTTATTTTTAATTACAGTTTATATTCAGTATTATTTTGTATTAGTTTTAGGTGTATAACGTGGTGATTAGACAATCATATAGTACTTTACAAAGCGTTGTCACCTTCACTTTAAAAATGTTATTTCTGCCCTGGCTGGTGTGGCTCAGTGGACTGAGTGCTGGCCTGTGAACCAAAGGGTCGCTGGTTCGATCTCCAGTCAGGGCGCATGCTTGGGTGGCGGGCTGGGTCCCCGGTGGGGGCACGTGAGAGGCAACCACACATTGAGGCTTCTCTCCCTCTCTTCCTTCCTCCCTTCCTCTCTCTCTAAAAATAAGTAAAATATTAACAAATAAAAAAGAAAGACCATTTTTGAAAAGATTATTCTCTTGTTCTACAGTGTTTTGCACACACAGCAGTGGTCCCTGCTTTGAGAGAGTGCATCCCGCCACGGCCCTTCCACAGGGAGAGCAACAGGGCACTTGCCCCTGGCTGCGGATCCAGACTCTGTGGGACAGTCTTCGACCGAGATGATATCCTGACTGCAAAGCTGTTATTAGAGTGTGCAGTTTCACTGTCATAAACTGTAGATTTGCAATCAGTTTTATTTGGGGTTCTGAGGGTCTTCTTTAGCAGCAGCCCTATTTGTTATTAGTGCTGTTCGTGCACCAAAGGAAGCCAAGGTAGAACATGGGGCTGCTTGCTATCTTAGGGAAAGCAGAGGGTTGGAAAGTAGATACAACCCTAGCTATGGGTCCTCACTAGGGGGCTTTAAGACTTGTGATTCTCAGTTTCCTTATCTAAAAAAACTGAGTTGATAATGTTTACATCCCAGTGCCCCTGCGAGGATTAAATGGGATAATATATACATGGCAAAACTTTTGGCATGTCAAATGCACTTAATTAAGTCAAGCAGTAGTGTAATAAATGAATGAATGTAAGGTAGTTCTTCTTGAAAAGCATGAATATAAAGACAGACCAACAACTTCAAAGACTAGATTTTCACAAAATAAACTGACAATGTTACAAGTGCAATGACCAAGGAGAGGAAGTTAGTGGGAAATCTTGGAAACAAGTACCTGGAGAGGGGCTGTCTGGCCAGAAACAGAACTTCTCGTGGGCCGTGCACAAGGCTCTCTTCAGCTCTGCACATCGCTCCTTGTCTGAAACCCACACAGGTGACAGCACTTAAAAAACACTGGACAGGTTCAAAATCCAATGGCCAAAAGCCTTAAGAGTACAGACTCAACTAAACATAGAAATAACTAAGAAATTTAAAAATATATGAAAATATTAGCAACAGCATCATCTTAATATCTTCTACAAGGTAAGTTCTAAATCAAGATTCTAAGATGGATAACAAAGAAGGTACCATGTATCTTATAGGGCAGGGCATTCCAAAGTATGAGCCTGCACAAAAGTCCTGTCTCTCTTTGCCTAAGCATAAAATTTAGAACCATAAACATACAACTGTTAGCTTCCCAGAATAAAGTCAAGTTCACTCTAAAGTAGTTTAGTTTTTTAATAAAGTTGTGACTGAAGTTCATAATTAGAGTGAAGACAAGCACAAATTCATCTTGTTTTATTTGAGGGGGGGTCCCAAAAAACTTGGAATTATCTTCTGGAGGGCAGGCCCCTTCTGCTACAGGCTTCCCTTGCTAGGTGAGTGTTCTAGGAACCCATCTGTATCAGTGGACCAGCTGGCGCTGTTGTGAGAGGCTGTGTTCGGCCTCGCTGAATTTTGTTTTGAAGACTCTTTCAATGAGTTTGCCCATGTCATGAAGGGTGACTTAGAAGCACATCTGTCCACACCCGCAGAGTGTTCAGCAGTTTTTGACCCAAAACAGCAAGACCCTAGTGCCCCACCTTCTCTATTCATCTGATCTTGCCCTGGGTGACTTTTTGTTTCCCTGGATGAAAAAAGTTCTCAAAGGGAAACCTTTTTGCCAATGTGGAAGAGGTGAAACAAAAAATGGCAGAAGCACTAAAAGGCATCAAAATTGACAAGTTCAAAAACTGTTTTGAGCACTGGAAAAAACATCTCAATAGGGGTATTGCATCAAATGGAGAGTATTTCGAAGGTGACCGAAGTTTAAACATGTAAGAATAAATACACAATTTTTTAATAAATAAGTTCCAGGGTTTTTTTGGGTCCCCCCTCGTATAGTAATACCCATTCTTTGATCAAATAAGTGACTGGTCTTTTCAGAAAAACTAGTAGAGTGTATTTTTGAGTATGGAGAAAAATGCAAGCTGCACTTTATACTTACATCTGTCGAAATCAAAAGCTGGCTGTAAACTGGCACAGAGAAAAGCCTGACAGCTGGAGCACTTGAGCATGTCACATTCCACTGTGACCCAGCCGTACTTTGCACAGACGAGTGGAGACAGCTCAGAGGGCTTACCTGCCCATTTCAAAGAGTGCCCACGTTAAGAAAAAGAACACTGAAAGTGTATTAAAACGACTAAGTCAGAAATTAAAGTTTTCACTCATTCTTTATGTAAATCGAAATAAACATACTAAAATGAGGGGAAAAGCAGTAGGAAAAAGTGTTAAAACTATTTTTAAACAGGTACATAACTTCACATAATGATGAAGGTCATCTGAGTAATAAGTAGAGTGAAAAAGTTATTAACCTTTTCTCTAGGAAGCCCTATGTATTTTATATCTTTAAAATGTCTATTTTATTACAGGTGTGGGGTAGCACATAGAAGCCATTCACAGGCACCTAATGTGACACACTAGGGATTTAAAAACACTAGTGGAAGCACCGGATATGTCTAAGCAATAGAGAGCATGGTGAAAGTCAAACAAGTGGAAGTATTTTCCACAACTCACCTATGCGCCCCTATTGTGCCACATCCATTTTTACCTCCCAAGGAGCAGTTAGTAAAATTAATCGTACTCTTCATTATTCCCCCTGCCCCAAATCTGACTGTCATTACCGGTGGATGTCTGTAGTCTATGTGGTTTCAACAGGCTGGGAGCACCAGGAGCACTTCCAAGTACGTGCTTGCGAAAATGTTCTCATTCATTGATATTTAATATTCAGCATTCAGATTTTTATATTTTACCTAAAGAATTCTGATTTTACAGAATACAGGGAGGGAAAAGGATAAAATATGAAAGAAGGTGTAGGAAAGTTCATTCTTATAAGAAATGTGAGAATTTGTAAATATACCAGTATCAGCAAAAGAAGGATTTAAGGCCAGAAAACAGAACTGAGATGTAAATGTTAAAAAAGCTAGGATTATCTAGAATAAAATAGAATCATTTAACTAGCTTAAGTTAAATAAATAGTTATCACTTGTATATATATAAATATATGTAATTATATATATTTATAGTGATCAATTTGTATCCAATGAGAACCAACAGAATAAAAAGAAAATGGTTCTAAATACTATATTAAGATTACAAATTAGGCCCTGGCTGGTGTAGCTTAGTGGATTAAGCGCGGGCCTGTGAACCAAGAGATCACGGTTCGATTCCCAGTCAGGGCACATACCTGGGTTGCAGGCCAATTCCCAGCAGGGAATGCACAGGAAGCAACCATACATTGATATTTCTCTCCCTCTCTCCTTCCCTTCCCCTCTGAATATAAATAAATAAAATCTTAAAAAAAAAAAAAAGATTACAAATTAGTCCAAGGGACAACTGGAGCATCCAAATATATACTGACAGTAATGGATTATAACCCATTGACTAAAAAAGGAAATTGTGAGTCCATGCTGCTACAAATAAAGAAATTATATAAAGTCTGATGGGGATATTAACATAACTGCAAAGCATCTCCCCACAAAACACTTTAATTACAAAGGAGGAAAGAGAGACTTTACCATGGAGATGACTGACAGACACTCCCTTTTATCGAGTTTCGAAGTGATGATCATTGCCGGTAAAGGGAAAAACAAAATCCTGTGCCACCCGACAGGGTGCAGTGAGAACACAACAGCACTTCTGAAACGCCCCTGCATTACCTGAATCTAATCACAGGAAATATCAGGCACATGTGAACTGAAGTGCACTCTACAAAATAAGTGGCCTCACCCCCCTCGCCTCTTTGCCTGCTCCAACAAGATCGGATGTTTTGTGGTCGAAAGGTCCCTGGCAAGCTCATGCAAGACCTGGCCACTGATGACGTCATCCTCCCAGACACATGGGACCTGTCCATGGGTCTGGGTTGGAAAGGATTCTCAAGAAGAGTCAAAGACAGAAGCCTTGACCTTTGCTAAACAATGTATAGAGACGAACCCAGCTAATTGTGATAGGTGGACCCGTCACTGTGGCCGAGGGAGGCTTCGAGCCTCCCTCTTTTGTGGGCTCATCCTCGGCTGGGATGACAACAACTGGTCTGTGGACCCCTTGGACAGGGTCACTGCTGAGCTGGCAGCCTGAGGAAGGTTGGTCTCATCCCTGTCACTGGTCAGTGCCTTCTAGAATTGTCCATCCCTCAAAGAGACCTCATAGCAGAGCCACTCAGGTATGTGTGTGTGTTTTTTACAGTAGCCAAAATCAGCCTTGCAAAAATTCAGGATCCTGTCAAAACTGTCTCAGGTATCTGTGCTTTTGGGAATTAAAGTCAATAAAAGCTTTTTTGAAGTGTGAAAAATAAATAACTGGCCTATAATCTTCAAAAATATCAACATCATGAACTTCAAAGAAAAACTGGATTCTCAACTGGATCCTTATGCTATAAAGAACATTACTGAGCCCTGGCTGGGTAGCACAGTTAGTTAGAGCATCGTCCTGATACACCAAGGTTGCGGGTTCATTCTGCCATCACGGCACATACAAGAAGCAACCAATGAATGCATAAATAAGTGGAACAACAAATCGATGTCTCTCTCTCTCTCTCTCACTGTAAAATTAATCAACAAAATTGAAAAAAATTATTGGGACAATAGATGAAATAATTGGGGTATCTATTTGGGGTAGGAATTTATTGTTTGAATTTCTTTTTTTTTTAATTAAAGATTTTATTTATTTTTAGAGAGAGGAGATGGGAGAAGGAAACATCAATATATGGTTACCCCTCATGCGCCCCCCACTGAGGACCTGGCCCTCAACCCAGGCATGTGTCCTGAGAATTGAACCAGAGACCCCCTAGTTCACAGGCTGGCACTCAATCCACTGAGCCACACCAGCCAGGGTTATTATGAGAATTTCTTGATTTTGATGATTGCATTGTGATTACAAAGGAGAATATCCTTGTTTGTGGGAAATATTTGGGGACTTTGACAACTTACTTTCAAGTAGCCCGGGAAGAAAGTTCCTTTTAACCTGTGCAAATTTTCTCTAAGTCTATAACTATTTTAAATTTTTTAAAAACCACTCTAAGTGAGTAGAACGTAGCAAAAGTGATGGGACATCCCTTCTGAGATTAGGTGACAAAGAGTCTAGCTTCTGTCTTGCTCTCAGGCTTGCTCACTCTGATGGAAGCCAGCTGCCATGTTGTGGGCTGTCCATGGAAAGGCCCACGAGGAAGGAGCACAGGGAAGTCTCCAGGCAACAGCCAGAATACAGCTGAAGCCCCGTATTCAGCTGTATCCAAGAGTCGCCAGGAAACGAATCCTGTCAACAACCGTGTCAGATCTGAAGTGGACCCTTTCCCCGCAGAGCCCTAGGATGACCACAGCCCCAGGCTGTACTTCAGAGCAGTCTGTGAGAAACCCTGAGTCAGAGGGCTCAGTCAAGCTGTGCCTGGATTTCTGATCCTCCAAAACTGAGAGATAATGACGGCTTCTTGTTTGAAGCCACTGAATTTTAGGGTAATTTGTTTTGCAACAATAGATCTAACATATGGAAGAAATCTAGACAGAGAGAAAAAGCACAGTAGTCTCAAAAAAAAATTAGGTTTGGTTGCCAAGAGCCTTACATTATAATCCTGCCTCTGCCACATGCTAGCAGGCTGACCTTTGTCAAGTCACATAGCCTACGTGAACTGCTTCCCCTTCTGTAAAATGAGTATAATAATAGTGATACCTATTTTCATAGGTTTAAGGTGAAGATCAAATGTGATAATATACGTGAAAACACATTATGTACAAATGTTATTGTTCCTTCTCCCCTCAGGCTCTTAGTTTTTTCTTCTGTAAAAGGAGGTTAGATCATCTATATGTTCCTTTGAGGGACAGCATTTTTTAATCTTCACCCAAGGATATGTTTATTGATTTCAGAGAGGGGAGGTAAGGGGAGAGAGAGAAAGAAACATTGATGTGAGAGAGAAACACCGACTGGCTGTCTCCCGTATGCACCCCAACTGGGGATCGAACCTGCAACCTTTTGGTGTACCGGATGATGCTCCAACCCACCACACCACCCAGTCAGGGCTGAGGGATAACATTTTATGAGCTAATTCTTCTATAAAATTTCTTATCAAGTTTAATTCTTAAACTTAAGACGTCAGAGTAAGTAGCGTTATTCCTAGGGGCATAATTCCAGCAGTAGGCAGCAAGCACAACTCACACAAACCGGAAAAGGATATAGAAAATGTTTCCACTCTGCTGAAGAAGGCTTCTTTGCTTGTAGATTCCAATGGAGGTTGTTCCACTTCGGGGGATCCATTAAGTGACTGGACTGTGGCAGATGTCTCCTTCCTAAAATAAAGTGGCAGAACTGTCGGTAAGCCCTGGCATCACTTGGCTTAAACATTTCGTTTCTAGCTTCTCTGCACTCCATATCGTCAATCACAACACACTGGATTTTAACCTTTCTAAAAATCGTTTCAGTCATGTTATTCCTCTGCTTAGCATGGTTTCACAATACAGCCGGGCCTCTGTATCCGCAGGTTCCACATGTGCAGATTCCACCAACTGCTGAGAGAAGATACTCCGGGGGAAAAAAGTTATGCTTTTGCTCACGTGAGCTATGTAGTTAGGCCTACGGTGGTGGTGTCCAAATGGAACATGTACTGTTTTTCCTTGTCATTATTTCCTAGACAACTCAATATAACTACTATTTACACTGTATTAAGTATTATAAGGGATCTAGAGATGAGTTAAAGTATATGGGGAGATGAGCATAGGTTATATGCAAACTCTATGTCATTTTATATAAAGGACTTGGGCATCTGAGGTTTTTGGTATCTGAATGTGGTCCTGGATGATGGTACTTACTAAACAGAATCCCAATTCTTCAGTCTTGGCATTCAAATCTCTTTACAGTTCAGCCATACCTAAGTTCGAGCAAATTCTACTGCACAGTGCTCCACGAATCCTACACTGGCAATCTGTTCATCTGGCTCACTCACTGTTCTCTAATAATATTTTGCATAACTTTAGTAAACACAAAATAAGACTCTGGGCTTCTATGCATCATACAATTTGAACCACCTTAGGAATTAAATTCTTATAAGAGCAGAAAAAACAATCTTGATACTCCTACCTGGATCAACCCTTGATATCCACTCCTCCCCAAAATACACTCATTTGAAAAATCAAATGAAAGTGAAGACCTTTAGGCAATTTCATAAAAAAAAAATCGGGGAGAAAATATCAGGAAAAAGCAATTCTCTTATTTTCAGTGAACGGTATTCCAACAGTGCCTGGGGAGGGGTATAGGGAGGAACTGCTGAAGACAAAAGTCGTTTTAGTAAAATCAGTCTTACTCAAAAGAAAGACATTTATTATGAGAATCCTCAGAGAGTCACAGAGAGCCTCAGGGAGGTGTGGTTCTTGGAAAACTCAGAGGATTCATAAACTTGGAAGGGGAAAAAATGACATTTATTTTACTAACCTCTAACTGAAATTTAGCATTTCCTTCAATTATGAATAAAGATAATATATAAAACCATAGTAGCAGCAGCAATACCTATGAATTTGTAACAAACGGAAATTACAGATATTCTGTCACCACATTATGGTTGTTGCATGTATTTGAAATACTGTTTATGCTTATCATACAAAATTATGGTAAGTAACAAACCTATGGCTAGATATTATTTAAATCTTTAATAATGAAGCATGTTACTGCATCACTCCTTTTCTACTTCCTTGATTAACTCCATTCCAGCGTAACTGGTTTCCTTTAAAATCCTATGTACTTTACTTACACATAAAATATTATTCAGAAGGGGTTCAAAAGCTTTACCAGGCTGTCAAAGGTGTTTACAGCTCAAAAATAGGGCTAAGAAGCCCGACTAAGAGATGCCAGGTGCGTACAGTTAGCGGTCTTTTTTCCTTCCCTCCAAAACCTGACTCATGGCAATAGTCCGTCCCTTGGTGCCGAGTCGTCTACATCCCGAGGAGATTAAAGCAGACTAAGCATAGTAACCCCAGTTTCTCTAAGATCCTGGGACCACGCCAACCTCACCGCCCGAGTCGCCCACGCAGGGGAACCCCCAAGGCCTGACCTCCCCAAACCCGGTTCAATCAGCCGGCACCAGACCAAGGTGGACTCTCGAACTCACGTCTCAGTGCCTCCCTCTTCCAGGGCAATCCCCTCATCTATCAGCTGCCGGATTTTCTGGGGAGTCCCCTCTGGGGAGCGAACAACCGCACCCCAATTCTTTTCAACCCCCGCGGCAAATGCTGGCCCCTCGCTGGGCGCCGCCATCTTGGTCCGTTGCCGAGTCGCTTCCCCGCGGGTTTGACGGCTGAGGAACTTCCGTTCTGGGGAGGTTAACATCCTCCTCTGGAGGTATCCTCCCGCGCGTGCCCACGGGATCCGTACTCAAAATGTGACCGCGGAGCCGAACCTTTCTTGGCCCTGTTAGAACCATGCAAACCACAGGGGGGCTCTGGTGTTTAAATTTGGATCATAATCGTTTCCTTTATGCAAGAGCATTTTGGGGCTGATGAAGGGGGATTTAGAAAGCTGTCTCTCCAAATTAAGCAGGAAGGGGCCCAATTTAGTCTTCAAGTAATTAACTTAAATGGCCCTCCTAAATTATCTTTTTACATGTGAGGAATTGGCGATTCTCACTTGGGAGTAAATTATTTAGAATTCTTAGAAGCGGTATTACGGGTGGGTTTAGAAGTCTGACATTTGGCATTAGTGAACACTCCCTCCTTTGTCCAACAAATACGTTTATTGGATGTGTCCTACTGACGCTGCCCTAGGGGCTGGCAATGACGGCAGTGAACAAAGGACACGTAGTTGTTAGTGGACTTAGACATCAAACAAACACGTCTTCCTATAGTTTTGAAATTACATGTGTTCCAAAAAAGAAGGGTTTAAAAGGAGGACCCCACTTAATTTAGTTCGCAGAGTCTCCTGAGAGTGTCAGGTGCTGGAGCTAAAAATGCATGAGATTGTGGGAAAGAGATCTGTCCAGAATCCTACAACATCACATATTGGAAGGAGTTTGTTTTACATAATCAACTGAAAAAGAAGACTGCCGTGAGTGAGCAGTGGGCAGATGAAAGTGGGAGCACGGGGAGCCTTCCTGCTCATTTCCTATGGGAAGATAACTTCAGTTATCTTCCCACTCACCAGGACCTTTAACCTGTTACCCTAACCACCTTTCCATTGCCCCAACTCTACTACCTTTCTTATTTCTTCTTTTCTTAGCCAGCTTAAGTTGATTGCCAACCATTATCATCATTCCTTCACAAAACCGAATTAGGACTGAGAATTAGTTAATATTAAAGAATTATTGTTCACCATAAAAGTCCTAGAGGAGAACATACGCAGGAAAATTTCAGATATCCCACACAGCAATTTCAGCGATATGTCCCCTAGAGCAAGGGATATAAAGGAAAGAATAAACAAATGGACTACATCAAATTAAAAAGCTTCTGCACAGCTAAATAATACATCAGCAAAATGAAAAGGGAACTGTATGGGAAACATATTTGCCAATGTTACCTCGGACAAGGGTTTGATCTCCAAAATATATAAAGAACTCACCCTGCTCCACTCCGGGAAGACAAACAATCCAATTGAAAAATGGGCAAAGGACCTGAACAGACACTTCTCCAAGGAGGACATACAGAAGGCCCAGGGACATATGAAAGGATGCTTAGCATCTCTAGCCATCAGAGAGATGCAGATTAAAACCACAATAAGCCCTGGCTGGTGTAGCTTAGTGGATTAAGAGCGGGCCTGTGAACCAAGAGATCACAGTTCGATTCCCAGTCAGGGCACATGCCTGGGTTGCAGGCCAGTTCCCAGTAGGGAATGCACAGGAAGCAACCATACATTGATATTTCTCTCCCTCTCTCCTTCCCTTCCCCTCTGAAGATAAATAAAAATAAAATCTTAAAAAAAATAAAAAAATAAAACCACAATAAGATATCACCTTGCACTGGTCAGAATGGCCATCATAAACAAATCAACAAATAAGTGCTGGTGAGGATGTGGAGAAAAGTTTCCCCTAGTACACTGTTCGTGGGAATGCAGAGTGGTGCAGTCACTGTGGAAAACTGTATGGAATTTCCTAAGAAACCCAAAAATGGAACTGTCTTTTGATCCAGCAATTTCACTGCTGGGATTATATCCTAAGAAACCTTAAACACCAATGCAAAATAACCTGTGCACCCCAATGTTCATAGCAGCATTATTTACAATAGCCAAGTGCTGGAAACAGCCTAAATGCCCATCAGTAAATAAATGGATCAAAAAACTGTAGTACATTTACACGATGCAATACTATGCAGCTGAAAGAAAGAAGGGACTTCTACCCTTTGTGATAGCCTGGATGGAACTGGAGAGCATTATGCAAAGTGAATAAGACAGGAGATAAAAGATAAATACCATATGATCACATCTATAAATGGAAACTAATCAGCAAAACAAGCAAGCAAGCAAAATAAAACCAGAGACATGGAAATAAAGAACAATCTGACAGTGACCAGAGGGGAGGGGGAAGGGAGATAACTGGGGAAAGATGGGGAAGGGTCAAGTGATGGAACATGTATAAAGGACCCATGGACAAGGACAATGGGGCAGGGGGAGAATTGAATGTGGGAGGGTGTGGGCAGGGCAGGGGAGAGCAAGGGGGAGGGGAATGAAGACAACCGTAATTGAACAACAATAAAAAATTGAAATTATTGTTAGTTTTGTCATATGTGGTAATGATATTGTGATTATGGTTTTTTAAAGTCCTTACTTATAAGAGATATATCTTGAGGTATTTATGGGTGAAGCAATCTGGGAATTTTTTATTCTTATTTATTATATTACAGTTGTCCCATTTTTTCCCCCTTTTGTCCTCTTTTTCCCATCCCAGCCCCCAGTCCCACAGTCAATCCCCACACTGTTGTTCATGTCCATGGGTGATTCATACATGGCCTGTGACTAATCCGTTCTCCTTCTTTCCACCATTCCCCCTCCATTCCCCTTCTGGCAGCTGCCAGTCTGTTCCATGTTTCCACATCTCTGGTTCTGTTTTGCTCATTAGTTTATTTTGTTCATTAGATTCCTCTTATAAGTGATATCATATGGTATTTGTCTTTCACCAACTGGCTTATTTCACTTAGCATGATAGTCTCCAGTTCCATCTATGCTGTCTCGAAAGATAGGAATTCCTTCTTCTTTCTTTCTGCTGCATAGCATTCCATTGTGTAAATTTACCACAGTTTTTAATTCATTCATCCACTGATGGGCACTGAGGCTGTTTTCAACACCTGGCTATTGTAAATAACATTGCTACGAACATAGGGGTGCATAGGTTATTTTGCATTGGTGTTTCAGGAGTCTTATGGTAGGGATTTTTAAAAAATAAATGTTTTATTTGTTTCTTTTTAGAGAGGGGAAAAGGGAGGGAGAAAGAGAGAGAGAGAAACCTCGATGTGAGAGAGAAACAGCCATCCTTAAGCCTTCAATGCCTACACCTAGCCATCTTCCCTGTCTGCTGAGGACCTTGCTTCCTATTTCACTTAAAAAATTAGAGCAATCAGAAGAGAACTTCCACAAATCTCCACCACCAGGTCTGTCCACTAGCATATAGAGTACTGAGAATTTCTTGTTTCAACATTTCTGTGGTAACAGCCAGAAATCATAACCAGTTTTACTTTCAACGGATCAATAACTTACCTGAGAGAATATGCTTTTGCAAGCCCAATCAATGACAACCACTTGATTTTGAAAATCAGCCAGTCGGAGAGACGTACTTCAGTAAACACACCTGAGTGCCAACTGGTCAACAATAGTTTCACCCGAGTTACCACTTCTACAGTGACGTCAACACAGTTAGACCTCTGAAAGGTCACCAGTCCCTGAATTACCCACTTTCTCAAAATCCAGTATAAGATTAGCTGTCTGGTCTGCTTGAAGCCATGCCTGACCAGCGCGGCTCTCACTGTCTCTAGTAAGCAATACATTCAGCTTTGTCTTTTTATTTCATATTGAGTGGTTGTCTTATCATCTTCTGATAGTACTTCCTTCCTGTTACCATAGATCAGTAGTTCTCAAGTGGGCACAATTTTGGCCCACAGGGGATATTGGTATTTTCTGGAGACATTCTTGGTTGTTAGAAGTCGTGGTGGTAGAAGTCGGAGATACTGCAAAACGTCCTAACAGTGCACACGACGAAGAATTACCTCGCCCAAAATGTCAAAAGTGCAGGAATTGAGAAACCCTGCTACAGTCTGTGCTTCTATCTAAAGCCAACCTTATACACTAGACCTAATAACCCGCTCTTGCCTACCCAAGGACCTTGCCCAACAGATCTCCCTTCCTATTGAACCTTTCCATCAGCACCAAGATATTATTTCTCCCACCTTAAAAACCACACAAAAACCTTCTTTGATTTCAGTTCCTCCTTCGGCCACCGCTTCATTTATCTGCTCTTCTTTACAACAAAACTCCTTGAGAAAATACATATCCGCCCTGATTCTACTAGCTTCTATTTCCTCTCATTGTTTTTGCTGCACTGGCCTCCTTATTTAATCCTTTGCACTCCCAGTACCCTCTGCCTGGAAGGCTCTTCCAGATGCCCACATGGCTCACTCCCATCACATCCTTCCATTCTTTTGTGACTTCCTTATTCTAATGTCACCTTCTCAGTGAGAACTATCCTGGCCACTCCACACCAACTTGCAATCCCCCCCGCACACACGCCTAGGATTTCTCTTCCACTTACTATGCTCTGTTGTTCTTGATGGTGCTTATCTTCTTCTATCATACTATATAATTCTCTAATGTTTATTTCTCTCTCTCCCTGTCCTCATCAGAGTACAATCTTTATAATCTCCATAAGAGTAGGAGTTTTAGCCCTGACTGGTGTGGCTCAGTGGATTGAGCGCTGGCCTGTGAACCAAAGTGTTGCAGGTTTGATTCCCAGTCAGGGCACATGCCTGGGTTGCAGGCCAAGTCCCCAGTGGGAGGTGCAAGAGGCAACCACACACTGATGTTGCTCTCTCTTTCTCCCTCCTTCCTCTCTCTAAAAAGAAATAAATAAAATCTTTAAAAATAAGAGTAGGAGTTTTGTATTTTTGGTTAATTGCTGTGCATCCAGTATTTATAACAGTAGACACTCAGTAAATAGCTTTCAATGAATGTATACAAACCTTTTAAAGGATTTAGACTTTATCCTAATGCCAAAGACAGCCATTGAAAGACGTTAAGCAGCACAGTAGCATGAACAGTTGTGATTTTGGGAAAGATCACTCAGAGAACTCTGTGAAGAGCGGATTGGAGCCAAGAGAGGATATAGAACGATCATTAGGAGCTTGCTAAGGAAGTCCCTGCAGAAGGCAATGATGGGCCAAGACAAGGTAGAGACAGCTGGAAGTGGGAAGGTTCAAGATGTATTTTGGGTTACACATAGCAGGGGAGAGAATCAATTTCAAGGAGGACTGAACAATCTGTATGTATACACCTATGTATATGTACATACATTATTTATTTACACATTTACATACATATAGGTGTACATTTGTGTGCATGTGTGTGTGACATCTTGTCTCTTTTCTATAATCCCCCAGTGCCTAGCACATAGATGTCCTATAGATCACTTTTAAGACACGAGTCAATGAATACTTCTAAAATGACCAATTTTCAAAGAGTCACTTGGCAAATGCGATGGGGAGGAAAGAGATGGTCACTGCTCCCACTTCTGTCACTAACCATGTGGCCTTCTGGTCAAGTAACTTCTGATTATGAAATTAAATGGGATAATGTCTATGAAAGTGGTAGGCACTCAGTAGGTTTTGGTGGGTGGTAGTTTTTTTCCCTACACATTTCACTATAGGTGGTGGGAAAATCAGTGATGAATCACCTGGGTCCCCCTTCAGGAGTGAAGAATGAATTCCCACAGCCACTGGGATTAACATCAGAAGGAAGCCCTTAGCTGTCAATTCCTTTAGGAGTTTCCTGACTGGAGAGAGTATTTGCCTTCCCCAGGGCATCCTGCATCCAGAGACTAATCAAGATGGAGATATTAAAGGCTCAGACCCCTTGGCCCAACTCAGGACAATGCTGAAGAGCCGTGCAGCTTCAGAGTTTCCTGTAGAGACCCAGGGGACGACACTGAGACATCATCACTGCCCAGCTTCTCCCCCGCCCACTCCTGCTTCCTTCCCTCCTTTCCATGTTGTTTGACCCCAAGTGCCTTCCTTCCAAACCTCTGGCATGCTAATCTCCCTCTCTGGGTCAGTTGTTTATCCGAGGGAAGCAGGCAGCTCTGCTGATAACCCCGACTGTCAGACTGTCTTTACTGTATGTGTGTTTTTTTGATGTGAGAATATATAACGATTTATGAAAATGAGCTTTTCATGCTGTGTAGGACCTTTCCTCTTAAGAGTGAGTCAAACATACTGTGTTTTCTGGTGTAATTCTTTCATGAAGTAGAAAAATGTGTCAAACAGCAAAATTTATATTTTTTAGTGAAAATTTAATGTCTATAAAACTTGACACTGAATAGGTTTTGTAATTATTATTTTATTGATTGGTTTGAGAGAGAGAGAGAAACTATTTTTTTTAGTTCCTTGCATTTATGCATTCACTAGCTGTTTCTTGTATGTGCCCTGACTGAGGATCAAACCTGCAACCTTGGTGTATTGGGATGACGCTCTAACCAACTGAGCTACCCAGCCAGGGCCAAGACTTAATAGGATTTTTAAGTGGGTACACATTTTTACTTTTATCTTTAAAGATTTTATTTATTTATTTTTAGAGAGGGGAAGGGAGGGAGAAGGAGAGAGAGAGAAACATCAACGTGTGGTTGCCTCTCATGTGGCCCCCACTGGGGACCTGGCCCTCAACCCAGGCATGTGTCCCGACGGGGAATTGAACTGGTGACCGTTTGGTTCACAGCCCGCGCTCAATCCTCTGAATTACACCAGCCAGGGCCACATTTTTATTTCTTATGGACTATTTTTATTGATGTGTAACTCACATAACATAACATTCGCCATTTAATTACGTGACTGTCAGTATATTCACAGACTGGGCAACCATCAGCGCCATCTAATCCCAGAAGGTTTCATCACTCCATAACAAAACCTCACACCCATTAGCAGTTATTCCTCCTTCCGCCCTGCCCTCAGCTTCTGGCAACTACTAATCTGCTTTTGGTCACAGTGAATTTACCTGTTCTGGGCATTTCATGTAAATGGAGTCACGCAATACGTGGCATTTTGCATCTGGCTTATTTTACTCAGCATGAAGTTTTCAAGGTTCATCCATGTTGTTGCATATATTAGTACTTCGTTTTTTAAAAAGAGCTTATTTATTTATTTACTTATTTATTTTTAGAGAGGGGGAAGGTAGGAAGAAACAGAGGGAGAGAAATATCGATGTGCAAAAGAAACATCAATCAGTTGCTTCTTTCTTGCACACCCCCAACTGCAGACCTGACCCACAACCCAGGCGTGTGCCCTGACTGGGAATCAACCCAGCAACCTTTCTGTTCACAGGCTGGTGCTCAATCCACTGAGCAGCACCAGCCAGGGCAGTACGTTTTTTTTTATGGCTGAATAATATTCCATTGCATCAATGCACCATATTTTGTTTATCCACTTATCCACTGATGGACATTTGGGTTGTTTAAATTTTTTGGCTAAAACAATGCTGCTATGAATATCTTTGTAAAATATTTTTTATGTACATATGTTTTCAGTTCTCTTG
The DNA here is from genome assembly GCA_028533065.1 of Trachops cirrhosus. Taxonomy (NCBI): domain Eukaryota; kingdom Metazoa; phylum Chordata; class Mammalia; order Chiroptera; family Phyllostomidae; genus Trachops; species Trachops cirrhosus. The sequence goes on from CM052549.1 coordinate 67,890,220, forward strand.
GGTATATCTCAACAAGTAAAATTTCTGAGTCATCTGGTACTCTATGTTTAACATTTTGAGAAATTCTCAAATATTTTGCAAATATTTTCTCCTGTTCTATAGGTTATATTTTCACTTTCTTAGCAATATCCTTAGATACATAAAAGTTTTAAATTTTGATGGCATCCAATTTATCTGTTTTTTTTCTTTTGTTGCTCATGCTTTTGGTGTCATATCTAATAATCTATTGTCAAATTCAAGACCATGAAGATTTACCTCTGTTCTCTTCTAATAGCTTTATGGTTTTAGCACTTACATTCAGGTCACTGATCCATTTGGGCTCAAGTTTTATATATGTTGTGAAGTAGAGCTCCAACCTGATTCTTTTGCATGTGGAAATCCTGTTATCCCAGCACCATTTGTTGAAGAGATTATTATTTCCTCATTGAACGTACTTGACATTCTTGCCAAAAAATTGGCCATAGATACATGGGTTCCTATTTCTTTTAAATGAGGTATATAACTACTCCTTTTTAATTTTATTTTTATATGGTATATGTGGTCTGTACTTACCCAAGGCTGCCTTAAGTCTTTGAGACTTTTGTCATGTTTCTCTGATACTAAAAGAATTAAACATGATTCTGTTTTTCCTTGAGAGAGATTTTCAGGTTAACCTGTGACTTCACAGTTGTGTAAAACCAGGAGCCTGACCCCTGTACCTGCCTGGGTTCCATTGTCTTTATGATGATGAAAGTGTCTGAGGCCAAATTAAAAAGAAAATTATGATCTAAAAAGTTGCCAACAATTAAAATCAAGAGCATATTACCATTTCTTTATTATTTTATACTGTAAAAGTAATATAGTAATTTTTAGAACATGCTGAAAATAGAGATAAAAATGATAATTTTACTCCCCAACACAATAACAATTAGCATTTTAAATCATTTTTTATCATTATATAAAAAGCCATCTGCAGAATACATTCTGCATAATCCCATTTATGTAACAGACTTAAATAGTGCGGCTGTACAGGTCACCATATGCACATGTAAACACACAGGAAAGGATCTGGAGGGACAGACACCGAGCAGACAACAGTCTTTGGGAGTAGGGATAGGACTCGGTGGAAAGTGAAGGGAAGAGCGTCACTTTTTCTATTTATTCTCCTTTTTGTGGATGACTACATAATACAGATGCATTTGTTATTTTAAAAGTTAAAATTATGGGGGGGCATGGAGGGGGAAGTGGAGACAACTGTACTTGAACAACAATAAAAAATGTGAAAACATTAAAATTAAAATTAAATTTAAAGATGCTATGTAGTTACCCATATGACTATTAGACCAATCTTTGGAGTATTACAACTTTATATATTATTATCTTATTTCACCTCTCCCAGCTGAGTAATTAAAAACCATTTCTTAAGAGTCTACTTTGTGTAATAAATATCTCATACTAGAATTGTACTTTATGGTTTGCATCAATTTCTTACAACTCTAGAATATTAATTAGAAATGTTATTGGCTTCACATAACAAAACCAATTTAAATTAAGCAAGAAGGAGAATTGGACGGAACAGTATTTCTTAAAATTGAGTAATATTTATTCCACCTCTTTATTTTAATCATCCTGTTTTAAACAGAAAAAAACTCCCTCAATGTTGACAAGTTATTTTTAATTAAATGTTACTTAAATGCATAAATATTATTTATAACTTGCTTTTGCTTACAGTGCTTATAAAACATAAAATCAGAATACACTTAAAATTGAATACCCATAAACTCAAAACATCACATTGGTGACATTAATTTACTCTGATGAATGATCTTGCTTTGCTGAACTACAATAACTGACGTTGGAGAAAAGTAGAAAAATGTGTTGTGGTTTAGTTTCTCTATTTAATCTGCTTGTGCAATTTAGTTTCAATAATATTAACACATGCAGAAAGTTCCTGTTCATCAAAGCTTGTTACACCCAAAATACAAAATGAGATTAATAATTGCAAGGCTTTGTTTACTTGTTTGGGATAATTGGATGTAATACTTCACAAATCTTTGCCAGAGAGCGTTCCTCTAATGTCAGTTTAATGAGATGTCACTTGATATCTTCATAAAACTGTCTTGTTCCCTTGGAGTTAAGTTAGTGTTACATAAATCTGCATCAAATGAGTTATAAGCCAATTATTGCTGGAATCGGGCACAGGAAATAATATCTGGACTTCAAGTTCAATACTGCAGATGTTGAAAAAAAGTGTCCAGTTTTAGCCCAGAACTTTCTAGTATTGGAGGAAATAAATAAACACTCAATGACTCATTCACATAACTTTAAAAATGTTTGACCATTATTCATTTTTTTTTTAATGAACTCCCACTTTTTATTGAACTTGGAGCATTTGGACCGCTGTGAAACTTGATTTGGATTTCCTGCTGCGACATCCCGCAGCCTTCAGCTGGTAGGAGTGCATGTGTGCGTGCTATACGGCAGCCTTTGTCCTCTTTTCGTTAGCCTGCAACAAGTAACGTAATGTATTACTGCCACATTATGTCTTTTTCCTGGTGTCGAGTATAAAATGAAACTTATTAAATAGCAATAAACTAACGTTGACTTCCGCGTTAGTCTTTCAGTTATAAAAAGCCACTACAAGAGCCTTGTTATTGTAATTATGGTTGTAAGACCGTGTGGCTTAGTGCTGGAACAGTGCTACATTTAAATCAAAGCCTAAACAAGAATATCAATCTTTTTTTTATATTGCTCTTAAACATGCATAATGTGATACAATAGATCTTCAGTGTGGCAGGTAGAAGATATTTGAGGGCAGAGGTCTTTTCCCCGAGGCCTCTGCCTATAGGCAGATTCCCCAAGGGAGTGGGCAGCCTCCAGTATAAATCCTCAACCCCATCACTGCTGTGATCTTCGAAAACATAAATCCGATCACGTCACCTCTCTGCTTCAAGACTTCAATGGCGCCTCGCTCCATTAGGATTCATTCTAAGCAACTTAATGAGGCTTACATTTCCAATGTCATTCCTTTTTTTTTTAAAGATTTTATTCATTTATTTTAGAGATACAGGAAGGGAGGGAGAAGGAGAGGAAGAGAAACATCAATATGTGAGAGACACATCAATCGCAGGCCCCTAACAGCCCCCAACCGGGGACCTGAACTGCAACCCAGGCATGTGCCCTGAAAGGGAACGGAACCAGTGACCTTTCAGTCCACAGGCTGGTGCTCAGTCCACTGAGTTACACCAGCCAGGGCTCCAATGTCACTTCAAGCAAAGTCGTTTAACTCCTTCCCTACCTTGGAAGGAAATCTTGGTTTTGCCTTTGCAGAGCCCAAGGTCTTTCCTCATCCACCCTAAATATCAAATGCAAATTCATGCCTTTATGTCAAGAGTTACACAAAGAAACACGGAAGCTTTGAAATTAGTTTTTTTTTTAAGGGGGGGTGGGAGGGAGCAAAGAATTGTCTTTAAAATTTCCATATCCATTTCTTAAGACAGGGCTTTGCTAAACACATCAGTTGCCGGCTCTGATGTCGATCAGATACCTGCCTGCGAATCACGAGAGTTTCCATGCTCTCCAGTTCACCCAGTCCTCCAGAACAGGGCCTTTTAACCTGAGCATCTACCGGCAAGGAGTTTCAAGATAATCCTGGTTCCTTTGTACCAGTGCCTCCCCCCGCCTTTTTTTTTTTTTTTTACATTAGAAGACTTATTTTTTAGAGTGATTTTCGGGTCACAGCAGAACTGGAAAATGCAGACTTCCCATCTAGCGGTTCTCCCCAGGCAGTCTCCCCATTGTCAATATCCTGCAGCAGAAGTGCAGCTTTATTACAACGGGCGAACCAACGTGGAGGCATCATCATCCACCAAAGTCATGGTTTACATTAGGCTTCACTCTTAGGGTTGTAGGTTCTATGGGTTTGAACAAATATATAATGACACATATCCATCCTTGTAGTAACATATAGAACAGCTTCACTGCCCCCAAAATCCCCTGTGATCCACTAATTTACCCTCTCCCTCTTCCCCCTAACTCCTGGCAACTACTGGTTTTATTACCATCTCCATAGTTTTGCTTTTTCCAGAATATCATAAAGTTGGAATTATACAGTATGTAGCCTTTTCCGATTGGCTTCTTTCCTTTAGTAATTTTAAGTTTCCTTCATGACTTTCAGGAAACTTAAGCACTGAATAATCTTCTTTTTAGCACTGAATAATCTTCCGCTGTGTGGATATAACACAATTTATTTATCCATTCATGTATTATAGAGCATCTTGGTTGCTTCCAAGTTTTGGCAATTATGAGTAAAGCTGCTATAAATATTTGTGCACAGGTTTTTGTGTGGACATAAGTTTTCAACTCCTTTGGGTAAATACCAAGGAGCATGATTGTTTTATTGTATGGTAAGAGTATATTTAGTTTTATAAGAAACTGTCAAACTGTCTCCCAAAGGGGAGGTAGCTTTTGCATTTCTGCCAGCGATAAATGACATTCTTGTTGCTCTACATCCTTGTCAGCACTTGGTATTGTCAGTGTTTTGAATTTTAACCATTTTAACAGGGGTGTAGTGGTATTTTATTATTGTTTTCATTTTTAATTCCCTAATGACATATGATATTGAACATCTTTTCATACACTTATTTGCTATCTGCATATCTTTTCTGGTGAGGTATATGTTAGTTCATTTGACCATTTTTAAATTGAATTATTATTTTCTTATTGTTGAGTTTTAAGAGATCTGTAAGTATTTTGGTTAACAGTCCTTTGCCAGATAAGTCTTTTGCAAATGTTTTCTTTCAAACATTTTTGTCTGAATACATCAGTTACCTGCATGAACACCGTGAGAGGGAAACTTGAAGTTTCTATAGCCTATGCAGTCCTCCAGAGCAAGCCCGTCCAACTTGAATACCTAGAGGCAAAATGTTTCAAGACCTTTCTGGTCCCTTTGTACTTGTTTTTTTCTTGCACTCTTTTTCTTTAAACTTTAAAAAAAATTGATTTTGAGTGAGAGTAGGAGAGACTTTGTTGCTGTTCCACTTATTGTTTTTGTTCCACTTACTTATGCATTCATTGGTTGATTTTTGTATGTGCCCTCACTGGTGATTGAACCTGCAACCTTGGTACCTTGGGACAACACTCTGATCAACTGAGATACCTGGCCAGGGATTCTTGCACCCTTATGTTTTTCTTTTTCTTTTCCCACTGTATTTCATTTTAACATTCCTAGTTATACCCACTAAACTGATTTCATGACTTGATGTTTCAAAAATACTATGGTAGGTTAACCTGTTCATTTTAAAAGACAATACACATAAAAGTGTCTGGTTCACAAAAGGTGAGGCCTCATCTTTTTTTTGTTTGGGTAACCAAACTTAATCTTAGCTACAGTTTATATTTTGCATTTTTAGGACATCTATATGTGTAATGCTTATGTGTATAATGCTTATATGTGTAAATGCTTATACTTTTTGTAATTAAGTAAACCAAAGACTCATTATTTTAGGCTTCTCAATATTAATGCGAATTTATCTGGGCTGATGACAAGCAGTTAATCACCTTAGACTCTTCACCAAGGAATTTATATGATGCTGGGTCATATTTTATCTACAACAATCTAATCAACCTTTTCAGAGGATTGCTATGCATTGCTTGCTAACACGTGAATATGACCTTCTGTTTACATGAAACATTATACTTTTTCACGCATATGCTATTTCACTGACCTCTCACAATCAACTCTCAGATGCAGCTGAAACAGAAGATATTCATATCAGCATGAAAGGGTTGTTGGGTTGAGAACTGAAGTTTTGTTCTACAACCGAGACATTTTTTTCCGTGAACAACTTGGTTGAGAACCAAATTGTTCAAGACGGGAGACGTTGGAGAACCGAGGTTTGAGTGTACTCACATTTTGCACGTGATAAAACTGGGGGCAGAGAGGACTACACTTGTGTTCTCCACCCTGGCTGTGGATTAGAATAACTCAGGGACTTTGAAAATGCAGCCAGTGCCTGTGCTCCAGAGATTCTGATCCACATGGTCTGGATGGAGCTGAAGGTGAGTATTTGCCAAAGGGGCCTTGGGTAGTCCAATGTGCGGTCAGGGCTGAGAGCCACTGGGTTACACAGTGCTGAGTTGAAGATGCCAATTTGACAAGTAAAACTGGATTTCCTAATATAGTGAGTACTTTCTATCACTCCCCCAATCCACTACTTCTCCACTACATTAAAAGTTGTAATTATAGAATCTCTATTGGAAAACAATTCTGTAAAGTCATTTGAATCCCTGTATGTATTTAACATTTATAAAACAGAACTTCCTGGAAAATATTCTCAATTCAGACTTCTTGCTAATTCTGACTGACTTTTTTTTTCTGAGTTAGTGTAAATTGAGCTCTTACTGCTGGTCATGCTGTTTTCATGGGTGAGCCTCGGGAGGGCAAAGGTTGTCCTGTAGTCTCAAGGTATTGTGATAGTCCATTCTGAAATATTTTATTATGTATCTTTAAAAAACAGAGGTTTCTTATCCTTGTTATTATTATCACACTTAATAAATATAACATTAATTCCCTAAAGCTCTCTAACAACCTTTCCAAAATCAAGTTTTTTCAATCGTCCTGAAATTGTCTTTTATGTTTGATTTGTTTGAGGGCTACATACATTTTATTGTAAATTCCATTTGATCTGGAATTGTTCTTTTAAGAACTATTACAAAACTTTTTATGAAAGAAAATTTTAAATACATATAAAATAAATAGCCCTGGCTGCTGTGGCTCATTGGATAGAGCGCCGGCCTGTGACCCAAAGCATCTCCGGCTGCATTCCCCAACAGGGCACAGGCCTGGCTTGCATGCCAGGTCCCCAGCAGGGGGCGCGCAAGAGGCAACCACACATTGATGGAGTCTCTTTCTCCCTCCCTTTCCCTCTCTCTAAAAATAAATAAATAAAATCTTTACAAAACAGAGAAATTAGTGCAATGACCTGCAAGTACCCATCACCCAGCTACACCGACCATCAACTCACTGCTGTCCTTGTTTAATGGACACTCTCATTGTCTCCCACGGCCCCTTCCAGGAACACTTTGAAGCAAATCCTAGACATAGCATTTTTACCCATAAATATTTCAGTATCCTTTTTTAAAAAATAAGAGCTCTTTAAAAAAACATATCCACAATACTTAAAAAAATGAATAATGACTCCTGAATATAAGCCCAAATTTTCCCATTAAAAACATAGTTGGCTCATTCTAATCAAAACACAAACTAGTCCCAAACATTACCTTCAACTGATATGTCTTTTAAAACTCTGTTAATCTGTAGGTGCCCTTTCCTCTTTCTTTCCCTTGAAATGTGTGCATATCAAATGTTAAAAAAAATAGGCTGTTTTATAGCTTTCCACATTATATATTTTGGAGGTTACATCCTCAAGATGCCATTTAACATATTTTGTCTCTCTTATTTCCTGTAAACTGGTAGTTAAAGCCGACGGACTGACTATTCAGATTCATTTCTTTTGGTAGACTCCTTCACGGGCGACTGTGTGCACTGCTGTCAGCAGGCACACGTCTGCTTGTTCTTTTCGTTATGCTCGGAGCCGTTGCCTACATCTGTGATTTCATTGGGGGTTTCCACCTTCCCATTTTTTGTACTATTTCACTTTGTTTTTCATGCCATTGACTTATATTGATGAGACCAGGCCAGATACTGTGGAGATTGGCCTCCTGGATTTGATTGCTTCACGTTATTTAACTTGTTTCTTTTTTCCTTTGAAGTTCCCATAACAGGACATTGCAGCTTAAATCTTGATTAGATTCAAATTAATGTTGTTGGCATTATTACTTCATAGGCAATATTGTGTATTTCCTATTACATTATGTTAGTGGATACATATTGTGTGCATACACTAAATTTTTAAAAATGTTTATTAATTAGAGAGAGAGAAACAGGCAGACAGGCAGACAGACAAACATCAATTTGTTGTTCCACTTATTTATGTCTTCATCGGTTGCTTCTTGCTTCTTATATGTGCCCTGCCTGGAGCTCTAACCTGCAACCTTGGTGTATTGGAATACTCTCTAACCAACTGAGCTACCCAGCCACGGCTGCACTTATTTTGAAGGTCCCTCTGCAAATCACGTCAATACCCATTAAAGTGTACCCACATTCTACGTTAAAAAAAATTGGCTCTAACCTTTAAAAAGGGTTTTAAAATAATGTAATACTTAAATTAATACTTAAATTTAGTTAAGAACAAATCTTTCATTTTGTTTCTGAAATTTAAAATCGATTATATGTAAAAACTACATGAGATGATTTTCAGTTGATTGGTTAATGCAATCATTTTTCCAGGCTCTTTTTTTCTTTTTATTATGAATAACTTCTAACACATACAAAGTAGGCAGAACAATATAATATAATGACAGTTCTCACGGACTCATTACCCATCTTCAGCTTATGGTTACTGTTCTTTCATCTAGCTCCCCATCCACTTCTCCCATCCTATATTATTAAATTTTGAAAAATGAGATATAATTCACATACCATAAAATTCACCCTTTCAAACATACACCTCACTGGTTTTAATATATTAACAAAGTTGTTCAACCATTACTATTCAATGGTTATGCAACCTTCACAAGTCTCTTTTTAATCTATGGATCATTCCTTCTGAATCTCTTTTTCCTTTGTAATTTATTTGTTGAAGAAACTTATTTATACTGTAGAATTTCCATAGTCTGGATTTTTCTGTTTGCATCTCTGTAGCAGCATTTTAAAAAATGTTCCTCTGTCATATTTTTTTCCTTCTGTCCTCTGTATTTTCTGTAATTTGGTAGTTAGATACAGATGTATGATGAAATTCAGGTTCATTTTTTCTCTACAAGACTATTTCATTGTCCTCTTTATGTTCTAGAGACACGCGTGTCTCATCTTTCATTTTTGTGATGCTAGCAGTGGTGGATGCTCAAATGGGTTGGTTTCTGAATTCACTAGGGGTTGCAAAATGGTGATATTCTATCATTCGCTACTTACTACTCAGAACATGAACTTTTATCAAGAGAATATTTACCTGCTATTTGGTTATTCCCTGGTACAGTTTCTTTAGAAAATTAACATTATTAATTTCGATTTTTATATTTTAGAGCCATAAGCTTTCTTTTCAGGTCTCAAATATTTTCCTAAGCAGTGTATTGTAGTGCTTAATGGGTCAAATACCTGTCCACAGGCACTGAAATAGAAAAATAAGGAGGTGGGGCTAGGGGCGACACGAAATTTGCACGAAGAGGTATGCACCCTCAACTCCAGCAGATTCTCTCTTTTTCTCCACATCATATGAGGCTCTCCCATATGAAGCACCGAACACACACAACAGCCACCAGATCTAAAACCTTGAAAACTTTTGTTTTCCTTGCAGAATTTATATGCTTTCCCCTTATGATTGATAGACATCAGTGAACGCAATCTGTATTTTCCAACTTTGCGCCGCGCCCAGTAAGTTCAAAGCCAATTTTTTGGTTTAATTTTGGAACAATAGTAATTTTTGATGTGTACATCTACAATTTTCTTCGATCTTCCGTAATCGGTCCTGTCTCTAAGCTGATCAAAATTTTCCGCAAGAGGTTTGATTGAACAAAAACATTTACATAGCCATCAGTCCCTTATGAAAGTACCTTTTTTTTTTTTTTGGCACTCTATTCGCTGCTGGTGTTATTTAAAAAATCTTTACTAACGTAAATGAGCCAGAAATGGTTTGTCAGGGCGGGGGCGGGGGGGGGGGGAGATGTCTTAATTTGTGTTTCTCCGATTACTGGTGAGTTTGAACATTTCCCCATGTTTGGTAACCAGGTTTAACATTGTCTGGCTGCGACGTGGCTTACACTGAATTAGGGAGTTCAGTCAGTTCGGTCAGACTCAAAGACAAGAGAAATGAAACCCGGGTTTACCTCCTTCTTTAAGGTTTGACCCCGCCCCTGGATTTTCCACCGGCCGAGCGCCCTTTGTGTGTCTGCGGTCAGGAAAAGGAATCTCAGTCTGCAGGGCTGGAAGGACACTGTATTGTCTTCACCTCTGCGGATTACGAGCATATGCTATTCCTGATTTCAGTGTTCTGGGGGCAGAAGAGCTGCCGAACCCTCAGCACGCCCCGAGTACCTGCCGCCGCCCAGGTTCCTTCTGCGGGCGTGGTCTCTCCCGCTCGGCCTTCGATTGGCCCGCCTGCTCCTGCAGGAGGCGTCGCGACGCCGGCTGGCTGAGCGCGGAGGATGCGAGTGAGGAGTGGCTGCTTCTGCCTTACTCTACCCCCACTTTTTTTTAAACCATAGCTATGGTTACCACGTCTCTCCCCGCCTCCCGCCACCTGCCAAGAAGACAACTGGTTATTGGCTGCCTGTCACAAAGTCACCCAGTCATTGGTCGGTGGTGAAGACCGGGCGCTCCCCCTTCCCCTGTCTCCCGGGTCTCTAGAGGAGCCCAGGAAGGAGGCTCGGCTAGTGCGGCCGGGCCAGGGACTGCCGGGACCGGGCTGCGGCAGTCGTTAGCGGGTCATGTCGGCCGCCCAGGGCTGGGACAGGAACCGCCGGAGGGGAGGAGGCGCCGCGGGAAGTAGTGGTGGCGGCGGAGGTAGCGGGGCCGGCGGGGGCAGTGGGGGCAGCGGGGGTCGGGGGACTGGCCAGCTCAACCGCTTCGTGCAACTCTCCGGACGGCCGCACCTGCCAGGTGAGTCGTGGGACGGGGTCCGGGGCTCCTGACAGCTTGCGGGCGCGGCGGGAAGGTGACTGCTACCTTTTCTTTTCTCCCTGGCTTTCTTTTCCTTCGGAGGAGGAGAGGCAGGCCCCACACATCGCAAAGGGACTGGGGTTTAGAGAAAAGGAAAGGTGTGTTTTAGGTTAGGGAGGGAACAGGAACACAACGGAAAAGAAAGTATTTTTGCTCTGTTGCAAGCTTTGTGCTGAGTTGTGTTTTCTTTTCAAAGGAGAGCCCCCTGTCTCATTGACATTCCCAAATGTTTCGCTTACTCGGTTCCTAGTCTCTTCCTTTTCCGCAGTTTGATCTTGTTAAGAAAAAAAAAAAAAGACATTGGCGTCTAGCTGTGGAAATTATTTTTCAAAGGGTACTCATTTAAGGAGAGAAGAGGGAAAAGCATTCCAAAAAAGCGATTTTGTAAAAACCACCTCGAGTGTGTAATAGTTAGGCATTCTGAAACAAGAAAGGAGGATTGGTGGTGGGTGGGAAAACAGAACCAAGAGAATTAGGGAAAACTAGTCGAATTATTAATATTTTGCAATGTCCAGAGACAGAGCGGGTAGTGTGACTGCATTTTAAGGGGAGAAAACGAAACTCAAGAATATATTGACAAAATTATACTGTGTCTACTCTAAAAAAAGAGAAAAGCTGGTTAAGAATTGGAAAAAAATGTACCCTACGTGACTATTTTACGTTTTGGCCCACAGTTCCCCATCTTTCGAGTTGCCTTAAAAAACAAAGACAAATCAAATGAAAACGTATGTGCAGACAATTGTAAAGATATACATTTGTAAGTGAATATTCAGTGTAGTAAAGAAGGTAGGGAAGTAAATAACGCACAGAATGTCAATTATTAGTTGAGCAAGCTTATTTTTTACCATGAAGAGAACTATCAGGATGATGTGTTAACCATTCACCATGTTTTTTTGTGAATAATGTTGAAGTTGATTTTACCAGTGATATATTTGTTTAGCTGATGAATTTTGAGAACATGATGATTTTTGAATTGTGTTTATTACTGTGCCTTGTACTTCTAAGTAGTCAAAATTTGTTAGATTAATTTGAAGATAACAAAGGGAATTTTGCACAATCAATGAGACAATTATGTTTGTGACAAGGTTACTGATGTGTGCTAGAAATGCACACTAATCCATTTTTATGCGCCATTGAAATTCACATTGAAGCAATTTTAAGTAGTCAAATGTATAATATACCAGGAATTGGTTTTGAGAGGATAGTATCAGACTGGGTATTTTACAATTGGTAAATGTAAATAGTATGTGATCTGTAACATGAAAAAGAAAAAAGTCTTTTTTCTTACCCCAAATTAATAGCAAAAACATATATTTTGGTGTACTGACAGATTAGAAGATAAATTTCTTACCAAAGGCTATCACCAGCTTGCCCTTTACTACTGCAATCTTTAGGTCTTGGGTCTTAGATTACTTACACCATGGGCTTCATAGAGGCATTTCCAGGCTCCAAGAACCAGGTCGGTGCATTTCCTCTCTGCCACCACCTGATGGCAGTGGAAGCCATGATTTCTGATCTGCGGCCTTAGTGTGGAGCTATTATTTCTGCATTCCCTTAGCACACTAGGCCAAGAACAGCCATTTGTCCAGAGGTAAAGATAAACGTGTTTCAACTGTGAGAATTCATGCTGTGGGGTCATCATCCTCTCCTTTCAGCTTTCTTCTCCTCATTCTTCCTTCCCCAAGTAGGCAGCTTCTGTCTTTTCTTCTTTCTCAGAATTGGGAACATCCGATATCTCAATATATACTTTGAAATTCTTTCACACCAATGCTTCATTTTCCTAAGTGTTGCATTTGGGCCTCCCCTACCCCTTTACTGAAAGGTTTTATTTTGAGATGTTTAAAAAGATTTTAGGTGATGGGGAGAGAAAAATGTCTAGGCTGGTTTTATGGCTGACCCTGGAGGTAATACATACATACGTGCATACATATTTAAGTTTTTGTAGTTAACATTCTCTTCCCTTTGAACTCTAATGCCATTTTCCATTTTTCATCCTTTTCTACCAAGGTTTCCAGATACTGAGTACCCATATCCCTTTCTTATTTTTTATACATCTGCTTTCTTCTATCTAGCCCGCAGTGAAACAAAACAGCCTGGTTTTCCTGGAGCATTCTCTCTCTTTCTGTGCAGTTTTGCAAATTCAGAACTTGGGTATCCTCCTTCACATTTTCTTTCCTCTTGCATTTCAGGTGTAACCAGTTGCCGATCCCTATTCATTCTGTTTCTGCCCCAACTCCAGTCTGTTCTGCCATCATCCGTCACTGGCGTCTTCTACAGTAGCTTCCTAAGCAGTCTTCCTGTTTCTACTCTTCTCCTGCAATTCATATAGCATGCCGACCTTTTGCCAGCACAGATTTGTTCCCATCGGAGTTAATAATCCTTTACTAGCTTTTCATTGCTTAGCATAAGGCAAAAATTCTTAATATGGCCCACCAGGTACCACATGGTTTGTAGTTAACTCTCTAGTTAATTCTACGTCAGATGGTCTTGCCCTTTGATCTTTTCCCACCTCCTTGGACATATCATGCTCCCGTCTGCCTTAGGGCCATTGCACATGCCATCCCAACAGCCAGGAACCCTCTTCCTCATAATTCTGCTCTCTTTTAAAGTTTTCTTCCGTTGGATCTCAGCTTGATCACATTGTATTTTTCAGAGAAGCCTTCTCTGACCTTCTGATTTGTTCTCTTCTCCCTGTACACACTCATAGCACCATGTGGCTGTCCTGGGCACTCTTACCATTTGTGTGTGAGTCCTTGATATGCATGAATTGGTACTCTTGAGAGATATATATACACACACAACTACTTATATTCATATACATATATATTCTTAAATTCTAAATTAATACATTGTCATTATGTGTAAGCAAGTAGTTTCTTGTGAATTTGATTTGATTAGTGCTGTTCATTCCCCTCATAACCCCCACTGACCCTGGACAAATGGATAAAATCAAGTTCTTAAATATAAAAGTAGTTGACTAGACCCTCCATGGTGACAGCACAAATGATACTTTGTGAAACCTTGTTAGAACAGCTTCTTGGCTTTTTGCTGCCTCCTAAAATACAGTAGTGACTGTTTGTCCCATAAGCTGAGAAATTCACAGCTTCTTGGTCCTGGATGTTTACTAATCTGTAATCTCCACACAAACAGTAACAAATAGAGAACAGTGCTTTTTGTGGAGGAGGTGTGCAGAGGTAGAGCTCAGGGGCGAGGAGATCATGGGGATAATGGAATCCAAGTTAAGGTTGTGATTACCTGTGAATTTTATTAAATGTCGTGCATAGTATTAGCTGGGAAAACAAAACATTGTTGCTAATGTAGAAACTGGAAAACTGACGGGAAAAAGAGGGAAATACTTGTAACAATTGGTAAAGCTGGGTAAAAATAATACTGAAATCTGAAAGTTTAAAAATGTTATACATGTTTATGATATAAAATCCAAATGGTACAAAACAGTATATGATAAAAAGCAAGTTTTCCTTCTACCTTTGACCTCAGCTAATTGACTTCCTTCCCTAGAAGCAACCAATGATACATTTTTTTGTGTATCCTTTTCAGAAAGATGTAAGGTAGGGGGTGAGAGGGAGGTACCATTTCTTTGTTTGGCTGGTCACTTAAAATGTTTCTAGTCGTGCTAATGCAAATGATGATACAACGTATATCCCTGTGCATCTATAACTTTGCACACTGAGTGAGTCTGTCTTTAGGATACATTCTGAGAAGTACAATTGCAGGTCAAAGGATATGTACTATTTAAATTTTGATAGATATTGTCAAATCACCCTCTACAGAGGTTGTACCAGCTTATGTTCCACTACTGGTGCCGGAGTGCTGGCTTCCCATACCCCTGATAACAGAGTGGGATATCAGACTTTTAAAAACACCCAATGTGGTAGTTATATTTTTCCACCTTTTCAGGAGGTATAAGAACCATATTTGTTTCCTTTATTTATAGCAGCTGATTATGTTTTTTATTCATGTGGTTATATATTTTTTGTTCATTTTTCTATTGGCATGTTTAATATTGTTTGTAGGAAGTCTGTTTTTAGGAAATTGGTGTTTTGTCTTTGATATATGTTGCAGATATTTTTCACGGTTTGTCATTTGGCTGTTGACTTTGTTTAATAGTGTATGTTTTTAGCAGAAGGGAAAAATGTTATAGTTGTAATTATCAATCCTTTTTGGGTTTTTGTATCATAGAAAAGTCTTCCCAATTTCAACATTATTTCTGACTAAAATGAAAATGAAAATTCTTGTTTTTTTCCAGGTATTTGTATTAACTTTATTTTTAAGTTAAATGCACACATCTATACAAAATATAACTTGTGTCTGGTACTGAGGTGTAGGAATCCAACTTTACTTTTCTTCCAGGCGGCTATCCAGTTGTCACTGCACTGAAACATTATCTATAGGTCTATTTAATTCTTAAATCTGATTTTGGGTTCTATTGGACTTTTACTCTGTCTCATTGATTTCTTACCTATTTATATCAGATGAGTTCATTATTCGATCATAGTCCTCTTCCATGCTACTTCCCAGTGTTTTCCTGGATATTGTTGTTTATTTTTCCTTTTCTTTAAAGATTTCATTTTATTTATTTTTAGAGAGAGCTGAAGGGAGGGAGAAAAAGAGGGGGAGAAACATGAGATGGCTGCCTCTCGTACCCCTAACCAGGAACCCAGCCAACAACTCAGGCAGTTTCCCTGACTGGGAATCGAACCCGTGACCCTTTGGTTCACAGGCCAGCGCTCAATCTGCTGAGCCACACCAGTCAGGGCTCTTGCGTGTTTATTTTTCCATTAAACTTAAAGTCTGCTTATCAAGCTACCCTTCCCCATCCTGTTGGTATTTTCACTGACACTGGATTGTATTGACTTCTACTTGAGGTTCAATATTCTGTTCAAGAACGGGGTATATATTTATTTCTTGTTCAGATTTTCTCTTGCATCCCTCAGTAACATTTACATTTTCTTTCGTAATGCACCTCTCACACTTATTATGTTTATTCCTCAGTATTTTCTCTTTTTTGTTGCTATTTGTAAATGGGGTTCCTACTTCTATTATAACTTTTATCTTGAATGTGGGAATGGTATTGATTTCTATTAATTTTATACATAGCCACCTTTGGAATTCTAATACTCTTGGTAAATAGTCATAAAAAAGAGAGTTGTTTTTCTAGTGTTTTGTAGTTAAATATAAGATTACCAAATAAAGATAATTTTATCTTTTCCTTTCCAATTTTTATACTTACTTCTTTTATCAAGTTGATTTGTTTAGTACTTTCCAAAAATACTGTAAGGTAGTAGTGGGTCTCTGTCTTATTTCTGAGTTCAGTGGCATGTTGACAGTGCTTTCCTATTAAGGTTAGACTTGACTTTAGATTGAAGTGCGCATATTTTATCATGTGAAAGTGGTCAGCTGCTAACATTTAATTAAGATTTTTAAACATGAAAGTAAGTTTTGTCAAATGCCTTTCAGTCCCTATGGGAATTATGTAATTCTTCTCCTTTGATTACTATTGTGGTGAATTGTACTGATAGATTTACTATTGGGACTATTCATGCATTCCTTAGTCCACTCACTCTGTCGCTGTGTATTGTTTTAAATACGCTGCTGGTTCTGTTTACTAAACTTTATTTGGAAGTTTTGCATCACTCCTCATAAGTTAAATTGCTTTGCAGTTTTCTGTGTTTCATCTTTGTTGAATTATGCCACTTCCATAAAAATAACTTTGTCTATGCTTTTTTTTTCCCTATTCTTTCCCTCTCTGGTTAAATGGCATTGAAGTTAAAAGATTGATTAAATTGCCCATAAAATCATTTGGACCTCGAGTATTTTGGGGAGATAGTAGCTCTTTGGCAATTATCCCTACTTCTATGATAATTTAACTGCTTACAATTTATATCTTTTGAGGTAAGCTTTGATAATTTATATTATCCTAGAAAATAACACATGTTATCCAAGTTTTCAAAATTGTTTGTGTGAAGTTGAGGAAGATATCCTTTGCAGGGGTGGCCAGCCCCGAGCTGCATGCAGTCCAGGATGGCTATGAATGCAGCTCAACACAAAATCGTAAATTTGCCTTTCCGTGGTGTGAGCGCTCTTGCAAACACGGTGAACGTCCCTAAAACACACCAGACTGTCTGTGAGACGTGTGGCAAGCATCACCCCCCCTCCCCAAAGTAGCACAGTACAAGGAGGGTGAGGACCCTCTGTATGCGCAGGGGAAGCGGCCTTACAACAGGAAGCAGAGTGGCTGTGGTGGGCAGACTAAGCCGATTTTCTGAAAAAAGGCTAAAACGACAAAGAAGATTGTGCCGAGGCTTGAGTGTGTTGAGCCCAGCTGCAGATCTGAGAGAGTGCTGGCTGTGAAGAGATGCAGGCATTCTGAACGGGGAGGAGGTGAGAAGAGAAAGGGCCAAGTGGTCCAGTTCGAAGCTTCATTTTTTGCTTTATTATGTGACAATAAAATCACGAGGATATGTTCACTTCAAAAAACAAAATCATGAATTTACTTCAAACCTTTTTTTTGCTTATCAGTTTTTGTTAGTGTTTGTGTATTTAATGTGTGGCCCAAGACAGCTCTTCCTCTTCCACTGTGACCCAGAGACGCCAAAAGGTTGGACATCTTTGTATGGTTTAAAAAAATTTCCTGTGTCTCTGACTACACTGTCTCTTCACTCATTGTCACTTCTTATTTTGTACATATGAGGCCTTGTCCCTTTTTCTTGTTTTGAACCAGCTCCTGGATTTTAAAAATTAGTTTTATTTTTTCATATTAATTTTTTTCTTTTGTGTTTTTAAACCTTCCTTTAGTATTTTAGGTTTATTTTGTGGTTGTTTTTCTATCTTTTTTTTAAATCCTCACCTGAGAATATGTTTATTGATTTGAGAGAGAGAGGGAGAGAGAGACCTTGATTGGTTGCTTCCCATTTGCACCCCGACTGGGGATTGAAACCACAACCTAGGTGTGTGCCCTGACTGAGAATCGAAATTGCAGTCTTTTGGTGTGAGAGGCAGTCCTCCAACCACTGAAAGACCTGGCCGGGGGCTGTTAC
The DNA here is from genome assembly GCA_028533065.1 of Trachops cirrhosus. Taxonomy (NCBI): domain Eukaryota; kingdom Metazoa; phylum Chordata; class Mammalia; order Chiroptera; family Phyllostomidae; genus Trachops; species Trachops cirrhosus. Next base: position 67,908,031 of record CM052549.1, read on the forward strand.
TTTATCCTCTTATGTTGGATGCTTAATGTTCTTTTTGTTCTTTCTAAGTGTTTAAATTAATAAGACTTCAGCCCTGGCTGGTGTGGCTCAGTGGGTTGGATGCTGGCCTGTGAACCAAAAGGTTACCAGTTCAATTCCTGGCCAGAGCACATGCCTGGGTTGCAGGCTGGGCACTCAGTTGGGGGTGTGCGAGAGGCAACTGATCTGATGATTCTCTTTTTCCTTCCCTTCTCCTCTCTCTAAACAATAAAATAATGAAGAAAATGTCTTTTGTATATTGTTTTAGTTGTGTCCTCTAGGTTATAGGCTACTTGCTGTAGTTATTTTATAAATAGCTTGCAGTTCCATTTTCGATTTATTTTTACTAGCGCAAGAGAGATTAATCCTTTTAAACTTTTTCTTAATGTTTCCATTTATGTTTTAATAGCTTTATTGAGACATAATTCATATACCATACAATTTACCATTTAAAGTATATAATTCAATGGTTTTTAATATATTCAGGTATGTATAATTATAATCACAGTCAATTTTAAAGCATTTTCATCACCTCAAGAAGAAACCGCATATCCTTTAGCTGTCACTCTCATCCCCTGCTCCCAACCCTCCCCCCGGCCCTAAGCAGCCACTAGTCTACTTTTTGTTGCTCTAGACTTCCCTGTTATAAACTTTCTCCTATTAATGGAATCACGTATTGTGTGGCCTTTTGTGACTGCCTTTTTTCATTTTGTATAATGTTTTCAAAGTTCATCTGTGTTGAAGCACAGGTATCAGTATTTCATTCATTTTCTTGGCTAAATAATATTCCATTGGATGGATGTACTATATTTTATTTATCCATTTCCCCATTGATGGCCATTTAGATTGTTTCCACTTTTGTGCTAATGTAAATAATGGTGACATAAACATTTGTGTACAGATTTCTGTGTGGACATATATTTTGTTTTCTCTTAGGTATATATACCTACGAGTAGAATTACTCAGTCATATGGTAATTCTGTGCTCTGTCTTTAATCAGTTGAGGAACTGTTAAACTATTTTCCCAAACAGCTGGAATTTTACATCCCTACCAGCATTGTATTAGGGTTTCAATTTCTCCACATTGTTGTCAGCATTTGCTGGTATCTGACTTTTTGATTTTTAACCATCCTGGTGGTTATGAAATGGCATCTTATTGTAGGGGTTTTTTAAAAGATTTTATTTAATCCTTTTTAGAGAGAGGGGAGGGAGAGAGAAAGAGAGATAGAGAAACAATGATCACCTGTCTCTTGCACAGCCCCCACCTGGGGACCTGGCCTGCAACCCAGGCATGTGCCCTGATGGGAATCGAACTAGAGATCTCTTACTTTGCTGGTCCATGCTCAATCCACTGAACCACACCAGCCAGGGCTTATTGTAATTTTTGATTTGCATTTATTTACCTGATGACTAATAATGTTGATCAACTTTACTTTTTTTCTTGCTTCCTTCCTTCCTTTTCCCCCTAGCTTTTTTGAGATATAATTGACATTGAGCATCTTTTCTTGTGCTTGTTGACTAATTCTGTGTCTTCTTTGGAGAAATGTTTATTAGATCCTTTGCCTAATTTTTAATTGGATTATTTGTCTTTTTATTATTGAACTCTAAGTGCTATTTATATATTCTAGATATAAGTCTCTTATCAGATCTCAGTGGTACCCAACCTTTTTGGTACCAGGGACCGGTAGACAGGAGGCTGAGCTCAGATGAGCTTTGCTTGAGCCCCGGGGGTTGGACATATGATTTATGAATGTATTTTCCATTCTGTGGTTGTCTTTCCACGTTCTTAGTTGTGTCCCTTGAAGCACAAAAGTTTTTGTTTTTGATGGAGTTTAGTTTATCTATTTTTGTTTTTCTTGTTCTTGCTTTTGGTGTCAGATCTAAGAATCCTTTGCTAAATCTAAAGTCATGGAGACCTAAGCATTTTTTTATAGTTTTATAGTTTACTCTTACTCTTTATGTCTTTGATTCATTTTGAGTTAATTTTTATGTTTGGCGTGAGATAAGGGTTATCTCAACCTGCTGTCCTATTGTCCCAACCCCATTTGTCGGAAATACTGTTCTTTCCCCATTAAATAGTCTTGGCATTCTTGTCAAAAATCAGTTGACCATAAACATATAGGTTTATTTCTGGACTCCCAGTTTTATTTTATTGCTCTGTATGTCTTCTATCCATGTATCAGTACTGTACTGCCTCAGTTACCATTGTTTTTTAGCAAGTTTTGAAATCAGAAAGTGTGAGTCTTTCTGCTTTATTCTTTTTTTAAAGATTTTATTTGTTTATTTTTGGACAGAGGGGAAGGGAGGTAGAAGGAGAGCGAGACAAACGTCAATGCGTGGTTGTCTATCATGCGCCCCCCAGCTGGAGACCGGCCTGCAATCCAAGCATGTGTCCTGACTGAGGACGAACCAGCGACCCTTTGGTTCGCAGTCTGTTGCTCACTCCACTGAGCCACGCCACCCGGGGCCACTTTATTCTTTTTCGGGGTTGTTTCGGCTCTCCTGTTGTTGCAGTTCCATTTAAATCTGAGAATCAGCTTGTTGATTTGGAGAACTCAGGTGGGATTCAGTTTGGGGAGAATAATAATGTTCAGTCTTCCAGTCCCTGAACATGGGGTGTTTTTTCCAGTAATTTAGAGCTTCTTGAATCTTTTCAATAATGTTTTACAGTTTTCAGAGTTCATTTATGTCTAGTTTGTCTTGCTTAGTCCTGTCGTCTCTTACTGCGTTGTCAACCGTGTTTGGCCTCCTTTGCATTACCTGCAATGAAGATTTCAGTTTTGCGTTGGTTTTATTTTTAACTTTCTTTTCTGTTCTCTGGATGGTTTTTAATCTCCATCTTTACTTGATCTTTCTTTATTTTGAAACGTCCTTTACCCTTTTCTGGCATTGGGTCTGTTTTGCTCTTTATGTATCTGGCCTCTCATACTTAGTCTTTGTCAACTCTTCCTTGTCTCCCAGACCTTAATGTGTCAGAGTTCTCAAGTCTTGATCCTATGACTCTGCCCTTCTTTTTTTTGGCTATTTTAGGTATTTTCTTCCAAATTCATGGTTTTCATTTTTCATTCACATGCAAATAAATAAGGCCATTTCATGACTTATGCCCAGGTCTCTCTGGAAATCCATATACTTGCTTTCTTTCTCCATTATCTCCACTAACATGCATTATATCTCTCAAGTTCAGCAAGTCTAAAACTGACTTTGTGACGTTTCTTTATTTTAAAAATGAATGGGCACTCTTAGCAATTGTGAGCAGGGGTGTGACTTGCTGTTTTTAAAGTTCCCTTGAGCTGCGGAATGGAAAGCGGATTGTGGGCAACGGCGGAAGTGAAGTATAAAGGCCCGTTAGACTACTGCTGCAGTCTCCTAAGAAGGTGGTGATGGCTTGGACTAGGGTACAGTGGTGTAGGTGGTGAGCAGTGACTTACTGTGAGATGTATTTTGAAAGTAGCATTACCAGGATTTACTGTCGGTTATGAGGGAGAGGAATCAGTATGGCTCCTAAATTTTTGTCCTAAGCAACTGGATGAAGGATGGTGTTATTAAACGAGATGGAGTAGACTGGAAGAGGAAGAGTTTGGGGGTCAGTTGGTAGTTCTGTTTTGGCTATGTTAAGTTTGAGATGCCTGTTTCACCTCCAAGTAGAGGATATTGGGTGGGCAATCTTTAGTGTAAATCAAACTCAAAGGAGAGGTGGAGGCTGAAGGTAGAAATTTTGGAATTATTGGCATATGAATGGTATTTGCAGCCAATGGACTAGATGAGGTCATCCAGGAAGGTTACATAAAAGTAAGGGCAGGAGACTATAACTCTTACAGGTGAGAAGGAAAGGACAAGCAAGTCAGTAAAACAGAAGGAAAACCAGAACTGCTTGGTTTCACAGAGGGAGGCCAAGAGAAGAAAATGTTTCAAGAAGGAGGGAGATCTTGTCCAATGTGCCTGAGACTTGAGTAAGGTGAGGGTGCAAAGCGGTGGACTCTGGACCACGGTTACAATACTGCGAGGATAGCTTATCGTCGTGCGTACAGTGGGCTGGCCTAGGGAGCTATTCACTATTTATAACATGGGAAAATCAAACCACAAGCTGACATAAATTTAGAATTTTGAAATGCAGCCTAGTTTTTAATTTTTAAGGTTCTCTCTGTTTATTCTCCCAAAAGTATTTTTGAGGCCATTCTTTGGTGTTTTTGAACCCCCAGGTCTTAGACTGTTACCAGTATCTATACAGGCAAGCTTATAAAACACATAACAGTTACGCTCACTTAAATATGTGAATTTGATTTCTTTTATTGAACTCATTCTTTCCTACCCCTCATATTTTTTAAATTAATTTTTTAAGCTGAAAATTACTACATAAACATAGTAAAATCAAATAGTATAAGGGAGACAAAAATTTCTCTTTTACCCCTGATTCCTGGTTCTGTATTCTCATCCCCGAGAGTTGGAGTTCTCTGTTAGACTTTCTAGTGTATCTTTTAAGAAGTAGAATGTGCATATACATGCATGTAGGCATATGTTATCTTTAATTTTAAATGCATTAGACCATAACATAAAGTATTCATTCTGCACTGGCCTTTTTTTTTCTTTTACTAAAAATATATTTAGGGATTGGTCTATATTAACACAGTTAGATTGATCTGATGTTTCTTCATGGCTGGCAGTGTTGTGTTGTGTGGATGCACAATAATTTATTTTTAAGATTTTATTTATTTTTAGAGAGAGGGGAAGGGAGGGAGAAAGAGAGGGAGAGAAACGTAGATGTGGGACACAAACATCAATCGGTTGCCTCTTGTAAGAGCCCTGACCCGGGACCAAATCCACAACCCAGGCCTGTGCCCTGACCGTAAATCGAACCGGTGACCTTTCACTTTGCAGGACGATGCCCAGCCAACTGAGCCACACCGGTCAGGACATGGATATACAGTAATTTACCAGCTACACAAATGATAGTTATTTATGTAGATTATTTCCAGTCTTCTATTTAAAAACATTGCTGCAGTGCATAGTGATGAATATTGCCAACGAACTCCTTTTTTTAAAAAAGATTTTATTATTTATTCTTAGAGAGAGGTGAAGGGAGGGAGAAAGAGGGAGAGAAACATTGATGTGTGAGACAAACATTGACTGGTTGCCCCAACCAGGGACCTGGCCCACAACCCAGGCATGTGCCCTGAGTGGGAATTGAACCAGCGACCTTTCAGTTTGTGGGATGATGCCCAACCCACTGAGCACACCAGTCAGGGCCTGCCAATTTATTCTTTAATATTTGTGTTTTTAAAGTTTTCAAGTTATAAAACTCAAAAATTCACACTTTATCTTTTTATTTTACTCACCTTTCCCAGCCATCCAGTCTTTTGAGTCCTTATGTTTTATCCCAATTACAATATTACTAGCCAGGCACTTTTTAAACCTGTAGTCATAACCCATTGAGGAGTAGGTACTGTTATTGCCCCTTTTTCATAGAGAAGGAAGCTAAGACTGAGAGGGTAGACCTTGTCCAAGGCCATGTAGCTAGCAAGAGGCAGAGCCCTAACGTGGATGTGGCCAGTGTGGTCTAAAGTCCATGCTCCTCGCCACTGTGCTGTGCTCTTCTCTGTGGTCTGGCTTTCCCAGTTCTTTCTGAAACTCCTATAATTCAGGCCTTCACTGCCTTAAACTGGACTGTGCTAATAATGTTTTTGTCATTCTCAGTGTTCATTTCCTATTCCCGGTCTTCCTTTTCCTATGTACTGAAACAAGATTAATCTTCCCAAAGCACAACTAAGATTATTGCTTCCCAGCTCAAAAGCGGCTTCCTGTTGCATTTAGAGTCCAGCCTGATCTTATGCACTTCCCTTTTACACTTGCGTTTTTAGAGTTTTTGCTCCAAGCTCTATCTAAGATGTGACCATTGAATTGTCTCTAAGACTAGATAGTGACATTAGAAGTATGATGACTAGCAAAAAAATGAGATAAATAGTCACTGGAGTTAAATGGTGTTTTTTATTTTTTTTTGAGTTGTTTCCCTTTTTACCCTTAGTAGCTCCTGCCATATGGTTTCAACAAACTGTCAACTCAGTTAATGTAAATCAGATGTGTAATTGATTAAATGCTAACCACAAACATCTTGGTGTCACATAAAACAGATTCCTTAGAACATGCACAAACCTGATGGAAGAATATGAAGTTTCTAACATGCACTCCAAACTGGGTACTTGAGAAAGAGGTCATATATTTAGCTTTAAATTCATGTGTATATACAAAACAAAATATTGAGAAAACCTTTCAGGAAGAGAAATAACTTCTTAAAGCTACATCAACATTTTTTTCTGCTCAATTATAATTTGAAGTTTGAAACTGAACTCTGCATTTATAGAAAAAATACTTCAGTGCAAATGTTCTTGTAAAATGTTATCTTTGACATTTTTATTTCTGAATAAAGAACAGCTGTTCTTTCTGAATATAATGCTTCACGCAGGTGTCTTACTAGACACCACGTCTACTTTGGCAGTCAGTATTCAGATCTGACATTTCTTAGTTTCGTATTTAAGATATTCTTATTGACTCTCTGTTACATTAACAGAGTCATTGTCAGTGTTTTAGAATATCTTGTTTTTAAATATTAGACTTTTTGAAACAGTTTTTAAAATGTCAGGCATCAAAAACTTGTTATTTAGTGACGCTCTTGTTGCCTTTTGCCAGATTTAGTCCAACACGAGCTTTTACTGCCTTTGGTCAAGTCCAGGTATGTGCTTGGAAGATGCTGCATTTGCCAGCAGACAGTGCTGACCTGAGAGAAGTGAGTTCATGAAGAACCGTTGTGTTTCCCCTTCAGATTGATTGCTGTTTTAGTTTTAATCAAGGAACAGAATGAATAGTAAAAGAAATAAATGGCATGTCTGGGTTTAACATTAGAATCTGTGGATGTCCTTCCACCGTAGTCCCTTAGTTTGACTTGCGGAAACAGGGAGGGCTCTGCGTCCCCGTGGAGCTACCAGTCTTTGGTGCTCCATACAGGAGGGGGGAGGCCACAGAATTTCAGTTCATCAGGCATTGTCAAAGCGTATCAATTAAAAATCTGCTTTTCCTATTCAGTGTTCTCTGTCTACATTGACCCAGTACACAGTCTTTTTTTCCCTCTTTCTCTCAAGGATGTTTTTGAGGAGAGAGGTTATTCTCTGGATACTCACGTCAGAGTGCAAGAAATACAGAAGCAAGAAAAGGTCAGATAATGTAGTCTGGTTCTTGAGTGGATTATTACTATAAATTTTTATTTCCGTATAATTAGGATATAAAATTTACTTGTTAGGAAACTGATTGGGTTATGTTTTAGGGTTGCAAGATGGTTTCTCTTACTTATTCTTTTAAAATATAAAGTTTTTCTGGAGATAAAAAGGAAGGAGGCAATACTGAATTAAGAAAAACATCTTTTGACAATAGTTTACCTTTCAAGACAAGCACGTGGACACAGTTACGCATAGAGTACTAAACTAATGCGGGCAGTCTTTTTTGAAATCTTAAACACAAAGCCTATAAGCAGTAAAAAAGAGGCCTTGCGTTTAACTTTATATCTTTTCCCCCCTACTTCTGAAACTCCTTAGAATCATAAAATGGAAAAGACCTTGGAAGTCATCTTGCCTTACTTCTACTCAGTGTGGGAATCCTTTCCATAAAAGCTCTCATCTTTTTGTTTTTAAACCTTTATTTTGAAGAGGTCTACTTATTTCAGTCTCTTAGATTCATGGGCTGCCTATTGCTAAGAGAACTGTCAGAGTATTTGTTGGCTCTGATTATTACAAGGAGTTGCTATACATTCAACTGCAACTTCTATGTGTTTCTCCCAGCTTTGTTTGCTGGTAGAATATGGAATAAGTCTATTCCTTCTTGCATTTAACTGCCCTTATGAAAACAATCTGGGTCTAAATTATTATTATTTTTAACCTGGGGCCCATGAATTCATGAGTCTATGGCTGGTCTTCAGGGGATTATGTCATAGGTGAAATTGTGAGTATTTGTACATTTTTCTGGGGAGAGAGCCAGTCATTTTTATTAGCTTGATGGAACCTGATTCCCCACCAAAGTTCATATGCCATACCTACTGGGATGGACCTGTACTCTGCTTTTTGTTTTGTTTTTATTGTTTTAATTATTACTGTTTTTAATAAACCTGTCCCGAGCCAGCTAGTCCAGCACCTCTGGAACTGTTGCACTAGGTAAGCCTCAGATTTTCAGGACATTTCTGATTTCATTGGGAATTGTAGACTTTTCAGAGCTTTAGAGACCATCTGGTATCCATATAGTTTATGGCATATTTATAGTTAATGAGTCTATTAAAAGATTAAAATAGTCCAAAGGGTGGGGTTTTATTTAAAAATTTATTTCGAAGTCTTGGCAGCCATCACAAACATTAAGAATGTGATGATGCTATTTTAAAATCAAGAGTGTTCCCAGGATTTTTGTTTGTTAGATTCAGATTTAATATTTGAATCTAACACAGGTATATGAATTATAATACTTTTTGATTAATTTTTAATCTGTAAAATTTTTAGCCTACTTAAAAAATTATTTCTAAGGTAGAAGAGTATAGTTAGAATTCAGTCATTTATGAACACTGGTTTCCAGTACCACGTCTGTGTTTTGAAACAGTTTGAGCCCGATGTAGACGCCTCCTCCGCCCTTGCTGTGCCCCGAGACAAAACCACCCAGCAGGGCTGTTTGTTCAGGAAAGTAATATTTGAATAGTAACATAAACCAAATGACAAAGAGCAGCTTAAGGTTTGGAGATACTGCTCAATGGGCTGTGACTACTTCACTTTTATAGAAGGAAAGAAGTTTATGATAGGCCTGCTCTTTGCTACGAGTGTCAGAGGAGTCATGTCAGAGGAGACAAGAGACTAAGGTGAGAGAAAACAGGAAAATGAAATATGGCAGTGGCCATGAACAAGTTTTCCTGAACAACAGAAATGGCAAGCAAAAAAAAAAAAGGGCAAGAACCAGCAATTTTCATTTATTTATTCCTCTCAGTGTCAAAATTATTTGAGTTGGCTTATAAACAGAGATCTATATGAAAATAGAATGCTTAAAACAAACAAATGCAGGGTGTGGTTGAAAACAGACGATACAACATATCTGATGTCTGGGGCTCGAGAAGCTGCGTTTCCCTCAGCACTGGAACTCCTTAAAGATGCGTTTCCTGTGTGTGTTAGGGAACTACAGAAGCAGTCGGTCGGCAGTCCACGGCTGCGCACGTCCTCTCCCGAAGGCCCTTAAAAGAACGGGAGTCCACGTTCCCGTTGTGGCTCCGTTGTTCTTAACCGCTTTTTGACTCCTAAAAACCCAAGGGGTGGGAAGTAATAGTTATTCCATTAGTTACAAAGCTTTTTAATTCTAGTTTTTATTCTTAATAAAGTGGCAATATGATGGTGTATTGGGGGTAAGACTAGAATCTTGGGAGAGGAGAGCAACTTCTTGGTGGGGCTGGGAGAGTGTATCTTTGGTTGAGTTTCACTGTGTTTGTATTTGTTCATTTGACAAGTGTGTAACAACAGGTGCCTCTACTGGATACAGTTGTTTCAGGTGTCACCTGGAATTGTGACTAAGAGCATTATTGCAGAGAGGTTAAGAGTGATTTGGATCCAAACTGCATGTTTGAATACCAGATTTTTCACTTCTTTAAGTGACCTTTGGCAAATTACTTAACCTCTCTGTGTCTTAGTTTCCTGATCTGTAGACTGGGACTCATCCTAGTCTGTATCTCGCAGAGTGGTGGCGAGGATTACGCGAGCTCCTCGATGAGCGCTGTTGTTAAGGAATGCAGTTCTTGTACACCCACATAATGCCATGACTACCATACAGGTACAGCATAGCGCTGTAACTCATCTCTTAGTTTGTATTGACTTCTACTTCGTTTTAGAAAGGATTTGAGACAGAACTGAAGCCTCCTCAGGAATACTCTAGATCCAAAGCAGCACAACAGAACTGAGATGTGGGTTCAGATCTTCTTGTTTTGAAAGGCAAAGTCAGAAATTTAAAAATGGGTGTAGTCGTGCCTTGGTACTCATTGGCTTTAGAACTCATCAAACCCTCAACTCATCACATTGTGACAAGAAAAAAATGTTTCAGCACCTGGTGCTTGCTCAGGACTCATGGCACTTGCTAGAACTTCTATGAATCACAACAAGAGAAAACACTTCATCACTCAGTACCCATCGGTTTCCTCACTTGTCACGAGTTCCAGGACAAATGACCAAGTACTGAGCTACCACTGTATGTACAAGTACCAGGAACAGGTGCTCAGTAAACGTTATTTCTGTTATGCTAAAAAAAGTCATTTACTTAACAAGTGGGTCACTGTTAGCCCAAAGTGTGCCATTTTGCAAAATTTTTAAAAATGCCTCTTTTAGATAGGAATAATTCTCTGGGTGCTTGGGGGAGTATAGTGCAGACTAGATTTTATCTCCCACCCATGCTTAGCCACTTGGCGTGGAGCTCTTATGCAGTAAACAATCTATACAATCTATACGATCTATATAACCATGTAGTGATTCTAAGTCCAGTATTAATTTGCTTTTCTTTTGAAATTTTTTATAGATACTAAATTGTGTAAAGGGTTAGGACTATACCGCATGGCATAGCCACCTAAATCAGAATTCTTAGATCATGTTCTCTATTAATAGTTCTCATTATTAAAATATTATGTAGCCCTGGCTGGTGTGGTTCAGTGGATTGATTGCTCGCCTGTGAACTGAAGGGTTACCAGTTCGATTCCCAGTCAGGGCACATGCCTGGGTTGCGGGCCAGGTCTCTAGTAGAGGGTGTGCGAGAGGCAACTGCACATTGATATTTCTCTCTTTCTCTTTCTCCCTCCTTTCCCCTCTCTCTAAAAATGTAAATAAAATCTTTTTTAAAAAAATACTTATTGTTTCAGATATATCATTTTAAATGCAGTCTGTCTTATGTCAGTGTAATTTCTTTCTACATTTTGGCTTTTATTTAATTTTTTATACTTTTTATTTTGAGATATTATAGATTCACATGCAATTGTAAGAAATAATACAGAGCCCTGGCTGGCGTGGCTCAGTGGATTGAGTGCTGGCCTGAGAACCAAAGGGTCACCAGTTCCATTCCCAGTCAGGGCACATGCCTGGGTTGCCGGCCAGGTCCCCAGTTGGGGGCATATGAGAGGCCACCACACATTAATGTTTCTCTCCTTCGCTTCCCCTCTCTCTAAAAATAAATAAATAAATAAATAAATAAATAAATAAATAAATAAAATCTTTAAAAAAAGTAATAGAGAGATCCATATAATCTTCATCCAATTTCCTCTAATAACATCTTGTTACTATTGTACAGTAAACACAACCAGCAAATCCACTTTGATACCATCCACTGACCTTACTCAGAATTCACTAGGTTTATACGCATTCACTTGTGTGTTTATATTGAGTTCCAACAATTTTATCATATGTGTAGATTTGGGTGTTTAAGATGCAGATAAGCTATAGAACAGATCCCTCACAAAGCTCCCTCCTGTTACCTCTTTATAGCTACAGCCACCTCCCCTGGAAAGCCCCTGGCAGCCACTCCTCTGCTCTCCATCACTGTAATGTTGTCATTTCAAGAATGTTATAGACATTGAATTATATAATACGTAACATTTGATACTGACTTCTTTCATTCAGCATAATTCCCTTGCGAACCATCCAAGTTGTTAGACATATAGTAACAACTATATTTATTCATTGATACTAAGTAGTAATGCCATGGTCTAGGTGTGCCACGGTTTGTTTAGCCATGCATCCATTGGAAAGTTGTTTACAGATTTGGCTATTATGAATGAAGCTTCTATGAACATTTGTGTACACACTTTTCTTTGAGCCTAAGTTTCTTTTTTCCTCAGTTTGCTTGGTGTTGAATTTTATCAAATGCTTTTTCTGCATTTATTGAGATGATCATGTTTTTTTCCTATTCTGTTAAAGTGGTGAATTACACTGATTTTTGCATGTTAAATTAGCCTTACATTCTTAGGATAATTTAACTTGACCATGATATATTCTCCTTTTTCATATATCTTTGATTTGATTTGGTAGTATTTTGTTTAGAATTTTTATGCATATGTCTGTCTATAAAGGATGTTGACCTAAAATTATTAGTCTTCTAATAATTACCAGTCTTCTTTACTGTGAGTATCCCCCCTTCTGCCTGGAGGTTAATATCCACCCAGAGCTCTGTCCTGTCTCTCTCATCCAAGACTTTATAACTCATCGTTTTTCCTGGCGGAGTGACACCTTTATACCTCTGTTCCGTAATGCTTGACCCAAAGAGGTAAACAGGTCGGAGAAGATGACCTGCTTCCTAGCTTCTTGCTACCCTCCAATCAGTTTTGCTGTGAATTCTGTAAACTGTTTTCGTTCTTCCTGCTGTTTTCCACCTCTGACCATTTGCATAGCCCCGTACTCTGAGCATGTAGGGTTATGGCTCCTCTTCAAAACTGACTCTGTCATCTTTCAGTGATTCCTCGTAGTTTTAGTCCTAAGGACATTTCTTTGTTTTTTTATGGATTTTTAAAAAATGGCATTTTTGTTCTTTGCAGGGCTTTGGGGAAAGGAGAGCTTGCTCAGCCAGCCATCTTGATTCAGTCAACGATTACATTTATAATGACATAAATTTAATAAAAAAAATCAAACATGTAGCAAAAATGAAATATTGATGAAAGGACTGAAGAAATTATGTTTTTTCTTTTGAAGAGTAGATGCAATCACAAATGAAGATTGTCAGTTTAAATACATAAAAATTAAAGCTTCAATAAACAAAACTTCAGACCAGGAATACATGTACGTGAAGTGGTAAAGGCATATGTTCGTGATGTTGCTGGTTTCTCTTTTTTTCTGCTCTTTGGGAGAAGAAAGAACACGTGGGTTCTGAAGGCAGTGTCTGCCTTGTGTGCATGAGCTCCGTAGAGTCCGCATTAGCCGGTGCCTGCGGCAGACTCGGCTTTGGCTGCCGAGGGAGAAGCAGGCCGAGGATGTGTGACGGAGCTCTGAGAAAGCATCAGAAAGGATTTTTGACTGCAACTTTGGTTCAGTGATTTTCAGTGTTACTCTAAATTTGTTTTGTATTTTTCCAGTGTACAATAATATGTCATAGAATTTTTGGATAATATAAAAGAAGTGATAACCCTCAACCCCAGTCCTAACCACTGCTAAGACTTTGGTATATTTCTTATAGTATTTTTAAATCATAGCTTTAAAGCAAAATTAAAGTAATATGGTATTGTTTTTCTTCCAGTCCAAAAGTAATCCCTACTCAAGGAGAAAATTTTGAAAATAAGACCAGCACTAAGGAGAAAAAAAAACAAAAAATCACTCATAATAACCACCCAAATATAACCACAATTAAATTTGATATATATCCTTCCTGTATTTTTTATGAATATATACAGGCACTTTTTTCGCTTTTAATATGGTGTCATAATCTAGTACTATTTTGTACCTTGCTTTTTTTCATTTGTAGTATATTGTGAATGTTTTTGTATGTTAGTAAATATTCTTGTATATACTTTTCAGTGTTACATAGAATATGAACACATTTAAATTAAGTATGTTCATTGAGCATACTTAACTATCTCCCTCTCATTGGACATTGAAAGTGTTTCTGATTTTTTGCCATCATAAATAATATCATAATGAGTATCTTTGTCCTACGTTCCCCATGCATCTTTGGTTGTTTCTTTAGGAATAAGTTCCTAGAAGTGGAATAGCTGGGTAAAAGGGTAGGTACATTTTAATGCTTTTGGTACATAAAAATGTCAAATTTTAAGCTAATCGCTTGTTATATTCTGTCTTGTATTGGTATATAATTGTTTTATATGTCTGTCTTGTCTCCCTAATTAGAATATAAGCTTCTTGAGGGCAAGGGAAGTTTCCCAAACATCCTGCGTATCCTTTGACTGAGTGGTTCACGATGCTGGACTTACGAGTGATCAACAAATACTGTGTTGATTTGAAGCTGTGGTTTTATGGTCTTTTGAATGTCATAAACCTGTAAATTGAAAAATATATGTATTTTGGGGACACAATAGGCTTACAAATTTTCTGTTTTTCTAAGAAAGAATATTAAAAAACAAAATTCCCTACCTTCATTTCCTAAACCTTCATTTCATAAAATAAAGAATGTTTAATAACAAAAAGTTTCTAATCTCTGAAAAAAGGACAGGCTTTTAAATGGAACATTTTAGCGTTAAAAGAAAAACTCACTGCCTTATCGTAGTTTTCTCATTTTGTGTTAGACTGGTGAATCTTCACCTTAGCCAATTTGTGGTCTGTAGACCAACATTTGGGAACTACTGATTTACAATTAAAAAAAAACATTATTGATTTTTTGAGAGAGAGAAGAAGGGAAACAGAGAGAGAAATGCCAATTTGTTGTTCCACTTATTCATGCATTCATTGTTGTCTCTTGAATGCGCCCTGACTGGACATCGAAGCCGCAATTTTGGCGTGTCAGGATGCTGCTCTAACCACCTGAGCTACCCAGCCAGGGCCTGGGAACTACTGATTTAAGAGACTTAAAGGATTAAAAAATAAACCTTTCTACGAAATAAATCATTCTTCCCTTTGCCAACAAGTCTGTCGTCTTCGCAATATTAAGTACACATGTGCAGGTAATGCCATCTTTAATAACACAGTGTACAGATACTACAGGAAACAAACCCAGACTTTGCTGATGAACACTGAGATATATTTCCAATTGCCAACACCAAAAACTGCATTGGAGACAGGTTAAGTGTGATGTGGAAAGAAGCCAGGTTTTAGAGTCGCAGGGCCTGGGCTCGAATCCTGACCCGGGCATCGTCACGTATTTCCCTTCAGCTTTCTTACTTATTTTACATAAGATACATCTTCCTCAAAGAGTTTTTACAGCTCCAGCTATAGCAGTTATTCACTGTAATGAAATGATTTGTTTAGACATCTGCCTTCCTCATGGGGAGTCATAGCTTCCTTTCCCTGCTCTAGAGCCTGGCCCAGGGCTCAAGGCAGAGCGGGCCAATGGAACGGCTGCTGGGTGGATCGATACAGGATGGTTGTGAGGGTCCAATGAGGGGATGTGTGAAAGCTCGTCGTGAACTTTAAACTCTCTACAAATGTGAATTGTTTTTACTGCTAATAAGAGCTGTCTTTGGGAGCTATCAAAACTTTGGGAAGAAACAATTACCTATTTCACATAATGTCTCACATTTCTATTTTATAAGAAAACAAGTTTTAATTGGGTTAATTTGAAGCTAATTTGCTCCCTGGGAAGGCAGATGAAGCCCCCAACTCCTGGCCCATGGAAGTACCAAGAGATTACTTAATGTTTAAAGAACGGTGCCCATTGTGTTATTCACTTAACCGTGTGTGACTTACAGAAGTGCCCCAGGCCTGAAAGAGAGCAGGGAACTGCATCCTGCCGAATTCATTTTAATCAGGGCTATTTTTTTTACGTTCACTGACTTTAAAAATGTCTTAGATCCTGTTTGTAAAGCTCGTGGTGAATTTTTGCCACAAGATGGCATTGGTGATTATTGAATGTATGTTGAATTGACCCAGAATTCCGAAAAATGGTGCATATAATTGTATTCTTTTGGGGATGAGTTGAAAACTTTCATCACTGCTTATATATTAATTTTGTTTTGGCTACTAAAACAGGGTTAAATGCTACTTTACATCACTTCTTTCTGTATTCAAGTATTGTTTTGTTTCCTGTTTTTCTGTCTTTATAACTACAGTAACTATGTATTATTTGCTCTGTGTTGTATGTGTCTGACTTATTGCTGATAATTGTGGTAACAGGTAAGAAGAAAATACGATGGGACCCAGTTAGGAGGCGCTTCATTCAGTCCTGTCCCATCATAAGGATCCCTAACAGGTTTTTGAGAGGTGGGTGATAACTAGCAAGAGATCTGTGCTTCATTTGGGTTAAAGGGAACTTTGAATGAACTTTCTAAACTCGAAACTCTGGTTTTTAAAAATTGTCTAAACAGCTAAAATTGGAGTAAGAAAAGTCTCGAACTTAATTTTAAGACCATGTTTCATATTGACTACTGTTGAAATTGTAATCGTAAGTTTTAGGGAGTTAGAATCCCTTCGTACGCATTTGAGAGTAGAAGTAAATCATCCCACTGATATCACTATTATTCCTCTGTAACCATATTAAAAAGAACTTTGAGTAATTTATCCAATATGGGTGTAAGAAAGAGTTTCCTAAATATGATTCTGAGGAAGAGATAAAGATTAATTGATGTGGCTGTATAAAATTAAAATCCTTTTATTTAAAAAACCATAAATAAGAAGATATAAAGTGGGGTATTTGTAACAAATGGTTAATATTATGAATATATAAAAAGCTCTTATAAATTAATAGTTTAAAAGCAAATGCCCACTAGAAAAATAGATGAAACAATATGAATAGGTAAGAGAATATATATCAATTTATAAAAAGAAACTTCAATAGAGATGAACAAATATTTAATTTCCCTACTGTTATAAACATGATAATTAAAATAATAGATATCATTTTCACCTATCAGATTCACAAAGACTAAAAATAAGTATCCCCAGTGTGATGAGGTTATGGGAAAATGAAGCTCATATGTTGAAGGAGGTGTAAATTTAACAGCTTTTTTGGATCACATTTGTCACAGTGTATCAAAAGCCTTAAAAATCTTCACATCCTTAGACCTTGCAATTCTTACTTTTAGAAATGTTACATCCCTCCTATTTTCAAATTTTTTCCACAAAAATATACTCCTTAATGAAAAAAAAAATCTTAGAAAAGAGTTACACTATTTCTAGATTTACAGATTATCAGACAAGCAAACCTAATGTTGTAATGTAGACTTTACTAAATGATTTTGACTGAAGAGATTATTTCAAAAAAAAAAAAAACTAGGAAAAAATCTCATAGCTGCTATAGATGTTTCCATATCTAGTACCTAACTTATTTTTAGCAGCCAAACTCCAGAACATGAAAAGAATAAAATCTATCTTAAATGGGTCAAGATAAGATACTTAGGATGGTGTGCTACCTTTTAGCATCAACAAATTATTTTATTGGTACAAATTAAGGTGTAATTTTAGTGTTATGTGACAGAAGGACCATTGGGCACACCCGTGGCCAAGCAGGCACATTTAAGTCTGTAACTTCTTTTCCTTTTTTTGATTTATAAATTAGAATGTTAATATATTGATTTACAATGAGAAAGCTAACTTGGACTAAATTTAAGTATAATTAAGAAAATCATTTAATTAGGATATACTATTTAATGTAATATCAATTTTGTACAGATATAAACATAAAAAACAAAAGAAATCGTGAAATAATGTTATACCTGATGGTAGAATTTTATTTTCTTTTGTGTATTCTTTGTTTTTTAATTTTTTAATCATGGAAAAAAGAGATTAGCACAGGTAAGTGTTCTACCTTTGATTCTTCTGCAAGCCCTGAATGGCCTCAGACAGTGGCTGAGGAGGGCGGTCTCGGTGCTGGGGGAGTGGGGCGGGAGCAGACTCACGAGCCGCGACATCGAGGTCCCTGTGACGGTCGGCATCAGTGGCCTGTCTTAGCTCACACCTTCTTTGACCTGCTCGAGGTGTTTGATGCTATCGACCCCTGCACCTTCTCAGAGTTTTCTCTTCCTTTGGGTTACTTCACTGTATAATCCTGGATGTTTTCTTCCTACTTCTTTGATTGTTCATTCTGTTTTCTTCACTGGCTTCTTCCTTCCTGCCCACGAAAGCTGGGCATTGCTTCAGTGTTCTGTCCTCTCCATCATCCCCTTTGGTTACCTCATCAGCTTTCACAGACTCAACTATCTTCGTTCGTTCGTTCGTTTGCTCATTCTTTCATTCTTTTGGTATTTCTTGATTGCCTGTCAAGTAATGGGCACTGTGCTAGCTCAGTGATCTAGATAACAGAGAATCAGGTGAAGAAAGAGTTGTAGAATACCTTTAGTGTAATTCTTTGTGATAAGTGTCCTGATGAGGTAGTATGGTATGGGAACATACAGAAGAGGTACCCGGCTCAGCTCACGGGAGGATGGAGAGAGAGGAATGGCCATTAGGATGATTTTTCAGAAGAGATGTACTTAAAGACCAAGTGGGTGTTGGCAAGGGAGGGTGGGAACATCCCGAAACCATGGGACCAACTAGCTGGAGTAATGGCAACGGGCAAAACAGCATGGCCTTTCAGAGAACTGTCAAGTTCAGCTTAGTGGGAAAGTACGTGGAGAAGAGCTAGAGGGGGCCCACATCAAGTGGGGCACCACCCAAGGGGAGTTTTGAGGACCTGCTTGTTTTTTTAATTAGTGAAGAGGTTTAGCTGAAAGTCCAGTTACAAGGTCATTACAGTTATCAAGGTAAGACATGATGGCAGCTACAAATAAGGCAGTTGTAGTAGGAACAGAGAGCAGGGAATTGATTTGAAGTCTAAGGAAGTGGAGTTAGATGAGACTTAACTAACGGAAGAAGAGGAGGGAAAAGTCAGGAAAGCGCCCAGCTCTCTGCAAGGGTCATTGCGCTGGTTACCAGGTGTTACGTAAGTGAATGGAGGAGCAGACTGGGGGGAAAGATGACAAACTCAGTTTTATCCCCTGAAACCAATAATAGTGTATCTTTGAACACTCACGCTAAGAGTTATTTCCGGGGAAACCTCCTTTGAAGACATTTTTTGTTCTCATGGCACCCTGTGTACCTGCCTGTATCATACACTTATCACACTGAATTATAGTTGTTCACTTACTCGTATATGCCTGCCGTAGACTGTAAGCTCTGTAAGGGCAGGGACAGTGGGACAGTGCCTTTGAGTGGAGTTGAATTATTTATAAGGCCACTGTCAGGGAATAGGGCGGGACTAAAAATTTAGTATGTTCTCAACTTCTCTCTGGTGGTGGTGACAGCAGACTGACGAGTTGCTGAGAACATGAAGATGCTGTGGTTTATTGTTTACTTACATTAAAACAATACTTAATATACTTTTGAAATTTCCCCTTTCAAGACTCTCATTTTGGGAATCCTCTGCATTACCTCTGTTGATACTGATTGAACACAGTTGCATGGGGCTTGTTTTCTGCCACTGGATTCTTTCACTCAATCCTGTATCTTCTCTAAAAGATATTTCTACCAATTAAAGTTGTGTGGTGTGAAAACAGTACTGGGGTAGTGAAAACAATGAGTTTCCACTGATGGACCTAACACACCCATTTACTTTTCCATACTTCTCAGATATCACTGAAAATGACAAAGCAGACACACAAAAAAGAATAAATCATAATTGTATTGAAAAATGGAAAAGGGAGGCTTTGAAGCCAAATTCCTAGGTCTGAATCCAGGCTCTGCCATTTACCAACTGTGAGACTTCGGGCAAGCTACTTATTCTTTTTTGGTCTCAATTTCCTCATTTGTAAAATTAGGATGATGATATAATAGTATCTACTTCCTAGGGTTGTTTTGAGGCTCAAGAGAGATAATATGAGCAAAGCATATTAGAAGAGGTTTTTTTTTTAAAAAGAGTTTTTCCATTTAGTCAATGTTTTACATTTAGGCAATTCATGTTAGCTATCATTCTTGTTATTGCTATTATACCAGAAAATTGGTAGAATTTAGGATAATAGAAAGCAGTTGGAATTATAATGATTGAAAAATGAGAACAGAATAAAATGCAAGCTCAAATAGGTGCTCCTGCTGCATGCAGGAAGTCAGGAGAATTTCTTAGTGAGGCCCCTTTTCTGAAATTCTAAGCTTCAAGTCAGTAAATGCAGAAGGAAGGAGAAGGTTGGGGGAAGATGAAACATCAGAGCAAATAGTTAAGAGACTGTCTCTAGAGCAGTTATTTCCCCTACTCCCTCTCTCTCTCCATATAAAGAGCTCTGGCAATGGCATTACTACCCAGGGCAAAGCTAGAAAACAGCTCTTTAAGCAAAGGACGGCATTTGCTTTGGGGAGGGTTGATAAGCAGTGCTCTCATGGATTGGGGCTGGAGAGCGGTACAAGCACAAACCAGAGCTTTAGGTAATGGACCTCCACAATAGTGGTGGGTGAGGGGGTCCACTGGGGGAGGAAAAGAAAGGGAGCTCCATCAAGGATTAGGACCATACCATTAAAGGACCAAAGGACCATCTAAACGCAGCCTGTCTTTGTTGGCAATAGTAAGGGGAACTGCTTTTTCTCCGCTTCAGAAGGGAGGCCTGTCTGTCAGTGCACCACTTCCCTGTGGAGACCCACGGTCAGACAGATCTCCCATTGGAGGACTGGAGACAGTGACACAGCTGTTGAGGAAATTCATGCCTCTGACAATTGCCAGTCAACGTAGCCCTTTATTTATTGATATGAGTAAGTGATCAAAGCCCACTGGACATTTGTGGGAAACTAGACTTGAAAGACTAAGCCGAATGAATAAAACAGCTGACTGTGGTAGAAACAGGGGTAATGAGGAAGCAGATTGGAGCTTTAGGAAGTTCTGATAATGGGAGGTTTCCTCCCAGTCCAGAGTAAATTGGATCCATAGATAAAACAGTTGCTATGGAGAAAAAGGAATAATTAAAGAATTAGTTCTATATTGAAGACTTGATTGCTGAAATAAAAATGCAGTTGGAGGCTTAAATAATATATAGGTTTAAGGCCAATCTTCATGAAAATAAAATAAAAGGAAATATGCAGTCCATAAAGCAGGAAGACCAAAAAAAGAAAGTACATGAGAAAAATTACACTTTGAGGATCATTCCATGTGACCCAGTACCCATTTTATAGTTACAGGAGGAAAGACAGCAGAAGGGAGGAAATAAATAAATAATGTTTCCCTGTGTTGAAGAAAGACTCCGAGTTTTCATGTATAAAAAGCCCACCACGGAACAGGCTGGAAAATGAACAAACAAACAAACAAACAAAAAGCACCTGTCTGTACATTGCTGAACTATTTTGATTCCAGAGACAAAATACAGGTCACATAGAAGGACTCAAGACTAAGGAGCAGACTGGTGTTGTATTTCTCCCCTGCAAGCTAGTCTGCTTTCTGTGCGCTAAGGGCAAATTATTTTGAAGACAGAACTGTGCCCAACCTCACTAATGTTGAAATAGGAGTCAAAGTAAATAAGAACTCTGAAAGTTTATGACACACACCCTTTGAGAAAATTACTCAAAGAGGTACTCCTGGTAAAATGAAAAATAAATCTAAGAAAGAGGAAGGTTGCGGATATAAGAAGCAGTAGTGTGCAAAGAAACAGTAAAACTTAAGAGTCACATCTAAATAAAGGGACTGTGAAGCCTAGTGGAATTATTAAGAGCAGATTTCTAAATATGTGGAAGAATAATATAAATGTGTGTATGTATATATGCCTCTAACATTCTGGAACTAACATTTCAGGTGATTTAAACAAGTTGGGGGAAGGGAGAAAGTAAAACCACTAAAGATCTTTTAAATTTTTGTTTTGGAATTTATAGGTATAGTATGTGCTTATTAAAATTCAAATAATATGGAAATACATAGGGTGAAAAGTGAATATATCTCAAGCATATATACAAATTTGTACAGTTTAGTAAGAAAAAGATGGACATCTCAATAGAAGAATGTACAATGTAAAAGGCTTGAGCAGGCACTTCCCAAAAGGAACAATCCAGTTGGCCAGTAAACATGAAAAGGTGCTCAACCTCTTTTGTAATGAGAGAAATGCATATTAAAACCACAATGAGCCCTGGCTGGTGTGGCTCAGTGGATTGAGCACTGGCCTGTGAACCAAAGGGTCGCAGGTTCAATTCCCAGATCAGGGCACATGCCTGGGTTGCTGGCCAGGTCCCTAGTAGGGGGCATGTGAGAGGCAACAACACGTGGATGTTTCCCTCTCTCTTTCTCCCTCCCCCTTTGTCTAAAAATTAAAAAAAAATCTTTAAAAAAACAAAACCACAATGAGAAAGGTCTACAAACCCACAGGAATTGCTAAATTAAAAATGCAATACCAATACTGAGTATTTTGTAAGCAAAAGTTCAGTGTTACCTAGTAAAGGTAAAGATTTCCATATATTTTGACTCAAAAATTCCATTTCTAGATTTCTAGCCAACAAATGTGGTCCCCTCTGCATCTGAAAACATGTACAGAAATGTTTATGGCAGCATTAGGAGCCACTAATTTGAAATAACCAAAATGCCCATTTGTACAGCATAGACTGGATACCTTGTGATATATATTTATACAAGGAAATACTATTTGGCAATGGAAGTTAATAGGCCACCTCTACCCCTAGCAAAGTGGATGAATCTCAGAAACACCAAATTATGAGTGAAAGAGCCTAGAAAGAAAACATACTATATCTTTCTGTACAAATACATTTCAAAACTAGGCCAAAATAAACAGTATTGTTTAGGAATGCATACTTAGGTATAATAAAGCTATTGAAAGAAAGCAGGCTATGTGATCACCGTGAAAATCAGGGAGCAGGTTTCCTGTAGACATGAAGGAGGTGGGATGGAGGGGTTGTGATCGGAAGGAGCGGGTAAGAGGTTAGTTGGGTGCCAGCAGTACTCTTGTTTTTTGACCTGGATGATGATTATGTTACCTTTTAACTAATGTGTTAAAATACACAGTTATAGGTATGCATGCTTTCATCCCTGTGTTACATTTCATGGTGAAAGAACTAAAAACGCAGGGGTCCCACTTCACATCTTTACTCCTCACCTTATTCCCCTTTCCAGAGGTGACCGCCAGTAATAGCAGAGTTTATTTTCAGATGTGGTTTATTTTTTAATAATGTTAGAAAAATAAAAGTTTTTGTTTTTATGGGTTTAAAAATTATTAGGGGTAGTGGGAGGTAGATCTTCTTAGGAAAAAAAAGAAAAAAGCTTGATTATTTCAGTAAAATCAATGAAGTGGAAAAATGAAACAAAAAGAAAATGATTAAAAATATATATATGAAGGCAGGGATAAATTTAAATAAAAATAAATCAAGATCAAACTGGGTTCATCTGTGGAATGTATGTAGTTTACTACTGTACTAGGTTGAAGGAAAAAGTGTGATTTTTAAGTCCTGATATCAAAGAAAGCATTTAATAAAATTTGATACTCAGCGTGTCCATTTTGGTTAAAATGCATGAAGCTGTACTCTTATGATATATGCATTTTTCTGTACATTGTTTCAATAAAATTTTATTTTAAAAACTATAATGTTCCTAGTAAGGAAAAATTATAGGCATCCAGTAATAAAAGAAAATTTATTTTATTGATAGACTATTTACAAGAAACCAATAGCAAATACCATATATAATGGTGAAATATTACCAATATCCTCATTACAGTTAGAAATGAGAGAGCGATGTCCATTATCATCGCCATTGTTCAGCCTTGTCTGGAGGTGTCAGTCAATGCAATAGAAGTTGAGGAAGAAAATGAAAGGTTGGAAAGAGCTGAAAGCTGTCATTAACAACAGATGACATGATCATCTGCTGTAAAATTCAAGGTAATTAACTAATGGTAAATTAGCTGGAAAAAGTTTAAACTTGCAAAGGTAAATTACTTTTTAATATATTAACAACAGCCAATTAAAAATAAAAGAAATTCACAATTGTATGGAGAATTATAAAATACTTAGAAATAAAAAGCAAAAACATAATGAAACTATACTGATGGATATAAAAAGAAAAGATGAGGTAAATGGCTAGAGATTATGTTCCTTCATGGGTTGTTCCAAATGAATCCCTAAGGAACTTTTTTAAAATTTAATTTTTATTCTGACATGATTTCAGACTTACAGAGAATTTACAAGAATGGTGAAGGATTCTCCTATAGCCTTCGTCCGATTCCCCAAATGTTAACACCTGATCACATTTGCTTTCTCCTGCTCCCTCTTCTGTCCGCTGCCTCCCCTCCCCTTGTGCATGCGTATACACAGTGTCTTCTGTTTGAACTATCTGAGAGTAAGTGCAGACATGATGCCTCTTTACCCCTAAATACTTCAGCATCCATATCTGAACACAAAGATATTCTCTTGTGAATTAATACTATAAATAATGGATATGTTAACCCTAGTGTCTAATTTATAGACCTTATTTCAGATTTTGCAGTTGTTCCAATACTGCCCTTAATAATCAAAGAAAATCCCAGATCATGTATGGCATTCATTTCTCATGTATCTATAGCTTTGACACTGATATTTTTGAACAGTAAGACTAGTTATATTGTAAAATGTCCCTTGGTTTGTCTCGTGTTTTCTCACGATTACATTCAGCTTACGCATTTTGGGTAGGAACACTACTGTAATAATGTGTTCATCTCATTGCACATGAGGTGGATGTGTCCCATTACTGGTGATGTCAGCTTTGATCACCGGGGTAAGATAGTGTCTGCTCAAGGGACTTTTTATAGATTTTAACAGACTGATTCTAAAACTCATTGCAAGATGAATGGAGCAAAATACAAAGTTTTTGGAAAAGAATAACAGCCCTGGCCAGGTAGCTCAGTTGGTTAGTGTCATCCTGATACGCCAAGGTTGTGGATTGGATCCCCAGTCAGGTCACCTGTAGGAATCAACCAATGAATGCATCAGTAAGTGGAACAAGACATCCATGTTTCTCTGTCTCTCTCTCCACCCCTCCCACCTGCCTTTCCTCTCTAAAAAAATTTAATATATAAAAAGAATAACACAAAGGAGAATTTGTCTCACTAAATATTGGTAGGTAATTCAAAGCCATCGTGATTGGAACCGTGTGGTAACGGCATAGGGATCAGTATACAGACAGTGGGACTGAAGACAGCCCGCAAGCCACACCCTGTGACCAGGTAAAGTGACCCCATCTCAAGTGTGCTTTGCTCAGCACTTGGAAGGAACTCAGGATAACACCAGAGTCTTTCAAAGAAAGTTTCTTTCATTGCTGCTATCTTAGAAATAAGATTGCTCTGCCCCGAGAAGCAAAAGCTTTACATACACCTCTCATGCAGGGTAGGAGACATTTAATCAGGAAGTGATATGGGTGCTGGTGTGAATGGATTGCTTTTGCCTGAGCCGTTCGCGCTCTGGGAGCCGTAGAAAGGTCTGCCTGCAGCTGGTCAGGGGTGGGAGCCAGCTGGTTCCGCTGTCCGTGTCTTTCCTGTCCAGGCTTCCAGGTGTACAACGGGAGATCAGTGTTCTCAGGTGAAGGTCATGGTGGGTTTTATGTTTAGAAGGAAGTGACCAGTTTAAATTAAACTGAATTTATCCTTTAGGCTATTTGATATTTATAACTAGGTAATACTTTCAGTGATGAAGATTGTAGTTTTTTAAATGGCCTCCACAAATGTTTGATAGCACAATCTAGAGGTGGCTACATGTAGTCAATAACAGACTTAAAGCAAAAATGTTTTGTGCTACTTTATTAGTAAGCTTTCACGTTGAAGCTTCTGTGATGTTGCTTTATATTGACTGTGTGCATTCTTAAAGAGCAATAGATTTTGTGTAAAAGGTGATTAGATCCGGATATTGGAATTTTCCTAATTCTACTCTAGAACATGTCCATTTAGTATACGATAAAGGTGCCATTTCAATTCAGTGCAGAAGGGGTGGCTTTCCGTAAGTGGTTTGGGACAACTGCCCATCCTTTGCTGTTGTTGATTAGAGCCCTACCTCATACAATATATGAAAAGAAATTCTAGATGTCGTCAGGTTCTGGGTTTAAAATTCAAACCTATAACATTACTGGAAATAAGAATATCTTTATAATTTTATAATGATGCAGAGATGAATAAGATGTAGAACAAGGGAGCCTTTTTTTCTCCCTTTGCCTTGGAGCCATAAAAGAAAAGATTGAAAAATTCAATTACATAAAAATTTCCATATGTTAAAAGATGCCATAAATAAAATTAAAGGAAAGAAATATAATAAATAATTTCTACAAATCTGGGAGAAGACAACCCAAAGATAGGAAAGTGGGCAAGGGATATGATCAGGCAATTTCCCAAAGAAAAAATGCAAATGGGCTAATAATCATGTAAACTAGTAAAAATGAGGAGAGTGCAAATTAACCTGACACCAGTCTAAACCCAGTGGCTGGCACAAATTTAAAAGGCTGAAGAGGGCGTGAAGAAACGCACACTTCCATACACCACGGCTGGGGGTGTAAACTGTCCCAGTCTTTTTGGAGAAGAGTGTGGTCTAAAACATGGCATCTGTAACAATTTGAGATATTCCTTTGACCCAGAAATTCTACTTCCAAAAATACTCAGACACTTGCATATGAATCATGTAAAGGAATCTCCGTTACACTGTTGTAGTAGTGAAAACATTGGGAGCAACCTAATCCTCTGTCACCTTATCTCAGGCAGCTAGTTTCTCCTTTTGGGCCAGAAACTAAAGCCCATTTCCCTGGTTACTGTAAGCTCCTGCTTACTCCTGGGGTACAGAGCGAGTGTTTTGTGACAGGCGAGCACCTGGAGAGAAGATGGTCAGCCCTCCATCACTGGGGTGCTTTCCCTCGGTTGGCTGTTCCCTTCTGAATCTGTCAGTTCAGTTTCAGTTTTTGACTTCTGCATTTTCTAATGGGAATCCCTGAATCAGGTAACCTAATTCTATGGGTGATTTTATTAGTAGCAAGTACTTTTTAGGGAAGTGAGATCTGCACATGGAGAATTTAGGGGAGGGTTCAGAGAACTACTTAAAGTGGATAAACCCAATTTCATTTTGGTCAAGGTTGATGAGCCTATATCCCACATAATGAAAATTCTTAGTCTCCATGGCATTAGCCCTGACAAATTCCCATGATTTATTCAAAAGAAAATTTAACTTTCTAATATATTAGTCTCTCTTAGGCTATAAATATGTACAAAAATATCTCTAGTTACTGACTAAAGAGAAAGAAGAGTTACCTCTTTACCCCCAACTATAAGATTCCTTGATAGGATGTTTAATATTTATCAAACATTGATTAGATGCTCTTTACCCAGCATTTTAATTTGCATAGATAATGAAATTATTTACAGAAGCCAGCAATTGAGCCAAACAATCACAAATATTATATGATCTGCAAATATAAATTTTTTTGTAGCTATATTAAAAAAGTAAAAGGCAGGTGACATTAATTTTAATATTTTTATCTCACCCAGGATATCAAAAATACCACTTCAACATATATTCAATATAAAAGTCATAATTTTACATTCATTTTTGGATACTAAGTCTTTGAAATCCAGTGGGTATTTTACATTCAAAGCCTCTCTGAGTTTGGACCAGCCTCATTTCAAGTGCTTGGTAGTCCTTTGTGGTTAGTGGCTGCTGCATTGGACTGGACTGTAAGTCCCAGAAATAGTAATGGTCTCATTATTGTATCCCCGTCACCTATCACAGCACCTGGTACATAGCAGGTGTCCAATAAGAATTTTGGCTTCATGAATGAATGGATAAATACAAGACTGTCTTCACTGATTCTTCATCCTTCAATCCATGTGAGTTATATGTGTCACAAAAAATTGGCAATAAACTTATAATAGAATGTCTTCTCTGTTGTACTCCCATTTGGAGAAAATCCTAGAATATACTGTGCCTTTTCGTATTTGCCCAAAAACAATTTTTAAAACTATCTTTTGGCTCCAGATAATAAAGTAAAGGGCATTATAAAGACCCTTACTAGAGTTCCTATCTGTTGACCATAGCAACTCTGTAATGTTTTTTTCTTTAAATTTGTCTTGCTAATTCTTAGAAACATATGTGTTTTGAGAAGACCATTGCCTAATCCAGCCCCGTCCCCGAAACTGTGTATCTCATAAGCACAATAATACCGAAGTCCACTGAGGGCTGTGTACATTGTTTTAATTATACCTGTCACTGTTTACTTTGACTTAAGTTAAAACCAACAAAACTTCTAGAATTTGTTATATATATATTTCCAACTGTTTTAGGCATTGTGGGTGATACAGGATAATTATTATACATGATCTTTGCCATTAGAAGCTTATAGCCTATTTGGAGAAGAAAAACAATGAAATGAGTAGAGAAAAATTAAATTTGTAAATTTGTTTAGTGTTTCTGTGTGCTTTAAGCTTGGTGGTTGAAAAGGTGAATACAAACACATTCATCTTTCCTCAAATAACTCAGAGCCGCCCGAAAAGATACATATATAAACCAGTAAACACTTTAATATAATAGCAAGTGTAGTAACTGTGATGAGGAAGCTGAGGCCCAGTGGGGGTCAGTGACTTGCTCTAGGCGGTGGTTAGAAAGAACCTGGATTCAAACCTAGACGTTGGTAGGAGCCCCTTGCTCTTTCTTCCACACCACACTTTCTGTGTTTCAAGATTCCTAAAAGGAGAAATTGAGTTCTTCACTTGAGGTAAATCACAGCTCGAGAGTAAGTTTTCCAATTATAGTTTGCCTGATATTTTATTTATCCATGTATATACATAATTATGGTATAATCATTAATAGTATATTGTATCCTAATATTTGGCTAGTAGGGTACTGAACTGTAAAAGCTGTAGGTTTTTCCCCTCAGTACAATTAAAGGCATTTATTCAGTGAGTGAATGAGCAGTGGGGATGGTCAGGTACAGTCAGGCTGACCATTCAGGAGGAATGCTGCAGAGGCATGTAAGCCATGTGGATAGACCAGTGCTTATTTTCACTTACTTGATTTTTTTTTAAACGAGGAAGAGCTGTATGGGCTGGACTTGGAGGCGTTTTCCCACTAGGCATGGAAGGGTAGGTAGACCAGGCCAGGGTCTGAGGGAAGGACTTGGCTTCCCAGGCAGAGACAAACTTAAACAGGCAGGAGTGTGAGAGGTCAGGACAAGACTGTCTTGAAAGGCTCTAAATTGCTGGTTGAGGACTCTGTACTTGAGCAATAAGGAACCATTAAAGACTCTCAGACAGAATGGATAGGTTGGACTTGAGTGATCAGTGATTCATGGTTTGTTTTTTATTTTCTCTAGATCTGTGTGATTTCTTTTCAGTGCTTGTTTAAAAGCATACCCTAGGAAGTGGAATTATGATTTAGGTTAGGTTGGTAATAAATGTTTATCTATATGTAGATGTTTATTAGGTGCCCAGCATTGTGCTAAATGTTAATTAACATTATACTATTATCTACTCTTAACACACGAATGTAGATAAGTCTTTAGGGTAACAGTCAACTGTAGCAGCTTCTTACTCCATTCAATTTAAGCATCTTTCGTTTTGCAGTTATGTAAGGGTTTGTGTAGACTGGCATTAAAAGTTATGAGGATAATAGAAATAATGTAAAGTTTAGGGATTTTTTTTTTACTCTAAAATAACCCTAAAATAACTTTTAGTGCACTGGTTGACATAATTTAAACTTTAGAAAGCTTTCAAATATAAATTGTGGAAATAGCTTTTCTGAGTGGAGAGCTCTCATTCAGAGCTCTCTGAGATAAATATAGGAATGTTTTTTGTTAACTGACATAATGTCTGGAGTAGTATTTAAATTCTACATTTTGCTGTAACTCTTTGAAAACCAGTTTTTTAACTAAGTTATAGATTATGGAAAAATCATAGGTTTTATGTGTTTGTATTTTTATTTATACATGACTCATTCACATTTGTGATTATATTTATGTAGTTTTCTAATATTTTCAGTTTAATTTAGTTGGCCTGTGTTTTTTCCTCCTCTAAGGAAATAAGAAAATTTGTTCTTTTAACTTTTGGATTATTAAACCCCTTCTCCTTCTTTTCTTGAAAATTCTAAGTTATCAGCCATTTTCCTGAGTTGATAATGCTATTTTGCCTCCCTTGGGAAAAATCTTTTTACAGTTGTCGAAATCTGAAAGTAGTCATATGAAATAGAAATGGAGACCAGCTCCTTAAAATCTTAAGTAGTGTGCGTGAATGTATAAAATAACCTAAGCAAATAAATAATACATCCATGTTATAAATCTTCCCTAATCCCCTTTTTAAAGCTAAAAAGGTTGTTACCAAATTTTGTTTGTGCTTTCATTCTGCTGGGCCATCTGTGGAAAACTGTGCTCTTCTCTCCTAGGCCACAGACCTCCACCAGCACGAAGTGGACACCGCTGTGTGGCAGATAATACCAATCTGTACGTGTTTGGTGGTTATAACCCAGATTATGATGAATCAGGAGGGCCCGATAACGAAGACTACCCGCTCTTCAGGGAGCTCTGGCGGTACCATTTTGCTACGGGAGTATGGCACCAGATGGGCACCGATGGGTACATGCCCCGGGAATTGGCATCCATGTCACGTGAGTGCAAGCACTGCTGAACTTTTGACTTTTTGAAATGCCTGAGAGGTCCGGTTCAATGCCCCATGTTCTTTGTTAATAGTTTGTAGTAACACTGACATGATCAACCCTGTTAGCGGAGATAGACTTTTTACTCTGGTAATAATGTAGCATGGTGATTCAGAATCACCTGAGAGTCACGTTGTCCTAAGTTTGAATTTGCTGTATATCATTGCTTGCCAGATGATTTTTAGGTTCAAGTTCCTTAGCTGTAAAATGGGATTAATGATGATATCTCAGAGGGTTCAACATGAACTATCATATATATGCTAGGCAAAGTGTAGAAGATCAGAAAGTGGGGTTTATAACGATGATAATAGTTACTGAGTAGAGTACTTCACACGTGGTGTCAGTTTAATTCTCAACATTCCTGCAGTGCAGGTGCTGGCACTGTGGCCATTGCACAGATGCGGAAACCGACGCTTTGGAAAAGCCCTGTGGGCAGCGGCTAAGAGTGCAGGCTCTGGAGCCAGACTGCCTGGGGCTGAATCCCAGCTTCGCAGGGTTCCTTTGGGGAAACCTTCAACAAGTAGATTAAACCACTCACCACTTCTGTTTCATTGTCTATAAAAATGGGGACGATAATAATAATTCCTACCTCCCAGGGTTAATGTGAAGATTAGTTTAGAGAGATTTAATAACTCTCCTGGGGTCACATGGGAATTTAAACCTAGCTCTCGCTGGCTGCAGACCCCATGCTGTTCACTCTTACACTATATCAGTTGAAGGCTTGGTAAAAAAAAAAAAAGCCATGGAAATAACACAGCAGCACTATTTTGAGAGTCTGTGCCATTAGAGAAGGCAGTAAGATACGAGTGGCCACGTGTGTGTGCACGCGTGTGGTGGCAGGAGCAGAAGAACACTGAAGTTGCCAGCAGGGTATTGGTGTTTCTTTTTATCTGGGGGAGGATGAAGATAACTGAAGCCGTCATTTAAAATGTAGAGATCGTTCCCCCCGGCAGAAACAGAGTGACCCTTTTACCCCTTCGTCCTGAGTCCCACTGGGTCTTCACTGAGGCAAAGATGACGCTTCGTTTTCCTCTGCTTTGCTGCCCACTTGGACTGTCTGGAACGGCGGGGGTGCGCTCCAGCTCGTCACTCAGTATTGCCACACAGTGTTTCATGAATTCCGCAAACATGTGCTGAGTGCTTGTCACACACCACACAGTGACACTGCCCATGCGGAGTGCGTTAGACCTTTTTCTGCAGAACTCCGCAGCAGTTAGATGTCGGTGGTTCGCGCTGTCTTCAGAAAGCATTGAAGCGGACGTTTTCGAGTTTCTCAGATAGCCTGTGTTTACGTGGGAACGCATTCGGGCAGCCAGTGCGTAAACGGAGCTTGTGCTTCTCCTTCCCCAGTCGTGCTGCACGGAAACAACCTGTTAGTGTTCGGGGGCACGGGCATCCCATTTGGCGAGAGCAACGGCAACGACGTGCACGTCTGCAACGTGAAGTACAAGAGGTGGGCCCTGCTCAGCTGCCGGGGGAAGAAGCCCAGCCGCATATACGGACAGGTATTGAGATCGATCCGTGGCTGGGCGGGCAGGCGCGTTTGTTCTGGGGACACACAGTGCCAGAATCTTTTTATTACTACCGGTTTTTAAAATGAAGAGTAAATTTACTGTGGTTAATATTTGATTTCATAGTTCTGATATGAAATTTTAATTTGTAAATCTGGTATCTTGCTGCCTTCTGTCCTTTTTCCCCCTCTTTATTTCTAATCCTCTTTAGGATTATGATCTAGACTTGTGTGGAAGTTTGAAAATGGCAGGACCGCACCTCACCTCTACTCCCACCTCCAACAAGAGACTGGGCTCCGCCTGGTCTGGGTTCTGTCATCTTTAGAGTGAAAGGATCTCTGAAGAGCTTTCTGACCCAAGTAGCAGAGTAGGCGATCCTTGCGCCTAAGGTCTGAGCTAAAACAGATCATGTAGAGATTAGTTTCCAGTTAGGTTCCCGCACTTCAAACCTGGGTTTGGAAGGTTGTATCCAGAAAGATAGGGTGCAACTCACCATACGTGAGAGACCCTTCGAGAATAATGGGCTAAACTTAAAGCAACGGATCTCTGGTTTCTTACCAACTGGCTGGCGTCGGCAGTGACGGGAGCGCTTCAGAACTCCCTGCGGAGGGGCAGCCGGGGAACTGTCTGCCACCGCAGGAGGCGCTGAGACCCTCAGGAGTGAGCGTAGCAGTAGCCAGACTCACGGTGAAGGAGAGTCTCCTGGAAAACGCCAAGTTTTGGGGCCTGACTCCCAACTCTAGATCTTACCTAAGGGATTCCGGTGGCTTCCTTTCATGTCTGCCCCTTCTTCTTGAGCGCATTTTTCCTCAGACTGCTTAGAAAGACAAGCAGCTTTCAGTGGAAACGCTCACTTCCATGATCTACAAATTCTTTGGTGGCCTAGAAGCCCTGAAGATTAGTGGACCACCTCGCCAAGGTAGAACTTGCTTTCCAGCTGAGCACAGGTTTACCTTTCTAAAAGTAATCTCTGTATTCTCTAAAATCTGTAATCCTTTAAGGGTCTGGTATTTTTGAAGGTTAAAAAATACAAGAGAATTTCACAAAACTTGATTTGGGGGAATCTAATAAGTTCATATTCTTCAGTCAAGTGCTAACGAGTGGGTCTTGCTCACTTTTCCTCACTTTCCAGGCCATGGCTATCATCAATGGCTCCCTTTATGTCTTTGGAGGGACAACTGGGTATATTTACAGCACAGACCTGCACAAATTAGATCTCAATACCAGAGAGTGGACACAGCTGAAACCAAACAACCTCTCCTGTGATCTGCCAGAAGAGAGGTGAGGTTCTGGGATTAAAGCACATATATTCTTTCTTCCTAAGATTTGACTTTTTTCAGAATGTTGGTAATGTGGTTTGAAAAAACCCTTTGGCCTGGTTAAAATAGCCAGCTGGTTGTTAGATCCCCATTTAGCATTAAAGAAGGGTCTCCTGGTCAAGGATTGATATTTCCCTCTAAACTATACAAATTTTATTCATGTTATGTCCTCATATATTTCAGTTTTCTGCATTAGGAAGATAGTAACTCTTTGAAGAGGAAACCAATAGCAGCAATTGTAAATAAGTTTCATATCACAGGCAAAACAATTACTTTCTGGTTATTTTTCTTATTTCCCTTCTTAACTTGCATATCAGGAGTCTTGGGCTCATTTGCACACAGCTGTATCCCCAGTGCAGGGCTTGGTGCCGTGCCTGTAGTAGTCTCGGTGAAAACTGACTACGGGGTGGATGCCTGGGAAGGAGGAAGGGAGGGCGGGAGGGAGGAGGCTAGTGGGTGGAGGGTTTTCCACTTTAACTGCTTTGTAAAACACTCAAACATCACGTGATTCTCTCTAGCTGCCTTCTGGTAGGTCCTCGCTTTTTCACTTTTCTTTCCTGATAGCAATTGCCTCTTAGGATTCAACTCACTGGAAAACTTGGTGAGATCTTTTACCTTCTAATTTAAAAGCAAAGATAGTAAACAATTTTTTAAATCTTTCTGATAGACAAATCCAAGATCTCTTTGTTGTCTTTCAAGAAAATGGTGTGTAGTCGCTAAGGAAGAATTTATCCTTACTGTAGGATGTTAGTGGACTGACCATTGCAGACTACCATGAGAGGGCTTGGGAGATAGACTAATAACTGGAATGATTTTGATATAATTTATTTTGTCAGTACCACGGCCTTCAGGAAAAGGAGGAAATAAATTAAGTTTTCAAAGCATTTTTAAAAATTATATTTTATTGATTATGCTATTACAGTTGTCCAGATTTTTCCCCTTTGCCCCCTCCATCCAGCACCCTCACTCCCTCAGGCAGTCCCCTCACCATTATTCAGGTCCATGGGTCATTGTATAGGTTCTTTGGCTACTCCATTTCCTGTACTGTACTTTACAGGCCCATGGCTATTCTGTAACTACCTATTTGTACTTCGTAATGCCCTCACCTCCTCACCCATTCCCCTATCCCCTCCCGTCTGGCAACCATCAAAACACTCTCTGCATCCCTGATTCTGTCTCTGTTCTTCTTGTTTGCTTAGTTTGTATTTTAGACTTAATTGTTGATAGATATGTATTTATTGCCATTTTATTGTCCATAGTTTTCATCTTCTTTTTCTTAAATAAGTCCCTTTAATATTTCATGTAATAATGCTTTGGTGACAGTGAACTCCTGTAGTTTTTTCTTGTCTGGGAAGCTCTTTATCTGCTTTTCTATTCTAAATGATAGCTTTGCTGGGTAGAGCGATCTTGACTGTAGGTCCCTGCTTTTCATGACTTTGAATATTTCTTGCCAATCTCTTCTAACCTGCGAAGTGTCTTTTGAGAAATCAGCTGACAGTCATGGGTGCACCTTATAGGTGACTAACTTTTTTTCTCTTGCTGTTTTTAAGATTCTCTCTTTATCTTTAATTGTGGATATTTTAGTTATGATGTGTCTTGGAGTGGGCCTCTTTGCATCCATCTTGTTTGGGACTCTGTGCTTCCTGGACTTGCATGTCTATTTCCTTCACCAAATTAGGGATGTTTTCTTTCATTATTTAGTCAAATAGGTTTCCAATTTCTTGCTCTTTCTCTTCTCCTTCTGGCACCCCTATGATGCAAAAGTTGGAATGCTTGAAGTTGTCCCAGAGGCTGCTTACACTGTCCTCATTTTTTTTTATTCTTTTTTCTTCTTGTTTTTTCTTCCTTGTATTTCAAATATTGATTCAATTTTGGGCTTCATCCACTCTGCTCTTGTTTCCCTGTAAATTGTTCTTTATTTCAATTAGTGTATCCTTCATTTCTGAATGGATCTTTTTTATGCTGCTGAGGTCCTCACTAAGTTCCTTGAGCATCCTTATAACCAGTGTTTTGAACTCTGCGTCTGATAGATTGCTTATCTCCATTTCATTTAGCTCTTTTTCTGGAGTTTGAATCTGTTCCTTCATTTGGACCATGTTTCTTTGTCTCCTCATTTTGGGAGCTTCCCTGTATTTGTTTCTATGTATTAGGTAGACCTGCTATGACTCTGTGTCTTGGTGGCATGGCTTAATATAGTAGGTGTCCTGTAGGGTCCAGTGGCACAGCCTCTCCTATCATCCAAGCTGGGTACTCTAGGTGCACCCTTTGGGTGGGCTGAGCACACCCTCCTCTTGTAGTTGAGCCTTGGTTGCTGTTGGCAGGTCAATGGGAGAGATTTACCCAGGGCAGTCAGCTGCAAGGACTAGCTGTGACCACTGACCACCAACCTCTGCCCTCTGTGGGAGATCAGCTGTACAAGGACAGGGTAGTGGCCCAGGGGTTTCCCTGGTGGTATAGGCCAAGGTCAGCCCCCACCTGTGTTTTGCCCTGGGTCACCCTGTCTGAGCTGTAAAACAATTTAAGATGGCTGCTATTTGTGCTGGGCTTGGAGATTCCCAGGTAAAGCTAAGCTGGCTGGCTCCTAGTGCCCAGCCTGGGGCTCACCAAGACTGGTTGTTGCTTGTTTTAGAGGATTTAGGAAGTTGTGAAGCATGAGCCAAGACTAGCCATTCATATGGAAAAGCAGCTTGGGTGGGCCCCCAGTAAGCTGGGTGGGGTGGAGTGTCAGGGGGATCTCCAGGGTGGGGAAAACTGTGTTTGCCAGCTTGATGGAGTCTCAGACATGGCACCAGCTTGCCAGCTCTGTGGGGAGAGGGTTTAGAAAAGGGACAATGGCCTCTGCGCACCTTGATGACAGACACTTCAGTTCCTCCCTATATGCCACTGGTGCCTTTCAAGCTGCTAGCATGCTGCTAGAGCTCAGAGGGAGTGAGTCCGAGTAGGTGAGTCTGTGTGTGGGTTCTTTAAGAGGGGCTGCTTGGGGTTTCAGAAGTTTCTTCCACTGACTCAATCCCTACTGGCTTTTGTAGCCAGAAATTGTGGGGACTTATCTTCCTGGCATTGGAACCCTGGGCTGGGGGTCTGGTATGGGGCTAAGACTCCTCATTCCTAAGATATCTCTCCTGAATTTTTATCTACTACACGTGTATGTGGGACCAGCCTGTTCAGCATCTGTGCCCCTCCTACCAGTCTGGATGGATGTGGTTTCTTTAATTCCAAAGATGTCAGACTTACATTCAACTCAATTTCTGATGGTTCTGAGTTCTATATTTTAGTTGTAAAAATTCTCATGTGGTTGTGAGAGGAGTCGTGCCCTGTCTGCCTATGATGCCATCTTGACTGGAAGTCTTCAAAGCATTTTAACATGGTTGCCTTCTTGGAATCATTTATGGACAAATACATTGTTTCAGCTTGTAGCTAGACTGCTTGGATAAAAGTTTTAGCAGGCATTTCACATTATATCCATAGTTCTATGTAGCATATTTTTTCTGGTATCTTTGTATTTGTTAAATAAGTATTTTTGTTTGAAAGCCCAGAGTCTAGGGTTTCTAATTAAATGTAGGCAGATCACATTTTAAATCTCTATAATAGCTTTCCTCCTATGCAGAGTTATCACAAAAAGATTATAGAAAATCTAGAAAATACAAATAAGCAAAATGAAGAAATAAAAAACAAAACCTAAACTCAGATAACCGGGGTTAACATTTTCAATATAACCTTATAATGATTTTCTTTGCATATTTACTTATTTATAAAATTTTAATGGAATTATTGCCTGTCTGCTCTTATATACCATTAAAACAACTTCTCAATAATTAATCATTTTTTACTGGTTACATACTAATCTATATTATTTATATTTTATAATTTAACCAATTCATTATTATTAAGCACAGGTTATTTCTAATAATTTATTATTATAAATAACGATCCAATAAAAACCTTTATGGCTAAATCTTCGGTAGATCATTTTTCACTTAATTATAAACATTTTATTGTGTATTTCAGATACAGACATGAAATTGCACATGACGGGCAGAGGATTTACATCCTGGGAGGTGGTACATCCTGGACAGCTTATTCCTTAAACAAGGTATTATTAAAAAGAAAGAGGGAGAGATAGAGAGAGAGAGAAGTATAGAGGGAGGCATGTGCTATGCTAAATAAGCAAGATAATTCTGTTACTGTAGATATTTTAATTTTTGAAAAGGTTCTTCATCAGCATCTATTTTATGTTCCATGCTCTTTGTCATGTAAGGTTGAACTCTGTGCCCCGATATGCTCTCCAGTTGACAGCTGCATTATCACACACTGAATATGCGTTATGAAAATTATCCCCTCATGCTGGATGAGGACAGTGACTAGAAGGAAGATATAGTAGCTTGAATGGGACGACTAATTAGAATTGGAACCAGGATTCTCAGAATGTCACATCCCTCTCATTGTCAATGCTCTGTATCTAAAAAGAACAGGTATTTTTAGGGCTATGTGTCACTAACTTTAGAAAGCTGAGCTCTGAAGGGCTTTTATTCATCCATCCCCGTGGCATTTCTAAACGCACATATCCCAGGGGGAAACTAGAGTAGGCTACAGAGAGAGAGCTCCTGGTCTGCTTTGGGACCTTAATGGTCTTTTTCAAGTTTGGTCTAAACTGTATTTCCCGTGTTTTTACCAACACTTGCTTTTTTTTTTTTTTCTGTTATAAAAATGATGCATTTGGCCCTGGCCAGGTAGCTCAGTTGGTTAGAGTGTCGTCTGATACCTGAGATTGAAGGTGTAATCCCCAGGCAGGGCACACACAAGCATCAGCCAGTGAACACATAAATAAGTGGAACAGCAAATCGGTTTCTCTCTCTGTCTCTCTTTCTGTCTCTCTCACCCCTCCCCTTCCCTCTCTGCTTCCTTCTTCCCTCTGTTTCTCTAAAATCAATTTAAAGATGATAATATTCATTATTAAATGTGAAAATTTCAGAATTCCACTATTTTACTTCATTTTTTTATTATTTTAAAATACTGAGATCATATTTTAAAATACTGAGATCATATTAATTTTTACTTGTTTCATTTAATGTTTTAGCTTATATTAGAATTAGCAAAGAGCAGATAAAAATAAAGGCAAAGAAGACTTTTCAACCAAGAGATGTGTTTGTACTGGCTGTTAAAAGTTTAGTTTTCGGTCTAGCTAAAATTGTTTGTGTATCTTTTTTTTCTCGCCAAGATCCATGCATACAACCTTGAAACAAATGCATGGGAGGAAATTGCAACAAAACCCCACGAAAAAATAGGTAAATTTATCATACTTATTCATCTATCTTTAACAAATGTGTTTTAAGATGTTTTGGAAGGGGAAATTAATTTTATTGAGTTAATGACAAGTAAAATATCTGTTGAACTAGTATTAGAAATTACTTATATTCCTTAGTTGAATTATTCCTTTTCTTCAGCAATTCAGCAGACTTTTACATTTTTTTAAATTTTTTAAATTGTTATGCTGTAACAGTTGTCCCAGATGTTCCCCGTTTGCCCTCCTCCACCCAGCCCACCGCTACTCCCACAGTGAGTCCCCACACCATTGTCCATGTCCATGGGTCATTCATACCTGTTTTTTGACTAGTCCCTTCCCCTTCTTTCCACCATTATCCCCTTCCACCCTCCCCTCTGGCAGGGGACTGCGGAATTCTGTGGAAGTTGGGAAATGTGGGTGGGATAAGAAATCAAGATCCTCCTGTCCGTGGATTAAAGGGCTTGGGAAAGCCACTTCTAACCTGTGACCCTGCCACCCCACTCGGTTTTCCTGGCACCTTAACATGGTATCGCTATGAGATTTCCAATGGCTTTATGTTGGTGTGAAATTAGGAAGGACTGGAAGGGCTAGTCACTGTTTACTGAATGCAACAGAGGGATTGTTTTAAGTGAGCTACTCATTCCCGGTCTCTCTGTGAATAAGGAATTTCTATGTTTATGTGTTGGCAGGTTTTCCTGCAGCCCGAAGATGTCACAGTTGTGTTCAAATAAAAAATGGTAAGAAATTCCAAATAATGTTTTATTTCTTAATGATAGCTCCTTAAAAGAAGCTATCATGTGGGAAGAATATATTTCTTGTAGTTTCAACTTAAAGGGAAATCCATGAAACCATGCCTCTCTCAGCAATTTTTACAAAGTAAACTAGTATATTTGGGTTCCTTCAGTTATCAGAGAACTTGGAGATTGATGGTAAGTAAGCTTTTATTATACCACCTGATTTTCAGCACTCCACTGCAGCCGATGTTGGTGGCTATGGTGGGGAATACTAGTAATCTTGACAAGCAGTAGAGACCTCAGTGAATGTTGTATTGAAATTGTAATGACATCTTCAGCCCTGGCTGGGGTGGCTCAGTGGACTGACTGGTGGCCTGTGAACCAAGGGGTTGCCGGTTTGACTCCTAGTCAGGGCACGTGCCTGGGTTTCAGGTCAGGTCCCTGGTTGGGGGTGTGTGAGAGGCAGCCACACATTGATGTTTCTTTCTTTCTCTTTCTCCCTCCCTTTCCCCAAAAATAAATAAATAAATAAAACCTTTTTAAAAATTGTAATAACATCTTCAGAATGTTATTTCATAAAGTTTGTTCAGTTCTCTGATGCTAACTAGAATTCTTAGCTCATTCTTTGGCCATACTACAACAAAGGCATTGTCTGGCTTCAGAAGGCAGCTGCAGCTGCTTTATCTAAGTGTGATAAATGACTCCTCTTTGGATAACCTTTCTGTCTTTTAATTTACAGCTTATTTTATCGTTTGATGTAGCACCTAAAATTTTTTTCTGGGAGGAAGCTGTGTATAACCGAGTTTGATGGCCCGTGTCCTTTCAGCAGCTTAGGTTGGACTGTACGAGGACTGCGCTGCCGTCTCTGGCACAGAGGTTCTTTGTGTTGTGCTTCTGCCTTTGGATAAGATTTGTCGATGGTGGCGTTGCTCAGCTTTGCCTCTCGAAGAACGGAGCTGTACTTTTCTTGAATCCTAGCCAAAAAGGTTTCCAGTGTATTTAATAGTGTCATTAAGTATTGGCTTAAACTTGATCTAGACCTGAATTAAGACATCTATTAATTTGATTCTTTGAGACCAGGC
The DNA here is from genome assembly GCA_028533065.1 of Trachops cirrhosus. Taxonomy (NCBI): domain Eukaryota; kingdom Metazoa; phylum Chordata; class Mammalia; order Chiroptera; family Phyllostomidae; genus Trachops; species Trachops cirrhosus. Next base: position 67,948,206 of record CM052549.1, read on the forward strand.
ACCATACAAACAATTCAGCTTTAGTTCTGGGCATTTAGTTTGAAGGTACACATAACCTTTGTTACAGGTTGGCTAATTAGTTATAACTGACTGGATTGAAAAAAACAAAAACAAGCAAAGGAACAAAAAACTCTGATTTGGGGAAGGTCTTTTTCCTGGTGTAAATAACCACTTAGATCAAACAGGGCTCCGAACTGTCCTCTTTGGGCTGAAGAAAGCTTGGAAGGCCCCACACTGGGCCCCACACTGGGCATTCCGGAAACGTCTCTCCTCAGGTTGAACGTCTGTGTGGAGAACATCCGTCTCCGTGGATGATCTCCATGGACAGACACATGTCAGTCCTTTCCGGGACGTTACTGAAAGGAAGGGTTTGCACACTGGTGGTCTGCAGATGTGTTTTATCTGGCTCACATGTGTATTAAAGTTTTTTGAGTTAATGGGTAACACCTAAACATTGAAATATTTCACTTTTAAAGAAATCCAGATTTCCAGGTTCTCTTGAAGAAATGGGAAGATCTGGCCATTGCCGACCTTAAGTCCTGCGCGGCGTGAGCAGCCGCCGCCGCCTGCCGTCTCCCCCTGTGGCGCACAGGCACTCCTGTTCCTGTCTTTTCCCCAGACCTCCTTGCTCACTCCCTTTCTATGCCTGGCACCTAGACATGAAGCCACACATGCAGCCTCCTTAGAGGTCTGCATCCTTAGTCCTAGCAAAGATCCCAGCATCGTGTGCGAACTCTACTGAGGGACCAGGCGGCAGCAGGAGAGGCCTGCCCAGCTGAAGTCCTCTGCGGCTCGGGACTCAGCTGAACTGGGCCCAGGCCAGCCAGCCGCATGCTCTAGTTACAGAACATGCAATAGCTGTGGCTCATTTTCTTTGTGTGATCTTGGCTTTCTCTTTTTTTGATAGATGTGTTTATTTGTGGGGGCTACAATGGAGAAGTGATCCTGGGAGATATCTGGAAATTGAATCTGCAGACTTTTCAATGGGTGAAGCTCCCAGCTACCATGCCAGAACCCGTTTATTTTCACTGCGCAGCTGTTACTCCGGTGAGCTTTTGTTTTCCTATCTTCCCCACGCAGGTGCAGATGCTAAGGACATCTTTTTAGGGATATTAGCAAGAAAAAGAGATTCTGATATTAGCAAACCTTGGATTAAGAATGTGTTTTTAGCCCAGGCTGGTGTGGCTCAGTGACAGCCTGCAAATTGAAAGGTCACTGGTTCGATTCTCAGTCAGGGCACATGCCTGGGTTGCAGGTCAGGTCTCTAGTTGTGGGTGTGTGAGAGGCAACTGATAGATAAGATAGATACATGTTTCTCTCCCTCTCTTTCTCACTCCCTTCCCCTCTTTCTAAAAGTAAATACATTAAATCTTTTTTTAAAAATGTGTTTTTAAAACGTTCTTCCAGAGCTAGCTCTTCTTCTGAAAAAAGGGGAGAAAACAGATTATCTACAAATTTAAGAGAGTGGCATAAATGTGAGAGAAACGCTGCGTGTGGCATCCAGGCCGTCCGTGGTGTCAGAAGGGTTTCCTGAGAGGGCAGAATAGATTTACCCTGAGATGCTGTGTTATTGACGATTCTGCTAATTTTTTGAATGCAAAGACCTTGATTTTCATTTCTGTATTCCCTGTGTTGAGTACAATGTATACTTTAATGTTTGTTGAAGTAAAAAATAATCTATAGTTTTTCCCTTATGAGCTCATTCATTATTTAAACCGATCTTTATCACTGAACTATGTTGGGATCAGTGAGGAATATTTTGTTTCATTTCATCTCAGTTCAGCCTGCGATGAATTACGTTGCTTGAATCTCCAGCCTTAGTGTCTGTTTCTCTCCATGTGAATCTGTCCTCTGACTGCCATTTGCTCGTAGGCCGGCTGCATGTACATCCACGGAGGAGTGGTGAACATCCATGAGAACAAACGGACTGGCTCCCTGTTTAAGATCTGGCTGGTGGTGCCCAGCCTGCTGGAACTGGCCTGGGAGAGGCTGCTCGCGGCCTTCCCTAACCTAGCCAGCCTCTCCCGAACACAGCTTCTGCACCTTGGACTCACACAGGGACTCATCGAGCGCTTGAAATGAGGATTTCTGGACTGTTCATTGATACTGGAAATGTTAATTTAAAGAGACTCCTTTATTTATGGGCAGTGTAGAATGTGCTACAAAGAGGATTGGTTACCCTGATCAAGGCCTTATTCAGAAAATACATCAGATGCCTTTCTGTACATTGGTTTTAAGTTTATGGAATCTCACTTTCCCTGTGCTTCTTTGCTTTTCTCCCTCCCACCCCAGTGCACACACACATACACACACTCACATACTGTACACCCTCTTCCTTGATGGAGCCCAGGGAGAGGCTGAAAATACCTAATAATGTTATGAATCAAGATAAAGAATTTTTTAGACGAACTTTCAACATATGACCATGTCAGCCAGGCTCTATAAATTAAAGCAACATCATTAATGAAAACAAAGATAAAATTAAAAAATTTAAAATCTTGCAACAACAGCAAGATGTTTGGGGGGCTAAAACAAGAAGGCTGACCTTGAGAATCTCGCAGGCTGTATGTAAAGCTAGATGTTTAGCTTACTGTTTTCCAAGATACATCTGAGTAGCTGGTTCTAATGGAAGCAGTGATTGACATCTTGCTGCAGAGATACCCAAACCTAATTTTTGACTTTGGAGGAAATTTAAGCAGCTCAGCAGCTCTTGATTAGCGATATCTTTTCTCATCCTTATGGTGCCAGCAATGCTTAGAGTTGACAATGGCCTTGTCAAAAAACTTACGTGTGTGTTGTAGTTGTGCTGTTTGTTGTTGCTCTTAGAAATTATGACACCAAGCACGTTTCAAATCAAGAAACTTATGGTGGCCAAAGTTCTTTGCGTGGTTTTGAAATTCTATGCTTATGAATGGTTTCAAGTATCTCTTTGACTTCTTACTTCTCCATGGGGAATCACAGACCCGAATATGTGGCACAAATGCTGTGGGACGTAAATGTAAGCCCGTGAGAGGCCAGAGAAGAGCCGGGCAGGGGGCTTCTGCTCTGGGCTGTGGGCTTTGACCGTCACGCTGTCTGTTTCCTTTTAGAACTTGTTTCTTCTCTAACTCTGGGCCACGCACCTGCCATTTTCTTAGGCGATGGTTATCGCTAGAAAGCCAGTTGGCCCTTGATTTTTCTTGTAGCTTATTGCTTCCTTTTCTGTCTGCTTTAATGTGCACGGTGCTGTAATTGTCTAGTAAATTGATCAAAGGTCTTAGGAGAAAAATCACAGGTCATCCTTCCCGAAGAACTAAGCATCATTTTAAAAACTTGCACGAGGCAGGAATGGAATCGAGGATCATTCACTTTTCAGTGTGAAATTCTGGCTCTGGTTTGTTTCATGTTGACTTTTAATTCTGAAGAAGAAATGACCTAAATTTTCCCTTGCTTTGCCATCAGGCTGAGGGAGCAGTTCAGCAGGTCAGTGAGAGGTGAGCATGCGGCAGGCCTCAGGTGTGTGGCAGGTGCTAAAGGCACGCGGTGCTGATCATCGCGGTGCTGATCATCCCGTTGCTAACCTCACAGCAGGAGACTCAGATGGGAGACGTGGGACTCATTTTTCCTTTAAGTGCCTCTTTATCACTTAGCTTTTAAAGTTTTTCTTTTTCCTTCGTCCCAGAAGGGATATTTAGCTCATGTGTGGATTTAAAATCACCTTTGAGTCATGGCTAAAAAGTTCCCATCTAATGTTCACTTCTGGGATAGAGAAAAGTGTGGCCTCTAGACTTGAACTCCGAACTTGGCTTTGTTATAACATCCTATCCATGTTGGATTGAGTTCATGGAGCCTGCGTTTGGCAAGGCCTTGCAGTAACCATTCATCTGTGAATGTGGGTCCTTCCGTGGGGAGTGAGCACTGTGGGGGAGTGGCAGGAGGAGGACCGCCTCTAGAGGTCCCACCCCATCTTGCCACACCCAGTCTGTTTGGCATTTAACCCACCACCCACTGCCGGGCTTGTTCCAGTGGGGAGTTCTCTCCAGAGCAAGTCAGTCTGAGCAGCCCCGTGAGGTCTGATCAGGCTCTGCTGCGTGGCTCCAGCCTGGCCTCCGGAGCACGGGGGAAGTACAGCCAGAATTAAACAAGTCATGCTGTTTAGGGTGATGAAAGGCTTTTTGTCATGGATTTACACAGGGACCAAAGACTAGAATGCTCAGCCTCCGTGCTTCTCCTTCCATGGTTCTTGGGGTATAAGTGGGTGCCTAGCTTTTCTACACCATGGAACTAGAAAGACAGTCGGGTTCAAACCACACTTGCCAGCATCCCTTTTAAAGCCTTCTGAGGGCTGACTCCTTTGAAGTAGACTTTGGAGGCCTGACACCCAAGACCTTGTGTGTGACATTTTCATAAAAGTGTACATCTTTGGTCTAAAGTGTCTTTGTTTAATGCAACACTAGTGACAGTGATGTAGTGTGACCGGCTCCGAGTGCCGTAGAACTGCACGTTGTGCACATGTCCTGGGTGCCAAATGAGACTGCGTGTGTGATGACCTAACCGTCGATGTCTGGGGTTCGCCAGGCATTTTAGTGTACCTATATCCAGCTTTTAAAGTTATTCTTTAACTCTGAACTTCTGGCACTGCTCGTTGATTTAGCACGTTTATGCCTGCTGCTTCTCTGCCTCTCTGAGGTGCTCCCAGCCATCTACTGCAGTCCTGTAACTTAAGTGCAATATAGAGAAACACATGTGGGTATATACAGATTCTATATAGGGTGTGACTATAAAGCAGGTAGGCACTTTCTTGTATCTGTCTTGGGGAAGTCAGCTCATTACTTTAGTCAGACTGCACCCAGAATTTGAGATGTGGTTGGCTGGCTTAAGCCGATTCTTGGCCACGCTGGATTTTCCAGTCTGCGTTTTCTTACTCCCATCCTTGGGTTCGTTAGCGTTGAGACTTCCCTGTCTTCTCTGTGCTTTCTCACGTTGGCATGTCTGCCTACATTTCTTTGCCCAGGAACAAGGAAGTCTATCTGTGAGAGTGTCCTACATGGAGAGTTAAAACCTAATATTTAATACTATCAGTTCTCCTGTGTATATAATAATTTATCTGTGAATGTCATACTTTAAGTAAAGAAAATCATGCTTTCTTAATTTAATAAAGTGTTTTCCACATCCTGGAAAAAAATCTATAAAACAATATAGAGTAGATGGAGATTTTAACTGTTCTTCAGGGGCCAAACGGAAACCCTTTCCACTGACATGATGTAAAACTTTGCGCTAAACTATTCATGCCTGTTACATAGCTAGATTTAAAAATATGATAAACACATTTCTAAGCAAAAGGTATATTAACAGTGACCTTTGGTTATCCAGCGTAGCAAGTGTAAAGCACAGATCATTGAAATTCATAGATAATCAATTTCAACTTTTCTATCAAACAATGACTCATATAGTTTTCCCTTCCTACTCTTTTCCCATAAGCACCTCCTTTTCAGTGGGTGGGGCTAATGAGTAGTTAGAAATGGAAAAGGAAGAATCATGGGAGGGGTCAGAAACCAGCAGACATATCAGCAGCCTGATCAGCTGTAATTGGTCAATCTGCCGACAGCTGTTGAATGCTGAATTAGGACCCACTGGTGGTAGTCCTGAGTTTAGATGTTACTCTTCACTCCTCTGCTTTGGCATAGCTTCCTGCCCTGAGTTCTGGGCTATCTGTCCTCTAACCCCAAAGAACCCTTAGCACCTATGGGAAGAAAAAGCAGTGTGTGATGCAGAGGAAAGCCCATTGATTAAACACATTACTTTGGCTCTTGACATACTCATTTCCCGCTGTTCTTGCAGGAGCCTATTATTCCCCTTGGAAATACCTTTTCCAGCCATATCGCTGGCATGTAGGAAAGGTTGAGTTATCTCGAAGACTATGTTGTCTCAATGCTGTAAAACTACTTTGCCTTTTGGTGGTCTTACAGATGTGTAGAACGTGGTACAGGTTACCGATTGCCTACCTGTCAGCACTCTGATGTAGCACAAAAGCCATTTTCCTTATTCTTCATTTGTCTGCCATTGAACTCCAGGATGGATGAGGGTTTATGGTGTGATCATAAGCTCCAAAAACTGTCCCCATTAGCTTAAACTGGTTTGGTTCCCAATCACCTGGGGGCTCCGGGGGCGCTGGCGGGGCTTGAGGAGGTCTCACGGGGTTCCACGGCCTCTGCGTGCGTCACCACCAGGCCATGCCCGGCTGTGGCGTCTCCCTTCTAAGGTCGTTAGGTTCGGTGGAAAGCAACTCCTCTTGTCTGGTGTCATGAAGAGAAGTTCTGAGTTGTGCTTCAAAAGTGGTGCCATCTTTTAAGTATAATTTTCATATTTTTATTTTTTCACTTTTTAGAAGTCTCTTTTAAAGGCCCTGCTTAGTCAGTGTACAGGGTGAGTCAGAGGCAGTCGCGCCGCGCGTAGTCTTTGCTGTTGTACTAGTCGCACATTTAGAATACAAAGGGGGCATCAGAAACACTGACCTATAAAGCCACTTCCTTGTATGGAGTCTGAGCGGGGACAGCACCAGGTATCTCCCTGTCAAGGCACCTGCCAAGGAGGATTTTCTGGAAGAACCTAGGCAAGAAGGGGAAACCTCTCTTACACGCTGTCTCTGAGGGTGAGCCTGGGCTCGGCTCCTCGTACAGGGTATGCTTAGGCCACACATGATGCTTGCCTTACTATAAAGCTATTGCCACAGTCCTGTTAAATAGTGTGGAAGTCCTTTTGCAGTTTGGTGTGCATGCTGTATGATCAGGACAGCTTTTCCACCTTATCTGGTTTCCTACAAGCAGGTAGGAAATATAGTGAATTTACCCTAAAATGTCCAATCTGTATTTATGTACCTTGTCAGTGTTTTGCTGTTGGTTTTCTAAAACAATCTGATCAATAAATCTTATCCAAATCTATTTGGTTCAAGGCTTCCTTGATTGTCTGATGGTAATTTCTGTGTATGTGAGCTCACCTGTGTGACCCGAGTGCCAGCCCCACCTATCTCTGCCACCCCCTTGGTCACCCCACCGGGCCCACCTTTCTCTGTAATATCTGTGGGTCATCCACTTGCCACCCTCACCCACTGGGGCTCCTTCTCTCTGCTTACCATCTGGAACTCCTGGACACACAACAGTCTCCTCAGCAGAACTCTGGTCCCTCCAGGACACAGCAACTGTGTGACTGCCTCATCCCATCCAGTCCCCAGTCCACCGCTAGCCAAGTTTGGATGGATGTAGCAACCCTTTTCTGAAAGGCTGGAGGAGCCACAGGGAACTGAAAGGGGAAATGTGAACCTTTATACAGAGTCACAACTGTCTATGATTCCAGGGAAAAGCCCCAGGAGGAGCTTAGCCCTTCGCAGGGGCCCTTGGGGGACGAAACCGCAGTTCCCAGTTCTGGCTTTGGTCTTCCACGTGGGCCCCCTTGCAGAACCTCTGCTTTGTGTCACTTCACCCTCTGATAGGACCCCTTCTCCCAGCAGCGCTGTCCCCAGTCTCTCATGTCTGGAGCAGGCGTCCCTTTCAGGTCTAACATTCTGTGATTATGACCAAAGGCTTGGAGCATAAGGGGGAGTGTCGTACGTGAGCAGCCGCACTGAGATGGGACCTGAGTTAGCGCTTCACCTTGATCTTGGTATTAAGATCATTGATCCTGCTGCAGCGGGAGGTCTACTACAAAAGCCGGCTGTTCCTTAGTGAGTGCCACAGCAGTGCAGGCTCCGAGAAAGAGCGCTGAAAATCAAGTGTGTGATGGAGCGAGGCCAGCTGTGGGGCCCACCTATGACCCAGTGGCTTCCACACCATGAGGCATGCTTGTTAAAAATATAGGATCCTGGCCCTGGCTGGTGTAGCTTAGTGGATTAAGCGCAGGCCTGTGAACCAAAAGATGGCAGTTCGATTCCCAGTCAGGGCACATGCCTGGGTTGCAGGCCAGTTCCCAACAGGGAATGCACAGGAAGCAACCATACATTGATATATATTTCTCTCCCTCTCTCCTTCCCTTCCCCTCTAAAGATAAATAAAATCTTTAAAAAAATATATAGGATCCTGGGCCCAAGTCCCAATGATTGTGTTTTAGTAGGTGAACAGTTTAACAAACTCCCCTGTTGATTCCGATGTAGCTGATTTTTGGCAGGTGGGAATCCACACCCCACAGCTGATAACCGCCTGGTGCTGGCCAAGATGACTGCGACACCTTGCCATCTTACTTGTCACTGTCCTACTTAATTACTCAGCAGGGAACTAGAGCAAAGGCCAGAATGAACGCTGCCCAATCTAACTGTAGAGATGGCAGATTGCCCCCCCATGTTTACCTCCTCTCCCTCTTGGAAAACCACTAAAAGAACAGTAAAATGGCCTTTTCTTTTCCCCCAAATGGGGCCAGTCATAGTAGCCTGTGTCTTAACATTGTTGTGTGGCTTAAACGAGTAGTTATGTGCAGAGTACTTAGAATGCTGGCTGGCGTGTAGTAAGCGTTACTAGGTATTTACTATTACTGTTCTCTATAGTTGATAGAACAAGAAATAAAGGCAAAATATTTACTTAAAATTACAGAGTTAACCAATCAAGAAGTTAAATACAAGAAGACGAGGCAGGGAAGGCGGAATGATGTGAATGAGCTAACCCCTCGTCTTCCACAGCAGAAAGGTAACCTGTGGAATGTCTCAGACTGAAGCAATAACTGGTACAGCATACTCATCAGAGATGGAAAGGTAGGTAACCAAAAACCAGCCCAGGCGGCTGACAGCAGTGAGACAGGTGAGGAAGTAAGAAGGGCTGTGGCAGGGACTGCTGGCTTTTTTTAAAAGTGTGATCCTGGCTTTTGTTTGTTGGTATTTTTCCCCCCCTTTCCTTTACAAAGCAGAACCCTTCACAGGTCTTTCAATTTAGCTCCTCTTCAGGATACTGTAAATCTGGGTCCTTTCCAAAAAGTCAGATTGTAAATGGGTGATTCAAAGGGTCAGGCTGGAGTATTAGTATTTTTAATTTCCTCACTGATTCAGTTGTAGCCTGGCTGGTATTTGGGAATCTTTGATTTAAAAGCCAATCTTGGAAGCTAGTAGAAAGAAAAAAGTACAGGGAGGGAGGGAATTTTTAAAAAATATAGTCCCCTCCCCCAAAATAGAGAAATAAACAAATAAATAAATGGACTGTGGTGGTGGGGAAAATAAAACATACACAGTCTCTCAAGGTGTAAGTGTGGTTTTACCCTGTCATCCAGAGCCTGTTCCCCATTATCCCATCCATTCATAAAATCAAGCAAGAACATTATCCCTAAGTAGAAGCTGTTTCTGTCATAAACATAGCAAGGTGAGAGGGGGCGAGGGTTTCTGAGTGACATGCAGAGCCCACCCAGCAAATCCATCCCACACAGGCGTTGGGGTCTGGCCTCGAAGTTAGTTGCACATGCAGAAGTGAGACACGTTTCTCAGATTCTCAGACCCAGAGTGCGTCCAAGCTCCTCTCTGGCAGTCAGCCCCACAGAAAGGCTTCAGCAGCTCCCGCAGGAAGGAACATGCCAGGCCCTGCTCAGTAACCAGCCGGGCCCACACCAGGGCTACAGAGAAGGACAGAGACAGGTGGGAGCTCTGGCCACTTACTATTTCAGGACCTCACACCACACTGGGAGCTTTAGAGCAGTATTGCAAAAGGCAACTGTGAAAAGAAGAAAAAGCAGCTGTCTTTCAGTCTGTCACCTTTGAGGGGACAGATTGGTCAGTTCATCTTTCTTGAACCTTCCACCTAAAGCCATCTGACTATTGGGGCTAAGGTGGCTGTCCCTGTGACTGCCAAGGGTGTTTTCCAAACTCTCCCCCATACCACTATAAGGAAGCACACTTCTTGCCCTGACAAATGAACAGGAATACATCAAGTATCTGGGAGCCCTTTTACTCCCTAAGCCTCGCCCTGGAGGAGAAGATTGGACCACGGTTCAGGATGACAGCATCTGCCCCTTGCTCCCCCTGCACTGCCCAGACTCCCTCTAAAGCAAGAGGCCAGACCTGCCATCCACGAAGATATGACCCCTAAGAATGCTGACCTTGGAGGCTGCTCAGAGGGGCATGTACCCGAGGGGTGCCCTGGGGCATCGGGACTGGAACCCCAGTCCTGCCTGGTCTGACCAGGATCGCGGAGCCCAGCTCCTGCCTCCCTCCATGTCAGCCAAACATTTTCACGGTTCGTCTTCTCCTCACTACACCGGTGTCGGAATGTAAACTTGGAGCTCTTACCCCCACGTCGTAGATCGGCAGGCCAAGACAAGCCAAGTGGTTTGCCAAGGGGGTTACCCAGATGTGCACAGCTCAGAAACGGTAGCCCTGCCTGCAGTTCTGAGAGGTTTCCCTCTTAAGAAATGTCAGCCCTGGGAGGGGCCTGGCTGCAGCCAGCCCGTGGTTGATGAGAAGATGCAGAAGGCCCCGAAGGATGTCTGGAGAACCACATCGCCCCTGGCTAGAAGTATCTGATGGAGGTGGAGGGGGGTGATGGTTAAGGCTGCGAAGACAGGGGGTCCGCGAAGTGCCACCTCCCCTCCGGGAGTGAGACCTCCGCCCACCTCTGTCCTGTTGGACCGTGGCGGAAAGCCCGCTGCATATAGGACTGGGCCGGCTAAGGAGAGTTTCTCCCAACGCAGCAAGATGACCTGGAGCTTCCATCAGGGTGTCGCTGAGGCAGGTCAGGTGGCTTCTCTGCCTCCCCCTAGCGGGGAACAGGGCCGATCGAACTCTGCCAGGAGGGGGCGACCGTGTCCGACTCCTGGGCTCCAGACCGCCTGCCGGGCTACAACTGCCCCCAGGAAGAGAGTGGGGCGCCAGTGGCAAAGCCTGGGGCTGGCACTCGCCGCTCTGGGAAAGTGGCGGACAGTGCCCGAGCCACGCTGGGGATTCGGAGGTTACGGCCCTGCCCTCAGGGAGCTTCCACGTGATGGGGTGCAGGCCCGCCAACTAACGGGGAGGGCTGCCAGAGGCTGGGGTTAGGGGTCGCCTTTCTGAGAACCCAGTCAATGTGCACGAGGAGGTAGCAGGAGCACGAGGGAGAATGTTATCACACCAGGGACCACAGCCTTCCAGAAACTCCTGTTGTCTTCTGCAAGGGGAAGGAGCCGTGCGGCAGGAGCGAGGGGCACCCGGGGGAGGAGGCCGGCCGCACCGACCTCAGGCAGCTGGCGGCAACTGCCTTTACTCTAAGGGTTGCGGAGAGCTGGACGCCCAAGAGAACGCGGGCGTCCCTGGCCGCCGCAGGCCCCGTGTCGGGAGGCCTCGGCGGTGCCCAGGGTGCACAGCGAGGCTGGGCTTCAGCAGCCATCGCTCCCGCCCCCGGGCAGGGCACCCTTGGGGAGCGTGCAGCTGCCCTGCTCCGAGCACAGGCATGGCGCCCAGGGTGGCACCGCAGAGGCTTTGCTAACCTCAGCACCGTTGGGAGGAAAACGGCAGGGGTAGAACTGGTGGGGGGGGGGGGCATGGGCGACCCTGACTAATGCGGCCCCAGGGCCCAGAGCCTCCGCCCGCAGCCCACCCCACGTGGCTGGAGAGTCCTCCGGAGGGAGGGGGAAGCTCCACTCTGAGCCGGAATGATCTGGTTTGGAGCGGCTGGTTCCCTCCTCCTCTCCCCCGCCCACCACCCTCCCCCCTTCCGCGCCGGCTGGCTTGTGCCGCAGTCCTGACCAAGGTAAACGGAGAGGGGGACGGAAAGAACGCTCCGTTTCCATGGCAACCGGGAGGGCAGCAGCGGTGCTCTGGGAAGTCAGTGCGGCTTCCAGGGAAGAAAAGGCTCACTAGAAAAACAACAGGGGCGAGGCCCCCCGCCCAGTGCACACGGAGGGGGTTGTTCTGGGCCTGGATGCGGGCCTGGCTGGGGGGCGGGGAGGGCAGGAGTCAGGCCCCCTCCGTGGAATGGCAGATGAGGAGGGTGGCTGGGCAAACACCAGAAATGCTCCTGTACAGCTATCGACTGGTCACTCAATCTTCACACCGGGGGAGCCGAAAACAGATGCCAAGGCTCTCAGCACCCCCAAACTCACACCTAGCTGTCCCTTCCCAGCAAATCCCGTGGGGCAGCTGGTCAGAGGGGCCACCACAGAGGTCGGATCCAGAGCCCCAGGGTCCAAGATGGGTTTTGTCTGAAACAGAGAGGCCCACACTGGTCTCCAGTGGCGGGGTGAGTTGAGGGGTACTGCTGCCTCGCCTCTGTGTCCTTCTCAGCCTCTTGGGCTCTCCCTGTCTCTCCTTTAGTCCCCCTGGAAGGCTGACACCTTAGTGTGGCTTCATAGCTATGACAAAGTCATCCTTTTGCTGAAGGGGTGAGTGTCATAGAAAAACAGAATAACTTCTGCCCAGGATTATGGGTGTGCGGTCACAGAGGGGTGCCCCCTCACCCCTCCAAAAGAGGACATGTTTTTCCTCATGTCACTCTCCAGTTGCTGACCCGGGCCGTGTCACACGCTGGGGTCTTCCCTCAGGAGCAATGTGAGGGCATCAGAATCCTCTCCTGGGTTCACAGTTCCTATTGGTTAAACCACTAAACTGGCCCAGCAGCTCCCAGGAGGAGCCTTCCTCTCGCTGTGTAGCTCTCACCCGTGCGGGCAAGGTTTGGAGAAAACCCAGGGCGGAGAGGGGCTGTAGGTGGTAAGCTCCTGCCCCAGTAGAACCTGGACTTCTTCACCCCGGAGAAGCAGCAGCAGCAACGCTAAGCAGGGAGCTGGAGGGAGGTGCCCTTGGACCTCAGTTTCCCTAGGCCACACAGAGAACCCTAGCAGTGGGCTTCAGGGCCCAGGAAAAGCTGGTCCGCGTACTCTCCGGCCCACACCCTTGGTTTAGCATGGGCCCTCCGATGGTGTGGTCTGCCTGGAGGCCCCTTCAGGACGGAACCTGACGGGGTGGGAGGGAACGCCAGGGGAGGGCAGGAACAAGGCAGACAGACCAGACCCACTTTTCCATTGCAGAACACCCAGAAATGCCAAGTTCATGGCCCCCGGATTCCAAATGTCTCTGACCTTAACTCCTGCCATTTGTCCTTTGGCTCACTCTGCTCCATCCACACCACGTCTTTGCTGTTCCTTCAGCAGTCGGGCGCACTCCCACGTCCCCGCCTTGGCGCTGTTGGGAAGGCTCTTCCTCCGGCATTCACATGGCTCAGTCTCTCACTGCCTTTTATTTCTTTCCTCGGATGTCATCTTTTCAATGAGACAGAGCCAGGGCAAGGGTGTGGTGTCAACGTGGTACCTCTGATCACTCTGTATAAATTGTAGACTTCCCCCCACCCAGTACTCCCACCCTCCTAAAGAATGGAACACCATCTCAGTATTTATTTTATTGTCCAACTTCCTTGATTAGAATGAAAGTGCCACGAGGGCAAGAATTGTCTCTGTCATGAGGGAGGGTGCATGGGTGGATGGATGGGCAGATGGATTGGTGGAGGGGTGGAGGTGTAGAGGGATGGGGATGGATGGATGGGTGGGTGGATAAATGAGGCCACAAGTTCAACAGGTTTCACCTTTTACCTGTTCTCAAAATAAGTGAGAAGTGTGTTGCAGCCTTAGAAGAGGCCGTCAGAGCGACCTAACCCTATCCTGGTAACACATGAGCTGCACAGGACACACTATTAAAAAGAAGAAGAGGAAAAACTAGCTTAAATAGAAAAGAATGAAGATGGACGCTGCTGTTCCTACCAGGCCTGGTAGTCCCAGCAGGCTTTATTTAAGATGCCTTCTATGAGACAGCGTTGGAGTGACTGATGTCACCTTGAGGTCCCGGAGCTCACCACTGGGGAGGGCAGGGTTGGGAGGCAATAGCTAAGGTGTACCCCTGCCCCTGCCCCTACCCCGTGCTGAGGACTTAGGGTGGGGTGGGTGATCGTCAGGCAGCACTCTGGGCTTTGGACCCAAATAGGACTCCCTGGGAGGTCTCCGCCATGCAGACCCTCAGCTAGGGCCTGGGGAGGAGGTGTGAGGGTGGTGGTGGGACAGGCCCCTCTCTTAGACAGGGAGCCTTGACCCTTGCAGCAGGGGCGACCACGTTGCTCTCATCGGGTAATGGACCCGTAGCTAATCAGCAACAGCAGGTTCTAGCGGTTCGTCAGTCAGTCAAAACTCTGACTTGCAGCGCGAGTCACCTTCAATTTCCTGCCTGCCTGCCTCTTTCCTGATTGACCTGATACGTTCGGGACCGCTTTATTGCTTTTGGCAAAAAAACTGCCATTAAGATTTACAGAGCCCAAAGCCGGTACAGAGTAATCTTCATAGTAATTCACACAGTGAGTTTCAAAAGATGAAAAGTTAGCATTTCAGAGGTAATTTCATAAAAAGGATTACCAGATTAATCACTGCGTCAATTTAATAGTAGTGTCTAAAATAATTAATTAGCTTTCTTGGAGTCAGCAGTGCAAAAAGGGGCTCTGAAAGGTATAAAAATGGCTGTGTCAGACAGTATGTTTTGGGCAATAGATCTTGAGAGAATTCTTGTTGGAATTACCCCGTGCGTGGAATGTCTGTCGTGGGTTCTGTGGCACAGACACAATAATAAGAGGGGTAGGGGGCAGAAAGTGGAACGCTCTGGGAGCCCTGGCGTCTGTCAGAGGCTCTTGGGATGTGACTGGATGTGACTGGCAGAGGCTTGTCTGCCCCTGCTGAACAAGGCTGACCTGCCACATGTTGAATTGTCCTGCAGCCCCTGGAAAATGTGTCTAGCCACACTGCGTGTTGACAGGCTGCTCTGAGGAGAGGCAGGTGTGAGTTGCAGCCCACTTGTGAAATTACCTGTGAGAGCTCTGAGATGGAACAAGATCAGCTGGGCCAGGGCTACAAACAGCCTGAAGGTTTCCATAGCAACACAGCACTCAATCAGCCGCCACATGTCGGGGCAAGGCTGTGTCCTCGGTGGGAGTTATGGATTGTCTTGTAACCTCTGCAAGAAAAAAAAAAAAAGCTATGCTGCAGTCCTAACCCCTAGGTCCCTCAGAATGTGACCTTATTCAGAGGTAAGGTCTTTACAGGGGAATCAAATTAAAATGAGGTTATTAGGGTGGTTCCTAATGCAATATGACTGGTATTCTATGAAAATGGAAAAATTTGAAAAAAAAAACACACACAAAGGAAAATTCGATCCCTACCTGCCCACACAGAACTGCATGGGAACATGAAGGCAGAGACCAGGGTGATGCTTCTATAAGCCAACGAAGACCGGCTTGTCACCGGATCTAGGAGAGAGGCCTGGAGCAGATTCTCCATCAGAATCCTCAGAAGGAACCCACACTGCCTACCCTACCCCTTGATCTTGGACTTCTAGCCTCCAGAACTGCATGACAATACATTTCTGTTGCTTAAGCCACCTAGTCTGTAGTACTTCCTTATGGCCGACCTGGGAAACTACTTCAGTGGGGCATTGTGGAGACTTGGGTGTCATTGTTTTTAACGTTCCTGTATTTTTTTAAGACTATTATTTAGAGCAGTTTTAGGTTCCCAGCAAAATTGAGAGGAAGGTACCTCGATTTCCCATCTACCCCCTGCCCCCACACAGGCGCGGCTTTCCTGACTGTGAACATCAGGCACCAGCGCAGTCTGTCTGTCACAGTTGACGAACCTGCACTGACTCATCGCTCTCACCTGGAGCCCGCAGTTCTCATTACGGTCCACTCTCGGTGGTGGACATTCTGTGGGTCTGGATAAATGTATGACATTTGTGCACCATTATGGTATTTTATGGAATAGTTTCACTGTCTTAAAAATCCTCCCTATTCATCCCCCCCTTCCTCTAACCCTGGCATCCACTGATTTTTTTACTGTCTCCATAGTTTTGCCTTTTCCAGAATGTCATATAGTTGGGATTATATAGTATGTTGCCTTTTCAGGTTGCCTCTTGCACTTAATATTAATTTAAAGTTCCTGCATGCTTTTCACAGCTTCATAGCCCACTTGTTTTTAGCACCAAATAACATTCCACAGTTCAGAGGTACTACAGTTTACCTATTTCTATATTATTTTCTTTAAAAAAACATTTAAAAAAACCCCACCAGCTCAGGGCAGAATGAAAAGATATGACAAATCTGGACTTCCAGCCAAGATGTAAGCAGAGGTAGATACACTTTACCTCACACAACCAAAAGAAAAAAGACAACAAATTTAAAAACAAAAAACAACCAGAGCTGACAGAAAATCAAACTGTATGGAAGTCTCACAACCAAGGAGTTACATTAGGAACGTTCCTTCAGACCTGTGCGAGGGGCAGGGACGGGCAGCTGGGCGGAGAGGCTCGCAGCAAGGCGGCGGCTGGTGGATTGGGCGGTCCCACATTCACGTGTGGATAAACCAGGAGGAATAACTCAGAAGAGAGACAGACCACACAACCCAGGGCCTCATCTCGGGGAAACAGAGCCTCAAAACACCAATTGAAAACATCTGTGGTGGTTGAGGCGGCAGCGGGAGAAACTCCCAGCCTCACAGGAGAGTTCGCTGGAGAGACCCACAGGGTCCTAGAATGCACACAAACCTGCCCACACGGGAATCAGCACCAGAAGGGCCCAGTTTGCTTGGGGGAAGTGGGGGAAGTGACTGAAATCCGGCAGAGAGCAGAGCAAGCACCATTGTTCCCTTTCAGACCCCGCCCCCACACAGACTGCCATGATGTAGCAGCGTCCTGGGCTGCCCCGCCCTGGTGAACACCTAAGGCTCTGCCCTTCACTACGCAACAGGTGCATCAAGACAAAAAAAAATGGCCCCGATGAAAGAACAGATCAAAGCTCCAGAAAAAATACAACTAAATGATGAAGAGACAGCCAACCTATTAGATGTACAGTTCAAAGCGCTGTTAATCAGGATGCTCACAGAATTGGTCGAGTACAGTTGCAAAATAGAGGAAAAAGTGAAGGCTATGAAAAGTGAAAAACAGGAAAATTTACAGGGAACCAATAATGATGGGAAGGAAACTGGGACTCAAATCAACAGTTTGGACCAAAAGGAAGAAAGAAATATTCAACCAGAACAGAAGAAACAAGAATTTTAAAAAATGAGGAGAGGCTGAGGAACCTCTGGGACTTTAAACATTCCAACATCCAAATTATAGGATGACAGAAGGAGAACAGGAAGACCAAGAAACTGAAAACTTATTTGAAAACATAATGAAGGAGAACTTCCCCAATCTGGCAAAGGAAACAGACTTCCAGGAAGTCCAGGAAGCTCAGAGAGTCCCAAAGAAGTTGGACCCAAGGAGGAACACACCAAGGCACATTATAATTACATCACCCAAGATTAAAGATAAGGAGAGAATCTTAAAAGAAGCCTAAGGAAAGGAGAGAGTTACAAAGCAGTTCCCATTAGACTATCAGCTAATTTCTCAAAAGAAACCTTATAGGCAAGAAGTAAGAGGCTGGAAAGAAGTATTCCAAGTCGTGAAAGGCAAGGATCTACATCCAAGATTACTCTATCCAGCAAAGCTATCATTTAGAATGGAAAGGCAGATAAAGTGCTTCCCAGATAAGGCCAAGTTCGAGGAGTTCATCATCACCAAGCCCTTATATGAAATGTTAAAGGGACTTATCTGAGAAAAAGATAAAAAATATGAACAGTAAAATGACAACAAACTCACAAGTATCAACAACTGAACCTAAAAAAAACAAAAACAAGTAAACAATTAGAACAGGAACAGAATCACAGAAATAGACATCACATGGAGGGTTATCAGCAGGGAGCAGGATGGGGGAAAATGGGAGGAAAATACAGAGGATAAGAAGCATAAATGGTAGATACAAAATAGACAGGGGAAGGTTAAGAACAGTATGGGAAATGTGGAAGCCAAAGAACTTATATGTATGACCCATGGACATGAACTAAGGTGGGGGAATGCTGGTGGGGGTGGGGGGAACAGCATGGAGAGGAATAAAAGGGAGAAAAAAATGGGACAGCTGTAATAGTATAATCAATAAAATATAGTAAAAAAGATATGAGAAATCTGGGTGGTAGGTAAAAGTATCCTCAATACTTTCTCACAAAGAATTGAAGAGACTCAGCTTCTTCCTCCTGGGGTTGCTGACTAGGTAGGCTCTAAGCTGGAGCTGGTGGGCCTGTGGCCTCCACATGCGGGGAGCCTGCTGGAAGAGAACAAGCCAAGGGCCGAGGGGACGCCAATGCTGTATGTGCACCTGGACCCAGCTGGACTGGTGTTTTGATTACACAAACTTAAAACAATACATGGCTTTGGGTCCCAGCAATTCTACTTTGAATGTGATTTTCTGGGCAGTGCCTTCCTCCCCAATAAATTAAGAAAATTCACCCCTGGCCAGTGTGGCTCAATTGGTTGGAGTGTCATACTGTAACTGAAAGGTTGAGGGTTCGATCCCCGGTCAGGACACACACTTAGGTTGTGGGTTCGAACTCTGGGCTGGGTGCATATGGGAGGTAACCAATTGATGTCTCTCTCTCACATCGATGTTTCTCTTTCTTCCTTCTTCTCTCTCTTACTCTCTCTCTAAGAGCAATAAAAAATGTCCTCAAATGAGTATAAAAAAAAAAGAAAACCCAGCCTTGAAAGGTGGTGAGAACCAAGCACAAGAAGATTGAAGTGACCTGGAAAGTGCCAGAACATCAGTAGGTATCTGGTTAGATGCTCCGTAGGCCACGTTGAACTTCTGGGAGAAGCTCCGGTCCCAGCAACGGAGCTGTACCAACAACCAGCCCTATTCTCACCTCAAGCCCTTGTTGACCTTATGAGGGTTGGGGTCAGCTTCTGCCAGCTTTTGTAGACTGGGGTGCTCCCTGGGAGAATGATGGCCAGTTCCTTCAGAAAGGGCATGGTTATGGTTTTAGAGATATACTTGCCATACGGGGTTGTTCTGTTCCGACTCCTGAAGGGAGCTCACGGGGCTGAACTTTCACAGATTGGTCTGTGTTCAGCTATTATCCAATCTTTAAGAAGGAATTGGTTTTCTTTCTTTCTTTGAAAGATTTTATTTATTTATTTTTAAAGAGAGGGGAAGGCAGGGAGAAAGAGAGGGAGAGAAACATCAGTGTGCAGTTCCCTCTCACACACACCCAGCCGGGGACCTGGCTCACAGCCCAAGCATGTGCCCTGACTGGGAATTGAACCAGTGACCCTTTGGTTCACAGGCCGGTGCTCAACCCACTGAGCCACACTAGCCACGTGGGAATTGGTTTTCTATTGTAACACTGCTTTACATGTGTATATTTTAGACTATGGAGAAAACGGTCTCTAAATGGTTCCCTAAATTACTACACCATTATGCTCCTGGAATATTTTTGCCAACAATCAGGGAAATGGGACAAAATCCCTATGCCCAGGCGTTTTTGTCTTTACACACTAATGATTCAGCAAGGAAAGAGAACTGCTTAATGATGCAGAGAAAGGAAGCTGCTTCAAAACCCCTCCCTGATAGTAAGACACAGGAAGAAAAGGAAAAGGAGGCAACGAATCTCTTTAAGGCCCTGAACACGGGGGACGTAGGATTAGCAGCAGGAAGACTTCCTCCATCACCGTTCCCACTGCTAGATACCCCTGAAATTGGGCCTAGAGGGGCACTAGCCCCACCCTGGTGTGAGGAAGGAATGGTCTCCCCCTCAAAGACCTGGCGGGGCACCCAATTTGGCCAGGGACCGCCCCTATCTGGGTCAGGACAATTCCCTTCGAGGTGATACCCGACAGACAGAATAATGCAAGGCTACTATTAGGCCCATTCTTTGTTTTCCACTTCTGGTTTACTGAATTGAAAGAACTCCCACCCCTCAAATAGGGAGGGTCCTCGGAAAATGGCAGGTCTCATCACCTCCATGTTTGCCACTCACCATCCACCCTGGGCAGATGCACAAGCTCTCCTTAACATGCGGCGCACAGCGAACGAAAGGTGGCTACTTATGAATAGGCTAATGAAGCAGCTTATTGCCTCCATGGAGAGAATCCCAGTGAAACCGCCAACCCAGCCAGGGCAATTCTCTTGCCGGAGTCCAGTTGGTCCCTGAACAGTGGGGACCTAGCTTTCCTAGGGCATTATAGAAGGTGCATATTGGAGGGGCTTAAGAAAGGGCTGCCTAAACAGAAGACACCAATGACCTCTGGGTGCATGACTAGTGCAGGGAGTGAAGCTTCTTTCACAACTGTGAAAGAAGCTTCAACAGGCTTCCATGGGCTGAGAAAAAGGAATCTGAGGAGGGGCAGCGGGGTGAGAGGGGAGCAGCCAAGTGAAGCAGATCCTTGAGTGAGAGATTTACTTCCAACCGTCTCTTCCTCCACACCCTTCTCTGGGAAGAAGAGCGGAAGCCCCTTCCGCACAGCACTGCAGGGAGCAGAGCCCCGGCCCCTGTGGTGTCTTCAGGCTCCCCTTTGCCTCTCTGTCTCAGAGGACACAGCAGATGGGCAAGGGCTAGTCCCCACTGCCAGAGCCGGGTGTGTGGGCATTTAGGGGAGGCCTCCGGGTCTAGGAACTTAGGCTCTTGGACAATCGCCCGCCTGCTGGGCAGCTGGCCTGCTCTCTGTCTGTCCTTCACAGGCTCAGGCTTGGGCTCTCCCCTGTGAAAGCGCAGGGGCTCCAGGAGGAGGACCCGTAAATCCTAGACTTGGGCTTGAAGGAAGAATTCGACCTCTTCTCTTGTCTTTGCAACCAGTGTAATTTACTTCCTGCTTCTAGACATTTCCGTATTTCGTCCCTGCGAGCTCTCAAATGCCATGTTGGGATTTTGGACCTTGAATGGGGAACTGAGGAGGGCTGGTTTGGGGTGGGGGCCAGTGGGATGCAGGAAGCAGATATCTTAGATATAAGCTGTTTCGGGGCACAACTTGTATTAACTTAGGAAGTAAATTGTTTGTCAACTTGGATCCTAAACCAGCGCAATCGCTCACTCTCCCCCGGGAGGGGAGTCAAGTCCAGATGGTGCCATCCAGTTCCTGTGCGCGCTGGCAAGGTCACTGGAAGGGCCAGCTGGCGGCTTTCTCGTTATTGTAGAGTTATTTTATTTTATTCTTTAACATTCTACTGATTAAAGTCCTTAAATCTCAAGAGGCCAGATGGAAGCCAAATAATATAGTCCTTTTGGTTTCCTTTTAATGAGATCAGGATTGAGAGAGGACTGGGAACAGAGGTGGAGAAGCCCAGCTGGGTACCCGCGGGGATGGGAGGGCTTTCCTTGATTTACTTCCATCCTCTTCACCGCAGGGAGTGTCGTCGTCCCTATTTTCCAGAAGACCCTGGTAATGGTTTCCACTGGACTTTGTGCTTCACAAGCTTCAATTAAAATTTGACCTAGCTTGAGGGGTGTGGAGGCTGAGGCCTGTTAGGACATTTGACCCTGAAAGCCCCCAAATCCTCCTGCTTACTGGGGGAGGGGGGTGCTGGTTGGCATAGGAGCATTGAGGGGGCGCTGAAGATGGGCTGCGCCCCCCCTCCCCGAGTCCTACTGCCTGGGGACTGACATTGAGGTGCAGCTTCTGGACGTGTTCCGAGCAGCCCGACAGCAGCGGGGCCAGAGGGCTCCCGGTTCTGCTGGGCTAGAAGGGTCTGCCCCGGCCACCTTGGTCTCAGCCAAGTGGACACTAGATGGCCACGGCCGCGCTGCCGCCGCTGCACGGCCACGTCTGCTCAGGGCCTGCCAGGAGTCGCCTCACCCTCACCGTCATCTAGTGCAGGGGTGAGGGAGGGCAGGCGGGGTCACCTGAGCCAGGTGTGTGTGCTCGGAAGCAGCCGCAGGCACGTTGGCTTCGTAGAGAGGGGCCGCCACAACCCCAGGCCCTCCCACGGGGCCGCTTAGAGTCTCTCAGTTGTCGCTATTTTATTTAGCAAGCAGTTTAGCACCAGCTGTGTACAGAACCCCGTATTAGACTCTGGGGAGCAAAAAGGAAACGGGAAACGTGTCAGCCCTTGAGGATATTCTAGAATGGTCAGGAAACACAAATCTACCAAGTGACCTGAGAACAAAACCAGCCCAACAGTGCATATGTATGATGCATACACCACAAGGCTTCAGAAGATGGGGCAGAGGAGGCTAATCAGAGGTGACAGTGAAAGTTCAAGAACCCCAGCATGCAGGGGACAACTGTAACCCAGGGAAATGTTAGCTACTAAACTGAAGATGGGCCCCGCCCCCAGCAAGAAGGAGGGAGCCTGCGCCTGCGCACACGGTGCTGCCCGCAGGCCCGGAGTTCGCGCGCCCTCGCTCACCACGTGGGACCGCGGCTCTCAGACCTGCGCGCGCGGAAGAATCATCTGAGGGCCTCGTTAGAAAGCACAGACCACGTGGACCCGGCCCTGTGGGTTGTGCTTCAGTAAACTGGGGTGAGCCCGACTCGTTTCAAATGAGGTCTGCAGGCGGCTCTGTCGTAAGAGCTGCTGCGACCTCACTTTGGGGACCACTCTTTTAGGGGCTCAGGCCACGGCCCTTCCCTATAAGCCTCAGGAATGGAACATTAAGGAGGTGATTTTCCAGTTTAAGACTTCCACAGGGCAGCTCCCCCACTCCTCACACACACACGCCACACAGGCGAGCCACACAAACCCATACACCACACACACAAACACAAACCCATACACACCACACACACACGCGTCCTGGGCCAGAACCCGTGGGAGGACTCCGTCATCCGTGACGCAAGGCAGGGCAAATGTGAGATGAGGCGGCGAAGCACCGAGCCGGTGGCGGAGGGTGGCTCGCCGCGCGCGTCTGTCGTTAGAGACAAAGTGCGTCATTGCCTCACTCTGGCCCGGCCTTGCCGGAAGCTGCAGGCCCCTGGCTATTGTTCCCTTAGCAGCTCTGCTGCGAAACAGCCTCTCACCTCGGGACTGAGATTTATTGATCTCATTTTGCAGACGGAGAAAATAGATACAGGGAAGGAAAGTGATTAGCCAAAGGTGAAAGCAGCGAGGCCCTGAGCATACTAAATGTTAAACAAATTCGCTGATGGACCAGGAAGGCCGGAAATGACACTGAAGCGCTGCAGCCAGATTCCTTCCTCTGAGGCCCCCAGCAGTGGCTGGGCAGGGGCCAGAGGCCAGGGGCAGACTGGACTGGCCCTTTCCTCTCCTGGGGCTGGCCCAGCAGAGCAGAGGCCTCCGGCTTCCCGGACACTTGTTGGTGCCCCCCACGCCCCTCCCCAGCTAGGGCAGAGCAGCTTCTGGCAGGAGAGGGGCAAACACCAGGGACCACTAACGGGGTGTGAAAACGGCCCCCATCCCGGGAGCCATTGGCACAGCCGTGGAAAGGCTAACACCTGGCACGGCTCGGAGTAACCTCCTGGACCCAGACAGAAGCTCCGAACAGCCCGCGGGGCTGGTGCTTGAATAGCCACGGGGACCAGGAGGAGGCGAGGCCATCATTTCCTTTTTCTCTCTCCCCACCCAGGACCAGGCGGACCTAGGTCAGCAACAGCCTTTGAGGAGAACAGAATTTAGGAAGAGAAGTCCCTCCCGGGGTCCCCAGCTGGGATTCCTATAGCTCCCAGAAAGTCTTCTAAACAGTCCCTCCCGCCGGTTCCTCTCACCCACCGCCACTGCCCTCTGCCCACAGCCACCCTACCCCTCAAGCCCCTCTGGGTGCTTTTCTAAGACCCAGAGGACTCAGTGAGAGGTGCCTACTGAGGTTCCATGTTGGCAGGGAAGGGGGGGCAGTTGACCTAGAAAAGGGTCTTCTAGAGACAGGGGCCACAGAGTCTTCATTCTGGGTGGCATGGAGGGATCCAGGAGCCTGCAGGATGAGGGGCTCGGGGGCTTTGTGGGCTCGTCCCAGTGGTTGAGCCTACAGTAGGGAATGAAAACCAGTCGGGTTTCTTTTCCCCACAATTCCCCATGTCACTAGAAAGTAGTGGTCAGCAGCCTCCAAGTCATGGGGAGGCAGGGACAGCAGCTGTCGAGGCTGAGGGCACTCCAGCGTGTTAGGCAAAGGGCCCTGGTGCTACTCCTCACCAGGGGCCCAGGTGTCCTCTAGGTAAGGGCCACCAGGTGAGGGAGGGAGGCAGGGGGTGAAAGGCACATCCTGGCTGCTTCTGCTTCCCTCACAGCTTAGAGCTCTTTAGGACCCTAATTCTTCAGTGTGTGGTGGGGGAAAGGGAGGAGGGGCACTGGGAAGGGTAAGGAACTGAGCGCTGGGAGGGTGGGGGTCGTGGAGGAGTCAGGCCTGCTAAGCCAGGGCTTGCCCAGAGGCTGAGATGCCAGCGGCCTCAGGATTCAAGCCAGGAGCAGGTGGCCATTAGATCCTAGGCTCCTGGCCCCCCAGCTTGCGAGGCCCTTGCAGGAAACCTGGCACCTTTCCCGACGCCAGCTGCGCAGCCTGGCACCAAGTCCCGCACCCAGGAGAGCCCGCGTGCATGCGGCTGCTCAGGGGACTGGATGCATGACTCACTCTCTGCTTGCTAATCACTCCCCTCTCCTTCGCCTCACATCTCTCACAGCCTTCCTTCCCGGGAGAAAAGCGTGCCCATCTGACACCTCGCCCGTCCTGCTGCTGCTCCCACTCTGCGCTACAGCCCCCAGCCCCGGCCCCAGCCCGCTCCGACCTCCACCACGACAACGGTCCCTCGTGGCCGCCCCCACCCCATCTGGTGCTGTCACGGTGAGCCTGGCACCTGGTAGGCAGGCTGAGTGACCTCCTGCTCACTTCCCCACCGAGGGCACAGACCCCGGGCTGGGGGCATCTTTCGAGAGGAGTAGCAGAGGGCAGTGGCCAAGTGCTCCCTTTTCAGGCCACCATTTGGCTTTTTCAGGACTGGTGGCATCTCCCTAAAGGGAGCCAAGAACAGGACGGCTCGTGGTTTTATCTCGGCTTTGACCAGAGGCTGGAAGAAGGGACCGGCCAAGTAGGTCCCGAGACTGTCAAAGATGCCCCTGACCTGGCACCACAGAGCCAGCCTGATGGGGACAAATGACCACTTCCTACAGTGCAGCCAGGGCTCCGGTGGGCAGGCAGTCTGGACTTCGAGAGTGGGCTGTGACACCACACCAAGCGGGATACCAGGCACTCGCAGGCCCCTCGGGGCTTCTGTAAAACGAGACAATCCAGCTGTTTCATCCCCAAGACCACTCTTTTCTGAGCCATGACAAGGAACAAAAATCTCACCTAACAGTCGAGTGGTCTGCAAAGCACACATTACTTCATGCGGTGTTTCACAACATAAAGAATTCCTTTGTTCTGTTAGGCTAAACACAGAAGTGGCTTCACAGGCCTGACACCTGGACGGTCACAGAGGACCCTGCATTAGGAGGGCCCTGGGCTTGGTTTAGCGCTCTGCTGTTGCTGTCTGTACATTCCTGAGCAAGGGGCCCTGCATTTCCACTTTGCACTGGGTCCTGCAAATCATGCAGGTGGTGTTGGCTAAAATGCTTAGAATGCTGGTCAACGGGGAGCAGTGTGGATGGTCTGCAGTGGTTTGTTCTGTAAGGCTTTGGCATCTGGGACACAGGAGTTGGACATTTCGTCATTTTCAGTGTTCAGGGAAGGGGGAGAGGGTCAGCCAATTAAGAAAGTGCTTGGTGAGCCTGGGCTGGTGTGGCTCAGTTGGTTGGGGCGTCATTCCATAAACCAAAAGGTCCCAGGTTTGACTCCTGGTCAGGGCGCATGCCTAGGTTGCAGGTTCTGTCTCTGTCTGGTCAGGGTGCTTGCAAGAGGCGACCAATCGATATTTCTCCCCCTCTTCATCTCCTTTCCGTCCTCTCTCTCTCTAAAATCAATAGTCATGTCCTTGGGTGAGGATAAAATAAAGTACTTGTTGAGAGTTAAATTCTTCAAGAAGATGGTGAATCCCATATGCATAGCAGCTACAACCCTTGGGGTCAGTCACAGCCGTGGCTCTGAGGTCAGTCAGACATCTGTAGCGGCAGGCTGCCACTGTTGTCTAGTATCCATCCTCTCCTTTTCTCCGGTGCTAGGGTTATTAGTGGGCCATGGCCACTGTGAGTAAAAACTACTTTTCCCAGAACTCTTTGCAGCTAGATGTGTCCATGTGATTTAGTGCTGGCCAATGCGATGTACCTCGAAGCATCTGCCACTATCCAGGAGCCTTAAGAAACAGTGGGTGTGTGTCCTTTCTTCTGAGCCGTGTGGCAGAAGCACTTTAAACTTTTAGACTAAGATCTGAAGACGTCAGAAAAACGTGCTATTTGTTATTGCACAATAGGCATTTACGTAAGAGTGAATTGGCACTTAGTTGTCTTTAACATTCAGTTCTTGGAACAGGAAGGTTAGACTAGTGTCCCATCTTCAAAGGGGATGCACGTTGGGGGAGCAGGTAATAAGTAAAATCTCAGGTGTGTGCAATGAAAAGAGCCAAGCAGGGTATGGGGGATGGTGAGCGACCAGATACCTGGTTAGGGTGGCCAGCAAGGGTCCCAGGAGCAGCTGTTTGAGCTGTTCCAGGAGCTGCAGGAAAAGCCCTCCAGCGAGAGGGCTCTGTTCAAATTGTTTTGCCAAAAGAGGGACTCTCACTAAGATTCAGAACTACACCCCAGCTGTCTGTTGTCGCCTCCATCTGGATGTCCCAGGGGCAGCTCCACCTCCCTGTGCTTAACTCTGAACCAGCCCCTCTTCCTCCGAGCGCTGTTTCTGTTGTTAGCGCCCCCAGCTGCAGTCTAGACTGCCATCTTGGAGTTGCGTGCACCAAGTTCCCAAGCCGTGGCCATTTCTTCCACAAATGCTCTCCGATCTTTTCTGCCACCCCTAGAGTCCAGGCCCTGGGTGGCTGAGTGGCCTCACAGGCCTTCCTGCCCGCAGCTGCTCCAGCTTCTGTCCATCTTCAAGACTGTGGTCGGTCATCTTCCTCAAGCACTGCTTTGACTTAATGCTCCCTCAAAAAGCTTCAGAATCTCCACAACTGAAGCCCGCAGCCTTGGGCCCGCTACTCAAGGCCCACCTGCCCTTCCAGTCCCATCTTCCATGCTCCTCTAGATACAGCTCAGTCGGATTCCTCGCAGTGTCCCAAAGACAGCTCCGACTCTCCTGTCTTCGTGTCCTGAGTTTGGCGGCTTCCTCCTCCTACTGAAATTCAGTGGCCACTTCTCCCAGGAAGTCTCTCCTCAGCTCCTCACTCACCAGCGCTTTCGCTCCCTTTGACCTGTAAAATGCTATTTGTGCCATTTTCTTTTCTGGACCTTTTAAATCATTAAAGCAATACAACATTGAGGAAAGAGTTGAAAATGAAAAAGCAATCATCCATATGCCCATTTCAACAAGTGGTGAATTCACATCTGAGTGGGGTAAAGAGCACCTTGAGTGAAAAGAGGTATTCTTTACTAGTCCTTGCTGATCTGCATGCATATTTTTACATAATGGTAATCACAGCAAACAGACAACTTCATTTTCAGTTCTACCCAACATTTCCTCCATCTTCCTACAGTCTTTTCAAAGTTAAAGAAGTTTTACAAAGAGCTCAAAGTAAGTCCAAGTGTCTCGTTCAAGGGTGTCTCACAGGGTTGATCAATGGGAATTTGGATGGGTTTGGTTTCTAGCTGTCATATGCCAGAAGCTTTTTGAGTTAAAAAAGGGTATCTTAAGTTTTCTCTGGATAGCAAACTACCTCAACAAATATTTATTGGATGAATAGATAAGTAAATGGCGAGATGCAAACGATGAACATCTTTAGGCATAACTTTTTTCCGGTCAGCCATTTTCCTAGGATGTGTTTTCCTGGCTGCCGTCAGCCAAAGAACAATGATCCCTGGGGGGCAGCGCGGGCCACCGCACATTGCGGCAGACTGTTCTTTCAAAAACGGCCACATCGATGTATCCCGTCCCACACGCCGTGAGGTGTGACATCCCTCCGTTGAGAGGTGGGGTTTATGTTCCCTCCCTCTGACCTCGGTCAGTTCTTTGTAGCTTCTCTGATCAGCGGAACGCAGGGGAACAAACACAGAGCTCTCAAGCCTAGGTCAGAGAGGTAACATGCTTCTGTCCCCGCTCCTCCTTTTTCGCAAGGTTTTTGCCTTGGGACTCAGCCACCGCGTTATGAGGATGCCCAGGCCACCTGTGGACACTCTGTGCACATCACCAGGTAGGCCCCCAGGCAGCAGCCAGCAGCAGCCACTAGACGTGGGAATGAACCAGCCTTAAGCTGTCTCCCTGTGCCAGCCCCAGGCCTGTGGGGCAGAAAAGGGCCATCGCCACTGGGCCCTCTCCGAATTCCTGACCCCCGGAGAGAGAGACTGAATGATTATCATCATTCTGGGGTAATTTGTTACACAGCAGGAGTGACTAAAACACACTCGTAGCACCATGTTGTTTGTTCCTGGAGGGCTGTATCGATGGGCAGTGCCACCGGCAGTGGAGGTGGGGGGGCAGTCTCGCCACAACCTCCCGAGCCCTGGAGCTTGGTCTCTTTGTGGGCACTTACCCCATCGTCTCCACCACTCACCTCCTCTTCTAAACAGTGAGCCGCTGGAGGGGACACACCACAGCTCTGAGCAGGCACTTGGTAAGTGCTTGTACGTTTGTACGTTCGTTCAGAGTACGCATGACTAGGAAATGCACTGCAGACCACCCAGCCAGGAGGCACGGGCTGTGGCTGCGGACTAACTCGATGTCCTCATCAGAGAAAGCAGATTCCAGAGAAGCAGCTCAGGACATATGCCCTCTAGTCCAGGTAGATGCACACATGGAGAAAACACCCATGTTTCGGAGAACAGGGTAACGGGGTCCTGTGACCAGATCACAGCGCTCCCAGCCCTCTGCCCTTGCGTCGCCCCAGGACAGCTCCAGCTGGGAGGCCTGTGGTGCCACCAGTTTTGCATCTGACTGAGAAACTACTGGCAGGTGTGTATCTAGATGGCTCCCCTCCCTCCCTCACCCCTGCCACACACATACTCCTCACTCCTGAATGCTTTCATGGAGCCCAGCAAAGAGGGACGCATGGAAACCCAGAGTGGACCCCCTGGCCTGCCCTTCTGTGAGTTCAGATCCCACTGCTAATTGCCAACTTCTTGCTCCTCTTCTCTGCCACACTCACCCACCAGCCAGAAAGGTCTTTTATTGTGGAAAGCACACTCACTGAAAATTCCAGTCCTTTAAGTGAATTCTGTCTACTTACCCCAATGATTAATTCAACAAATATTTAGTGAGCACCTAATACACACCTGCCCTCAAGGACCTCAAGGGAGCTGTGGTTTCATAGAAATGGCCACCGCGCACAGGAGTTCCATCTGAGAGGGCTGCGGTTCTCCCTGGGCATCTGTTCTAGTGTCGTCCCACTGCCACACCTGCCAAGACTGGGTCAGAGGGCGGGCTGGCAATAGTCGGGATCCCTCTTTAACAGAAACTACTGAGGGTGGGTGTGTGGGAAGGGGTGTGCACGGGGACAGAGTTGTGAGGTGGGCAAAAGCATCAGATGACTCGGAGTGATACAGTAGCTTAAAGGAAAGAGTTGTTTTGACTACACAGGAAATACCTAGTGTCTAGTTTAAGGGACACTATTCCAGGACGTGGACTTTGCCTCCAAGTCCTGTCCAAGGCACTTGGTTTAAGTGGTGTCTAACCACCACTTTAAGGTATTTAACTCCAGGAATTTTCAAGATGGCATTAAAAAGAAATCAAAGAACTTGAACAGAACGTTGAACTGGAAGTGAAGTATTATAGTGACTGTATTTTGAAGCGTGGTTAACCTGAGATGGAAGCCATACTTACGTTAACTTTCTCAAACCACCAGGTTTGGGGGCTGGTGGCTTCAGTTCAGGCTTCTTTCCGCCAAGTCTCACGTTCTCGAGTTGGCTGGACTCCTCTGCCCCTCAGGCCGTCCAGCGGACGATACCCCTCCCCATTAGGAACACAAGGGCCTTTCTTTGCAGTTGGAGCTCAGTAAGCTAATGCCTGTATCCCGGGCCAAAACCATCACAGCGCGCAGGCTCCAGTTTACACACCACGTGCTGAGGAAGAACCGTGCCTGGCTGCTGCTCCTGCAAAAACAAGCTCTGCCCCCAACAGAGCAGATCACCACCTTCTGACTTTCCTCCTATGGGTCGCAGTTCATGAAAGCAGGGTCTGATTCAGGGTTGTTATTTTTTCCCTCTCGTTTAGAAATGGGAAAGGAAGGAGAATGTGTTTTCGTGGTTGACCAGAAAGCCCAGCCTCCGGGATACAAGGACGGTACTGTTTATGACTGGGCGAAGGCCAGGTCCGGGCTGGGGGGAGCAACAAGGGAGGGGGCCGCAGCCACAGCTGGGCTGGGCTGCCTGGGTCGGTGTGAGTGTCAAGGCCACGAGACAGTTGCTTTACAACAACGGGGCCGTCTCCTAGTTTTACACTAACATATTTTGAAAGACTTTTTAAAAGCCATTTTTTTCCACTACTTAAAAGCACTGCCATCCATATTCTCACGTTTAGCTTCTCAATGATCTCTGGTATGAGGAGTTATCTTTATCAGAAGTCACAGGGTAAAAAGTTAACTGCCCTGCCCCACCAGTGACGAAGCTCAGTCCTTCCAGTTACAGCCCATCGAGGCCACTGGCTGTGCTGGTTAGACAGACTTTGGCATACTCATTTTGTTGTGGAGCATAGGAAAATTTACCTATAGCTTTAAATTCCACCCACAGCGGTGCCCGCGGTTGTTTGTGACTTTGCTATGAAGTATCTTTGGGGTCACTACTGTCCCAGATGGACAGGGTCCTGGAGGCACACAAAGTCAAGGTGTTAGGGACATGCCACAACCAATTCCATGTACTCTTGGGGGTCTTCCATAGTGCACTGGGGTGCAGCCCATGCCCATCTGGCTGTATAGGACTCTTCTTCCTGACCCCAACTGAGGTGCCACTGCTGCAGAATCCATGACTTGTCCCCCGTCAGTGTAGCCCATTCACTGTGGAAATGAAATTACTGCTCGCCATCAGGGATCAAATCAGAGACGTGACTCACAGCTAACGCCTAAGAATCCTGTAGACTTGGCAGGAAGCCCCCGCCGTACCAGTGCGAGATGTGGCAACGTCACCGGGGCCAAGGTGCTGACCATGCAAGCCCCTCTCACTAAGTGTGCAGACAAGTCCCCGCACAGGTCCTACCCAGGAGCCTTCTTGCCAGAGAGCTCGGCCCTCTGCTGCCTATCCTCACACACAGTGTAGGGACAGATGGGATAGAAGCCACCAGGAGAAGTAGGTGAACCAATAGCTTCTCCCATCCCTCACTCTGCAGCATTTGGGACAAGGGGCTGCTAAGTGCAATGGCCCCACCCCAGTGCTCCATGGAAGACCCCCAAGGGTACATGGAATTGGTTGTGGCATGTCCCTAACACCTTGACTTTTCATGCCAGTGTGCCTGGCTGCTCAAAAAGTGTCCATCCTTCAAAGAGGAGAATGCAAGCCTTTCTCAAAAAATAGCCTTAAGTCTTCATCAAGTCTTCTTCAATAGCAGGACAGCTCAAACTAGTAAAAACCGCAATTATTTTATGAGGATGAGGCAAGATATAGGACACACTGTTAGAGAGACTAGAAGTCACTTCTGAACCCATTCATATGACTGCTGAGTGCCAAAAACAGGGCACAGATCACCCCGGGGGAGAAATGACTGCCAGCTGGAGCAGTCAGGACCAGCTCCAAAAAGTAGCAGGTTTAATTAGAGTGAAGTCTCGGGCAGGGGTGGGCTGTGGAGGGCCTCGGCATCCCCAGGGAGCGATCCGGATGACCAGGAGGCAGCATGCAGGGAGCCCGGCAAGGAGCAGCCGGCACCAGCTGCAGCCAAGGGCCTGGATGGATGAGGCTAGCTTGGGGCCAGATTGCGGAGGGCTTTAAATGTCAGGCTAAGGAATTCATCAGGGGAACGAAATGATCAAACAGGTGTTTCAGGAAGATGAATTTGCAGAGAATGTGCAGGATGAATTGGAAAATCTGGAAGCATGGCAACAGTTAGGAAGCTGTGAGATTAATTAGGCTGCTGTAGTAGTCCTGTGTGAGTTGATAAGAGTGTAAATGAGCACAGTGGCAGCGGCAATGGAAAGGGACAGCTGCAAGAAACACTGTTAAGAAAGAATGGATGAGGTTTGCTGCCTGATTGGATTGGGGACCCAGGGAGCTCAAGGAATCAAAGATGACACCAGAGTTTTGAGCGTGGGCAACTGCTAATACAATGAATGGAACAGGGATGTTAGACAAGGGAGCTGGTTTCAGCAGATGTGAATTCCATTCCAGACGAGGGTCTGCGGGCATCTGAAATGTCTGACAGGTCACAGGAAATGGAACACCAGAGCTCAGGGGAGACATTTCGGTCGGTGCTGAACTTGAGAGTCAAGTGCAGAGAAGTGATAAATGGAGTTGTGGGATGAATGAGGTCTCTGAGGAAAAGCATAATACAGTGAAGCAGAGGCGCAAAGATTGGCCTTTGAGGAACGCTGCACTTAAACGCTGCAAAGCTGAGTTTAGACGTGCCATCCGCATGCTGCATGTCCTCACCATTAAAACATCAGTGTAAGGTGTGTATCACCTGGAGAAAGGCAAGCAACACAGCATTTTTATGTCTCAGTAGGATCTACATTACAAACACCTAACTATGCCCCTAAAACAAATTTGGCTGACATCAAAGTTGGTATTCAGAGAAAAAAGAATAAATGATACAGTGAACACAATCCAGAAGATTAGTGGATTTGAGCCCACAGGATGAGTCAAGCAATGTGAACTTGTGAAAAATATCCTATCAGTAACATTTAATTAGAGAAAAGTAGGTATTTACTCATTGTAATACAGGACCAAGAAATTTACCATATTTTCTGTGCACTGTTCCTGAAATGTGAATTTTTCATGAAGGCTCTATTAAAATACAGGCTGGCTCAAACATCTGTGAAGATAAGTTAATACAGGGAAGCTACCCACTAGACTTAGCGTGCACACAAAGTATCTTTTCTTTTTTATGCATAGTCTTTTTACATGTATAGAGTATACTGTAATTCTTAAATTTTTAATATTTTATTGCTTATGCTATGACAGTTGTCCCATTTTTTCTCCCCTTTATTCTCCTCTGCCCTGTACTCACCTCCCATCAGCATTCCCCCACCTCAGTTCATGTCCATTGGTTGTACATACAATAAGTTCTTTCAACCCAGACAAGTGCTCTCTGACTGTGAATCAAACTGGTGACCCTTTGGTTTACAGGTCGGCGCTCAACCCACTGAGCCACACCAGCCAGAGCTAGTATGTTGTATTTCTGATGATCACTTAAAAAAATAAAAGATTCTAGCTTTAAGTTTTTGGACTAAAAGCTGCCTTAAGTACTATACATTTTTTTATGTATTGCTAATGTTTTTCTCCTTATTGCTTTTAATCAAGAATATGCATCTGGCCCTGGCTGGTATAGCTCAGTGGATTGAGCACGGGCTGGGAACCAAAAGGTTGCTGGTTCGATTCCCAGTCAGGGCACATGCCTGGGTCACGGGCCAGGTCCCCAGTGTGGGGAACACAAGAAGCAACCACACATTGATGTTTCTCTCCCTCTTTTTCTCCTTCCCTTCCCCTCTCTCTAAAAATAAATAAAATCCTAAAAAAAAAGAATATGCATCTGAATAGTCTAGCAGTAAAGTAACTGTTCTTCCAGGACACCTTTAATAACTATTGAAATAACAGACTGAGCCTTTAATACGTCCTTACATTGAACATGTTTAATCGACATTTTCTTCCAAAACATCATAGCAAACATAGTAACATGCACCAAAAGCTGTTGAAAGATAGAAACATCCTTTCCTGTGGACATTCGACTTTAAAAAAACAGAAACAACTTCTTTAAACAGAGAATTTACCAAAAAAAAAATCACACAAAGTGGGCTGCACACATAGCGCTGACATGCAGTTACTGAGAACACACCGGTTTTAGGAGCTCCCAGGCGACGGAAACAGAATGTCAACCCAGAAAGCATCTGCGACTGCTGGCCGGCCTGGGGGACGCCACACACACGCACGCAAGAAAACACCGATGGGCAGTCGAGCACACTTACAGACCCGGTACCTGCTCACTCTCCAGGTTAGAACACACCTAAAAAATCTAAACGTAAGAAATCATATGATCTTAGAGGGAACCCTTAGAATCATACATACGATATTATGGAATTCAGCCTTTAAAAACGGAGGCTACAGAGATGGGCCTCTGAGAAAATTCTCCTATCTGACGTGAGTTATGGAAACCAAAGCAGTAGTCTTCTTGGTGTCCTCAGCTTCATAATAAGACATGAATAGTTAATTTTGTCAGCTACATTGAACCCAAGAGCTGACTTTCTAAACACAATCCTGTCAAACTTCTTTCAATTATATTTTAAAAACACACAAGAATTAACACATTACTTAGAAGTTGATCTCATTTTTAAAATGTGGGCCCTGCGCTGGTTTGCCAAACACTGGGGGAAGATAGAGATTAAAACATAAAAAGAATGTTAGCGACTTGCTTGTTTCTTTTGAAATATTTATACTACATAATGTAATTGAAAGCCAGTTTTTGCGGGGAAGAATGAGGTAGATGATTCTTATTTGGAAGTTAAAACAAAGAAGGCCTCATGTTTATTGAATTAAGTGGCAACTGAATGGTTCTGGGTCACCAACAATCTGAAAAGCTGCAGCTTTGCAGGCAACTGAACAGCCTGAGATGTGGCTCGAACCTGACGGCGGTGTCCCTCCGTGCGGGAGATACAGGGTGCGCTTTCACAAGGAAGGTTTAAAACAGGCAATTTTTTGTTAAAGCTAGGAGTCTGTAACACGTACACACAATGCACCATAAAGCAAAGGGGTGGTGACTCGGAGATGCTTCCACTCAACTGCTGATCCAGCCAAACACAAGTCCAAATGTTCGGACTAAACGATCCACTATTCGCCAAAAATCCACAAAATATTCACACCGGACAGACCAAGATTAACTCTCCTACAAAGAAAAAGAGAAGTGTCAGTAGCACTGATTGCCAAGCATTGAAGGGCTTTTCACAAATAACTAAAACAAGAAGCACATGTTTAACTGCTGATGTTTAATGTCGCTCTGTAATAAGGTACGGCACACACACGGTGTATCAGGTGAATTCCAGCAACAGTAACTACTTTCTTAACTGTGCTTAGATCCCGAGTTTAGAATAAACAGAGAGTGTTGAAATTTAATTTTTCAGCAGACCTCAAGAACTGCTATATGAGACAGAATTTTACCTATCCGCCTCGAATTAGGAATTTTCTAATTATTAGAGATGCTTTAGTGGATTTGCATCTGGGTAAGCCATACTGCGTATAATAAAAAGAAAAATCAGCTTCTGCTGCAGAGAGTACTGTCACTGTATTCAGAGTACGAGGGGAGGAGAGGAGGGCTGTAAGAGAGATAAATCCCTCATCTAACAGAGTAAGAAGTCAACCAACTGTGTCCAACACAGAAGAGTCAAGAGACAGCTGCGTACCTGTTATTCGGAACCACGGGAGGAACGACAGGGAAAGGCTATGGGAGTTTCAAGTGGAAGTGGACTTGGGTAATACAGAAAACTGCTTCTTTCTGTCAGAAACTCTCAGCACTCTATGATTCAGCACACAAACTTTTAGCACTAAAATTATGAGTATGTACCTATTTTGATAAAAAAATTAAAAATATGTATTACAAATTGCCCTTCATAAAAGGTTATTTCTATCAACTATGTCTCCCTGTCGCTTCATTCCCTCATCAACACTGCAAATGATAAATTGCATTGATAGAAAAATGTTTTAATTTGGGCTTATTTGTATACAAGGCTAAGCATCTTTTCCTGTTTATTACCATTTGCCCGACATTTTCTATGAAAAAGTCTTTCATGTCTTTGATCATTTTTCTTTTCTAATTAACTTACATATGCTCTTTATATATGAGAAATATTAACTTAGATTTGCTGTATGTGTTGCGATTATAATGCTTTGTCTCAGTTTATCATTTAGCTTTAAACTTTATTTATGGTGCCTTTCACTGAACAGAACGCTTAAACGACTGTGTGGTGGGTTCTGTCCAGATTTCTCTCCCTTTTGGAAGTAAAACATTCAGCTCATTCCAGTAATGGCACAAATATGCGGCATTAAATTGAAAATGTTTTCCGATCAACCTGCTGATTCATGGGCACGATTCCACACTGACTGTATTTGAGCCACTCACTATTTCCTCTAAGAGAGAAGACAGTAGTTTTTCACCATTTGATTGTGTTAGAATACACTAAAAAGTTTAACCAATCATTTTTTAAAGTTAATTTAAAAATTAACTTTATTTTATTTGGCTTAATTTTATTTGGGTTAAGAAAACCCAAATAAATAAAACACAAAGTAGTCTTAGAAAAGTTTCATTGTAAGTTGCACATTTAGAGAGATAAGCATTTCAAAAACTATTAATTTTTTGCCTCTTAGTGAATTACTGTCCCACTGAGTATTTTAATAAAGTTTTTACATTTTTATGCATATGACAAATTGTACATGGCGCGCAACACACGCTTCATGCTATTGTATCATGGCAAATGAATTATATATCAAAATACCAATTTGGATCTATAGAGGAAAAGATAAATTTTCAATTGAAACCAAAAACTAAAAATTCATTATTTAAAATATTTCTAAACTAATTCTTCACTTCAAAGGAACCTTCCAGAAATTCTGTTAGGTGAAGAATTACAAACAATGTATTTATAGCATACTCCATCCTCCAAATACATAGGTATGTATATGCTTTACAACGAAGTACTGCTAGAAATTTTAGGGCAAAAATCTGTATTTACTGACATAGAAGAATGTCAAAGATATACCATCATGTTAAAAGGCAGGTCACAGACGAATATGGTTGGGTCCAATATATTTAAAAAAAATAGAAAAACAAAGCCGAAATCAACTTATTCCCAGAAAGTGGTCTGGAAACACACACTGGAAACTGTTAGCACTTGGCACCTCCAGAGAGAGGGAAGAAGAGCGACAGAGCCGATCGATCAGCAGGGAATTTTCAAATTCTAGTTTAGACACAGGTGTATGTTTAAACATTTCTAAACTGCGCATGCCTCACTGTGTAATTAAAAAAATAAAAAACCATGGAGTTTAGAAGTCTCACAAAAGTGACACTACTCATCTTTTTATAAGATAAATATCTATCTTTTACGTTAAAATACGTAAAAGAAGGTGGTTAACATTCCTATTTGTTTATACATTTGTTTACATCTCTTTAAGTCTTCGCCCCTCGTATGCTGGACAGCAGGAGCCGGGCTTTCTCTCGAGCAGCACGGCCCAGCGGAGCAACAGTGTGGCGTGCGGCTCAAATGCCAGCCACACGTATGACTTTACATTTTCTAATAAACACCTTAAAAAGTTTAAAGAAAGGTAAAAACAGGTGGAATGAATTTTAATTATGTATTTCATTTCACCCAATATACCCAACATATTATTTCAACATTTAATCAATACGCAAACTTATTAATGTGGTATTTTACTTCTTTTCGGTACTAGATCCTCGATTTCTGGTCTGTGTGTTTCACACTTACAGCACACCTCAGTCTGGGGCTGGTCATGCTCAGTGCCACCTGTGGCTGGCGGCTGCTGCATAATGTCGTTCTAGAACACGTGTAAGCCAGGACACCTAAACATCCTGTAAAGAGGCATGCGTATCGGAGCTGGAATGGACCCCAGCTGTTTTCTACCGCAGGCACCTCCCTTTACATTTTCTTAGCCTTAGGTTACTTAGTGAGGGCAGAGCTGGACCCGGAACCCAAGACTGCATACTCCCAGACCTCGTAGTACTAGGTTTCCCCAGCTCTAGCTGGGGTCCACTTACTTCAATTATTATCTGACACACTAAAGTTTAGAATCACCAAAATACCAAGAGAGCAATTTTGAATTTATTATAACAGTCCATGAGCTTTATTACTAAGTATTTAGAATGAACAAAGTAGACAATTTCAGTTTTCTAGCCTAGTTAACAATATTATCGAATGGCAGCCGACTCCGTCTCTCTGGAAGAATACCCTGTGCAGAGCACAGTGTTTGAAACGGCAAGGCTTGGATAAAAGCAGGCTCCAGTTTGGCGTTGTTTCTAAAGTGGCGAGACCCTGACACAGATCTCAGAACTGTTCCCCTGGGGACACAACTGTTAAGGCCAATGATGTGGTCCAACTGCCTTTTCCCCAACAGGGAAATGGACATTATGAAGAATTAATGGACTTGCCCAAGATAGCAAATCCACGTTAATATTCATCACATTTAAACAGAGTATGTAAGTTAACTAGAAAAGAAAAATATAGAAAATAGTCAAAAACACAAAAAAAGCCCTTGGCTGGTGCAGCTCAGTGGACTGAGTACAGGCCTGCAAACCAAAAGGTCGCTGGTCTGATTCCGGTCAGCGCACACGCCTGGGTTGTAGGCCAGGTCCCCAACTCAGGGTGTGCAAGAGGCCAGCATTCGATGTTTCTCCCTCTCTTTCTCCTTCCCTTCCCCTCTGTCCAAAAACGAATAAATCTTAAAAAATACACACACACACACACACAAGACTTTTTCATAGAATGGCATCATACAAATGATCAATAAACATGAAAGGCGCTTAGCCTCATATATGAACTAGCCCACATTAAAACATTTTCCGATCAAATTCAGATTTATCATTTGCAGTGTTGGTGAGGGCATGAAGAAAAAGAAAACATTATTGATAGAAATTACCATTTGTGAAGGGCTTTTTGTAATGTATATTTTTAATTTTTTATTGAAATGAATACTTATAATTTTTAAAAATCATATACTTTAGTATAGTCTGCAAACATTAATTAAAACTCAATATAATTAAGATGTCTTTTTTGTACAATAGCTTACTGTATTAAGATATTTTAATTATTAAAAAAAGACAATACCTGCAAGGATAGTAAGAGTCGAGTTTGTGATAAGTTCCTCATTTACAAATTTATTTCTATGTTAATTTAGCATTAATATTTGTATTTTAAAGAAAGATTTTTCTTAAAATAAATCACAATACCAAAAGCAAAAAACAAAAACAAAAAAACATATACTGTTACAAGTTTATGACAGAAATAAGCAGTTCCCTGTTTCCCTCGAGCCCCCTTCCCAGAGACAACCACTTGAAACTCCTACACAATCTTAATAAAGGAAGCAAGCAAATCAATAAATAAAGTACTTGTGTTTTTAAAGCATAAATACCTACCCAAGCATTCCTGACTCTTTGGTCTTTATGATATAGAGGAACATCAATAATGTATGAAACATATTATTTCGGCCCTGGAACAAAGACAGAAAGGCAAGATTTAAACCAAACTGGGCAAAAGATTCAGTCTGATAGGTAAATGCAGATCCTATCAATTCACCTTCTACAAACTCAGAATTCCAAGTAATTCAGATTCTCATTCATTCATTAAACGAAGTGCCTACTTTGTGCTAGAAAGTGGCGATATTGCAGTGAATAAGGCAGAGAGGATCCATGTAGTCGAGGAGCTTCAAGTCTAGTAGACAGGCAGACAGCAGACTCAGAATTACAGAAAGTGTGATGAGTGATAAGGGCTGGGGGAGGGTGCCATGGGGACACACGCAGGCCTCTAACCCAGACTGGTGAGGCAGGGAATGCCTCCTCGAGGGAAAGATTAAGTTGAGACCTGAGAGATGAGCAGAAAGTGAATGGACCGGGAAGTTTCCACACAGGGGAGCAGCAGGTCCAGAGGCCCGGCAGAGAGCGACTGTGAGGCTGGTGCCCTGTGCACTGCGCTCAGAAAGTGCTCCATCCCCAAAATTAACAGCATAGACACAGTGTGGGGGTTGACAAACTTTTAATGACACTTCAACTTTATGTAATAACAGTGTAAGTAACATGTTAGACATAAATTTATCTATAAGTGACGATAGGCAGCATTTTGCAAGCCCTAAAATCAAACAATTATATGTAATTTCTGATCTGTACACTAGTTCCTTAGATTTCCAATTCATTGTTTAACTTGTTCCTGCTTACTCCAATTCAGTGATTTTACTCAAGAACCCAAGGACATGTAATTTTTTTAAAGACTGTTTCTTAAAAAAAAATTTGCATGGGTACTCAAAGGAACTTCAATGGCCCAAAATACTTACATACAAAATTGAAATACTAAACTTGAAAAAAATGAAATTCATATTCTTTCTTGGGAATCCGATGGAGAACATATTTATGATTACAGTCAAGGTAAAATTTCTTAGTAAAGACGCTACTAACAAAAATAACTGCAAAGGTCATCGAAGGAACTGATGTTTGCAACCAAGAGTAAAATACCTGGGTAGAAGTGTAAACTGGTATAATAACCCTTTTTATAAAGCAGTTGATATATAATTTAAAAGCCTTTTCCAAATTAAGCATATAATACTTTTATAGTTAAAAAAGGGGATATGCAAGAAACACATTTTCCCTAATTTAGAAAGTTTATGTATTCCATAAACAAGAGGTTCTAATTTTAAAAATATTATCAAAGAAGTCATCCGTGACATTCCATTATAGCAGCTTCCACATTTAGAAGTACCTTTGGAAGATTGTAGACGTGACGCTGGTAGATTAGCTCATAATGGGGAGGGTTGATGGCACTCTGATAAATGCAAAAAACATTCTCATTTGTCACATCTGTAAAGGAAATATGCTACGTGAAAAAACAAGCAAAACCGCTAGATATACTTCATGTGAAAGGCTCAATGCATTCTTTCAGGAGAGGCTTATACCTGGTTTATTTGGTGTCTGAACGAAGTGCTGAGAAGTAAAAGTTTTCCCGTCAGGGTATTTAGGATGAGGAGGTAATCTGGAGTCGAGGTAGGTGCAAAACACATGCATGATGATCTAAAAATGAGGAAACAGTTTTTCAAAGTCAGCGTGAAAATCTATCACGGATGTAGCCCTTTAAAAACATCTGTGTTTGTGACTCCAATTTTAAGACTTTTCCATAAAGAGAGAATTAGCAAAAATGCTTTTAAGTGGTTGTAAGATGAAATCTGTAAAATGAAAGATAAAAGATATTCCCGGTTTTTGGTTAAGTGGATCATTCACACCCATATAGTTAGTGAACAGCAAAACCAAGATAAAATACACATCTATTCAGTTCTGAATTTGAGTATCAGCATTTAAAACTTCATTTTCACACATAACAGTCACTATAAAAAAATAAAAAATATGGTTTAAAAAACTCTTAAATGCTCCAAAACTTGATAGTCTTTGCTCTTGTAAGTCCAATCCTAGGGGTCTTTCTCAGAGTAGTGACCCCAAACAAAGGAATGTGCACCATGACCATCCTCGCAATGTTATCTAAGACAGAAAAAACAAACTTCCTTCCCCGCCACATTTCTCAGACTTTTAGGTCCAATATAGGAGAACAGTTAAAATGACAGAGTGTAATAATGAAAAAACTACTTAAACACTGTAAAAATGAAAAAAAAAATATATACAATTTTACATATACGATGGTTACAACTATGACTAAAAAAACATAAAAAATAGCACAATCAAGTAAATGAATAAAATAAACCAAAGTAGTAATACTTGTTGGGTTAAGATATTGGTAAAATTTTAATTAAAAGAATTTTTTAATCCTCTCCCAAGGATACATTTATTGATTTTAGAGAGAGAGGAAGGGAAAGAGACAGAGACAGAAAGAGAGACAGACAGAGACAGAGAGAGAAACATCACTGTGAGAAACATCAGTCAGCGAGCTGCCTCCTGTACGCACCCTGACCAGGCACCGAACCCACAACCTAAGTATGTGCTCTGATATGAATTAGGCCAGTGACCTTTTGGTGCATGGGACAATGCTCCCACCAACTGAGCCATATCAGCCAGGGTCAGTTTTAATTTTTTATTTCTACCTTAGTTTCTAAATCCTTTTTAATTCTTATTTTGATAGTGGAGGAATAAAAACACGTAAATCCAACTAACAAAACTGAAAACACAACTGGAGACTTACCGCGGAATCAGTGGGCAGGTCCGTATCCCACTTGCGTCCTTTGAAGTCGCCACCTCTATTCCATCGAAAGGAGCTCATACAGCCTCCCTGAGAAAGTTCTGTAGCAACGAAGGTGAAATAAAAACTAAGACTGTGCAAAATGAAGGGAAAAAAGACTAAGGGGTTATAATAAATGAAGCATATCATTTTAAAAACCTGATCAAAAGACCCATTACATAGAGAAATATAAGATGTAAAAGATTAACTTAAACATCACCAGAAGAATGAATCATATAAATCCAAAATGCGAGATTAGACTAATGTTCTGGATTCTTAAAAAAGTCCATGTCATGGGAGAAGGTGGCAGACTGTTCTAGACAAAGAGACGAAGAACAAAGAACAACCCCAATACATACAATGAGTGAACCTACACTCTACCCTGGTTAGGAAAAAAGGTATATAACATTCTCTGGACAATTAGGACATTTAAATATGAACTGTTGTATATTAGACAATATTATAGAAATATTTTTAA
>CM052549.1:67990619-68071082 GCA_028533065.1 Trachops cirrhosus
AATACTTCATGTATAATTTGTATATATGTGCACACACATACATACTTTTTTTTGATATATAAATGTCCTGCTATCTATGAGGCAATCTTGCCAAAAAATTGTAACCTGAATTTTCAGGACATACGAGAACAGAGAATCATGTAAAACTACACCATGGGGATGCATTCAGCAAAATCCACACCAGGAGAAACACTATAGAACAAATGATACGGTTCTTTCAACAAATGAGGTGCAAAGAAAAAAAAGGGCGATGGGAAACCTATAGCTTAAAAGAAACCTAAATAGAGCAACCAATCACCACATGTGATAATCTGGATCCTAATTCAAACAAACAATATGAAAAAAGTAATTACACATTTTAGATGTTTGGAAATTTCTACATAGACTGTTTATTTCATGGTATAAAGAAATTGTTAAAAAATATTAGGTGTAAAGCCCTGGCTGGTGTAACTCAGTGGATTGAGCGCGGGCTGCGAACCAAAGCATCGCAGGTCTGATTCCCAGTCAGGGCACATGCCTGGGTTGCAGGCCAGATCCCCAGTGGGGACCACATGAGAGGCAACCACACATTGATGTTTCTCTCTCTCTCCTTCTCCCGCTCTTCCCCTCTCTAAAAATAAATAAATAAAATATTTTAATAAAAAAAGAAAAAGAAAATTGATCTAGTCAACTTGAAAAATACCTCAGTAAAATTAATTTAAAAAAAAGAAATAGACATAAATCACTGTATAAGTTTAAGGCATACAGCATAATCATTTAATTTACATCTATCGTGAAAAGTATTTGAATAGTTTTAAAACTTTTGATGCTTACTTTCAAATTGCTTTCTAAAGAGATTTTTACCATTTAATGCTTTGCCTTATCCATGATAAAAGTGCACCAGCCATGGGCTAGAACCAGTCTTTTCATTTCTGTCAATTTGGTGTATTGAAAATGGTGTTTACTAGTTCAATTTCATTAACATTTTCTTCGATTTACCAGGGAGACTAAGCTGTTTTTCACATTTAACAAACCATTTTGTATTTCTTTGTCCAATTAATTTTTGTTGATTTCCCTTTGGTATAGTCCTATTTTTACTGATTTGTAAATTATGTAATCTCTCAGTCTTTTTTGTTGTTGGTCTCCGTATCAGCTAAAGAATCACTTGGATTAAAAAAAAAATTAGGTGTAATAGCATGGCTATGTTTTTTAAAGGTCTTGTGTTTTAGAGATATGTAGAGATATTTAGGTATGAGGTGATAAGGGTACGCGGGATTTGCTCCAGATGGTACAGGAAGAGAGAGGAGGATGGGGACAGAGCAGAGGTTGCCTGGGGGCTGATGGTCGTCGGGACTGGGCGCTGTAAAGAGGGTTGAACGCACTGCGGCGTCTAGTTTCATGCACATCTGATTCTCCTTATACACAAAGATTTTTAAAGTCATGATAAACACTCATTCCTGAACATTACTCAAACCTAGGGGAAAGAAGGGGGTACCCCAACATTTTCAAATTAAGGTTTACAATGAATCAGCAGAGTGAAATACTATTTCTAAAACCTGTTTTAGCTATGAGAACATTTTACAGAGTTTACCCACATAAACACAGAGAGGCAAAAGAGAGAGCATGGGAATGCCAGGGAGGCCAGCTTCCCACTTCCCAAGTCGGCCTGCTTAGGTCACGTCCCCCTCCCCGGAAGTGATCGGAAGATAACAGAAATATAAAAAAGGAGCATAATAAATATGACACAAAAATTGAAAGAAATGAGTCGACTTGCTAAAATTATAAAGAATGCCCGAGGGCACCCATTCTTGGTAGTTTAAGAACAGAAAATCATGGGGCTGGGGAGAGGTACAGGGCTGAGGGGGGTGGGGGGAATGGGGACACCGTAACTGAACAACAATAAAAAATACAAATAAAAGTAGAGGAAACAAAGGAATGGAAAATGAATGAAATATTCACTTGAGCCCATTTAGCTCATTTTTAAGTTTCTCTATATAGAACAAGATTATTAACTAACATATTCAAGACTAAGTATGCTATTTTGACAATTCTTAAGCATATGAAATATAAATCCAAAAACTACTCAAGTATAAGCCTTAGTTAAGCCATAAATACATTTTTATGAAATATAAGATCATACTTATATTTTATAAAAATGAAATGGTACTTTTAATTTTAAAAAAATTTACTGATTTTAGACAGAGAGAGGAAGGGAAAGAGAAAAGGCAGGGGAGACAGAGAGAGGAGAGAGAAACACTGATTTGCTGTTCCACTTACTTATACATTTACTGGTTGATCCTTGCATGTCTCCTGACCGGGAATCGAACCTGCAACTTTGGTGTATCTAGACGACACTCTGATCAACAGAGCTATCTGGTCAGGGCCGATATTTTAATTTCAAAAAATTTTTTTTCCCCTGTTACATTTATAAAATCTCAAAGTAGTAAAAAAGTTCTCATTTTGACCCTCTTCAAAGCAATAGTTACCTTTGATCCTTTCAAATAAGTATTCCTGATTTGGGGTAAGGTCCAGATACTGCACGATCGTGTTCAGGGTGGGGATGAGAGGTGCTTTGACCAGAGCAGCTTGTTTCAAGCTGGTAATGCTG
Organism: Trachops cirrhosus; assembly: GCA_028533065.1. NCBI lineage: Eukaryota > Metazoa > Chordata > Mammalia > Chiroptera > Phyllostomidae > Trachops > Trachops cirrhosus. The sequence goes on from CM052549.1 coordinate 67,993,207, forward strand.
GCCTCTGTTAAAAAGAAAACACGTGGAGCACCTTATTATTTACGTGGGTCTCTAAAAAAACTTAAAATGTTCTTCCCTCAATAGGTGTTGAAGGAAAAGAGGACAGCATTAATAGTTTCTCTTAACAATTTACATTATCTACTTCACTTACAACTTATTTTACCATTTCCAACAAGGTGGCCAGATCTCCCCCCCCCACCCCCTCCCTCTTTCTCTCTCTCCACAAAGGCAGCAGCCAGATCCACTCTGGAAGATCTATAAATAATATACAAAAGATATAGGAAAATAAAAGAAATAGAGTCCAGCCATAAAAGCAATATTGGAGAATACTTATCAGAATAGAAAGAACAGGAGGGAAAAACAGTAACAAAACAGTATGACTTCAACTTAATTAGAAATACGTATATATATATGTACCATATTTCCTCAAAACAGCATCACTCCAATTCAATTAGAAATACGTACATATATATGTACACTAATTCCTCCACTCCTAAATATGTACTTTTCATATTCTTAAACTATGGGATAACCTACAATTGAAATATATATAGTTAGTATCACAGTATTTTTCTTTAAAAATAACAACTGGTTGTGACTAAATTGACAGTAGTCATCTCTGAAAGTAGAATTGTGGGTAGCGGTCTTCCAGTACTTTTGCACGTTTCAAATCTCCGGCGTGAACACAGGCGTATTGCTTTTGCAGTTACAAAGCAATGTCATTCTTTCTTTAAAAAGCGCATCCTGCGGCACTGACACAAGCTACGTGGATGAAACTTGAGAACATGGTTACATTAAGTGAAAGAGGCCAGTCACAAGGACGACACACTGCACGGTCCCGTTTACACGGAATACCCAGGGGCGGCCTGTCTACAGAGACAGAAAGTGGTTGGTAGTTGCCGGGGGCTGGGGAGTGGGTGGCGGTGCAGCCCTGGGGTGCCCGCTAAAGGACACGTGGGGTTTCTTTCTGAAATGATGAAACAGCCTGAGATTGATTACGTTAATGGTTGTACACTCAAACCTTGGAATGGTAGACTACTTTATATGGGTAAAATGTATGGTAGGTAAATTATATTTCAATAAAACTGTGTTATAAAAAACTACATTATAGACATTTAGTTTTCTCTTCACCTCAAGATAACAAAGGCAGCTGTTAAACAACCCATACAGACATTTTCCACTTGGCAGATTCATGAAGGTGCGTCGAACGCTGGGCTGTTCCCACATACCTCCTATCTGCAGCTCCGGACAACCCATGCGTCTCATCTGTGTGCTGACAGACTCGGTCTCTTGTACGAGTGGCACTAATATTGTCTCATTGATCCACTGGGAAAAAATGAGGTAACGGTTTTGCATACATAATTCCAAAGCATTTCTCAAGTAATTATTCATAAGACTCTAGTAAGATTTTTTTACTCTCGTGTACTTACACACTGACAAAGTGTGAGAGGACGGTAGCAGGAGCTACCTGAAGCCAGCGAGAGTTCCACAAATATGCTATTCGAGTACATTCTTAAATCACATATGCCTGTTTGTTTTTGAAGGGAATATAAAACTTTCAGTCATATGTTAAGATTTTCTTAAGTGGTTCCTTCTGTGCTTATTACACTTAAGCTAAAAGAATAAACTTCAGTTAACACTGCTAGGGTAATTATTCATACATTTATTCATGTAGTGTTTATATTGGTTTGCAATTAGTAACACACTTTTTTTTAAATTCTCACCCAAGGACATGTTCACTGGTTTTAGAGAGAGAGGAAGAGAGAGAAAAGAGAGAGAAACATTAATTGGTTGCCTTCCTATGTGCCCTGACCAGGGACTGAATCTGTAACCTAGGTATGTGCCCTGACTGGGGATCGAACCTGCAGCCTTTTGGTGTATGGGACAACGTTCCAACCAATAGTCATTTGGCCAGGGCAAGAGTTTTTATTTTTAAAAGCCATCCAGGCTTCTCATTCAAGAAAGTAGGCTGCTATTTTTTACCACTCCCTCTTGATACAATATTAAATTATAATAAAAGAAATGGAAAAGGAATACAAGTGATTTCAACATATTTCTAGAAGGTGCAGAATGAGTGAATGCTGCAAGGTGAAACAGCGGAAGAAGCCTGGCCTTTACAGAATCTACGTGCAGACACCTGCAGTGGAGGGGGGGCCACTGGCCCAGGGGTCACACAGGCTCCACGGGATGGGGGAAGGGGCGGGGCTGAAACGAGGGGACTCGTTCACTCTGTACACGGAGGAAGTGGCCTTCCCAACCTCCAGGCTAAAGGTAGAGAGGGTTCTTCTTTAGAAAAATCGAAGAAATTGATTCAGTTTGACATAATTTCATGCATATATTATCTTCTCTAACTGAATTTTTCTGAGGGCAAAGACCTCATTTTTGCTTCCCTTACTTTTCTGGATACACAATAGACTCTGACAGAAAAGTTCTTTGAAAAATAAAATTGAGAGGCTGGAGAAGGGAAGAAGGCCACACTGTTCGGTTATCTCCTCAGAAGACCTGGGTTACTAAACAGGGGACGGAGAGATCCCTTAAACATGGACACCATGAGGTAAACGTCACGTGCCACTCACACTGCATGTACAGTAATTCTGCTGTCTGGCTAACAATTAGCACCTCCAGCGGGTATTCTAACAACACACTTTGTTATCAGGAGGCACGAACACTGTCCAAAGTGTAAGGTCAAACTTACGTTTCTGAACTTGGCTGTCCATGAATCCATATGATCAAGAAGTTGTCTATTCATAGTCACTCTTGCCCAAACCTATTAAAAATGTTTAAAATGAACAATCAATGAAGAAAACATCTTGCCAGAAGTCAGTCATTCTTTCCCCCAACCTCAAAAATATATGGGATACTTTGAAAAAAATTCACAAACATCAATAATAATCTAATATTCCATAATTTTCTTATTATGCACTTATTGCTTTGCATGCAGACATCCTTAAAATTCCTTAAGTTGGTATGTTTAATGAACATTCTTCTTGCTTTTAAGAAGAAAATAAAAATCCTGTTCTGATGAAGTCCCAGACTGTCAAACATTCTTATCTACCTAATATATATATATATATATATATATATATATATATATATATATATATATATATAAAATCCTCACCCAAGGATATATTTATAGAGAGAGCGAGGAGGGAGGGGAGAGAGAAACATCGATGTGAGAGAGAAACACTGATCTGCCGCCTCCCATACGTGCCCCGACCAGGGACTGAACCTGCAACATCTCTGGTGCACAGGATGACGCTCCAGCCAACTGAGCCGCTTGGCCAGGGCCTAAATATATTTTAAAAGCAAGAGTCTTGTATATGTTAAGTACAAATTGTTATTTAAGATAGCATTTTATAAATGAATGCCAAAAAATGTTCTAGGCGGGACACTAATATTGAGTATGTGTCATGAACAGTAAAACATACAATATAATTCAGCTTTAGGTACAAAGTTAGATAGGAGCTTTTCCATTTTTAATGTGTGCCAGAGTTATGTTCTTAGTCAACAAAAGTGGAGGTCACAGAAAAAGAAAGCATTCCAGAAGTAAAAAAGACTTTCTAATAATCTGTAAATTATAAGCATCAAGTCATTTTTATTTTCCATTTACCTCCTCTGCAGCTTGTTTAGAACTGAGATCGGCTTCATCTTTGTTTGCACATGGGGCTTGAGACCTACAGGCAAGCTGATACTGAAACTTCTTTAGAGTCTGTGCATAATCCCCCATTGAACGACTGTAGTTCCAGAAAGTAGGACTGGTGGAAGGCGAGGCAGAATCTGGGCTCCCTACAATGATTCATTAAAGAGCATCAGTGTGTTGAGTAATTCCGACGCCCAGAGTGAGTGCGTGAACACGGGGTATCGGCACAGAGGCAATGGCAACCCAGGGAGACAAAGCCTGCAGAGCTTCTCTCTTCTCCCTCCCCAGCACTATCTTTTCTTCAGAGGACGTGGACTACCTGTGCTAAAAGTTAACAAGGACATTTCTGAACAGTATTAATTTAAGACCCATAAGTGGTTGAAAGTGTTTATTTCTGTTATAAAATTAAGCTTTTTTCATTCTCTAAGACTTTCAAATGATTCAATGACAAGCAAAAAAACCCCAAATTTTTTCAGGAAATAAACAGGCTAAGGAAGGTCATTGCATGACTTTTTAGACGTTCTTTCTGAATGGGATAACCACAGCATGCTGTTAGTAAGCTACTCTTTGGGCCAGCACCTAAACTCACCCTCCCTGCACCACACTGTGTTCCACTCATACCCTGTGGCGAGTCCTGTGTTTCACTAGGAGACTCTGCTGACCACGCTTCTGAATTTACTTTTAGGAAATGTAAATAGTTACATTTAGGGACTTAGTCCTATAATTAAAGAGCAATTACCGTATTTTGCAAGGTATAATGCACATTTTTTTTGCCCAAATTTTTGAGGGAAAAATGAGGATGCACATTACATGGGTGGTACTCATTCCATATCTATGGAAATGTTTTTGATTCATTTATTTATGATTGTGTGTTAAAAGCATAACTCTAGAAAGCAATGACAATATCCATATGCAAAATAATACCCTGGAATATGATAATAGGTTTTGTTTCTAAATATAAATCAATAAAAACTTTGAATTAAAAAATTAAAATGAAACATTTTTTTCCTGAAAGTTTGGTCCAAAAATGTGGGTACACATACAAGTCAGCACATTATCATGGCAAAATATGTGAATATTTAAAGTCAGAGTTTATCTCTTTTTCTTTGAGGACTGGGAATATTTTTTTCTCTTAGTACCTAGCACAGTATTAGAATAAACAGCATGTGTTCAGAGACTTGATATTTATGAAGGGCTTATTTTTTTTAGAATTTAACTAAAGAAACCAACTGATTACATTAAAGGTAATATTACAGTAACAAAAAATACCAATTGATACTTCATACACAGAAAAATCACAAACAGAAACAAGTTTTTAAAAAAATCTTAGCAGAGATTTCCGGCCAAGGTGGAGCTGTAGGTAGATATACTTTGCCTTTTTGCACAACCAAAGAAGGACAACAATAAATTTAAAAACAAAAAATAACCAGAACTGCCAGAAAATCGAACTGTATGGAAGTCCCACAACCAAGGAGATAAAGAAGGAACGTTCATTCAGACCAGTAGGAGGGGCAGAGACATGCAGCTAGGCGGAGAGGACTTCCAGAAAGGCGGTGGCTGGCAGATGGGGGCAAGGTGGCATCTGGTGGACCAGGCAGTCCCACATTTGCATGCGGATAAACCAGGAGGAACAACTGGGGAGCAAGAGAGACCAAGCAATCCAGGGTTCCAGGGTGGGGGGAAAAAGCCTCAAACCTCTGACTGTAACAATCTGTGGGGGTTGTGGAAGGGGGAGAAACTCCCAGCCTCACAGGAAAGTTCACTGGAGAGACCCACAGGGTCCTAGAACATACACAAACTCACCTACCCGCCCACCCACCCAGCAATCAGCACCAGAAGGGCCCAATTTGCTTATGGGTAATGGGGGAAGTGACTGAAAGCCAGCTGAGAGCCAAGCAAGCGGCACTGTTTCCTCTTTTCCTCTTGGACCCCTCCCCGACAGACAACGCCACAACCTAGCATTGTGAGTTGCTCCACCCTGGTGAATACCTAAGAAGTCACCCCTTACTATATAACAGGCATGCCAAGACAAAAAATATGGCCCAAATGAAAGAACAGAGCAAAGCTCCAAAAATAGAACTAAGAGATGAAGAGATAGCCAACCTATCAGATGCAGAGTTGAAAACATTGGTAATCAGGATGTTCACAGAAATGGCTGAGTACGGTCGCAAAGTAGAGGAGAAAGTGAAGGCTATGCAAAGTAAAATAAAGAAAAGTATACAGGGAACCAACAGTGATGGTAATGAAACCAGGACTCAAATCAACAGTTTGAAGCAGAAGGAAGAAATAACCATTCAACCAGAACAGAATGAAGAAATAAGAATTCAGAAAAAATGAGAGGTTTAGGAACTTCTGGGACAACTGTCAACATTCCAACATCCAAATCATAGGTGTGCCAGAAGGAGAAGAGGAAGAGCAAGGAATTGACAACTTATTTAAAGAAATAATGAAGGAGAACTTCCCTAATCTGGCAAAGGAAACAGACGTCCAGGAAGTCCAGGAAGCTCAGAGAATCCCAAAGAAGTTGGGCCCAAGGAAGCACACATCGAGGTACATCATAATTACATTACCTAAGGTTGAACATAAGGAGAGAATCTTAAAAGCAGCCTGAGGAAAGGAGACAGTTACGTACAAAGGAGTTCCCATAAGGCTATCAGCTTATTTCTCAAAAGAGACCTTGCAGGCAAGAAGGGGCTGAAAAGAAGTATTCAAAGTCATGAAAGGCAGGGACCTACATCCAAGATTACTCTATCCGCAAAGCTTTCATTTAGAATGGAAGGGCAGATAAAGTGTGTCTCAGATAAGGTCAAGTTAAAGGAGTTCATCACCAAGCCCTTATTATATGAAATGTTAAAGGGACTTATCTAAGAAAAAGATGATAGAAAATATGAACAGTAAAATGACAACAAACTCACAATTATTAGCAACCGAACCTAAAACAAAAACTAAGCCAACTAGAAAAGGAACAGAATCGCAGAAATGGAGATCACATGGAGGGTTATCAGTGGGGAGGGGGAGGGGAGAATGTGGGAAAAGGTGTAGGGAAAGCATAAATGGTAGGTACAAAATAGACAAGGGGAGGTTAAAAATAGTATGGGAAATGTAGAAGCCAAAGAACTTATATGTATGACCCATGAACACGAACTAAGGGGAGAGGGAATGCCGGTGGGAGGGAAGGTGCAGGGTGGAGGGGAATTAAGGGGAGAAAAAAATGGGACAACTGTAATAGCATAATCAATAAAATATATTAAAAAATCTTAGCACAATATCTAAGAGGAGTGACTATAAAATAATAAAACTGCTTTCCTTATGTTGTTTATTTACAGGTACAAAGGATGAGAAATTACGAGAGGGATATGTGGTATTTCAAGTCATGGCCAGCCAGGCTTGTGATAGTAGCTTAGGTGAATACTAGTATGATTCATGCTGGCATAAAAATAATTAATTATGTACAATAAAGAAATACCACACAGTGTAAAGTTAACTTTTCAAGTAGGACTTCTGGCAAAACTGACTTACAGGAATGAATTACCATCAGGGAAGTAAGTTTTAAACCAACACAAATGAGTTAATAAGCAGGAAATAAAAAGGAAGGTAAAAGAACCCAAAGTTATTCTTTTTTACTTAATCATTTTGACTATTCAAAAATAATAAGCTTTCTGGGATAAAACTTGAACTTGAGAAAAATTTCAGTAAAGACTGGCTTTACATGACAGAAGTTTTATACAGATTTTAGATATAAGATGACGGAAATGAGAAGTTTTACTATCTGTTGTGCATTAGCCAAAGGACAAGCAGAATATACACAGTAAGCAGTGACAAATAGGGTGTCTCTGTAATGACCGCCACCCACAACAAAACAGCACAAACTCTGTAGCTGGAGAACCCTGAAGACCTAAGCACCAAAGCGCAAAGAGATTTTGAATTCTAGCAAAAACTAACAAACCAGGTAACGTGAAATATCCCCCCACTATATCTAGAAATGCTTATTAAAATAAAACACCGTGTTTCAATGGATAATGGAGCTTGCAGAGAGTTAAGAGGAATAGCTAGTGGCCACAAATGAAGGGGGAATTAAAATTCAGAATGGCCTGTGTGTAAGCTGATACTGCGTCTGCTCTGGAGAATTTTGTAGGCTTTGAAACCTACCAGCTTGGATTTCAGTGGCCAAGTGGGACCTGGAAACCAAGACGGAGGCCCAGAAGAGGCAGAGAGTTGGATTGAAGCCTTTCTCACACCTCTATCCCTTGCACCTGGCATAGGGCCACATGACCAGTGGATGAGAAAATAATCTGACCATTGGCACCAGGAGATAAAGAGGAAGTCTGTGCGTCTTAGGTTGTTGGGAGACTGACTAAACCTTCAAGCCTAGACTTCACTTAAGTTAGTTCAAAGTCAACGGTACCCCTTAGGGACCTGGCAAAGGCACATACAATACTTCTAGGAGGAACAAGGCTTCCGTCCAGCCTGCCCTGGCTAGAAAAAGCACAGATGAAACTATACTGAAGATGAACCTACCAGAAACAAACAAAAAAAATGGATAAATCACAAGAACACAAGCCTCAAAGCATGTGCCAACAGGACAAAAAAATGTATTTCATCTTCATGAACTTCAGATAACTGAACTATTGGACAGAGGCTTTAAAAAATGTTTACACTGATTGAGATAGGAAGAGAAAATGAAAACAAAAACAAAAGATACTCTAAAAGAAATCAGGCAGATTTGAAAGAGAACCAAAGAATACAAATAAATACAAATTAAAAAATTACAAATGAAGAAACTCAATGAGTTAGTTAAACAGTTGTTTAGACATTGCTAAAGGAAGAACCAACCATCAGTACAAACTGGCTAAAACAAACAAGCAAGCAAACAAACAAACTGTGGGGGAGGGGTAAACAGAAGGTTCTTAACAGAAGACCCAAACTACTAAATGTAGAAGAAATGAAAGTATTAAAAAGTTTTGAAACCATCACTGTATTCACTAACTTTGGGGAAGGACCATTGATGGATGCTAGCTAAAATCACTGGGGGAAAGGCTATTGGGGGAACAGTATATTCACAAGTCTCAAAGAATCACATTATAGATTATTAAATAATTACAAAAGGAAAAAGCTATTATGGAGAAATCAGTTATCATCACCTTGGCCTAGTGCCCCAATTTAACATTACTAATAAAGCAACAAAATATCATGTGTCTCTTGATGTGATACACTGAAAGGAACATACCACCACCTAAGTTGTATTCTGGCCAAAAATAATATTTAAACTGAATATTTAAACTGATGGTGAGAAAATGATCACGTATGTCCAAATGTGCCATACAGTGGGCCTGATCTCTTCGAAATACACAAACACACCAAACCCGTAAATGTTCTATCAGGGGTGTCAAACCTTTTGGCATCTCTGGGCCACACTGAAAGAAGAGTTGTCTTGGGCCACACATTAAATACACTGCAACATGTAATCACAAAAAATCTCATAATAATGTTTCAAGTAAATTTACGATTTTGTGTTGGGCTGTGTTCACAGCCATCCGGGCCGCATGCAGCCTGCGGGCCGCAGGTTGGATGCCCCTGAAGACAGAAGATACACGACAACCAAATGCAATACCAAACCTTAGCTGGATCCTGCATCAGTAAAAGAGAAAAAGCTACAAAGTGTCAACTGGAGGAAATGTGAATAAGAATAATGGTAGTCTTAAATATGAAAATCATGTTGTTGGTAGAACGGAAAATATTCTTGTTCTTAGGAGATGCATGTGAAATATCTAGGATGAAAGTGGCTCTTTGGCAAAAAAGTAGGTGTGTGAGAAAGAGCGCACGAGTGTCTGGTTTCTCACTACTGGAGAAAGAGGTTACAAATATGGAAAGGCAGGAGAGGCTACAATTAACCCAGTGTAGCTGGGTTGGAAGTAGAGGTATTACTACCAACGCATGGTATTTAATACAGTTGCCTTTGAACAACAGGGGGTAAGGGGAACTGACACCTCCATGCAGTCAAAAATCTGTGTATCCCTGGCTGGTGTAGCTCAGTTGGTTGCAGTGTCATCCCATAAATTGAAGGGTTGCAGGTTCCAGTCCCGATCAGAGCACATGTCTAGGTTGTGGGTTTGATCCCTATTCAAGAATCAACCAAAAGATTGCATAAATAAGTGGAACAACAAATCAATGTTTCTTGCTTTCTCTCTTTCCCTCTTTCTCTTTAAAAATCAATAAATAAAAAAGGAAAAAGATGGATGGGTGTAGAAATACATATAGAAGTATGTGTGTGCATGTATGTATTTACATATATTTCTTAGCTGTCTGCTGAAAGGCCCTAGAGTACTGACACCCCACTAACAAGGTATATCCAATGCCCAGACATTAATCTCTAAGTATCATTCTCCACTAAAAGCACCTGTGGCCCCTTGGAGAAACAGACTGACTCCAGAGCTAGCTGGCCAGGGAAAACACAAAAGGAGGCTGAACTATCTTGTGGTGCCGGCAAGTTTTTTTTTTTTAAGTGCTCAAACAATGACAGTGTCATGTCTAAAAGACACAGAAGCCAGATTTGGCTCGTGGGGCAAATCTGGCTTCCACCAGCCAAATCTGAGACAATCTAACCATCCAAATAAATGACATAGCTGAGAAGGAAAAGATCCATCTTCCAGTAGAATGCCAATAAATAAATATGAGAGGTGACTGCACAACTATATAAACATAGTTAACACCACTGAATTATACACTTAAAAATGGTTAAAATGTGGTGATGGAAAAAGACTTGATGTGGGTGAACACACAATACAATGCATAGTTGATGTGTTACAGAATTGTCCACCTGAAACCTACGTAATTGTATTAACCAATGTCATCCCAATGAATGCAATAAAAAAGTTAAAATGGTAAGTATTATGTATATTTTACCATAAAAAGTTTAAACATAAAGGTATAAAAGGCATACTTATGCCTTTTATGTTTAGACGACATAAAGAATGACAGAATTATGTTTAGATGACAAAAAGAATGACAGAATTAGAAAGCCACTGTGACAACCAACACAGTAATAATTAACTTTGAAAAGATCTCAAAAGGATGTTAAAACTAGTAAGTCAAAATTGATGAGGATGTTAAACGATACTACAAGGCCATAGTAATCAAAACAGGATGGTACTGGCAAAAACAGACACATAGATCAATGGAACAGAATAGAGAGCTGAGAAATAAACTCACACCTTTATAGTCAATTGATACTCAACAGAGTAAGCAAGCATATACAATGGACTAAAGATGATAGTCTATTCAATAAATGGTGTTGGGAAAATTGGACAGATACATGCAGAAAAATGAAACTAGACCACCTTCTCACACCACACACAAGAATAAATTAAAAATGGATTAAAGAATTAAATATTAGAACTGAAACCATAAAAACCCTAGAATAAAACATAGGAGTAAAATCTTGGCCATTGCTTGTAGCAATATTTTACCTGATATATTTACCCAGGCATGGGAAACAAAAGAAAAGATAAACATACGGGACTACATCAAATTAAAAAGTTTTTGCACAGCAAACAAGACTATCAACAGAATAAAAAGATAACCCATGGAACGGGAGAAAACATTTGCCAACACATCTGGTAAGGGGTTAATATCCAAAATTTATAAAGTACTTATAAAACTCAACACCAAAACACCCCAAACAATCCGATTAAAAAATGGGCAGCCCTGGGTGGTGTGGCTCAATGGACTGAGCACTGGCCTATGAACCAAAGGGCTGCCAGTTGGATTCCCAGTCAGGGCACATGCCTGGGTTGTGGGCCAGGTCCCCAGTTTGGGGGCAGGTGAGAAGCAACCAATTGATGTTTCTCTCCCTCTCTTTCTCCCTCCTTTCCCTTTTCTCTAAAAAAAAAAAAAATGGATAAAATCTTTTTAAAAAATTGGGCAAAGGACCTGAATGTCCTGCAGAGGACCTGAAGGACCTCTGCAAAGAGGACATACGCATGGCCAATAGACGTATGAAAAGATGTTCAATGTCACTGACCATCAGAGAAATGCAAAATAAAACCACAACGAGCTATCACTTCACACCTGTGAGAACGGCTATCATCAGTATGTCCACAAACAAGTGCTGGTGAGGATGCCGAGAAAAGGGAATGGTTTTGCACTGTTGCTGGGAACGCAGATTGGTGCAGCCACTGTGGAAAGTAGTATGGAGATGCCTCAAAAAATTAAAAATGGACCTGCCTTTTGACCCAGATATTGCACTTCTGGATATTTATCTAAGAAACCCAAAATACTAATTCTGAAGAACATAAGCCCCCCTATGTTCATTGCAGTGTTATTTATAATCACCCACATATGGAAGCAGCTCAAGTATCCATCAATAAATAAGTGGATAAAACTATGGGACATTTACACAATGGAATACTACTTGCCTGTAAAAAAGAGAAAATTTTACCCTCTGCGACAGCATGGATGGACCTAGAGAACATCATGCTAAGTGAAATAAGCCAATCAGAGAAAGACAAATATGTAATTTCACTGATATGTGGAACCTAATGAACAAACTTAACAAGCAAAGCAGAGACAGACGCATAGAGGGCAGGATGACAGCTAGTGGGGAGGGGGAGGTTAGGGGTGGAGGCATCAAGCAAAAAGGAAAAAGGATGCATGGACATGGACGACACTGTGGTGTTGCAAGCGGGGGTGTTGAAAGGTAATGAAAAAACACAGTAAATTTTTTTTTTAAATTTGATGAAGAAGATACTTGTGTAGTCTCAAAGTAGCTCCCCCAAATACTTATTACTTACAAATTAATTTGTACAAAATTCTTACTTAACTAAAACCGATGGGCACAGAAAGGTTACAAGTATAGGGATAAACATAGAGGTACCCGGCAAATGCTAACCAAATGGAAATAATACAGCTGTGCTGATGTCAGACAAAATACTCTTGAAGGCAAAAATAAGAGTAATGACTGACCAGAATATTAACACTTTTGAATTTACATGTATTTAACATAATCTCATAGATATTTAGCAAATTTTGACAGAATTATGAAGAGACATTTAATGGAAGACGATCAGAGGGAGTTTTTTTTTTAACATACTTCCTTAGTAATGAATAGATCGTGCAGACAAAAATAAATAAGATAAAGAATTTAAGAACACCATCAAAAAGCTTACTAAATGAACAAATATGGAGTCTAATATTTGAGACTATGTATTCTTTTGTTTTGAGATTTTATTTATTTATTTTTAGAGAGAGGGGAAGGGAGGGAGAAAGAGAGGGAGAGAAACATCACTATATGGTTGCCTCTCACGTGGCCCCCACTGAGGACCTAGCCCGCAACCCAGGCATGTGTCCTGATTGGGAATTGAACCAGCAACTTTGGTTTGCAGGCCTGCGCTCAATCCAGTGAGCTATACCAGACAGGGTGAGACTATGCATTCTTTTCAATACAGCAAGAACTGTTCATAAAAAGTAATCACATAGCAGGCCAAAATGCAAGTCTGAAAAAACAATACCAAAAATTCAATAGAGTACAGAGCAGAATCTGTAGCCACAGTACAATCAGCTTAGAAAATAAAAAAAAAGATAACCAAGCCTTTCATTTCACCTGTTTGCAAATTAAAAGCAGCACTAATCAATAATAACAGTATTTCCAAAAAACTCTTATATGTCAAAGAAACAAAAATGGAAGTCAGAAAAATTCTGGCTATGACAAATATGCAGAGGGCTAATAGGCTGTTCTCTGTATTATACCCTGTAGTTTTCAGTACACTTGAAATATTTTGAGATTTAAAAAGAAAAAGCATGTACTGACAAATAACAAGATAATATGATTTGTTTCTTTGACATTTGTGGCACTTCTAGGCAAAATCCTATTAAAAATCAACGGAGAGATTTAAAGTGACATGAAGAGCCATGGCCCAATAACCGGCTTCCTCGTGGTGGCCACGCTTTCGCACCTAATGTGCTTTCGGGGAAAGTTCCTCAGGGCAGAAAACCATTACTCTGCTCAATAACCTAATTTGCTTTCAAATAATTGATTTTGTAATAATCAAATCCACCCCAAATACATTTAAGATTTTCTAACACTGTTTTCCAAGGAAAACAAAAGTTAAGTTTAAATGTTTTGAGAAACAGTAGCACTTCTAGTATAAATCCATGCTCTGTCCTTCCCCCTTCCTGGCCACATCAACCTTCCGAAGGACGCCTGGAAAGGAGACCACTGTCGCTTCAGTGAGCTTTGCACCACTTCAAAAACACTTGATACCCTTAAGTTTTAAATGGAAACGGTAGCTTATTGTACAGAGTATGAAAAGGTTTTCGATCTTAATGCCGATGAAAGGTTAAGATTTCTCAGTTAGTTCAGCTTTATCTTACCTCTTAAATTTGGTGAACTTAACTCTGACTGCATAAAATATAAAAACAAAATGTATTTCTCTCCTAAGCTACACACGGTATATTAGCAAAAGAGACTTAAACGTTTGAGTATGGGTAATCAAAGTAATGAAAAGAACAGGTTAAGGATAATGTAAAGTGACACCAAATACACACACACACACGCACATACACATTAGACCTGAAAAAGCCACGTACATACCCAGCTTTACTCTATGCTGCTTCTCTTCTTCACCTCTAAGAAAAGTGTCCAAAGTGCGTAGGTCAGTCATGTAGTCCTCTTTGTCAGTAGGGGAGTTGTAGACAGTGGGCGAAGAGCGGTAGCGAGATCGCAATCCACTGCTCTCCACTGGCCCCACCGTGGTAGGGTATGGGGAAGGAGGAGATGAACTATAGCTTGCCAACTAGACAAAAAAAAAGAATCTTTATTTTATTTAATTGAGACTTATTTTTGTCTTGGTTTTTGACTTTCAAAAAGCAATATACGAAAAATAAAATCCACAACACTGACAATGCCACATGCTGACGAGGATGTGAAGCAACAGACACTCATTCACTGATGGTGGGAAAACTGGTACAACCACTTGGAAGACAGTCTGTTGTTTTCTTACAAAACTAAACATACTTTCATCACCTAGCAACTGTGCTCCTCGGTATTTACCCACAGAGGCTGAAAACTTACGTCCACACCACAACTGCACACAGATGTTTAGAACAGCTTTACTCACAGTTGCCAAAACTTGGAAGCAACCTACTGTCCTTCAGAAGGTGGATGGACAAACTGGTACGTCTGGACAATGGGATATTATGCAGCACTATAAAAAAGAGCTATGAGGCCATGCAAAAACATAAAGGAGACTTAAATGCACATTACTAAGTGAAAGAAGCCGATCTGAAATGGCGACATATAGTACATCTGCAATTCTATGATATTCTGGAAAAGGCAGAACTATGGAGAAAGTAAAAAGATCAGTTGTTGTCAGGGACTGCGGTGAGGGAGAGAATGAATACGCGGAGCATGAGGATTTACAGGGCAGTAAAAATACCATAATGGTGCACAAATGTCATACATTTGTCCAGACCCACAGACTGTCCACCACCGAGAGCGGACCGTAATGAGAACCGCGGGCTCCGGGTGAGAGCGATGAGTCAGTGCAGGTTCGTCGATTGTAACAGAGGGACCGCTCTGGTGCCTGAGGTTCACAGTCAGGAAGGCCACACCTGTGTAGGGGCGGGGGGCAGGTGGGAACTCGAGGTACCTTCCTCTCAATTTTGCTGTGAACTCAAAACTGTTCTAAATATAAGCCTATTTTTAAAAGAAGTAATATATGCACCCCGGCCAGGTGGCTCAGTTGCTTGGGGCATCATCCCGCATACCAAAAGGTTGTGGGTTCGATGGTCAGGGCAACTATGAGAGGCAACTGATTGATGCTTCTCCCCCATATCAATGTTCCTTTCTCTCTCTCTAAAATCAGTACGGAACCTTGGGTGAGGATAAAAAAAAGGAATATATGCATTTTTAAAAAAACTGAAAAGTATGAAAAAAAATAAATCACACTTAGAACTCTACTACCCAGAGCTAATATAATCTTTTCACAGTTTATGTATTTTCAAATCTTTACATGTACATGGCTATGTCAATATATTTTTTTCATATAATTGACACAATACTGTTTAATTTTATACCCCCACTTTATTTAAAGTTAACCAAGTATTTTCCTATAAAAATCCTTTATAAATATTCTTACTAACTATACAATATCATTGTATACACATATATATTACATACATCATCATTTCTTTTTACCTTCTCTTAATTTAGACATTAGGGTTGCCCACAATTTTTGGCTACTGTAAATGTTATGATTAACTTCTTTGTATATAAATCTTTGCTTAATTTAGTGACTTCCTTTAGAAGATTCCTAGAACTGAAATGATTTGATAAAATCATACAAATATTTTTGTACATATTTTTCCCTACAAAAATGTTTCACTTCTGATAAAGATGGTGGCATAGGTAAACATAACTTGCCTCCTCCCACAACCACATCAAATTTACAACTAAAATATAGAACCGTCACTCAGAACCATCAGAAATCAAGTTGAATGGAAGTCTGACAACTACAGAATTAAAGAAACCACATCCATCCAGACTGGCAGGAGACACAGAATGGGCTGGCCCCACATCCACATGTGGCAGATAAAAATTCAGGAGGGATATCTCAGGAATGAGGAGTCCCAGCTGCATACCAGGCCCCCAGCCCAGGGTCTAGTGCCAGGAAGATAAGTCCCCATGACTTCTGGCTGCAAAAACCACAGGAGAAGGAGTCGGTGGAAGAAACCACTGGAGTTCTGTGGGAGGCCGCTCTGCGTGGTGTGGGCACAGCTCCCACTGGGAGATGCACAGGACCCAGGCCCACGGATAGGTTCTCCCGTGGGGAATCAGGCCTGCCATGTACCTAGGCTGCAATGAGTCTTGCTTTTTGCTAAAACTCCCTTACCCTGAATTGAGGACATTTACTGCAAAGCAACTTCCTAAAAACCATGCTAAACCTTCCAAGGATGAGTGTACCCAGTCCAACTACTTTTGCCTTTTCATTTGCAAATATCCCTCTTCTGTGATGTGATTAGCAGCATTGGCTCCTTTGTTTTCTGTAAAAGGTAACCACCTAAAGCGAATCTGTGCATAGTAAATGAGGACCATCATGTAAGGGGTGGAGAAACCCAATAAAGGCCTGTCATGGCAGAGGCCAAGGCTTTTGCTCCCCTTGAGAGAAAAGTCATGCTGTCCCTTTTCCTCCACCGGACTCAGTAGTCTATGTGAATGTCTCATTTCATCCATAATGACTCTGCATCAGAGTTCCAAGCAATTTCTCTTAAAGAACCCACACACATGTTTATTCACACTCATTCCCTCTGAGCTCCAGCACTGGGGTAGCAGCTTGAAAGGCATCAGTGGCATACAAAAGTGTCTGGCACCAAGGCAGAAGCTGGGGGGCAGCTTTCTTACAGACAGAAAGGCAGGCAGAGGCCATTGTGTCTTTTCTTAACTCTCCCTGCACACAGCCACAGTGCCAGCAGGCTGGTGCCATATCTGAGACTCTATCAACCTGGCTAACACTGTTTACCCCACCCTGGGGATCCCCAGAGACTCCATCCCACCCAACTTATGGGCCTATCCAAGTTGCTTTTCTGTAAGAATGTTTGGTCATGGCTCAAGCTTCACAACTTCCTAAATCCTCTCAAATAAGCAACAGCCAGTTTCAGTGAGCTCCCAGCACTCCTGAATCTTGCTAAGCAGCCCCAGGCCCAGCACTAGCAGCAGCCAGCCTAGATTCACAACTTGGCTTCACCTGGGAATCTCCAAGCCCAGCACAAGGAGAAACCATCTCAGATTGCTTGATAGCCCTGGCAGGTGACCCCAGGAAAAAAATGCAGGTGGGGGCTGACCTTGGCCTGCTTCACCCAAGAAACCCCAGAGTTGGTGCACCCGGTGGACAGCTAGAGTCCACACTGGAGCACCTCCACCCTGCCCTTGCACAGATGATTCTCCATGGAGGGCAGAGGTTGGTGGTCAGTGGTCACAGCCAGTCCTTGTAGCTGACTGGCCTGGGTAAATTCCTCCCATTGACCTGCCAACAGCAACCAAGGCTCAACTACAAGAGGAGGGTGTTCTCTGCCCACACAAAGGGTGCACCTCAAGTACCCAGGTTGGGTGATAGGGGAGGCTGTGCCACTGGACCCTACAGGACACCTACTATATTAGGCCATGCCACCAAGACACAGAGTCATAGCAGGTCTACCTAATACCTAGAAACAAATACAGGGAGGCTCCCAAAATGAGGAGACAAAGAAACATGGTCCAAATAAAGGAACAGATCAAAATTCCAGAAAAAGAACTAAACGAAATGGAAATAAGCAATCTATCAGACACAGAGTTCAAAACACTGGTTATAAGGATGCTCAAGGAACTTGGTGAGGACCTCAGCAGCATAAAAAAGATCCATTCAGAAATGAAGGATACACTAATTGAAATAAAGAACAATTTACAGGGAAACAAGAGCAGAGTGGATGAAGCCCAGAATTGAATCAATGACTTGGAACATAAGGAATCCCAAAACAACCAATCAGAACAAGAAAAAAGAATCCAAAAAAAACAAGCATAGCGTGTAACAAGCCTCTGGGACAACTTCAAGCATTCTAATATTTGCATCACTGGCATGCCAGAAGGAGAAGACATGAGCAAGAAATTGGAAGTCTATTTGAAAAAATAATGAAAGTAAACTTCCCTAATTTGGTGAAGAAAATAGACATGCAAGTTCAGGAACCACAGAGTCCCAAACAATACAGATGTAAAGAGGCCCACTCCAAGACACATTGTAATTAAACGCCAAAGGTTAAAGATAAAGAGAGAATCTTGAAAGCAACAAGAGAAAAGCAGTTAAGTTACCTATAGGGAGTTCCCATAAGTTGATTTCTGAAAAGAAACTTTGCAGGCTAGAAGGAATTGGCAAGAAATATTCAAAGTCAGGAAAAGCAGGGCCCTACAGGCAAGATTGTTCTACCCAGCAAGGCTATCATTGAGAATAGAAGGGCAGATAAAGATCTCCCTAGACAAGAAAAAAAACTAAAGGAGTTCATTATCATCAAACCATTATTACATGAAATGTCAAAGAGACTTATTTAAGAAAAAGAAGATCCAAACTATGAACAATAAGATAGCAATAAATACATATCTATCAACAATTGAGTCTAAAAAACAAACTAAGCAAACAAGTACAGAGACAGATTCATGGACATGGAAAGCATTTGATAGTTGTCAGATGGGAGAGGGTATGGGGGAATGAGTGAAGAGGTGAGGGGATTAAGAAGTACAGGTAGGTAGTTGCAGAATAGCCATGGGGATGTAAAGTACAGTTATAGGAAATGGAGCAGCCTAAGAACCTATACACAGGACCCACAGACATGAATAATGGTGTGGGGATTGCCTGAGGGATTATGGGTGCTGGGTGGAGAGGGTAAAGGGAGAAAATTTGGGACAAGTGTAATAGCATAATCAATAAAATATAATTTAAAAAATGTTGCACTGAGTTACACTATCAGAAGAGAACATATAGGAGTACCTATTTTGGTATATGTCCATCAGCATTACTCTTTTAAAATGTTTCATTTCCAGAAAATTTTTAAAATGTACTTTTAATTGGCACTTTTATAGTTATGGAGTAAACTTTAAAAATACAATTACTGGTTACTGGTATTACCTATATTTTTACTGTTTAGTCCAGTATACTGAAAATTTTTTTCTGCCAGGGTTTCACAATCAATTTATATTCAGATGTTATAAATGAAAGATGAACAAATCTTATAATTGTTTAATGCCGTCTGAAAATAAAAATGTTAATCCTCTTCTACATTGATTTCTCTTTTATTTTAATGAACATATTAAATCCTTATACACTATGACTCTATTTGAGCTATTGTTTCATTAATTGGTTTATCTTTTGCTCAAGGGGCATAATATTTTATGCTTAAAATGCATGATCTTATTTCATCCACTTAATAACAGGCAAATAGCATTACTGTACTCATCTTAGACATGAGCACTTAGGTAACTTGCTCAAGATCATACCAGGATTTCAATCCAGTTTTCTGAGTCTAGAGTTTACACTTCTAATATATTTTCTGGACGGGAATTATATGTTCACATATTAACAAAATGTTGGCAACTGTTGAAGATGAGATGTACACAGGAGTTCAAAGTGCTGGTCCCAACATATCCATATGAAAATTTTAATAATCAAATGTTTAAAAAGTAACTTTTTTTAAAATTTAAAGGAACTCAATGATCAAAATTCCAGTGGCCAAATGTATTCCGAGGATGTAGTTGATTAAGTTTTTAAATTTTCTTCCTTGATTTACGCAGGTTTTCTAGTCAATTTTGGCATTTTTTTCCCGGAAAAATAATTATTTCATTAACTTTTCCAAGGTCTTGGTTCACTTCAACAAACACTTATACTGCCTCTACAACCCATACACTATGTTAAGAAAACAAAGATAAAAAAAACACATAATCTTGTGCTCAAGGAGGTTATAATCTAGTCAAAAAAGATAATTAAGCAGTGTTATGAACAATGTTATGTACAGACATATTTAGTACAGATTAATAAGTTTTTAATAAATGAAAATATTCAAGAGTAAACTATGGTATACCCACTGGATGAGTATTAAATAGCCATTGAACAGATGTTTCAGTGATAAGACTTGAGTAATATTTCCTCTATTTTCTAACTTTTTAGTAATGATCACATAGTATTTTTCTCATAAAAACAGTTTTTAAAAGTCATGTTTACCTATGGGTTATGAATTATCACTATATGTGCATTTCCTCATAATATTTAACTTGTATACGATTTTGTCAATTCTATCCCTTGCCCAATTACTGGGTAACCAGTACTATAGAATTTCATTACAAAGAAATGTTATGTAAAAGGGTACGGGAAGATTGGGCTTTATTTCCAGACATTCCTCATTTCACTAGTAGCTGTAATGATGATGTCAGTCTAACCGGTGAGTGTATCGGACGATGTGGCCACTCCCCTTTAAATGCCCCTCTTATGTTCTTATGCTTCAGGCAGAAGTGACAATTTTAAATGTCAATTTTGCTTCTATCAAGCCTACAAATTAAAACAAAAGCCCACTGTGCAGTGGGAGTTGGAGTAAAGATTTCCAATCATTCAGTGGAGTGTGTCTCTACTTCGGAGTGAAACTACATAGCAATCCTGGTTTTTAACTTAAAAGGCGCTCTAACATGATGGAAAGCATTAAAATTCTGTAAGAATATACAGAAGTTTCACATAAAAATCAAAGAGGGAAACATGAGCACAGAAAACTAAAATAAAAATTCATCATAGTTTCATTTTGTTTCAAAACCTCTGTGGAAAGATCCTAGAGGGTGAACCTCAGTTCATTACCTTTGCAAAAGCTACATCCTTCTTTCATTTTAAGATGTGGTATAAAGAACTTCTAATGGGTGTAAAGAAATCTGGGTTCATTATTGGCTCTTAAATGGACAATTTGGGGAGTCCATTA
The DNA here is from genome assembly GCA_028533065.1 of Trachops cirrhosus. Taxonomy (NCBI): domain Eukaryota; kingdom Metazoa; phylum Chordata; class Mammalia; order Chiroptera; family Phyllostomidae; genus Trachops; species Trachops cirrhosus. The sequence goes on from CM052549.1 coordinate 68,014,325, forward strand.
TCCACTGTTCCTCTGTTTTCTCATCAATAAAATGAGGAGTTTCGACTCATTAGATTGTCAAGGTGCCCTCTGAATTCTAAAATAATGTGATCGGCCAAAAGGAAAGAGTCATTACCTTATTATAACCACTGATGGGTGAGTAGGTCACTCCTGGGCTGTAAGAACCACTGCCACCTGATGACAGACCTTGTAGCGGAGGGCTGTATCCCGTTATACAGCTGGTGGTGAACTTGGGGCTGGTACTGGGTGAACGAGATGGGCTATAACTTAACACACTCTGACCCTGAATTGAAGAAGGTGGAGAGGGAGGGATCTGGGTTGCTGCCAGGTCATGTGGAGGAGTAGTCTGTACAACTGGAAGAAGTAAATACATGGCAAATAAACAAAACATGAGTATATAGATAAATAAAATTTCTATCAAAACAGATTTAATGAATGGAATCTTTTTCTTCAGAAAAAGGGAAAGTAATAGAGAACCTGATTGTTAAATTACATAAAGTATTATTACTAATAGGCACAAATTAGTTTTTTACCATTTCCAGAGTTCAAGATAAGAAATTAGCTTCAATGCAGCAAGCATTAGTAATTTAATTTTAATTTTAATTAAACAAGGGAACAAACTTTCATGAGGCTATTTATTGCTAGTTCCATTTAATTTATAGAAATAGGAATAATGGTCATTGGTCTTAACACGATTTATTGTAGACCTGCTTAATATAGCTGAACCAGATGGCCTAAGTCCCTTCTAGCCGAGTCTAGGAAAAGGGAAAATTAAATTGAGAAAGAGTTATGGCCAACCTTTCCCCCATCTTTGCAAAAGATGTAAAACACTTACCAGCTGTTTTCAACCCTAAAAGCGTTTGCTGTCCAGGACTAACAACCAGACTTGTTGGTGCCACAGTATATTTGAAATACCTCCAAAAATCAAATAAGGCGTTTAGGCTGAAGAGAGATGCAAGAGCAAGCTCTGTAAGAGAATAACAATTTTTTTAAAAATAGAGGGGGTGGAACATTTAAAGAGAGAAACAAAACTCTACCTTAGCAAATTAACAAGGAAATTGAAAACTTATTCCTTGTAACAGTTACCAGTTAATGAATGTCTATTATATATAGGGTACTTACTAGTGAGTTTCAAAATGTTATCATTAATCCTTAAAACTTGTACAATAAACATTTAACCTCCATTTTAAAGATCAGAGAAGGCAAGTGACTTTTGCAAGGGCACACAGCTAGCTATTGAAGCCACGAGACTAGCTTAGGTGTGCAGATTCCAAAACTCTTGCTCTTCCATTCCCACATCACCTCTACAACAGACTTTAGATGAGGGTGTGAATGAGACAATGGAATTTCCTTTACCAGTCACAAGGATTTATACCCAAAGACTACTGAAGAGCAGAGAGAAGCAGGAACACATCAATACTGTAGAAATCTGGTTGTTCTCGAAAGGTAAAAAACTAGAGAGGTAGGGAAGGCATTTCAGGGAGAGTAACAAATACAAATCTCTCTTCCCCCAAACTTTTTCTTCCAGGAACTCATTGTTACCTAGATTTGTATACTATGATTGTCTCCTCTACTGGAATGTTCCATCCATGAGAGCAGGGACTTTGTTCCCTTCCTGGTACATTCTCAGTTTTTGGAACATAGTAGGCACTCAAATACTTGTTGAGTGAAGGCATGGGTACTAAGTTGAATTAAACTTGAATGCAGTTTTTCATTCACAGTAGCTCTAAATCACAGTGAAAATTAATTACTTACCAATATACCAGAGGGGCCAGTATGTCACATTATAATATGAACTAATCAATTTTCCAGTCCTGAAAAAATTAGAAAGGTCTTTCAATCTCTTTAAAACACACACACACACACACACACACACACACACCCAAAATCAAAACGAACACAAAAACCTATGGAACCAACCACTGGCCTTTTTTTGTTGGGGGGGGTGGTGGGTAGTAATTAACTTACATTTCAGTATATATCATCCCAGCCATAGATACATTTAGGAGTCCCCAGGCTAAAACCACTTTCCTAGCTTCTGTTTCTTTCCTCATCTTGATGGTTCTGTCAATAAGGGAAGCACTAGGGCTTGGCTCTCCTTGCATCTATTCAAAAACAAAAAGCACAAGAATTAATCAAAAGAAACTACTCCACTTAAGAAATCACACTTGTATCCTTTTAGGGCAGTTAACTAAAAAATACACTTTTCCTCATTTTTAAAATGTTTTTTCCAAAATTGTTTACATTGTCATTAGTTATGAAGAGGGAACCCTAAATTATAACTTCATTGGCACCATGTTGTAATCAACAAAGAAGTGGCTGGTCACTTCTGAAAATGTAATACTTCCAATAAATAAAAATGTCTTATTTTGTTACTTAAGTATTGATAGTTATGTACATATGCAATTACTCTGTATTGTGTTTTTGGATATGTCACAAAGGCTAGCCAAAGGGTTGATTTAAGAAACTCAAAATACCAAGCTTTGGGAGAACCTATTCCATTTAAGCCGTAAGCCACCAGTGACTCTCCCACAGCCCTATGCAGAAACCATGAACCGCCTATGATCTTAAACAACTCTGCACTCAGGCCGACACTCGACTGGGATCTCCGTTTTAAGTTTTAGAAGGGTGAGTACTCCTGATGTGACGGGGTGAGGGTGCAAGGGCAGAAGTGTACATTCAGTTTTGGTCTACACTGGGATTTATATATCCTTTGTCTTGCTAGGCCTCATCTCCTGCAGACAAGTGTGAGATGTGTTTCAGTTATATGGACTCGTGTCCCGTGGAGTACACAGCAATACCCTTCCCGCCACGCAGCCGGAGTCAAAACTCTGCAGCCCGAGTTTCCCTCCCTGGCTCTCGCAGTACAAACTTCAGCAACCCCTACTGCTTCTTTCCTCCGTTCCTTTACGGGTGGAGGGACACCTGGCCACACCCCCTGTGGCTGAGCCCTCGGCAGATCCGCAGGCGCGGAATTCCCAAGGCCCCCGTGGATTCCACATGCAGGAAGCACAAAAATGACCCCGAAAACGCACCATGAGGTTCTGCAGGAAACCGCTGGCTCGCGCCACTCACTACTGCACATGCGCGAAGCGAAGCGCTACGGCTGAGTCCGGCTAGTCCGGCTACAACACCGGAAGAAAGGGGCCGGCTACCTCTTCTCGCGAGAAGAGGAGGGTGTGGGGGCGGGGAGGAGGATGGCGACTGGGAGCGTTACCAGGGAAACATCCTCGGATTTGTAGCTTGCACTCAGGTGCTGGGAGAAAACTGAGCGGTAAAGATTCAGGCCCGGTTCTGAACCCTCAGAATAAAGTAATAATTATAACAAGCTAAATTAAATTTTTATGTATTAATTTAATTTTAGCTTTCTTAGGGCGTTTATGGGCTTACATGTTAAAACACTGTATTAAACAGAATGTCTAATGTAGGCTAGAGTACATGGTAATGTATTCAAACACCATCAGCAATGACAAAGCATTTCTCACACCTCTGTGTTAAAAAAAATCGTGTTCTGACTCCACGTTAATTCTTAAAATTGCATTTAACGAGGGTGCAGCAGTAACAAGAAAAAAACCAAAACATGTTTTGTTCAAGTTGCTAATGGTTTTGAGGTTTAAAATTTTTTTTTAATTGCCTGCATTTTCCTTGAAAGAACCTGTAATCCTGAGGAAAGGTTCGTCATGGAGTTCAGTTGGTTTTTATTTAACAGATACAAATGCATATTGTGTGCCACTGAACCACACGGAGATATAAAAGTTAAAGGTCGGGTTTCTGCCTGGAGGAGCTCGGTGGAGGAAGGGGGCAGGTGCATTAGGGGGCGGGTAGGGGAGGTGCGGTGAGCTCCAGGAGGCACCGCGGGCCCAGCTCGGACTTCCTGGGGGCGTCCTGGAGGAGGCGAAGCAGGTGTCAGGCAGACAAGGATCAGAATGGACGGGCCTTGGGGACTTGAGCTTGAGGAGGCAGGGAGGCATGACCCTATTGACATTATGGCGTGTCACAATAAGCTAGTGGATTGTTACATGGTGTAACAATCCAACCACTAAAATTTTTCCTGAAATGCTCCTGAAGTCAAGTAGAAGAAAATGAAGCTTCCTTGTGGTATTACATATTAATGGAAAAAATGAAGGTATGCTGTATTTTTAAAGCTCTAACAGATTTTTTTAGAGTGGGATTTTTATAATTTTTAGATTGCCTTAGCAGCAATGGTGTTTTGCTCTAGTTTTAGATTGAGAGATGAACTAACTTGAAAATTGTTCAAAGTGAAAGGATTCTGTGTACAATCAAATTGGGAATACCAGGTTTCTCCCTACCCCATGAATGTACCAATTTCTTCTTGGAAAAGAAGAAATTTCCTAAGAAGAAATTGTGTACATTTGATGTAACTCACAAAAGATAGATGGATAATTTCTCTCTTAATGTAATCTATAAATGACTGTGAATTTATATAAGGCTTAAAAAGGAACACTACTACTAGTCCAATTAGATTTATGTATGAGTTTGCTAGGGTTGCCTTAACAAAATGCTACAGACTAGGTGGCTTAAACAACAGAATTTTTTTTCAGTTTGGAGGTTGAGTCTAGTCTGAGATCAAGATTCCAGCAGAATTGGTTTCTCCTAAGACTTGTCTCCTTCATCTTGTACAATGGATGCCCCTTCTCTGTGTCCCTAAAACTGGCCTTTTTAAAAAAAAATTTGTTTGCACATCCTCTTCTTATAAGGTCACCAGTCACATTGGATGAGGGCCCCATCCTTATGACCCCATTTAACCTTAATTTACCTCTTTAAAGGCCCTATCTCTAATTATAGTCAAACTGAAGGTTGGGGCTTCAACATATGAATTTTGGGAAACAGTTCAGTCTGTAACACATTAGAACTGTGTATGTTAATTTACAACAATACAAGATGGGAGAAAATGGGTACTGCATAGATTTAGATTTTAAAATATTGACTCCCCAAAACCTAACTACCCCTGGTATTTGTGGGGGTTTGGTTCCAAAACCCTCACAGATTCCAAAATCTGAGGATGCTCAAATCCCCTATATAAAGTGGCCTAGATCCATGCATACAGTCTGCTTTCTGCATCCCTGTACTCCCAAATGCAGATCAACAACACTACAGGTATTTACTGAAAAAAAAAACCTAATATGTGGACCTGTGCAGTTCAAAGCAATGTTGTTTAAGGGTGTACTATGATATATACACATTTCAGGGGAAGAAAAGATTGAGGCAGAACACACTATGTTAAGCTCTGGGAGAATGGCTATAAACTTTCATAAAAGTAACCTAGATAAATTTCCCAAAACTTTGCAAGAAGTGTTTGTCAGTTCCCGTCACAGTTGCTGAAGTGTATGTCATAATAGGTTGCCAAGGAAGCTGTTATACATCCAGAGAGAAGTACTTCCCAGTCGCCGCCATCCCTCTGAGCATGTTTTCTTCTTAAGCAAGAAGCCATTATGGGAAAGTTTCTTTCCTTGTTTTGGGAGGTGGATCCGCCCCCCGTGCCGTTCAGTTTTACGGTTCCGAACCACGACTCCGAGTGCCAGCAGGATGACTCTTGTGGGGCAATAGGGATCTTCCTTGTTTGGTATTTTGTCATTATATTGATCTTGATGTTCTTCTCTCGGGCTTCTGTCTGGGTAGGATATCCTTTTTCATTTTAAATAATATGTTTACTATATACTAGGGGATGTTTCATAAAATAAATTCACTTTATTTTGATGAAACTACTTTTTAAAAGTTTGTTTTCTAGTTTTAAAAATAATGCAATCTTATTTGAGAATCCAAGAAAAGGATGAAGAAAATTTAAACTACAATAATCCTATTTCTTAGAGATAATCACTGTTAACATTTTGGAGTGTGTTTTTCTAGTTTTTTTCTTTTTCTCTATTCCAATATATATCTTTCCACCTCTCTATCTTTGACCTTACATGGTTGGCATTGTGTTATAGTATGTATTTTCATATCTTGCTTTTTAAAACATTAACACTATATTGTAACAGTTCTCCAAATTACATTCACACAACAGCACCCTTAGTGACTGCATCGTTTTGTGTGTGATTGCACCATAACGAATCTGCAATTTTGAGGTATTGAGGTTGTTTGCACTTTGTCCATATGCTGTGTAATGCTGGGATAAACTCTCCTGGTTAATGACCTGGAAATTCCTTTTGCAGCCACATAATTCTAATCACAGATTTTTTTAAAAAGTTGTTGTATTTAAGGATGTATGTTGTAGCATTTTGGGGATTTTAGAATGGGGAAATACATTCTCTGAATAGAATAAACTGCAGAACTAAACTAAACAGAACTAAAGTCACCACTCTAGGCCACCTACTAGTGGAAGAAAATACCATCCTCTTAGGAAGGAGAAAGCCCACTTTATCAGGACTGTAATGCTCCAGCATATAATGAGTAACCAAGCTCTTGTAAGTTGCTGACATGGAATCATTGCTGGCCATTAATACCAGGTTGATGATTAATCAAACCATCATCATTCAGCATTACTGCCAGATCGCTGGGCAGGCTGTGGTTAGCTAGGCTGAGTGCTGCATCAGCTCTGGATGGAGAGGAGGAGGTGGTTATGTCTATGCCAGCTGTATTCCATTAAAATAATCAAAGACTCTTCCCCTCACCACCTCTTCCCCCTGAGAAGTTTCATCAAAGGTCTCTAAATGCTTCATATGGTAGATACTTTGCCAAAAGAAGATTTAGAAGCGATAGCTTATATGTATCTTAGACTCCCTAGTGAAGTATATGGAATTTGCCTGGTCTGGCAAGAAAATCTACTTTAGAAAATTAACAAAAAATTGCAGTTGATTCCTGGCAATTTCATCATGAAGACCACTTATGAGGCTTAAGCTCTTCTGCTGCTTGCTTGCATCAGCTCCTTGGAGTCATAGAGACCCAAGCTCCAGGGATCTCAGGATTGCACGTGGTCCCATCTCCTGTTTGTGAGCAAGTTAAGATATCAGTATCTTTCCTTTTTTAAATTGACGAGGCCCAAAGAAATTAAGTGACTTGTCCAGTCTCACACACGTGGTTAGTGACGGAGGGGGCAATAGACCCAAGTTTCCTGTCACATCATTTGTTTGCTTCAGAGCATAATTGAAATGTTGAATTAAATCTATTCAGTGCTGATTAAGTCCTTAATTATCTTAGAGGTTTCATCTTTCACTTTGTTCCCTTATGGCAGCTAAGATCTGCCGCACTGCTTCTTCTGAAGGGTCCCAGGTTTGAAATCTGAGAACCAGATGAGGACCAGTGAGGGAGGTGGAATTTTCCCTTCACTTAGAACTTCACGTTTTTCTGCTAAACTATGATCCTTTATTTACAAATCTTGAAGCAATGGTAAAAACGTGATAGAAGTGTAGTGGTAATTATCCTCAAACATGAAGCACGCTGATTTCCTCCGGATTTGCCACTTTTTAAGACGCATTTACCTTTTGCTTTCAGAGACTATGTGTCCTATCTTTAGTTTACATATTTGGTTTGTGTTTGTTCAGACCGCCAGTGCTGGAATTTTCCCAAATACCAGTCCGTGCTCCTCACTTTGCGTATGTGGAAACTGAGCTCAGGAGGGGATTAAGTGGCGGAGCTGGCTGGTGGCAGAAAGGCAGAGCGAAGCCCGCATCTCTCCGCTGTTCGCCCCACCATCAGGGCAGGCCCTGTTCTCTTCACTCACTGAGTCCCAGGGGCAGTTGACAAAATGCTTTTGGTGACCACAGTTTGTAGATTCCTCTTAACTTGATGTAAAATCTTTTCTTTATTTTAAAGATTTTATTTATTTTTAGAGAGAGGGGAAGAGAGGGAGAAAGGGAGAGAGAGGAACATCAATGTACAAGAGAAACATTAATCAGTTGCCTCTCACACGCCCCCAGCTGGGGACCTGGCCTGCAACCCAGGCACGTGCCCTGACCAGGAACTGAACCGAGGACCTTTAGGTTTGTGGGACGACGCCCAACCCACTGAGCCACACCACTCAGGGCAAAAATCTTTCTTTTGATTTTTTGATTATATTTTGATTTGACCATCAAGTCAAAAATGGATGCTTTCTATGGAAATGATATAAACCAAATAAGTGTTTTTAAAACTTTTGCCCCTCCATTACACAAGCATGCGCAGAAGTGGAGCGCGGCTGGTGTGCTCGGTTTGGTGGGCATCGACCTGTAAACCAAAAGTCACAGGTTTGATTTCCCGTCAGGGAGCATGCTTGGGCAACCAGCGATGTTTCTCTCTTGCATAGATGTTTCTCTCCCTCTCTCTACCTCCCTTCCCTTCTCTAAAATCAAAAGTAAAAATTTAAAAAAGCCCTCCAAAATATATTTAAAAAAAGAAAATGTGGAATTTACAAGAAAGTAGAAAAAAATGAAAAACCCCACTCCAGATTACACAGAAATAACCAACTGTTATTAATTTTTAGGTTTATAAATGTCTAATCTTTTCATAATCATCTCTATACATATTAAGCTTATTATCAGGTCCCCCCAAACCATTTGTATAAAGAGTTATCCTAAAAGAGGGTTCCTTCCCAGGGCTTTCAGAGATGGTCGCAGTAATGCAAAAAGCAAAGAGCTGTCTCATTAGAGGCACTTGCCTGCCACTGCAGTGACCAGATGTTAGGGCAGGAATGGGCCAAGGACCCAGACTGCAGCTGTGAACATCCAAGTATGGCGCCCAAAGGCAGCTGGATTTTCTACATAGATCCATTTTCTCCTCATTTTAGACAATTTGAAAAATTGGAAGGAAAAAAACACTTTCACCACTCAAATCAACCATGGCTAGCACTTAAAATCTTTCTTTTCATAGTTTTAGCTAACTTGTGATCATACTGAATATGCGAATTTGCATCTTGATTTTTAATTTAATATTATAACATTTATTTGCCCATGTCATGACTTACCTTTATTATAATAATTTTTACAACTATATCTTATATGAAGGGTGTCAAACTCATTTTCACCGGGGGCCACATCAGCCTTGCAGTTGCCTTCAAAGGGCTGAATGTAATTTCAACTCCTTAACAGTTAAGGAGTAGTTACATTCATACAGTCCTAAATTATTTCAGCCCTCTCAAGGCAGCTTCGAGGCTGATGTGGACCCCGGTGAAAATGAGTTTGACATCCCTGTCTGACATAATTATGTAATTATACCATAATTTATTTAACCATTACCTACTTTTGAATTTTGTATTTTATATTATCTGAATTACACTACGATGAATATTTCAGTACACAAAGTTTTCTCTCTTTTGCGGCTTATTTCCTGGTGATACATTCCCAGAAGAATTGTTATGTGTCAAAAGTGTTATAAGTATTTCTAGTTTTTGATACATTCTCAAGGAGGTGCTTTATATTTGTATTACTTGACAAAACCATGTTCAGCATCAAAAAGTGGCACACTGATCTGGAAAATGGGACAACTATATTTATGTAGTATTGGGCTGAATTGGAACTATTTAGAGAAATCCATTTATTTTGGTTGCCAAATTCACACATAATATGTTATAGTTGCATTTCAAAGGAAAGTTTCTAAAGGATTTAGGAGATATTAAGTTTATGAATTCAGGTAAAGATCTGAAAGAATTATTGATAATGTGACCTGATAAAATGTCCTTTAAAAAGTAATTTTAAAAGCTAGTCATAATACTATCAAATCTCTTTTTAAATGATATTTCTCTATGTGCGTGCAGGAAAACTTTATAACCTATAGCTCCTTATCAGTTTCATTTTCTCTCAAGTCTTTGTTTCATTTTGCTTGGTTCAAAACGCTTTGGTAGATTCTGCCATCAAAGCATGGTCTTCCTAATAATAGGCAGGAGAAGTGAGAGTGGAAAACAACCAACTAAGATGACTATTGAGTGTTTTACATGGCATTGAGTGGCTCTGACTCCTGGCGACGCTATAAATGAGTGGTGGCCACAAGGTCCTGTTCTCACCAGCCCTGCTCAGCAACTGGAGGCTCACGCCTGTGGCTTCTTTGATGGAGTCAGTGCATCTTGTATTTGGTCCTGCTCTTTTCCGGCTGCCTTCTAGTTTCCCCTCCTTCTCACGATTTGTCCAAAGTAGGACAGCTTCGGTTTTGTCATTTTTGCCTCCAGTGGTGTTTCAGGCTTCATTTGCTGTAGGACCCACTTGTTCATCTCGCTGGCAGTCCAGGGCACCCATGGAGCTCTCCTCCAACACCACATTCCAAAGGAATCCATTTTTTCCCTATAAGCCTTCTTCACTGTCCAATTTTTGCACTTGTACACATTAATTGGGAATACGAGGCGGTAGATGATGTAAGATCACTAATCTATATTTCTGAAACAGATGTCCGGGAAGAAGAAGGATGAAGACAGTGGGACAAGCACTTCACTGAGTAAAGGTGAGAGCCAGTGCATATTCAGTATTGGACTATGATGAGGGAACTGTGAGCTGAGTGTGGAAAGTGAAAAGCAGAGGCGAATAGCCAAGATGTTACGGAGCCCCCCTCCAGACCCGTGGCAGCCTGTTGGACGAGCTCCTTGCTCTGCTGCAGGCTGGCTGAGCTGCTTTAGCAGGTGTCTATATTACTGTAGGTAAAGTTCAAGTTCTCTTTTCATACCTTGGCGTTTTCCCTCCACACAGCTTCCCTTTCACATACCTTTATGGTCAGAGTGACTTTATGGTGGGAGCTACTGTAGAGGTAGAGACGTAAATGACATCTTTCTCAGTAACCTATAAGCAGTGGTGTGCTGGAAAATGTTTAACACCTGGTTCTACAAAAATGTGTGTAAGTGTGTATACATTTAAAATGTTTTTACTGACCTAAAGAATGCATATCACACAATTTACAAATAGTAAAATATATAATACTCTTTATGGTAAATTCCATATAGACCACTGATTCTCACAAAATGCTTTCGTTGACTTTTACCTTTGTATCCCTATCCCACCTGTGTCTGCAATTGATGAACAAGTGTGGTTCTATTATGAATGTTACTTTTCTTTAAATTAAAGAATAATATGGAAGAAACAGGAAGATATATGTTGGAGCTTAACTTGGTTGTTGGTGATGTGAGTGACTTCTTTGCAAATTAGATAATAGTTTTAGAACACTCTGGAAAAATATTTCTGCATTTTGGAGTGCTCTTCTCAGTGTAGTGGCTATAGGCATGACGTTTTTAAATGTCGTCTATGGTAGGACCAAGTCACCATCACTTTACACCTTGGCAATCAACGAAACCATAAACCAACACCTGCCTTGTAGTGCCTGTTGATTTTTATCCCTCCTAAACTGGTTTCAAATCACCAGCATGACGTCACTGCACCCGGGGCTGGGAAGAGATGCATAGTCGCATGTCATTATATGGATTTCCAATGTCCAGAGACCGCAGACAAATAGCTTCAAGAGCACGTGCGTCATAATAAATGCAATAAAATAATTAGGGAGTGATGTTTTGAGTATTATGTTCATTTGTAATACATTGATTTCATGACAAATTTGGAGAGTTTAATTTCTACTCATGGCTGTGTTAAACAACTCTCTCACAAAATTCCTGAAAGCTTAACTATTGTGTTCTTGTGAGCTGGCTGAGGCAGGCCAACTCCAGCACACCACTGCATAAAGAAAAGATTCTAATTAGTTTCCTGCCATCCAAACCACATCCATGTACACATTCGAATCATTAAGTCTTCAAGCCAAAGGAGAAGAGGGTCCTTCTCTGGAAAAGTTTAGAGACTTTTCCCTTGATCTTATATCAGGGTTCATGAAATTCAGAAGTAATATGTCAAGCATCTATTTGGTAATGGGGAGATTTGGTATGGTCCTGGAAAATGCAGTCAGCTGCCAACAATTGCAGAAAAGTGGAGAAAAGTAGTGGCTTGGCAAATGGCAACTAAGAGCGAGCCCACACATGCCATAGGTTTCTTAGGTAATGTGAAATTACAATAACCAACGATGTGCCTAACTTGTTGATTTGTTTCATTGGTTGTTAGCAAGCAAAGATACTTCCTATAAGTGGCAAAACAAAGACAGTTGCTGGGACTCTTCACAGATGATGAAAAAACCGAAGCAGAGCCAGCTTGCTCCTGGAACCGACTCAGAAGTGGCTCTGGTCGATGACTGTCTTGAAGGAAGAAGATGTAGGCACCATTCTCAGCTCAGCCAGGTGGATCAGACCCAACTCGACAGTGATACTACTGACTGTGACAGCGAAGAATCTGACTTGGGTGCGTCCTCCTGGAAGGAGAGTGAAAGTGAACACCCACCACCAGCCGGTACAAAGAGAAAAATAGCTCAGAGGCAACAGAGTGTGGGGAGTTACCGAATGAGGGAAAGGACCTGCCTCTACTGCAAAGCCAGGAGAACCCATGAATGGTTGGCCCGCCATTTCCTTCAGAACACTTCAATAGCAGCCCCGGTGAAGGGGGATGTTCGAGAGGAAAATGCTGTACCTGACATTAACACAAGATTCAGTACATTTTGAATTTTATCAAGTCCTTGCCTTATTTGAAGCCAAATGAAAGGGGTAAATAAAACACGAAAAATCACCAAAGCTTTAGGTGAAGAGGCTTTTTACAATAAACTCTGTTAACAACAAAAACCAAAAATACTTGGAACCCAAGAGGTAAAGTTTCAAATAATTCTTTGTCTGAAACCAGGCCGTTGAATTTGTTTATGGCACCGTTGGAACATCAATGATCTGTATCTACTATGATTTTTTATTCAAAAGAGCACAAGATATTTTCTCCCTTGAGTATTACATGTTTTGTTTATGTCTATAGTACCAATAAGGAAGCTCTTTAAAATATGTCCAGACTTGTTCATGTGCTTTGATGATCTGACTGAATGCATTAGGGGAAGCTGGTTAGAATAGAATTGCCCATATTCTCCAGGTCCCTGTGTCCAGGCGACTGACTCCACCTAAGCGGTACTGCTGCCCCTGTGCCCGCTAGAGGCTGGCGAGCAGGAGGAGCTCAGGAGCCTGGGATAAGAGCTCTGATTTCTAGAGTGGACCAAGGAGGGAAGGCAGATCCAGAGAGGCAGCTGAGCCATGGGCCGTCGGTGGTTATTGTCCAAAGGGCATGGCAAATGTTAAAGAAAAAATTATTCTGACACTTGTTAAAATGGTAAGGAAGACTTTATTCAAGCCTATTGTAATAGGGCTCAAATCTATTGCAGTAGTGGGGAGAGATCAACCTCAAGTTCAAATACAGCAAGGACAAGCAGATTTATAGCCAAGGAGCAGGGTAAGGGGGCCAGTGGACGGAAAATTACTAGGAGGAAAATTACTAGGAGGAAACATCAAGACTAGGGAGATTCCTGTTAAACTGACCTAATAGGATTCTTGGTGGAGGCAGGCCAAGAACCTATCCATCAAGATGGAGGATGCGGAACTTGATCAGATGTCGAGGATGATCAGATCTCCAGGCTTGGGGGTAAGGGGGGCTCTCACTAAACTTACCTACCAGTATTCTTGCTGAAACTCGGCCTGGCAGGTCAAAGATGTGATGAACACCAGAGCTGACATCTGATCAAGAGGAGCCTGGCTTAAAGTTTGGACTTTGTCACAAGTTAGCTGGAACCCAGACTTAGTTGGGGCTGGGTTTTCCAATTAAGTGGGGAGCCCAGCACTGGGGAATTCAGTAGGCCTAGGCAGCAGGTGGCCATTCTGGAGATCATTCTGCAGATAATGGCAGAACCCCAGCTGGGATATAAAACGAAATCCAGACCCCAGAGAAGAGGACTAGTCCAGATAAGATAAGCAGCAGAGACTCTGGTCACTGAGCTGAAGTTCAAAGAAAGGCTTTAGATCTTAGGGGAGGCCTTAGGTACTTAAGTACTACATATGGTAAAGATTGCAACATAATACTGAGGACTGAGCCTTTTATGACGAGAGATCACAGAGCTGACATGGGGCTCGTGAGTCATTCTGACAATAGCAGCTTCCTTGACTGATTACAACGAAGAGACCAGGAGGGCACTGTGGGAGCTCCAACCATTGGAACTAGGCCACGAGAGTCCAGGACATGAGGACCATTTCTGAGCTTATTTGCAGAGACTGTCTTCCTCGGATTGCCTTGGGACCGACGCAGGTCTGAGGCTGTGAGTGAAAGGCAGGACAACTTCAAGATTCAGCTCAAGCATCAGGCCGGTACTTCTCAGCACCCCGCTCCACTGAGTTCCCGCAGGCAGGCTCACTGGGCCCTCCCTAATGCGCCAGGGTACCTTGAAAAGTCCTCCATCTCAGCATCCTTAACATTTTAATGAATGTGTTATATGTGTGTGTGTAAAAGTAGGTTTACAGTTCTTATGGAAAAAAACATGCAGGTTATGAGTATTGCAGTAGCTTTGTTAACTCTGTGTTTTGTGTACTTACAACTGTAAACCTACTTTTGTCCACACCTGAATATGTGTGCGTGTGTACATTTATATATATATATATTCCATGATTTGTCACCTTTGTGTCTTTGTGACCCAGCACAGTGCCAGACAATGTGACAGATCAATAATGCAATTAAATCAATATACAAAGGAATACATGAATTCAAAAGGGAGGAGCTGGGAAAGCTAAGAGACAGAGAAAGCAGGGAAGGGGCCAATATCTACCACGTAACGAATAATCATGATATTTCCAACTTGATATGACCAAGATCTTGTTTTGTTTATCTCAATAGCACCAAAAGAAAGAACAAAAACAAACACACACACAACAAGCTCAAAATACACTGGTAAGTTGCAGAGGCAGGATTTAGACCCAAGTCTTCTGGCTTCAGAGTCTTGGCTCTTAATTACTATGATTTTACCCATTATTCTCTGAAGATGGAAGATCCTGATTTTAGGGGAAGTTAATCACTACCTCCTACACAGCTGTAAGTGATGTCTCAGCAGATATAATCTCACCAGGAAAGAATGACTATTTTCTAGATAACAGAGTAAGGACACATGCCCCAAATGTTTTGCTTGTGGATTTAGAATATAAACGAATGACATTATTTTCTGAAGAGTCATTTATATCAAAGACTATTACTGTTCATGGCCTTATCCGTGGGACTAGGACAGATTAGAGTTAGGGGGTGGAAGATAGCTGCCGATAGGAAGAAGGAATTAGGGTTGAGTTAAACCAGGCGCTGTAAATATGAGGGGATTAACGGGGATAATCTGTGAGTACATTAAACCAAAAACAGAGGTCAAACAAAGCTGTGAAGACATGCAAAGCCAAGGAAAGAAATGCACTGGATCAAAGGAATAAGACAAGGACGTGGTGGGATGAGAGGCAGAGTGGTGGGATGAGAAGCAGAAGCAGAGCCGGGCATGTTGCAATGGGATTAGTGAGCAAGGCACGGGGCTGGTGAGGTGGGACAGTTCAGGAAGCCAGGGCTGCGAACTCCAGTCATGCTGGATTTGCTTGTATGCAGAGTCTGGTATGAGCAGTCAGAATGGGGTCCCTGAGCTGCATAACAGCCTCCTCTTCAGTCCCTCCTCGGCTAAATGGATAAACTAGGCTGCCTCTGGTTGTGACCTGTTTAGGTGGCATGGAATTCTTGGGCTTGCCTTCTATTTGTGGCCCTTCGGTGCAGCTAACTGTTCAGAATTGATGTCCAGCCACATCAAACATTACGATTCTTGTTAGGAACTGCCACTCGAGGGGCTATGGAAGGCAGGGAAAGGCCCGACTGAGATGGATGTGGTGGAGAATGAGAGTATGCCCATAGTAGGTGTTTGAAGGGGGTTGGAGGAGCTGGGAGCTCTGGCTTCAGGGCACATGGTCTCGGACTCTGAACCCGTGTCCTCCCTGGACGTCTGGGTGGTGTGGTTTTGGTGGGAGGAGAGATGAGCTGGTAGGTAAAATCTAAATAAGAGCAACAACAATAATACCGATGATAGTAATGTTTAGAGAGTGCTTGCCATATGCCAGGCACCAAGGTAAGCATTTTATAAGGATTATTTATCCTTTGTGAGCCTGAAGAATGGATATTTTCCCAATTTTGTGGATAATGAAACTAAGGCTTAGGAAATTAAATGATATTTGCAAGGTCGTACAGCTAGCTGGTGAGTGTGGGGGAGCTGGGTCTTATCTGACCACAAAGATTTTGTCTTTACCACAATGATAATACATCATCTATGTTCTCAAAGGAGAGTGAACTCTTTGCTCTCCCTTAGAGTAAGGAGATCCAATCTCTTCTTAGATTAGAATTTGGGAGAACAATAGGTACCACCCAACAGAGTCCAAAGTGAACAGAGGCCTGGTAGTGGAAAGCAGAGTAAAGAATCAGAAACTGCGCAGAGAGGAGAGCGCTCAAGTGAAGCTGGAGAGGGTTCGCACTGCCGGGTGGGGGGCTGCGCAGCGAGAGATGGACAGCCTCATGAGTGGGTGAGCCCGTCCAGATTCCGGGGAGAGCAGGCAGAAAAGTCAGGGTGGTCTTCGGAAAAAGAAGGGGGGGATAGAAAATTAGCTGGAAGGGTTGGTGAGGGTAAGAAGGTACTTTGCCCTGATTGTCAAGGTACAAGAAGCTGGAGTGATGGGAGCGGCGAGGCTGGTGCCCAAGGATTTGAGAGGAGAACAGGGAGAGGGCACCACCGAGAACTCCGACCGCAGCCACAGCTCTTGCCCACGGCCGCCCCTTTCTCCCAGGAGTACTGTCTCCCCACAGGTTCTAGAGCAGTGTTTTCAAAACAGTCACCCATTAATAGATTGTGAAATCAACTTAGAAGGTTACAACTAGCATTTATTAGAAAATAAGTAGAAAATAACAGAGCATTGCACATAATAAGGGTAAGTACTGTTTTTGTTTCAGTGTGTGTGTGTACTCAGTCGCAATACGAAATGTGCTTCTTACTATGTAAGGTTAAAAAAATAAAAGAAAAAAGAAAAGAAAAAAGCCAGGGGTCTGGAGCTTTCTTTGTAGATTGTGAGTATTAACCAGCTATGCCGCTGAGTGAAGGCCGTTGTCACTCCGTGCATTCCTGATTGTTGTATGCTAGTCATTAGCAAATCTTCAACCACAATATAGGACGGACCAACTGTCTAGATCAGTGAAAAGTCTGAATTAAATTCTACTACTTTAAAAGAACTTAGGGTTTATTATTTCTGAGTAAGTGGAAGCAAGCTAACCAACTGCTGCCTGGTACACGGGGGTGGGTTTAGTCTTGGTGAATAGACAAGAGTAATTTGTAATTGACATTTCAAAGAAGCCTTAGAAATAGGCCAGCCTTTGTTTAAATCATAATTACCCTGTTTGTATGTAAAAGGATACTTCTAAAGCTTTTCAAAACAACTGGTTCTTTTAAGTAGATAATTATTCCCCTCCAATCTTGTTTATACTATTCGAAACTTTAGTGAACTCTCTTTTTTTTCCATAGATAGTACAAAGGTTAACTTCAGCCAGCCCTTCCTCAAATTATTACAAATTCCCAATTAGTGAATTCTAAACAGGGTTTCCCTGTAGCAATATACTGGAGACTCGTATGATGTGCTCTTTATTGCTTTGAATAACATCTGACAGGTTTGCGAGTACCAGGCCACCTGGACATTCTCTGTCTGCCAGGACCATGTGGTCACAGAGGTACAAGGGGGGGGGGCACAAACATGCAGGCGTGGGGAACGGGACAAAGGGAGAGAATGCTTTTTGGGGGTACTGATTATATATCAACAATATTAGATTGTGGTCACTTTCCTGGTGTAAAACAGAGCTGCACTTTTAATCTAAATTTAACAAAAGTGCAGATGAAAATAGAAAACTGAAATTTTTGAAAAAATACAATAAAGTTTAAGAGTGCTATGAAAAAAATAGAAAACAATTTTTTTGTATGTCAACTGGAAGTTATTAGAAAGCCCTAGAGAAGTTGGCCAAGGAAAGGCATACTATGAAAAAATATATACTTGTCCTTTTCTGAATAACTTATTTCTCATTGCAAATTTCCACTCAGTGCACAAAAGGAAATGCATAACGTACTTTAAAAAACCAAAAGCAGAGATGCTATCATCCCGGGCAATACTGTCTTCTCGTTCTTGTCTTTTTCATCTCCTGAGCTCGGCCTCTTTCACAGGCGGTTCCTCTAGCTGCCCTGTCACAGGGTCTGTTGTCCACAGTTGTCTTTGTTTATTAGGGCCCTCTCTCACCCAGAAGTTTCACGTGTTCAAAATCTTGATTTAGCAGCGAGAACATCAGGCAGGGAGCCAGCTCTGCTACTAATTAGTATAAATCAAAACGGGGGACCCAGGAGATAAAAACCAGGTCCCAGTGGAAGGGTCTGCAGCTGGGGCTGGTAAGACTGACTGGCAGGTCAGAGCTGAGCAAGAGACAAAGGGGCTTGCAGAAATGCCACTTAGGGCCAGAGTGTTTTTTGTCTCTTTCCTCCGATTGCACACCTTCAGATGTGGAAATGGTCCGTGGCAGCCTCCTTGGATTGTTTTCCTTCTGTTCTAGCAGGCCGTGATTTTTGTTCCATGGCTCCACCCCCCGAAAAAACTTAGAATTAGGTCCTGATTGGTCAAAGTCTGCCAGGGCAGCGCTGTGCTGTCAATGAGTGGTTCATGCTCGGGTTCACGACCTAATTCTGGAAACGGTAGTTTGCTGGGGGAGCCATTGTGAGAAAAGTTTCTTCGGTCTTCAAAAAGATTTGCACAAGGAAGAAATGGTCCCCCCCTTTTTTTGGTGGATAATGTCAAGTCTACACACGATGATTGCAACAGTGACAGCCACATGCGTCCTTGAAGGCACTACCCTGAACACGGCAGAGTGAGGATGCGCACAAGGACCAAGTCCTGAGCGGCTGAATTCCAAACTGGAACCATCGTACAGCCAATAGAGGATCTTCTTCTCTTCTCTAGTTTTTAAAGCAGCTCCTTTCCCCTAGAAAGCACTCCTAATGCTTCAGGTGTTGATTACTGGATACAATGCCTATACTCCTTTGATGGGGCCTGTGGCTTTGTTCCTAGCGGTGGTAGCGAGAGCCATTAATAGATGAGAAAAGGTCTTTAAGAATGTCGTGGGCCTTTTTGGGTTGACTACCTTACTCCTCTTCTTTCTGGGAGCCTCTTATTTCACAAGTCTCGTGAATGTTGGTACACCGTGATCCTGCCAGGTGGCACAGGGCAGCCTGTCCAGACACAGACTCCTGTAGGACTTTCTTCTCATCAAAGTCCCTTCCTGAGAATTTGGAAAGGCGACCAAGAAAGAGATCAGCCCCGTTAGGTGACTGGACTTAGAGCAGGTTTTCACGGTCCACATTTCCTTCCACGTAGACTGGGAACCTGAGAAAGCAGTTTGGGCCTGAAAGAAAAGAATGAAACAAATGGTGAAGGACAGAGAGAGTGATGCAAAGTCTGATGGTTTTCAAGTCCTCGGGTCGAGTTCCTTCCTGAGGCCCATGTGTTTACCCACTCAGAGGAGTCATGACACTTCACTAGCAGGTTCTTTTAAAAAACTTATTGATTGATTGTAGAGAGAGAAGAAGGGAGAGAGAGAAACACGAATTTGTTGTGTTCCGCCCATTCAAGCACTCATTGGTTGATTGCATGTGTCCCGACCAGGGATCGAACCTGAAACCTTGGCATATCAGGACGATGCTCTTCCAACTGAACCGCCTGCCCAGGGCTCACTAGCAGATTTTTATAATAAGTTTCCCTTTGTTCTTATGCTAGCTCAAGTGGGTTCCTATTATTGGAAACCAAACAGATTCTTAAAACAGTGGTGTGTTGGTAAATGTTTAACAATAGGCTCTGATTGTTAAAAGCCCTGATTTTATTGCATTTGCTGACTTCCATGATATAAATACTCCCACTATTGCTTATTTCAAGCTACCAAAGTGACATCACTGAATGTGGAGTTGGGAAGAGATGAGCACATTGGCTCTGGAGAGCTGGTCTGAGACAGCTCCAGCTCACCACTCCCTAAAGAACACGACACGTAGCACGCTTTTCAGAAAACCCATAAGTTATATAGGAGATTTGGGGCTACATACTGATGGCCGCTAAACTGGGAATTCTGGTATTAAAATCTTTTTAGTTAATTTAAAATGTGTTGAGTCTTGGGGCTCAGGGAGTAGAGAAAGTAGGATTGAGTTTTTAAGTAATACTGAAATAATACTTTTTTCAGTATGATAATAATTCAGGTGTATTGGGGCGAGGTGGAAGGTAGGGGGCTTGGACAGAGGAAAGGAAAGGGGCTGGTAAGGTGTGGGCAAGGGGACCTATGTGAGGGCAGGGTCCAGGCTTTGACAAAAAGGAGAACATTCTGCCAGTCAGGAGGGGCTTTCCAGGGGTTGAGAAGCCAAGGCCACCTGGTATTCCAGGTTACCACACCAATAAAGGGCTACATTTGGTCGTTTGGCCACCTCCTATAAAAGCTCCTGACCTGCTCTGCTTCTGTCTGAAGTTCCTGTAAAAAGGGAAAAGCCTTGTACTGCACAATTAAAGATAAGAAGGCATAAAATGCATATGCAGGGTTGCAGCAATGCTTTAATTGTGAATGAGGTCAAATAATCAATCCGTGAGAGTACATTGGCATCAGAGCCGTCCTTCCGTTGAGGAGAGGAAGTTGGGAGGGTGGAGAAGGGTAGTATCAGGACTTTAAGGAGGCCCTTTCCAGCCTAGCCACCTTCCCACACTTGATTCTTCTGCCTGGAAAGCCAGTCACACAATCTCTGTGTGTGTGTTTTTAAGATTTTATTTAGAGAGAGGGGAAGGGAGGGAGAAAGAGAGGGAGAGATATATCAAAAGCTTGCCTCTTGAACGCCCCCAGTTGGGGACCTGGCCGGCAACCCAGGCATGTGTCCTGACCGGGGAATGAATTGAACTGGCAACATTTTGTTCTGTGGGAGGACACCCGACCCACTGAGCAACTTTGCCCTTAGGGCAAACCAGTCACCCAATCTTTAAATATTGGACTCTTCACAGTATAGACAGACCTGGAGAACATTATGTTAAGTGAAATAAGCCAGTCAGGGAAAGACAAATACCATATGATTTCCCTCATATGTGGAATCTAATGAACAAACAACTAACAAGCAAAATAAAGACAGACTCATAGATGGAGAGCAGATGACAGTGAGTGTGATGGTGGGGAGGTTAGTGGGTGGAGGGATGGAGGAAAAAGGAAAAAGGACTCATGGGCATGTACAACAGTGTGGTGATTGCTGGGGGGAGGGGGCATAAGGGGACTAAATGGTAACGGAAAAAATACAATAAAGATTAAATGAAAAAATAAAGTGAAAAAATAAATATTGGACTCTTTGAGTGTTGAACCTCTTCTCAATTTTAAGACTAGTCTCAAAGATCACCCCTTCACCTTTTCCATGGCTCTCCCAGGAAAGCTGGCTTCCCACAGCAGAGACCCCTGTCGGAGCCCTGATCATACTGCCCTGTAATGCACCCCAGTCTTTCTTCTCTTGGGTTTGATGTTCCAATATAACTGGAATTTTTGGACACTGGGCACTGACACTCCTCAATTCCCAGAACTTGCATTTTTGTACTTAAGCCCACGAATGAATTTTTCAAACAACTGTGTTGTTTCATTTTATTGGCATCAATATTTTTGTGCATCAGTGTTTATACATCTATTTGAATATTTAGTCCTTGACATTTGTACATGGAAAAGCAAATGTGTTGATGTTAGTGATAAGAAGACTAGATTTTCATAAATTGAGTGCAGTTGAGACAAAGCTGGAAATCATTAGACATGTTGGAAGGGGTGCATTTGAGCATCGATCACATATTTGGACTTAAGCCTGTTGACTCTGCTCATTTGTGGGGGAAAAGGATCAAAATTAAATAACACAAATAAAATGTTGAAAAATATATTCCTGAAGAGTATATCTGAAAGGCGATGTGAACTAATTCCTTTTTATAAATATTAATTCCAGATGAAACAAGATTAAAAGATAAAAAAAAGAAAACCACAAAAGTACTAGAAAAAAGCACTAGTAAGGAGTTTCCTAATCTCAAAGTAAGGAAGACTTGTCCAAGCAAAATATAAGTAAAACCCAGAAGCCTTAAAGGAAAAGACTGGTACTTGAACCAAATAAAACACTGAAACCAAGAAAGAGAGAGGAAGAGGGGAGACAGAGGAAAAGAGAGAGACTCAGTAAATAAAGTGAAAAGACGAAGGCAAATGGGGAAAAACTTTGGAACACGAAATTAGGGCAAGCCCTAATACTCCCTAATACATAAAAAGTTTTAAAATAAGATAAAGCCAAACAAGTTAGTAGAAAAATGGTCAGAATATATGAATAGAAAGTTCACAGATGAGGAATTCCAAGTGACAAATAAATACATAAAAGATGCTCAATTTCACAAATAATTAAAGAAATACAGAATAAACAGTGAAATGTTTTTCTTATTTTAGCTTGGCATAGGTCCAATATTTGATGATGCCAATATGGGGAAGGTATAGGAATCAGGTCCTTTCAAAGCAATGTTGGTGGGAAAGAAAGTTGGTATAATTTCTTTGGAGGGCAACCTGAGAATATTAAAAAGTGCTTGTACTTTGTGACCTAGCAATTCCCATATTAAGAATTGGTCCAACAGAAATATCCTTTCAGGTGTACAAAAAAATGTATAGATATGTACTTATGGATATTATTCACTGAAGTGCTGTATCTGCTTAGGTTATTATATTCCTAGAATCTGCTCTTTAAAATGCCATTTTTATTGTGTTTTCTGATTAGAAGTACCCATGTGCATTGTAAGAAATTAAAATGACAGCTATGTTAAAATAGAAAGGAACAGGTTCCCGCCAAGATGGAGGCATAGGTAGAAACCCTTTGCTTCCTCACACAACCAAAAGGAGGGTAACAAGCAATCTAAAAAGAATATGCAATCAGAAGTGCCAGAAAATCAAACTGCATGGAACTCCATCAGCCAAGGAATTAAAGAAACTGTTAACTAGACCAACCAGACCAGTAAGATGCTGAGAGAACCCATGGCAAGGCGGTGGACCACAGGCCTGGCTGAACGGGAAACTGAGACTCAGAGCTGACGGTGGACTAGCTGGGGGTTGCCAGGTGGGAGAAACTCCCAGACTCACAGGAGAATTCGTTAGAAAGCAGTGAGTGTGGCATTGTTCCCTCTCTGACACCTCCCCCATGGACAGCGCCACAATGCAACAAAGAGGGTTGCCCCATCCTGGTGAATACCTAAGGCTCCGCCCCTCACAAGATGACAGATGCAGTGAGACAAAGATATATGGCCCAAATGAAAGAACAGATCAACACTCCAGAAGAAGAGGAAAGTGACGAAGAGATAGCCGACCTATCAGATGCAGAGTTCGAAACACTGGTGATCAAGATGCTCACAGAATGAATAAAGGAAAATCCACAGGGAGCCAACAGTGAAGGAAAGGAAACCAGGACTCAAATCAATGATTGGGAACAAAAGGAAGAAATAAACATCTAACTGGAACAGAATGAAGAAATAAGAATTCAAAAAATGAGGAGAGGCTTAGGAACCTCCAGGACAACTTTAAACATTCCAACATCCAAATTGTAGGGGTGCCAGAAAGAGAAGAGGAAGAGCAAGAAATTGAAAGCTTATTTGAACAAATAATGAAGGAAAAGTTCCCCAATCTGGCCAAGGAAATAGACATCCAGGAAGTCCAGAAAGCCCAGAGATCCCAAAGAAATTGGATCTAAGTAGGAACACACCAAGGCACATCATAATTAAATTACTCAAGATTAAAGATAAGGAAAAATCTTAAAAGCAGCAAGAGAAAAGGAGAGAGTTACCTACAAAGGAGTGTCCATAAGACTATCACTGATTTCTCAAGAGAAACCTTGAAGGCAAGAAGGGGCTGGAAAGAAGTATTCCAAGTCATAAAAGACAAGGACCTACATCCAAGATTGCTCTATCCAGCAAAGCTTTCATTTAGAATGCAAGGGCAGATAAGGTCAAGTTAAAGGAGTTCATTATTAACCCCTTATTATATGAAATGTTAAAGGGACTTACCTAAGAAATAGAAGATCAAAAACTATGAATAGTAAAATGACAACAAACTCAGAACTATCAACAACTAAACCTAAAAAAACTAAAACAAAAACTAAGCAAAGAACTAGAACAGGAACAGAATCACAGAAATGAAGATTACATGGAGGGTTATCAGTGGAGAGGTGGAGGGGAAAAATTTGGTGGGGGGGATGTACAGGGAATAAGAAGCATAAATGGTAGGTACAAAATAGGCAGGGGGGAGGTTAAGAATAATATAGGAAATGGAGAAGCCAAAGAACTTCTATGTACAACCCATGGACATGACCTAAGGCGGGGAGGAATGCTGGAGGGTGGGTGGGTGCAGGCTGGAGGGGAATAAAGGGGAGAAAGAAAATGGGACAACTGTAACAGCATAATCAATAAAATATACTTAAAAATAAAAAATAATTAAAAAAATAAAAAAGATCCAGTCAGAAATGAAGGATACACTAATTGAAAAAAGGAACAATTTGCAGGGAAACAACAGTAGGGTGGATGAAGCTGAGGATCAAATCAATGATTTGGGACATAAGGAAGAAAAAAACAACCAACCACAACAACAAGAAGAAAAAAAGAGTCCCCGAAAATGAGGATTGTGTAAGTAGCCTCTGTGACAACTCTAAGATGTCCAATATTCACATCATAGGGGTGCCAGAAGGAGAAGAGAAAGAGCAAGAAATTGGAAATCTATTTGAAAAAATAACAAAATAAAACTTCCCTTATTTGGTGAAGGAAATAGACATACATGTCCAGAGAGCATAGATAGTCCCAAACAAGATAGATGGAAAGAGGCACACACCAAGATACATCATAATTAAAATGCCGAGAGTTAAAGACAAAGACAGACTTTTAAAAGCAGCAAGAGAAAAGCAGATAAGTTACCTACAGGAGAGTTCCCTTAAGACTGTCAGCTGATTTCTCAAAAGAAACTTTGCAGGCTAGAAGGGATTGGCAAGAAATATTCAAAGTCTCAAAAAGTAGGGACCTACAGCTAAGATTGCTCTATCCAGCAAAGCTTTCATTTAGAATCAAAGGGCAGATAAAGAGCTTCCTAGACAAGAAAACACTAAAGGAGCTCATCATTAGTGAACCATTATTATATGAAATGTTAAAGGTACTTATTTAAGACAAGGAAGATCAAAACTATGAACAGAAAAATGGCAAAACAACAACAAAACCCAACCTGTATCTATCAACAATTGAATCTAAAAAATAAACTAATCAAATAAGAACAGAGACAGAGACAGAACATTTTAATGGTTGCCAGATGGGAGGGAGTGTGGGGGAATGGGTGAAGAGTGAAAAAGTACAAATAGGTAGCTACAGAATAGCCACGGGGATGTAAAGTGCAGTGTAGGAAATGGTGTGGCCGAAGAACCTATACGCATGACCCATGGACATGGTGTGGGGATTTCCTGAGGGAGTGTGCTTGCTGGGCAGAGGGGGGTAAAGGAGGAAAAATCTAGACAACTGTAATAACATAAACAAAATATAATTTAACAGTAGAAAATAATAAAAAATTATGCATTAGACTTTTGTATACATTTCTAAGAATCTAAATGTATGTCAGCAGAAGACTAGACAATCCTTTTTTCCTCTAGACCAGTGCTATCCAATAGAAATTTAATGCAAGCCACATATGAAATTTTGAATATTGTAGCAACTACATTAAAAATGTAAATGAAGCAAGTGCAATCAATTTCAATAATATGTTTTATTAACCCAGATATCCAAAATACTATCATTCTGACATGTAATGAATGTTAAAAATTATTAATGTGCTATTCTGCATTCTAATTTTCATACTAAATCTTTGAAATCTGGTGTGTATTTTACATTTATAGCATATCTCGATTTGGATGCTAAATCTTCAACAGTTACAGTGTGCTACCAAACTTAAAGTGTGTTTGGAGGAAAAATATTTTACACGGCTTCAGTTTTTAAATTTAAGTTAAAATTTTATTAAAATTAAAAATTCAGTTCCCCGGTCATACCAGTCACATTTCAAGTGGCCAATAGCCACACTTCTTTCTTGTGGCTACATTATTGGATGGCGCAGATACAGAACATTTCTGTCATCACAGAAACGTCTATTGGATGGTGCTGGTCCAGACGCTGAGCTCTTGGCTGATAAAATCTTGTTCATCTTTTATAGTTTTTTATAGTTTTCCCAGTTGCCACTAGCTACTCTGTCATGTTTTCCTGAATACTACCAATGGTCTGAAATCTCTTCCCTTTCAAAGGTGATTTTAGTTTATGGAAAAACCAGCAGTCTCAGAGTGCCAAATCCAGGCTGTTAGGGGTGTTGAGTCACCTGGGTAATTTGATGTTTCGCCAAAATCTCTGCACGAGATTGATGCGTGAGTGACCATGTTGTCATGATGAAGCTGCCAGTCACCAGTTGCCCACAGCTACAGCCTTCTGAATCATCTGAAGAGTTTCCGACGAGGAATGTTTAAGCCTAATGCAAAATTTGGTGCGGATTTGTTGCTCTTCTTGCTCGGTCATTTTGAATGCAACGGCCACACAGTACGCATGCTCACTCAACGGCGTGTACTGCTCCCACTGACTAGTACAGTGAAGTCATCATTGTTCACGTGTGTGCATTCCAGTCCACTCTCCTTGGCTGCTAGGTTACACTGATGTTGCACAAACCATTCTCATTATATTAACGACTGGGCTTCTTCCAGACAGTCCTTGATAAATTCTAGGTAAATCTTTGTGTGTGTTTATGAGGATTTCCTCAGAATAAATTCCTAAAAGTAGAATGGTACGTGCAGAAGTCCATATCTGTAAGTTTGGGGATTTGAATTGCCAAATCCCTCTTTTGTTTTTTTTTTTTTACATTTGAATTTTATTTTTTTTTTATTTATTTTTTTTAATTTTAGATTATTCAGTACAGTTTCAATCTTTTACTCCCATTCCAGCCCACTCACCCATCCCTCCCAACCTCCCTTCCATTTCCAAGCCCCTAAATCCCTCTTTTGGAAGGTTGTAATAGTATATACTCTTCTACTAGTGCCCATTTTCCCCAAACCCTCACCAATTCTGGATAATATTAAAAACAAGTGTTGAATTTGTAGCTTGCTTTGGGTAGTATAGACATTTTAATGATGTTAATTCTTCTTATCCATGGGCACGGTAAATCTTTCCATTTATTTTTCTTTTCTTCAGTTTATTTCTTCAATGTCCTATAGTTTCCAAACACAGATCTTTTATTTCCTTGGTTAAATGTATTTCTAGACATGGGTGAGAAAGGTGAAAGAGATTAACAAGTACAAATTGCCAGTTATAAAAATACTAGGGTGTAAAATACAACATAGGGAACATAGTCAATAATATTGTAAAAACTATTATGGTGTCAGATGGCTGGGTACCCAACTTACGGGGGTGATCACTTCATAAGGTATATAAATGTCTAATCACTATGTTGTACGCCTGAATCTAATATAGCATTGGATGTCAACTGTCGTTGGAAAATAAATCATAAAAAACCAAGCAAATAAACAAACCAGTAAACATCAATTAAATACAAAAAACCCAACAACTTTGCTAAGCATTTTTGTCAGCTCTTCGTTCAGTCATGTGCCCAGTGATGTAGCGTGGGCTCGGGGTGACGGATGACCCCGTAGTTAGGTCGTGGTGCTGATGGTAGTTCGCTGTGTGCCTTAGGGAGACGCTGAACCTCTAAGCTTCAGTGAACTCATCTGTAAAATGAGGATCATGGCACCACCTCCGGGTGGGGAGCAGAGTAAATATGAATTGAAAGTAGAATTGATGGGAAAAATGGCATCTCATTTTTTAAAAGAGTGTTTCTTTGGTTGCTACAGATGTTGAACATTTTAAAATATCTGGCCGTACATCTGTGTGTACGTGTGTGTGTGCTTGACCTGCCCATTTTTGTTATTGTCCGTTCTCTTCAAGATATGTTCTTGTAGAGTTTTGTAAGTACTGCTTACACAGTAAAGATATTAACCCTGTAAAATACCCGCTGCTGTGAGTCGGGTCCTTAAGCACTAGCTCCCTGTGACTCCAGGCATGGCGCCATGTCCTTACTTTCTCGGCTGCAAAAATAAATAAAATATATGTTGCAAATACTTCCCACTGTACATTGTTTGATTTTCATTGTTCTTGAACGTGGCTTCCCAGAAAGTTTTATTTTTTAATAAGCTTTTAATTATAGAGTGATTTTGGGAATAACCTTGGATTTACAGAGAAGTTGACGAGGGAGCTTCTGTATGTCTTTCAGGCACCTCTCCCTGATATTAACGTGCGACACAACTGTGGCGCGTTGGTGAAGACAAAGCAATCCATAGAGTTTTAGAGTGGCCTTGTTCATGGGCGGCAGAGAATCAAGCAACTCTGATATAACGATCTTCCTCTGATGGAAAATTTGGTTTAAAGTTCAGTTAATGGAAATTTGGAACTTTTTTTTCCTTCAGAAAGCATGACTTCTTGTATTTTCTATTAGCGCAGAAGTCTGTCTCATTCATAATGTTCTGAAAAAATCATTAATAGTTAACTAACAGAGCCATTGAACTCTTTTTCCTGCAAGAAATACTGTTTCTCCATGCAAAGACATTCAGAGTTTGGATTTTGAAGTGCTTTGGAGTCTGGTAACTCTACTGGAGGATTTAATTCGTCATTTATTCCCCGATGGTTCCGTTTAGTGTCTCACCCTCCCTACGGTTAGGCTACTCACTTTCTGAGGTTAAAGGGCAAAAGTGAGAAGTGTCTAACACACCCGTAATAGGAAGCAATAGGCCACTGGAGCACTTTTCTAAAGAGATCTATCACCTTTCTCTTTCAGAGTTATAGCTTCCCCAGGGAGAGGCTGGTCAGGAAGGGTTTGGTCAGAAATGGTCCTTTCCTAGAGCTGAGTAGAATTACCTGAGATGACTGGACAGTCCAGAGCAGTGACCTGGGGTCGGAGGACAGAGCTCCCAGCGCCTGCTCTAATCCTGGGTCAGCCCTGGGCCTTCGGGCAAGACACTTCCCCACTGCGGGTCTCCTCCGTTCCTGGTTGGCAAAGCAAGGGGGCTCTAGTGATCTCTTTCTGGCTGGAAATTTTCTCAGCGATTCTCAAAAACAGGTTTTATTGGGGGCAATGCCTATGTCTGTGATTGGGGTGATAGTTTCACAGGTGTGTACACATGTGAAAACTTACCAAGTGGCATATTTTAAATATTTGCAGTTTATGGTATGTCATGCACACCTCAAAACAGCTATCTAAACAGACTCTATCCAGCTTGTAGAATGGTGAGCGGGCAGAGGAAGGACAAAGCTCTGTTTCATAGGGGTCTGTTTATATCGTCAGAAACAACAGGGACAGAGACAGCAGCGCTTTCTCGAATTTTCCGGGTAGCCTCCTACTGGAGCTTGTGCTTTCTGCTCCCCTGACTTCTTCTATTTATTTTTTTAATTACTGTTTTCATCCATTCTAGGGACTGTTCTTTTTCCTCATCTCAGGCATGATCCTGGAGTCCTCTCCCTTCTTCAGACTAGCCCTAGGCTCAGGAGAGAGGGGTCCAAGCTTACCTTGGAGCTCCCTGCAACTCTAGGGCTCGTCCCCACTGTCCCTAACCCTTATGGTAATTACAGTTCATTGGGTGGTTCTTCTCTGAAAAAGTTCCTCTTTGAATTTTTGGAACTTCCCACAAGGTAACAGTTGGATGAGGAACTGCTAAGAGGCGGCTGTGGAAGTGGCTGTCTGCCCGCTGTTGGCACCCTTTCCCCGACCTCTTCTATTCCCGGTCAGGCACCAGTCACTCACCTTGGACTCGTGACTCTCCCCCGAAATACCTCTTTGAGCCTATCTCATGCATTCCCTCTGCTGCCACCTGGTCCAGATGTATCATTTTAAGTCCAGATTTCCCTAGAAATCTCCTTCCGTGGCTTCCCGTTTAGAGTATTTCTGCTGGGAAACCCATCCTGCAAGCCTCATCATTCTCAACACTGCCTTCATCATCACTTCCCTGCTCAGAAACCTTCTGGGCTCTCCACTCCCCCTCTCAGCTGGTGTGAACTCCTCTCCTTGGACTGTGACGCCCTCCACCGTCTAGCCCCGCCTTCTCATGTTTCACCTTTCTCACCCTGTCCAAGGTCAAGTCTTCCTGCCTAACCCAACAGTGTGCCCTGTGTTTTCCCAGTTCTCTACCTTTCTCATGTTTCTCAGCCCCTAGAAATCCAGGCTCTCCTCGCCAAATCCTAGCCACCAGTTCAAATCTCATCTTAGTTTGAACTCAGCCTCTCAGTTTCTGGGGTTTTTTTGGACACACAAGAGATTAAAACAACAACAAAAAAACAAAACACAAGTTAATTCCGGAGTTTCTTAAACCAGAAACACCAGATATATGCCTTTCCCCTTCAGGCAGGCACTTGGGAAACCAGGGATTTACAGTGTGTGCAGACAGAATTTGACACACAGGGGATAGATGAAAATTTCCTTGTGTCCCTGTGTGGTTGATTCTTGCTAGGCTGAATATACTGTGTGTGAATGACTAAAATGCAAACGAGTATGATTCCTAAAAGTAGCTAGGTGTATTTTCTCCTTTTGCAATGAAGAGCAAATTCAGATTAATATAGATCTATGTTTATAGACAAGAAAAAAATCACCTTTGTTTTAATAAACATTTGTTTAAAAATCAGCATCTCTGCACCCCTATCATCATTGCAACATTATTTACAACAGCCAAGATTTGGAAACAGCCTAAATGTCCATCAGTAAATGAGTGGATAAAACAGCTATGGTACCTTTACACAATGGAATACTACTCAGCCATAAAAAAGAAGAAAATTTTACCACTTGCAACAGCGTGGATGGACCTGGAGAACATTATGCTAAGTGATACAAGCCAGTCAGAGAATGGCAAGTACCATATGATTTCACTCATATGTGGAACCTAATGAACACATTGAAGTAATAAGCAAAGTAGAGACAGACTCATAGAGAGAGAGCAGGCTGACAGCTCTGGGGGTGGGGGGCTGAGGGGTGGAGGGACTGAGCAAAAAAAAAAAAAAGAGAGAGGGAGAGAGAAAGAACTCACAGACACAAACAATAGCGTGGTGATTGCAGCGGTGAGGGGAATGGGTGGAGGTGGAAGAGGGTGTGGGGGAATAAATGGCGATGGAAAAAACCCCAAACAAACAGAAATCAGATCATGATGCACTCTTCAATAAACCAGATTTGCAGCCCTGACCAGTGGTTGGGCATCATCCTGCAAAGCGAGAGGTCACTCATTCGATTCCCAGTCAGGGCACATGCCTGGGTCACAGGCCAGGTCCCCAGTTGGGGGTGTGCCAGAGGCAACTGATCCATGTTCCTCTCTCGTTTTGATGTTTCTCTCCTTTCTTTCTCCCTCCCTTCCCCTCTCTCTAAAAATAAATAAATAAAATCTTCTAAAAATTTTTCAAAGGAAAAAAATCAGAATCTATGATATAATTTTTTTGTGTGTAAGGAAAAGCTGTAAAACAGAAGTTTGGGAAGATATACAGCAAATGGTTTTCTTTGGGTGGAGAAATTATTGGTGATTACCAGTAAGTAAAACACCTCCATTTTATTCAAACTTGCCAGTACAAGCAATTCCATTGTCATAACTAGGGAGAGATTTTCATTTTGGGAAAAAGCACAGAAATAGAGACATCAATCTGACGCAAATGCAGATGGATCACTTTAGAGACAGTTCAAAATTGAATATTAAAAGGCCTTCTGTTTTGTTTTAATATAGAGTGAGAACTGGACAGGGCCCCATCTACAGGGAGATTCCGCAGATGGGGACTTGGCGGTTGCTGTGTTTAAGGGTAAACATTATAAAAATAAACAAATGAGCAAACTAATGGAATGTGATAGACAGGATGCCCAGGTAATTGCTATAAATGTTGTGTCCTTTTGTGTTGTTGTTGTCAGAGACCTAGAAAGGACTTTAACCTCAAGTCTCTTAATCTGGCTCCTATCCCTGGGTAAAGCTAGTGGCACTTCACGTTCTAAATCATAAATACAATGCCCTTCGTAGGCTCTTTCCATTACGTTTGTTATCTCATTGTAAGAATGGGAAATGTGCACAGGTGGGTGTCTAAACCTTGAGAATTTGACCTGCAGGTGGGAATTTTACCATATGGGAATTCACTCGAGTTCTTAGACTGCTGACCGATCAGCCTCAGCACGGTCCCTATAAATAACCTCAGGAGTGACGCCGAGTTCTAGATTCTAGCAAGATCCTTGACCATGAGGTGGATCCTGTTTTTTGGTGCCCTTTGGGGGCATATCTACTGTCGAGAAACATTTGTGGGGTAAGTTATGCTTTCTGATACCTGTTTGAATTTTGCTTATTGATTCAGAGTCTCTCACCAGACTGCAGCAGGATCGAGGGTGGAAGTGTTCGGCATTTTCAGAGAGGTCTCTTAGATTCGGAGAGGGGATAGTGGGATTAATAGAAATGAATGATCAGAGAGAGAGAAGAGAGAGAGGGGAGAGAGAGAGATGAACGACATTAAAAGAAAAAAACAAAAATGAAAACTGAACACATATACCCTATTTCTCTCTGTACTTCCTCATTTTCTCTGATGATCAGGATGTAAGGATGAAAGATATGAGTGAAAATAAAGCTGTTTGGCCATTTCACTCAGTAAGCGAATGGATTATTCTCCCATCCCTTCCTCCCTACCTTCCTGGCCATGTCAGCTCTTGTCCTCCCCATCTTCGGACCCAGTGCCTAAGCAGCGGAACCTCACGAAGTGGGAAGAGCAGGGTGGCAGATTTCAGTCCAACTCCAGCTCCCACGGCTTTGTAAGATTCATCTCTGCTCCAAAGTACTTTGTTCCAAGAATCTCTGAAGGGCTTTAGGTCGCATTTCTTGAAGAGTGTTTTAGGGAACTAACAAAGTGGTCAAATAAATTTGACCCCTTAAAGTGGGTGGTGAAATAAACTTGGGAATCTTAGGGTTCAATAAACTATAGGATTTCCGGGTTTGTTTTTTTCTTTAACTAAATTAGCATGTGCTTTAAATCTATGAGAGGAGTTCTAGGTTGTTGCATCTACCCAATATTTTTTATCATAAAACTCTTCCTCACTTTTTTTACATACTGAGCAACTCAGCATTTAAACAGCTACTATTCCTTAGCACACACACCAGGAAATATTAGCCTAATGTATTAATGTTTCCCAGCACCTCTCCATTTTTAAGGAGGACTCCTGGTAGTAAAGGCATTAGTCAAAAAGAATGAGACTCAAATGGAAGAATTTTCAGATCATCTGTGGCAGGTGGGTGCTTGAAGGCAGGAGGCCTTTGAATATCTCATCCTATCACATGTATTCCACTCGAGTTCACTGGAAATTGCATGGCGCTTGGTTTCAGAAGACCTGAATTCTCATCCCTGTATACGACTGTATGGCTCTTCGTACAAATGAACAAGGCAGTCAGCCTACTTGGAGAAAAAGATAGAGGAGAAACATCTGTCCCCAAGGAAGAGTTATAAGAATCCAGCTCTACTACTCAACTTTTTACTAAGGATGTGTGTTTGCTTGTTTTGCAACTTCTTTTTCCTGCCAAGTTGTCCTTGATATCCTTTATTTCCCACGATGTGTTTGTGTGCGGCGGGGGAGGAGAGAGAGGCACGCCGTGATTTTTTTGGGTCCCAACTGTGCCTAGCTACGCCCCAACTTTGGGCGACATACATCTCATTCGGAGATGGAACTCTGATACATTTGAGATAACAACAGCAAAACAAACAAACAAAAACACCCCCACACACACCCACGCACACCATTCTAGGTCTCTCCAGATGTGAATTCAATTCCTCTTCCAAGCACCAAACTAATTATTCTACTTTAAAAACAACAACAACAACAAGTTATTTCTGAAAAACAGGAACAGACAAGTTTTAAAAGCCAGTTCTTTAATGAGCCGCAGGTGTCATTTGAGAATAATCATTAGCTAAAGGAAAGGTAACTTGAATGCCAAGCTTCGTGCGACGAGCAGGTATCCCTCTTAATTATTATTTAGATAACATACTCTTGGGGGGAGTAAAGCCATTCTATCAACGGCTCATTCTGAGGGTGTGGGTCAGTATAATATGTATTAGTTTCTTGATTCTCAGAGAGGTTACTGACTGTTGCATTAACCTCCTGGCACGTGGAGACGAGCAGGGGCAGACAGCAACAGGAAGCAGTGTCCGGGTTTTGCTCTTTAAGGTCATGCCTGTGGTTACTATTTTTTAGAGATCAAGTTCTTGAGATCCTACCAAGGAATGAAGAACAAATGAAAAATCTGGCGGAACTGGAGGCTGAGGAAGATCTTCAGGTATCTGTCCCAGAGGGACTGCTCCGCAGTTAGATGTGGTGATCGATACGATACCTCTCACTTCGGATCTCCTCATCTTCTCCGACTGTGTGGGGTGCTAGCTCATGAAGCTGGGGTGCAGAACGCCTGGGCTCTTGTCCCAGTTTGGTGACATGGGGCGAGTCGCCCACCTTTCCTGTGTCTCATTTTCCCATTGAGTCTAATGAGAATAAATAAACCGTTCTTCTATCTCATAGGCTTACTGTAAGAAGGAAAAGAGAGACTGAAGTTACTTTGAAAAAATTCTGAACACTTTTAATGTATTATTTCCTTCCTAAAATAATTTATAGTATAACATTGTTATACAATGAATTAGATCACTTGAATGTCAACTGTTTTAAAAAAAAAGCTGCCACCGTTTTAAATACTCAGTTCCTTCTGCCCATTTTAATAGCTAACTACGGTGGGGTGGTTATAAAACATATGCCAATACTTGGCTATTTAAAAACCTTTCTTGCAAAATTACAGTGATTCCACAATGATTCCAGTCTTGTGGGCGTGAGATAAAATAGACAGGAATTGACTTATTGAAATCTATCAGTGCGGAGCTGTCCATTCCTCTGACATGACCCGTTCACTGCCTTGGCCTTTCAGCTTGATTTCTGGAAATCACCCACCACACCAGGGGAGACCGTCCATGTCCGAGTTCCCTTTGTCAGTGTCCAGGCAGTGAAGGTTTTCTTGGAGTCCCAGGACATTGCTTACTCCATCATGATTGAAGATGTTCAGGTAATTACCCCATGGAGCACCCTTCCAGAGGCTTGCTGGTTCCTTTGAACAGAGCACTGTCCTCTTTTATCCTTGGGGACCCTCCACCAGGGAAGGAACCTGTGGGTGCCACTAGGGCAGCCCTGCAGGGTGCACCATCCCTGCGGAGTGGGCAGGGAGGCCCTGCCCCTCTCTCTTTTGCGTTTGGCACAGATGGGATGTGGTAATACAGAGTTTAAGGGCAAGAACAAGAGAGTCTCCAGCATGAAATGTAAAAGGCAAACTGATGGGTATTAGTCAAAGTAGGTAAAAGCAAGATTTTATTCTCTAGCTTTTAATTGGAGGTTACCTTAGGCCCTGTGTCTGACCACGGGGCATCAGTGTATTGGCCACCGTATGAGAAGGCACTTTCTGAACTAAAGATGAAGCAGTCAACTCCACAGACTATGACAGAATTTATTATAGGGTAGTTTACTTCCAGGAAGACTGGGCCGGAGCAGACAGAAAGATGTTCCAGGAGATTTGCGCAAATTACTCCCCGCTACCAGACCCCTGTTGCTGTACTTTGTATGTGTGTGTGTGTGGCGTACTAATGATTGACAGGACAAAGGGACAAAGAATGCTGTAGCTCCAGGGGCCACACCTCCTGGTGGTTTGTGATCAGTGATGTTCAACCAATGTGCTGCAAGAATTTTTAAAACATGGGCTACCTGACCATCTTTCGTCAGGGGCACTGACCCCTTTTCTCTTAGTCTGTCAAATAAAAAAAATGACAACAGCCAACACCACGATAGCCATCTGGTGTGGATGAATCAAAATTATACCTATTTTTTTGTCACATTGACAGAAAACATATTTTTTGATGTGCTGCAGAATTTTAGTAATTAGTTCATGTGTGCCACGAGATGAAAAAGGTTGAGAATCGCTGTGATAGATAATTGTTTATAATCGACACTATTACCAGTTTGATATTGATCCTGGTTGCCGTGGCGTGCCGCCTGTTGCTACGAAAACATTCACAGCTACATTTTATGGAACACAGACAGCCATCCACTAGCAGGCTCTGGCATGCCTGTTAAGGACTGTGAAGGTGGTCAAAGGTCACAGCATGGGACTTAAGAAATGAAGTGAAATCTGGGACACAGAGACGGAGCTGGTGGTGTTCACATCTCCATCCACACGGCCTGGGTTCCCACACAGGGAGCAGGAGCCCCGAGGCAACCAGGGCACTGGCTGTCATCCTGTGTTTGCAGCATCTGGCTGGCCAGAAGCCCCATTAATGCCGCATCGTCTTTCAGGGTGCTGCCAGAATAAGGCAAAGGCATGGCCCCAAAGCCTATCGGACGGGAAAAGGGATGCTTGGGACTGTGCTGAACAGATGCAGGGGCACTGCTCTAAGCTAATCACAGGTATGATTGGTTTGTCTTAGGTTCTGTTGGACAGAGAGAATGAAGAAATGTTATTTAATCAGAGAAGAGAACGGAATGGAGACTTCAACTTTGAGGCTTATCACACCTTGGAAGAGGTAGGTGTTCCAAAACGAATCTCTGAGAAGTGGGCCCTTCTCTCCTCAGCTGACAAAACCCATACTTCCCCTCGGTGATTTAATGGAAATGATTCTCTCATTTCCTAACTTCTACAAGTTTCCTAGCATTTCGCAGCCAGTGTGAAGTGTCACGGCCGTAAGGCACGACCGAAAGCCCACCTGCCCGTCCCAGCAGCCATCCCACGATTTTCCAAGCAGCCGGAAGTGTCTTAAGCCAGTGCACAAACAGCCTCCCGTGGTCGGCCGTGCTCTCTGCTCAAGGCCCCCTCGCTGATTTCTGGCGGGTGCTGCCTACAAAGCCATTTGAGAGCTGTGCCTCATGCTGTCACTGATGACAGAATCAGGGGACACCTCGACACCTCTGACTTCCAGCCAAGGGCCTGGTCTCCCACTCGCCCACAGCTCCCATGCCTCACATCTGTGCTGTCTTTCCTGAGTTTCGCTGGAGTGGTAACACCGCTTCCTCCACCCGAGTCACACACTGACACCTGGACATCCGAACAAGTCCGCACAGAACTTTTCCTGAGCCCACAGGGGTCTGTTTGCACTGACTGACTTGGGGGTGAGGGATGGAGGGGAGGGGCGCGAGCAGATGGGGGTTGGAGCCTAAGGGGAGAGGCGGGGAGCAGGAAAGATCTAGAGAGGTTTCTGGTAGGTGCTGATTCCCCAGAGCAGGAATTATAAAATGCAAAAAACTCTCAAAGCCCCCCCTCCCTAATTTATTTGGTGCCACAACCTGACCTAAACTCACATGGGAGAGGGGGACAAAATCTGACCTGAACTGACTTGCTACTCATTTGTGTCGCTGCCAGAAATACCAGTGTGTGTGAATATGGAGCAGTGCCACCAGAATAGTATATACACAGGGCAGGCTC
Source organism: Trachops cirrhosus (assembly GCA_028533065.1). Lineage (NCBI taxonomy): Eukaryota > Metazoa > Chordata > Mammalia > Chiroptera > Phyllostomidae > Trachops > Trachops cirrhosus. Next base: position 68,051,717 of record CM052549.1, read on the forward strand.
TCTACCTTCCTAAACTCCCCCACCCCCACCCCCCAAAAATAAACCCCTTGATTTGAAAAACGTGTATGGCCTTTAAGGATTTCAGATAAGGGCTCGTGGGTCGATGCGGTGAGGGAGAAGAGGGAGCACAGCCTCTCCCCCGCGGGCCCCACAAAGTGGCGCGTGTCCCGCGCAGAGCCGACGCGGGCAACAGCTGGAGGAGCTGTGCTCCTGCTGCTGTTCGCTCCCCAGACACGCCCAGGCACGTCTGGGTCCCGGCGACGGCCGCAGCCGGCGCCCCAGCTGCACCGCATTTCAATCAACTTCGCAAACTGGAGGCGACGTAGCTGCCGACATGTGCCTCCGAGGCGGGCACCCTGTCGCCCCGGCCCGAACCAGCCCCGCTGTCTTTTGTAATGCCGGCCTCGCCTCTAAATCCACTTTTCTTTTTTTTTTTTTTTTTGGTGTGTGTGTGTGCTGCTACCATGTGTGTTCCTCTGCTAGTGAGCACGAGCAGTTTTCTGACCAGGGCAGTTGCACGCCAGAGCTGGGCGGGGAAAGCCGCAGGCAAGCCAGGAAAGTGCCATTTTGTTTCCAGCACAAAACTGGAAAGAGCCGGCTCCGCAGCCGCAAAATGGCTTCCCGGGCTCCAGCCCCTGCAGAGGCCCGGGAACTCGTGTCAGCTCTGATCCAAACGTCCCCAATCCGGCAGCATCCGTCGCGCTGCCCTCTCCACTTTGTCCCGGGGGAATAGAAAAGGAGGGAGAGAAACATCGCGAATGGGTGCATCAGGTTATTCATTTGCAAACGCCTTATTTATTCATTTTAAACATTGCAGATTTCCCAAAAAATGGATGACCTCGTGGCTGAGTACCCCGATCTAGTGAGCAAAGTGAATATTGGCTCCTCTTTTGAAAATCGGCCCATGAACGTGCTCAAGGTACACAGGTGCACGCGCCCAGAGCCTCACCGCTCTCAAGCCGGACCCCAGTCGCGGCTCCGCCTGCAGAGCGTCCCCCCATCTCTGCACCCCCCCCCCGCCCCCGGTTCCAACCGGTCCTTGCTGGTTTGGAGTATCCACCTCCGCACTCCCCACCCCCGCCCCCTTTTTCCTTTTCTCCTTCCTGTGCCGACTGACGCAGGTCTGCAGGGGTGAACGAAAGCTCTCATCTCGGGAGATTGGCTCGCAGGCAACCGGAGAGCGAGGCGCTAATAGGAACCGAGGGCGGGGGAGGCGGTGCGGGGCCCGGGGTGGCTGGGGGGAAGAGGTGAGGTATTCTGCAATAAATCAAGCTAGGAGTTCTGCGCCCCCCCCCCCCTTTTCTTTCCACTTTCTTAAAAACAAAAGATCCCGGGAGATTTTTATTTTTTTTAAAGCGGTGAAGCCAGAGAGTCGCCTTTAGAAAAAGAGTTCCCGCATTAAAAAGAGGGTTCCCGCAGTGTGCGGAAGGGTGGCAGGCCACTGAGTCGCAAGCGGAAATGCCCCCAACAGGGCCTTTCGTAGGTGCTTCAACCTGTTACCTCTAACGGAGATTTCAAGTTTTTTCACCTTGCCCTGAAAAAGAGTGAAAGATTTCCTAGAAAGAGTTTGTTAAGGAAAAAAAAAAAAAGAAAGAAAGAAAAGGAATGTCACAACTCCCTGCTAAATTTGGAAACGTAATGGCTGAGAACCAACGGACTCAGGACAGATGGATTTCTCCAGAATGTTTTTCTCCAAGCAGGCCTGAGAGGAGTGAGTGGTTTGCCAACGTATTGACACTGGGCCACATTTGCTAACATTCGCTACCTTCTTTTTAAAAATTTCCTGCTGCCTGTTTCTCCCGCAGCTGGGTCAGGAAACCGCAGCTCCCCCCTCGCTCCCCTCCTTGGATTTTCCTGGCCTTCCCTTCTCCAGCGTGGTTTGTGGTTGAGAATGTTATGTGTTTTTGAAAGTTCCCTGCTTTTTGCATTTAAACTCTTTGGAGGAAAAGGCACAGAACATTTTGAACAAAAATTCTCAAAACCCATGAAATGTAATCTTTAGCAAGGATTTTCATTTCTCATTTACCTTATCTCCCATGTTTAGAATGCTGCACGGAGCTAGAAGTTGATGGTGCAAAAATAATCTTTTCTCCCCCATTTACTGATCCAGTTGGCAAAGCCGCTGCTCCAAAGAAAACTAAGTCACTTGGATCATAAAGTTTCAGCTCTGGAAAGCACAACCAGAGCCTACCATCCTGTTTTTATGAAGGGCTCCACAGGTTATCACGAGCATTTTCATTATAAAAATAGCACAATCACTGTATAAAATTGGAGAATAGAGAAACAGACCAAAAAAAAAAAAAAAGACAAGAGAAAAACATCCCCATATTCCCAGTTCCACCATTACGGAGTGGTAGCTATTAACATGTTGCAGGTATCCTTCTGTTTCCTTCTCTTTTCCTCTCCCTCTTACTTTCACTCTTTGGACATCTACGTACATACACACGAATTAGCATTTTTAAAAAATAAAAATGGCATCATACTATTCTATAACCTGTTCTTAAAAATTTACAACATACAATAAACATATTTCCATGGCATTACATTATCTGCCATGATTTTTTTTTACAGACACGAGAAAAAAAGTCTATGCTTTTGTTACCCTGCAGTTGAGCTTGCATTAAAGGAAGGGGCCCAACATAATTACGTGAAGTGAGAAGAGTTAATAGGTGCTTCACTGTCTACACCTCCTCCTCCTCACTCAATCACATGGAGTACAGAAAGACAGACAGACAAGGTCCTGGGTAAAAAAGAAGGGACTGGGGGTCCGCAGCGGCTGAGCGTTCACGTTTCCACACTTCTTTTGCAGTTCAGTACCGGAGGAGACAAGCCGGCCATCTGGCTAGACGCTGGGATCCATGCTCGAGAGTGGGTTACACAAGCTACTGCACTGTGGACAGCAAATAAGGTCATCTTGCCTAAAATTCCTTGATTATTTTGTTTTTCTGGGATCAGATCCTACCTAAACATGCGACAGTCCCTGTGGCCCTACGGGCTCACGCTCTCAGCCCAGTAGCTTCTCTTCCCACACGGGCAGGAACAGACCCACTGCCACTTTTTTGGTACTGCCCCAGCCAAGTACCCTGGCACTGTCCCTCAGGCAGGCCACCGTGTACCTGTGAAAAGACACAGCGGGCTGGGAGAGATTGAAAGGGTAGCAAAGAAAGACCCCCGGGAGTCAGACTTCAGCATAAGATCGGACAAGAGAAAAATTGCTTTGCTGCCTTGAATTCCCAGGGCTGAGGCACAGTGTGCTAGAAATCTATAAAATCACGGAAGGGGCTCAAGATGGAAAATATAAACAGGTGTGGGAAGAGTTTACTTTGACCTGCAGATCTGAAGTGGAATTAGGTGTTTCGGTGGCTCTGAAATTTTTCCAAATCTGATTTCGAAGTCAGGGTGTAGCCGCGCCTCTCTTCCACATGTTCGTTGGAATTGGAGTCAGGACACCAGGCTGGGTATGACCTCGTCTGGTATTTCTTAAGTAATTCAAAAATGACACGCTATAAATCAGAATGTTAATTCACGAGCAAAGGAAATCAATCCACATCAGATCATTCAAGCATGTGCCACCACGTGCACACTGACTGATACATTTTTCCCTTCAATTAAAATGCGGTTACCTTTAGGGTATTATGAAATGGATATTTAACAGTTGAATAATAATGCTTTAGGATGACTGAGCACAGGAAATGAGTAAATTTTAATCCAGCAGAAACTTCAACTCGACTGCAATTGATTGCAAGTTGAAATTTAATTCCCCAAATGGAATTTAACTGTTTCTCTGTATCTGTAGGAAAGTCTCCGCATAGTTAAGTTATCTGATGTTGGTCATGAGGTCTTGGGAAACTACCCTGTGTGGTGATTAAGAAAAAATGTAAACATTTCCTTGGTTCGTAGATCCCTATAAGCCACCTACACCGTTGCCCACCATTGCAGAATTCCTAACCAGAATTAATAGGAAGCACTCTCCTGCTTTTGAGAGAAAATGGATAAGTAGTATCTGATTTTTAGTTAATCTAAGTAAATTATTCTAGCCAGAAATAAAAGGATAGGCATTGGCCTATGAAACACATTAACACTGCAGGGGATTAAAGGAAGTCCTGGAAGACTCTCATTGACTAGCAGTGATACCTCATCCACGTTTGGAAAATACACCTCGCCGTAGTATTCCATCCTGTGTGCCCCGTGAAAGGGAAGTATGAGCTTGGCATCTGTGTTGTTGTCTCTGCTCAGATTGCCTCTGATTATGGAAATGATCCGTCCATCACTTCCGTTTTGGACACAATGGATATCTTCCTGCTGCCTGTCACAAACCCCGATGGATATGTGTTCTCTCAAACCAAAGTAAGCCTGGACTTTTTCTCTTCTTAGAACAAGAATCGAAGGAGCTGTGTAGGAACTTTGAAAACAAGATAAAAGTAATCTTTCTGTCCTTGGTTTACCCTAAACAGAATGCTCAATCTCTCCGTAGTGGCCCCAAACGGAGGCGTGCAGTGGAATTTATAATCACTTATTCCAGCACACGATGTCTTCACATATTGCCTCCGTCAGAGCCTTATTTCGGCTGTTAGGCTGGGCTATTAGAGTTCAGTGTTCGCAGTGAGTCACCTAGGAGATTTGTTCCAATTATCTCTGTGTTTTTGTGGTAGGATTGATAGAAAAGAGGGGGCGGATGTTACCTGCTGACAATTAGATTTGCAGTGGGATTTAGGTAGGCAGTACAATACCTCTAACATTTTGCTTAAAATCTGTAGAAGAAATCCTTTGGAGTATTACTAAAAGGAGTTATGTGTTCTTTTTTTTTTTTTTCTTTTTAAAATCTCATTACAAAACACCATTGTGGCAACCGTGACCCCATGTATGTTCAAAATGAGTGAGAGCTTCAAGTTTATTTTTGGAGAGATCTGACTACAATAGCGTTTTTCAATCCGTTTGAAAGGAACTCGTACAAATACTAGTACTCGTCTTATGAGATACCCTGTGAATAAAGGTTCCACGCTCAAGTTTGGGAAATATCGTCCACTGTATCTTTCTCTCTTGGATTTTCATTAAAAAAACCAGAGCATTAGAAAGCCCTTAGAAGTTCTGAAGTAAATCAGCCAGCCGAGCTCTATATTTTCCCGAAATATTCTGTCACAAAACCCTTGCTCCCTCCCCACTCTCTGAGTTTTTGTTGTTGCCATTGAATAGAACTGGTGTTTTCCGGAACACGGTTTGGCAGGTCTTCATTTGAGGAGATGGGAGAAATGTCTACTTTTCTGTGTGTGAGACAGCTTAGAAGCTCCAAGCAGAACTCTGTGTGCGGACTGTTCCACACCTCTGTGGGGAGGGAAATTCGTGCAGTTCCAAAGGGCCTTCTGGGAGGGATGGGGGGAAATTAACACAATTCTAAAGACACTTTCTCATCGGGATGAATGACCGCCTCCCCCCCCCCCGCCCCCCCGGATTCTCTTTTGTTTGGGTTTTAAAGAATCGTATGTGGCGAAAGACCCGGTCCAAAGTATCTGGAAGCCGCTGTGTTGGTGTTGATCCTAACCGGAACTGGGACGCGGGGTTCGGAGGTGAGCGCCCGGGGACTTGCCTCCAGGGATGGTCAGGCGTTGTCTGGCCAGCTAGCTGTTTTGCACGGCGCTGCAGGGCTGTCAGCCCGCTAAGCCCATTCAGGATTCAAGCCATTTAAAAACCTATTTGAAAAACACTTAACTGAATTCCCTTCACAGGCACGCAGTGCTGTCACAGAGCTCTGAGCAGCATTTAATACATTTTGTCTCACATCTCGGTTTTCCCACAAGCTGTAGCCGCCTCGGCTTCTGAGCTCTCACAGCAAGACATTGCGCAATGGAGGGAGGCCGCCGGAAGCCCCGACCAACCACTAGAGGGGGTTAGCATCTATTTGGAAGAGAAGCATTACATCATCTATGGATGCTTCGAGAAAGAAAACTAAAGTACAAGTAGGATTAAGAAATTGATTTTCAAAATAGATTCAAAAGAGAAAATACTAGCTTGCTGCTCTGGCTCTGTTGACTCGCAGCCGTAATTTTTCGGAGTTCAGTGGCAGTCTGGTCGGGACGCGCCTTTATGCTTTCAGGCATCAGTTAGAACTCCTCTCTCTCTAATTGCAGAATTGAAATTTGTTTGGTTTTTCCTCAGAAGGTATGATAACAGTGAGGTGAGAAACTTTATCTCTCCCACTGCAGTTTTCCTAACACCTAGCACAGTGTCTGGAACATAGAAGGCAAATCACTAAGTATTTGTGAGATGAATAAATTAGCGAGACTCCTTGAACCCAGAAAGAGCACACTAGGGACTTACGACAGGATACGGATGAGTGGCAACTTCTTCATTCATCGATTTTATTAATTTTACAATAGTTTTTTTTTAGTGTAGGGAAAAAAATCGAAGCATCAGATCCAAAATAATGTTGCCCTTATAAAATAATCCTAAAATAAAGCTGGCAGGCTATATTTATCCTTTGTTCATATCACTTAGAGACCTTCGGAAGTCCCGGGCCCTGCCCGTGCCATCAGTTTCTCTGGCGTCCGTAGCCCTGGCCAGGCCACTGTGAACCAACTTCAGTGGTTATGGGTAACTCTGGTTGCTGAGAAAATCAAGACCAAAGGTGGCCTTGTGGTCAAAAGTAGTTGTGATTTCCCTGCTGTAGAAGGGGTGTCAGAGGTTCCCTGCATTTGTAGTTTTGTGACTTAGAGGTACAGATGCACAGAATCTTCTACTCTTGGACTCGAAGAATTGGAAGAGATCCCAGAAAATGAACTTGTTTAACTCCCACCCAATGCAGGAATTTCATCTATAATATTAAACCTAGTTTTTCTTCCAATAACTCCCACAGAGAGGAGATGATCTAATTTGATAGCTCTTTCTGCCATATAGAAGAACCATATTTTAAAAGATGTCCAGAATCATTTCGGTTCAACTTCCTGACTCTGGCATTCTTGCTCTGATTTCCAGAGGAGGTGCTTAGTGATGTGTGGTAACTGGCTTCATACAGTGTCTTCTTAAATCTCACTGTTCTCTTTGGGTTTCTTCTGCACGCCATCAGGACCTGGAGCTAGCAACAATCCTTGCTCTGATTCATACCATGGACCCTGGGCCAACTCCGAAGTTGAAGTGAAATCCATAGTGGACTTCATCAAGAGTCACGGAAAAGTCAAGGCCTTCATTACCCTCCACAGCTATTCCCAGCTGCTGATGTTCCCCTATGGGTATAAATGCACCAAGTTAAATAACTTTGATGAGCTGGTGAGTTTCTGAAACTTCATTTTATCTCAGCCACCAATATCCACTGTGCAGACGAATAAGTTTCAGTCCTAAAGTTAGGAACTGAGATGGGAGTGCATTAGGGATAGGTTATAAAGATGAATGAGGCATGATATATCCAGGCACTGAGAAGACTGTGATGTGGACTTTCCTAAATCAGGTTTCCTTAGGAAATAGAATTCACGAAATTATTATTGCCTTCATCTAGACGAGCAAGACCCTGATCTGAACGTAAGTTCCCAGGGTGTGCTGTCTGTTGCTTACGAAATAACCACTTGGATTTGGACCTGAGGCTCTCGGATCTAGTGTCAGGTGCTCCGTGCTGACTTCCAGCTCCTTGCCTAGTACCTTCCTGCTGCCTTCAGCTCTATGATGCCGCTGCCATGGTGCACTGGTGTTTGATATCGGGCGTAAAACACTCATTTCCCTAACTTCAATATCCTCCATTGTCTTTCCTCTTTGAGGGATATGTGAAGTGGCAGCAGCCTTAAGTCAGACGGTGACATCTCAGGTGGCTGCTTACAAATGACCAAGAACTACCCCAGCTGCAGAGCATGTGCAAATATTTCCAATTTTTTTAGGCTTCATTTTTGAAACCTGTATGCTAGAGATAAACCCTGAGATGCGACCTTTTGGTTAATTTACTTTCAAATAGATTATTGTCAACAGCTCCTGGCAGAAATGGAATAGATTATTCCAATTCAGGTGTATCTTTCATCCCATCAGTTGAATTTTAGCACTGTAGGGCAGTTTTCAGGGTTTGATGGTGTGTAGTATGACTCAAGGTTGAACTGGGAAAAAAGAATGTCAAGGTTGAAAAGAGCCTAAAAGCTACTTTTAGTAGATCTCGATCACCTTAAATTATCCACACCTGGTGCTCGAATCGCTGCCAGATAGTTGTTCATCCTGTGATTGGATGGTTTCCTGGCTTTAAGGAGCCTATTCCAGGTTGGGTCATATTTGATTGTTTGCGTTCTTCCTTAGAGAGAGCCAAACCAACTCCTTATGGTTTTTACCTGTCAGCCCTGATTTATCGTCTGGCTCCATGGAGCCCGTTTATTTCTCTTTGAGAGGCAAATCCACTAGGAACCTGCTACTCCCAGGTTTTCCTTATCTCCACTCTTGCAAATACCGCCAGTTCTTTCGGGCCCTCATAATAGGGTCCCAAGTTTCCATAACATTCAGCTTGCTATTTTCCAAACATGCTTTGGTTTGCCTGTGTACTTCAAGAGTAGCTCCCAGAAGTGAACGTAAAGCTTGCGTTGGGGGTTAACTAGCACAGCGGAGCGTGACCATAACCGCCCTCAGCCGGACCGAGCACTTCTGCTTACGCAGTTGAGGGTCAGTTTATTGGCAGGAGCACCGGACCGTTGACTCACATTGGGCTTATTGACAACTGAAACCCCCGGGCTCTCCGAGGAGTCTGCCGAGCCAGGTTCCCTCCATCTGGTAATTGTACAGTTGTTTTCCTGGACCCGAGTTTAAGACCTGACATTTATCCCTAGTGAGGATAGTAAAGCCTCAATCAGTCAAAACTGGAACCCTCAAATAATGGAAAATATTTTGCTGAGCTCTACTTCTTGGAAAAAGAGACAATCGTAGGGAAATAAGCCAATGTGAGGATGTAGCAAAAAAAAAAAATCATCTTTCTGGGTAAATCCTAGGGTCAGTACACATTCTATTGAGCCCCTTACTCCATCCCCCCGCCCCGCCCTGCCCATTTCTGTCCAGAGCCCTGAACAAGAAGAGTTTGTGGCAAAATAATGACCCTGGTCATTATTAAGGCAAGTGTGCGGACGATCAAATAAACAATTCATGTCTTCATGTTGTATTTTAAAAGCCAACAAAAGTGAGCTGTGCTTACTTCTCAGTGAAAATGGCTGAAACGTAAAGGGCGTTGCGCTTATTCCTCAGTTAATCAGAGAGTCAGTCCATCAGAGTGTCCCCTTCTACATTCTGCTGTTGGGCATCTGTCCTTCCAAGAGATGAGTGTCACCCATCCGCCTTTCCTTGGTTCTCTCACTCTAGAATGAAGTGGCCCAAAAGGCTGCCAAATCTCTGACCAGCCTGCACGGCACCAAGTACACAGTGGGACCTATCTGCTCAGTCATCTGTAAGTATCTAATGTGCTTTTACAAATAAGCCACTAAGATAGCAGGCACCATGTGATCTGGGGCCAAAGCATTTAAATGCCCTGATGTAAAATGGATGCCCCTTCATGCACGAAACCCAGCCTTATGCAGTCTCCTTCAGCGAGGCTGGGTCTCCTCCCTGACATATATCCTATGTGCTGCCGAGAACAAAGAACTTGCAGGATATGGCAGTTGTGTGCTCTCTGCTCTGCTTGTCTTGATCCTTACAGCTCACTCTTAGCATGTGGAATCTCTGCCTGAAAACAGGCCTTCATCAAGACCTGGTCCTAAGTCATCACTTTTATTAATTACGCTTTTCTTGGCCAGACTTCCTGAAGCCCCCCTCTCCCGTGGTGGCCTGGGGTAAAAATAATGTCTGCAGTGCTATGGGAAAGCCCAGTGCACCCTCATGCAGATTCTGAATCCCCCAAAGGCATCCCCCCAGTTCTTGTGGACACAGCCTGAAACTCGGGACCTTGCCAGTGAGTGCCAGGAGTTCCCTAGTGTTCCCATGGCCGTGATCCTTTGGAAACAAATGCTTCTTACAGGCACCCACTCTGTTCAACACATTTTTATTAAGCATCTTCTAAGCGGTAATCATTATGCCAAGTACTGGACCACAGAATCCTCACCTCGATGTGGGAGTTGAAGAGGAAGTCAGTGAACTTCACTATGATATGTGCAATAGGCTATGAATGCTCCAGAAGTATTAGAAAGTTGGGGGGATCTGGCAGTGGCAGAGTCAGGACAAGTTTCATATCGGGAGAGGGCAGGGTTTCGAAGGCTGATCACCCGATGGCTAGAGAAGGGAACGAGGGTGGGGCACCCGGGCTCCTTCACAGCGCGTGCCAAGGTGCAGAAGGATGAAACTGGATGATGGGCCCTGGGAGCTACGCGGGGGCTTGGGGCTGCTGGAATGAAAGTGGTAAGAAGGGGAGTGGGGGAGTTCAGGGTTTCGTGTATGTGCCACGTTAAGGAGTTTAGGTTTTTAACCTAAAGGAGATGCTGGAAGCCTCTGGAGAGTTTTCAGCAGGGCATGGAGCATGTCGAGGCATTGTGTTTTAATTTAGACAAAACATTTTCGTTTCACTGTGGAGGATGAAGTAATAATGGACTGGATGTAGGAGCATCCCATTGGAAGAGTAGGAAGAGCTCTGGAGAGAGATGCTGCCCAACTAGAGCAGTGAGGATGGAAGGGAGACATTTAGGAGGGAAAACCAAAGGTTTTTTGCCATTAATCGGATGTGGAGAGTTTCTCACCGAAGGACATTGCGTGGCACCATTAACTGAGGGAGACATCCAGGAAGGTGAAACAGGGGTAGGGGTTGAAAAGATAATGAGTTTAATTCTAGAAATATTGAGGTTTTTTTTTTAAAAAAAGATTTTATTTATTTATTTTTAGAAAGAGGGGAAGGGAGGGAGAAAGAGAAGGAGAGAAAAATCAGTGTGTGGTGGCCTCTCATGCACTCCCTGCTGGGGACCTGACCTGCAACCCAGGCACGTGCCCTGACTGGGAATCAAACCAGCGACGCTTTAGTTCACAGACTGGCACTCAGTCCACTGAGCCACACCAGCCAGGTCTTGAGGTTGTTTTCAAGTGGGGATGCCCTGCAGGCTTTGGGCTACATAGCCCCGAGATTCTACAGAGAGAGATTTGGGGGTAGTTGACAGAGAGAGGATGGTTGGCACAGGACAGCAGGAGTAGGAAGAGCCATGGGTGGAGGAGGGGAGCGAGACATCGGCCGAAGACGAAGTTAGTAGTCAGGGAGGGAGACGCGGCAGGGCTGGGCAGCCAGGAGACAGATCTTTGTGTTTAGCAATTGCTGGACAGGAGGCAGTGTTGAACAACGACAAAGGCCACGGAAAGGCTAACTGTTACAAGGACAGAATGTTTACCATTGGATTTTCATCGCTAGTGTTAAAAAACAAAATTCAACTGAGTAAATTTGAAGATCTAATGGGCTTTTCAAAGCAATTCATGAATTGGGCAGCATCCCATCTAGCAACCAAAAGGGCACTCTGGGGGTTGTACAGAATGGAAGATTTTATAGGCAGAAAGAGGGTGGACCAAGAAGTTCAGAGCGGATTATTCCAGGCAAGGACACCTTTTCTTAGGAGAAGGCAGGGGGTCTCACCAGGCAGATTAACTCACTAGCGTGGGTCAGGAAATTCCAAGCTGATTTGTTTAAAATGCCACTCCTGGGAGAGGCTTAAACTGCAATTAGGTTAGGTATTAAATCTAGGTTTGGTGTCATGGGCTTTTAGCACAAGTGATGCCATTTTGGGCCTGTGGTTTTCTCTTTTTGAACACTAGTGTGGGGGAGGAAGAAATTTCCCTGTATCCTCAAGGTTCTTTCAGCTGGTTTAATAAATAGACATGAGGCAGATTAAAAAGAGAAAATGGCTGAATTTAATTACATACGTGTGTATGGGAACCCCACATCCATGAGAGAGCCAGAGACCCCACATCCATGAGAGGGTCCATGGCAGAAAGGGAAAACTGAAACAGATGCATGCAAAAGGTTATTGCAGGCCTGGCCTGTGTGAGCAGATGTTCCGGAAAGTAAAGTGTGCCCTGCCCTATAGATAAGTCAAAAAAAGAAAAAAGGTTCTCTCTGATAATCTTTAATTAGGGGTAAGGCCCCTGATTCATATTCTTCTAGGTAGTTAAGTGGGGGAGGGCAGAAGTTTCTCTTGCTCCCACAGGGTCCTGGTTGCTTTGAGCTCAGAACAGTCTGCATACCACACAGGCACATCTTGGGGTAACTTGTTTTGAACCCCTACACGAGCTTATTGATGACTGTGAGAGAGAAGTTTCTGGAGAGTGGTAAGAGGAGCCGAAGGAGCCCTGGGGTGGGGGAGAGGCAGCACTCAGGAGCAGACAGCTCATTGGATGAACCTGGATGTGAAGGGAAGGAGAGATAGGAATCAAGGATTCCTTTTTAAAAAAAATTTTTTTTCAAGTTTTGAGTTTTACATTTTTTATTGCATTTTTTCCATTACCGTTTATCTCTCCTATACCCATTATTATTGGTTTTTTTTTTTTTAGATAAGAGACTTATTTACTGACTGGGGAAGGATTAAGAGAGGGAACTATGAAAGATGCAGGAGAAAGAAAGAAGAAACGGCCGGTGTAATATTTTGCAGACTGGGGGAGAAGGGGGGCAAGACAGGCTTGAACCAGAGCGGAGTCTATAGTCATATTGGGGCAAAGTCAGCTGTCTGTAGGAGGGTGGTGGTGGCAGAAGTCTGAGGGTATGCACACTTAAGAGGCGTGGTTTTCTTTCTGTTTATGTATTTTTAGGCAGAGGGGAAGGGAGGGAGAAAGAGAGGGAGAGAAACATCAACGTGTGGTTGCCTCTCACACGCCCCCTACTGGGGACCTGGCCTGCAACCCAGGCATGTGCCTTGATTGGAAACCGAACCAGCATCCCTTTGGTTCACAGTCTGGCACTCAGTCCACTGAGCCACACCAGCCAGGGCCGAGGCATAGTTTTTTTTAACCATTGAAAAATAAAATTCAACCCAGTCACTTTGAAGATCTAATTGGCTTTACTAAGCAATTCATGAATTGGGCAGCATCCCTAGAAGGGCACTCTGGGGGTTGTACAAGATGGATGGTTTTTATAGGCAGGAGGAGGGTGGGACGGAGAAGTTCAGAGCGGATTATTCCAGGCAAGGACACCTTTTCTTAGGAGAAGGCAGGGGGTCTCACCAGGCAGGTCACCTCACTGGTGTGGGGCAGGAAATTCCAAGCTGATTTGTTTAAAATGCCGCTCCTGGGAGAGGCTTAAACTGCAATTAGATCAGGTGTTAAATCTAGGTTTGGTGTCATGGGCTTTTAGCACAAGTGATGCCATTTTGGGCCTCTGTTCTTCTCTTTAACGGAGTCTTGGAGAGCAGAGAAGTGATGGTTTACGTATCCTATCTAGAACACTTAATGAAAATCCAGAAACTACTGATCTGGTGATATTTCAGATGATGACAGTTCTTTTTTTCTAGATCATGATTTTTCGTTTCTTTTTTCTATTATGATGCATTTAAAAACTTCAGAGAAAAACAGAATCCAATAACCAACATCTTAATTTTCAGTTTCAATTTCATTAATGGTTTTGTCAATGAACACAAATACATTAATCTAGTATGTCCATATAAGAACATTCAAACCTATAGAGAATTTTCACAGTAATTTATTTGAACCAAGCAGAGGATGCACCTGGAAGCAAAATCTCAACAGACTGAGGAAAATGCTTCAGATGAGAATAGTCTGCAGTTTCTTTAATGCGTTTGAGACTGAGGAGGGAAGTAAGGAAGGTTATGTAGAGGTGAGAGGAGGCAGGGCGGGGTGGGATGACAGGATAGTTCAGATCGACTACACGGGCCCTCTTGAGGGTGGTCATGTTTTAGAAGGAGGGGTTTGAAAGGTGCGTTAACCTAGATGCACAGAGTGCACTCGGCTCGCTTAAGGCAAAGAGAAGCCTTTTACAGCCCTGGGAGGTGACTCCCCACCACGACCTGCCCCGTTAGGAATTTATGGTCAGATCACGCTGTGAGATTACTTTCCGTAGAACCTCTTTCTCACCCACAAGCTGTCAGCTGGTGTTCCAGTTTGCGTCCAGCTCTTTTTCAGTTAACATTATTTCCTGTATAATTTTCTGTTTTTCCACTCTAGGTATTTGTTTTCCCATTCTAGTGCTATGTCTCAGTTACTGGGCCTTCGGGATTGTTTTAACTTCTTGTTAAACAGTGCTACTATGAACGTGTCGGTACCAACCCCCCTTTCTTTTAGATCTCTTTGGTATAGCATCCCAAGGCAAGAATTCCAAGTCAGATGGAATGAACAGCTTTGGAGCTCTTGCTGTTCTCTGGGAAGACTGAGCTGCCTACAGTGGCCCAGACCTTTGAAACCACTCTCCACGTGGGATGGTCCCCCCTTTGGTGGGGGCACCTCCAGGGAGGAGGGCCTCCTGAGTGAAGGCCGCAGGGCTGACGGACGCACGCTTTCTCCGTGTGGCGGCCTGTGGGTGCAGGCTGGAGTTCAGAATGTCAGCAGAGTGGCCTCAGCCATTTTGTAACTGGAAATCTAGTCCCCCCACCCCCTTAGCTGAGGTTTTACAAGTAAGGTAGACGTAGGAAGGCTGAGGTTCAGTATGTTTTTCTTGGTAAGGTCACAGATATTGAAGACATTTTCAATAAGCAAATATCAGAGGAGTATAGGGTTTGCCGTCTGATATTTTTGGAACCTGACCATTAGTGGTCAAGCAAGTTCTGGCTGCATCTCTGCCCAGAGTCGACTCTGTTATCTTCGATCCTGGTCTCATTCCAGCTTAGGCAAGCACTGCCTCTAGGAACTAGTCCCAATGAAATGCTTTTGGCCTCCTGCCCCAGGCTGGTATGCGGCTCTGGGCCGAGCACCTGCTTCACTCCACCCAGAGGCGGCTGGACTTTTGTGGTGGGCGGGACATTTCCTGGGCAGTTTCTCATCTGGAAAGGGCTGTGAGGAGCTCTGCTACAACAGGTGTTTGTCCAGGAGGAGTTGTGACTTGAGTTCTTCCTCAGAGAGGGGTAGGGGACACAAACATAGACCTTGGGCACAGGGTCCTGGGTTTGCGTTATAGCTCCTCCACTTCAGAACAAGTAACTTTGGCAGGTCACTCATCCTTGGTTTCTTCATCTGTGAAATGGGTTGTTGAGAATCTCAAAAGATAGAAGGGAGGTTTAAAGTGTTCACTGACTCTAAGACACTAGGTGAGTGTTCTTTGTCAGTTTTTTGGTGAACTACGCCCCTCCACTTACCTCTTGTCCTTATTGTGGCCCAACTTTTTTGATAGGATCCTAGTCACACTTAGAATCAACAACTGACATTTACTGAGTATCTGCTTTACAGACATTACCCCAGATCCTTCATTTAATCTCTCTGAACCTCAGCTTTTTATCTATAAAATGAAAATAAGACTAATATCTACTTCATGACTCAGTGGTGATTAAATGAACCAATTTAGCATAGTGCCTAACATATTTAGTTAAGCACTCAATAAGTGTTGGAATCATAAACATTATATTATTCCATTTAATTCTCATTGCTCTGTGAAATAAGTAATACTATTATCCCTATTTGACAGATGGGGCATTTGGGACTCAGTGAGATAAGTGATGTGCCGTAGGTCTCCAGATAATGTTTGGCAGGATCAGGATTCAGTCTGAAGCTAGCATTCTGTCTACCGTGGACTTCTTTTCTTTCTTTCTTTTTCTTTTTTTTCTAAATCCTCACCCAATGATATGTTTATTGATTTCAGAGAGAGGAAGGGAGAGAGAGGGGAGAGAGAGGGAGAGACAGATCGACAGACATCAATGTGAGAGAGAAACATTGGTTGGTTGCTTCCTGTATGCTCCCTGACTGGAGACTGAACCTGCAGCCTAGGTGTGTGCCCTGACTGGGAATCGAACCTGCAGCATTTCAGTGAACAGGATGATGCTCCAACCAACTGAGCCACCTGGCCAGGACTCACTATGGACTTTTCGTGAGATTGGCTCTGTCATGTAGCCACACCAACAGCATAAGTTAGCACTTTTGGCACCCAGGAAGGCTCAGTTCAAGTCAGATGCTTTTCAGTATTTGCCATTTACCAGGCGCTACCATAGCCGCTGTGAGTGAAGACAGACACTGGTCAGAGGAGTTGTGTTCATTCACAATATTAACCACGAGTCCTGCCCCTCCCTGGTACAGCCTCCCGGGTCTTCCCTTTGCCTGGCCCCGTTCTTAGGGGCAGGTGACTTCCTCCGTCTCTGCCTCAACCACCTCCTTCAGTTGACCTCTACCTGCCCTCTTTGGGCGGGGCCTCAAGCAGGTCCATCACTCAGCCCTTCTGAGTCATTATCACCCCAAGTCTTTGTAGGCTAATGCCACCTTCCTTCGTCATGTGTCTTGTCAGCGGCCCGCATGACACAGGTGCATGTTACTCTATCGGATGAGCCCATCACATGTGAGTACTGGGCTTGTTATTTTATATAGAACAAGGTGTGTTCAGCTCTTATGCTGAAAGTTCCCTGAGGTCAGGGACCAAATTTTTTCTTCTATTTGTAATGCCTCTTTTCCTTCTAGAGAAAACAGTGTCTACGCCTAGTACTCTTCTCAAGAAGGAAATGGGGTGGCCTCCAGAGTTACGGACGATGCCAGTTAGGAGAGCAGGCAGGATTCCAAATGGGTGGGTGAGGCAGAGGCTCCTAAGAACACCAGGGGAAGGCTGAGTATAGTGTCCCTTTACTTTCTGAATGAATCTTGTGTTTTTTCGTAAGCATGGTCCTCTGCTAAGCTATCCCTGCTCTCAAGGCCCACCGTGCAGACAGGGGCCTGACTTATCTCTGTAGTAATGGTTGAACTTAACATAGAGGTTATATAGCTGTGAGAGGCCGGTGGGAATAGCACAGCCAGACTGAATCTCTCTCATGTGCCCTTCAGACCAAGCCAGTGGAGGAAGCATTGACTGGGCCTACGACTCTGGCATCAAATACTCGTTTGCCTTTGAACTGAGAGACACGGGTCGATACGGCTTCCTCCTGCCTGCTGCGCAGATCCTGCCCACAGCCGAAGAGACCTGGCGTGGCTTGAAGACCATCATGGAGCACGTGCGAGACCACCCCTATTAGGGCTGTGGGGGAATAAACACCATTAAAAGCTCTCTGGTTTGAAGCAAAGTTGTGGAGTGGTGATTCCTTTTTCTAATCTTGATATAGGAGGAGGATTTCTTCAATTTATGTTGCCCCAAAATACAGCAAACAGCTGAGTTGTACCCCTTCACCTTTTAAAAAAAATCCATCCTTAGCAAAATGCTCCCAACATCCTTTCAATAGTTAAAAAACATTGTGGCAAAATAGACATAAAATGTATCATTTTAACCATTTTTAAGTGTACAATCACCACCACCATCCATCTCCGGAACTTTTACGTCATCCCGAATGGAAACTTCATACCCGTTGAGCAGTAACTCCCTGTTCTCGCTGCCTCTGGCCCCTGGTAACCCCTCGTCTACTCTGTGTCTATGAATTTGCCTATTTTAGGTGCCACGTATAAATGGAATGATATTTGAAGGGGGACCTCCCAGAAGCTGGACTTTATTTGTAAGAAATTTTGTATTTATTCTTACATGCTTAAATTTCAGTCACCTTCAAAGTCTTCTCCTTTTGGTGCAATACACCTACGGAGATGTTTTCTCCACTGCTCGGAACAGTTTTTGAACTTGTCAGTTCTGATGCCTTTTAGTGCTTCTGCCATTTTTTGTTTCACTTCTTCCACCTCGGCAAAAACGTTTCCCTTGGGGGACTTTTTCCATTCAGGGAAACAAAAAAGGTCATTCCACGGGCTCCCAGTAGATCCGGTGAGTAGGGAGGGCGGGACCCGGGGGTCATGGCTGTTTTGGTCAAAAACTGCTGAACACGCAGTGCAGTGTGGGCAGGTGCGCTCGTAAATCACTGGTCATGAAATGGGCAAATACGTTGAAAGAGTCTTCAAAAAAAATTCACTGAAGCTGCACACAGCTTCTCACCACGTCAGCTGGTCCCCAGAACACTCCCCTGGTGGGGGAAGCCTGTGCTGCAAGGGGCCTGTCCCCCCGAGGTAATTCTGTTTTTTGGGGGGGTCTCTCTTGTAGCATTTGTCCTTTTGTGACTGGCTTATTTTATTTAGTGTAACGTTTTCAAGGTTCATCCATGTCATGGCACATGTGTCGGCTCCTTCATCTTAATCAGTAGCATTTTAGAGCTAGAAAGGGACTTCTGAGTTCATTCGTTCAACAAGTACTAATTAAGCAACTACCTTGTTCCAAGCATTATGCCAGGTACTGTGTCCTCTGGTCCATTATTGCCTTTGCTTTTCCATTTCCGGTATGCCACATTATAAAAACTGGCGGGGACCCAAACCAGTGACACTCTTTCTTCATGATTGCCTCATCAAGTCTGGATCTCAGACTCCATATAATTTCTCTTTAGACATTTACTTCCATTAGGAGTTGAAATGTTCTTCATGTGGATGGTTTTCTCTGAAGAGGAAGGGGTGGGAAGTGAATTTCAGCTTGCCTGGAATTCTGGGTACTTGGTTTTTGTTTTTAATGCTCACCCGAGGATATGTTTATTGATTTTAGAGAGACAGGAAGGGAGAGAAGGGGGCGGGGTGGAGGGGGTACCACTGGCTGCTTCCCGCACGCATCCTGACTGGGGATCGAACTCAACGGCGTTTTGGTACACGGCACGACGCTCCAACTAACTGAGAACTGAGTCACTCAGGCAGGGTGGGTATTTGATTCTTTAGTTCACGTTTCTTGCAGATTCAGGTCTCAGCTTTTCTTGTTACTAATTTCAAAGCTGAAATCTATCTTGGGGAAGGAGAGCCCAGTCTTTGAGATGGATCGGGATGGGCAAAGGAGTTCACTTTCAGCCTGGGAAGGATCAAAGAGCTCTGATAGGGACCCCGGGCCCACAGCTCCTGACAAAGACTCTCCTTGGCCAAACCTTAGATGGGCTTCTCTGAGTCCTCTTTTTGACTAGGCTTATGCTTGGGCCCTAAGCTGGTCTCAGCAAAGAGTCCTGCTAAATACATTGTCCACTAAGCCTTGGAGCTATCTGATCAAGCTCCTTATCTTCCACTCCTGATGTTTCCATCCTTGGCCTGCCTTTAGCAAGAATCCTGTGAGGCCAGCTAGGCAAGTATGCCCCTACGAGACGTCTCCTCTCAGCAGTCCTCCATCCGCTGACCCCTCACTCCGCTGTCTTCACAGCGTTCAGGGTCGGACTCAATTACGTTCCCCGATTACATGACCCCTAGTGCAGTAATTTTGAATAACGTCTTCCTTACAGTCTTAACAAATATCAGAATAATTTTTCTTTGTCCCGATCACCACCCCTGGTTATATCCACTCCCCTTAGCAAGTGCAGAGAGAGTGCAGACCGTGGGGTAGTGGGGT
>CM052549.1:68071582-68222637 GCA_028533065.1 Trachops cirrhosus
GGTCACAGGTGTCTTCCATTTATTCCGCTGTGACTCGGGGGCAAGGCCCAGAGAGCCTCACAAATGTAAGAAGGTCTTATTTTTCATATTGCTGTGAAGTCTTAACTTTAGCTGAGACCCTAAGGAAAACGGGCAATTTATTCAGACTAACACATTCTTCCTATACCTTTTACCTCATATATTTCTACTTTCTTACTAGAGTCCTAGGAGTTATGCGTCAGGTTCCTAACAGAGGCCACACGCTGTCCTCGTGGTGACTTGCTCTGATGGACTCTCCCAGGGCTGGTCCAGCGTGTGGTCTTGGAGCTGGCTGGGCATTTCTTTGCTCGTCTTCACTTTCTTGTTTTAACTCCAGAGGTAGCTCTGCCTGAAGTTTACAACCTGGCCTCTCCTATTAGTATGAATTCTATTCAGCACGGTGGGACTTCCTATTTAGTCAAAAAACACTGTTTAAATACGGTGTTGAGCAATCTATATGGCACCTTTGGCACAGAGTTTTCCAGCCTGAGCAGCAAGTTCCTGACCCTGTAAATCAGGAGGCTGGCCTTTATCACTCTAAAGGAATGGAAGAGTCACGCAAGGCGGCTTGAGAATCTCACTAGCATTTCTGAGGACCTGAGTCTGCCTCCGACTCCTTATAAACACAGCTTGACTCAGCCACGGTGTAACTGACACCCTTGGGACATGAAGTGGATACTGTTGTTTGGGGCCCTTATTGTGCCCAGTATCTGTGGCCGAGAAAAGTTCTGTGGGTAAGTTCATTTTGGACTTCTTATTATTACTTGGTTAGTTCAGCAATATGGGAGTCCAGTGGATTTGGAAATGAATGGCTGGTGATACTTCAAGTGGTGTGGCCCTGGGCTCCTATCCCAGCTCTGCTCTGTGTCATCCTGGACAAGTTACTTGCCTCTCAGGCTCAATGGTACCTGTGAAATCAGGACTAGGTGGGCTCTGCGGTCCTCCCTTGCCCCCTGACCTCCTGCCAGTTCTTTTTCTTCCTAGTTCTTATTCGTAAGGTCATTTTCAGGCATCTTCTCTTTCTTACTCCTATGTTATGAATTACCCAGAATGACCGGAAATCGTTTCTGATTTCTGTCCTGCTTAAGGGAAAACCTGGGTCTTAGGCCTTTTGGTTCCACCTCCCTGTTAGTGGTGAAGGCTCAGGAGAGCCGGCGCCATCCTGTCTGGGACGCGGAGGTTTGGGAGGATACACCTGGGCACTGTGCACGCACGTGCTCCGTGGTTTGAGCAGAGAGGGCACTGGGGGTAGGAAAGAGGGACGGACGCCATGGTACCCTGCTGGCAGGCTGAATTCTAATAACTCATTACTGCATAAATGCTTTGCCGTCGGCAAAACGCTTTCATGTGCTTTATCTTTTGGATCACACAACTCTGCCAGGCAGGGGTGTTATTTTCCTTAATTTAAACATGAAAAAAAACCCCTCAACGTTAGAAAGATTAAGAAACCAGCCCAAGGCCATGTAGCTGGTAAGCAGCGGAGCTGGAACTCTGAATGCAAAACCCACACCCTTTTGCTGTAGCACAAGGCGATCTCCAGATAGAATCCTGTATCTCACCGATCCATCTACGTCCACGAGTTTGCTCTATTATTAGTCTACGAGTTTGCTCTATTATTAGTCTACGAGTTTGCTCTATTATGCTATCTGGCCAAAGGGACCTCCGGCTGTTTGCTGACATAATCACAGTAGATTCCCCGTACCTGTGGGGGTCGTGGTCCAAGACCCCCAGTGGGTGCCTGAAACCATGGATAGTACCGAACCGCGTACGCACTATGTTTTTTCTATACATTCGTACTCATGATAAAGTTTACTTTATAAATTAGGCACAGCAAGAGATTGACAATAATAACTAATAATAAAATAAAACAATGATAACAATATGCTATAATAAAAGTTATATGCGCATGATCTTTCCCTCTCAAAATATTTTATTGTACTGTGCTCACCCTTTATCTTGTGGTGCTCTGAAGGCATGTGATGGGATGAAGTGAGGTGCTCAGCACGGTGTGTAATTGAAAACTTACGAATTGTTTATTTCTGGAATTTTTCAGCTAATATTTTCGGACCACGTTCTCGGGTAAATGAAACCATGGAAGCCAAACCTCGGATGAGGGGGAAACGATATACTTCTAGGAAATTGAGTAATTTTTATGGTGATGACTTTCGTTCACACTTGGCATCTACTGTCAAGTAGCTTAGAGGCATTAGGCACAGCAGGTGGCCAGGGAAGGAGATGGCTCCTCAGGCAGCGCCGTGTGACAGCCACGCGCTGCCATATGGGCTGCCGCGTGGAGCTGTTAGGCTCCCACTGCAGCTATGCACTCGGCTGAAAAATCTTCATTTCTTAGGGTACAGACTTCTCTGATAATGCAGCGGGGCACCTGGGTGGAGACAGCTGGGCTGGGCCCTGGAGTCCTCACCATGGGACGGGCACAGAAAGGGCTGCGTGCCTGGGCTGATGGCAGGCGGTTTTAACCATCGGTACCATCCTCACCCCCCACCCCCAAATCTGGTCTCACCCCAGAGCCGGGAACCCAGCAAAGGCGGTGGAATCCTTCCTGGGGTCCATAGGTGTGTCCCAGAAGGTGAACATTTATTTTATTTTTATTCGTATATTTTTTCCAGAAGGTGAACATTTAGAGCAAGTGGAAACTGGCCTCTAAGCATTCAAGTGGTTGGGAAGCCAGGACACAGGTTGGCTTGGAGGGGTGACAGCGCTGAGGAGATGAAGATGATGGCCCCCCTCCCCCACAAAAACCCTTTCCATTTCTACTCCCTGTTCTTTTACTCCACTCACCTACTTTCCTAGTCTCTCTCACTCTGTGGATGTCTGCTGCGCTGGTCCTCAGTCACTGTAAGGACTGGATGGTGGCCAGGATGCCTAGAGGTGTGGGGCAGGCAGGGAACAGGAAGTGGCTGCAGAACCGGTCGCAGCGTCAGCAGTAGCTGGCGGGCATCGAAGAGTTCGGTGCAGCCCGCTCTCAGCACTCGAGGTGCATGCTCCGCCTGGCTGGGGATGCAGGTGAGAAAGGCACAAAGACCCGGCCACTTGGGAGGGAGAGAAGCACAGCACCAAGGTGACTTGTCCAGAACATGGGGTCAGCGACCAAGGGAAGGCAGCGGCGGGACAGCCTGGGTATCGGAGAGTGCCAGAATTAAGAAGAGCTGTAATAATACCTGTGCGGAGTAGCGGGGTGAGCCTGGCAACCTGCAAATCCCATCATATGCCCAGGCCAACCTTCCATAGTCAGAACGAGCTTAGGGTCTTTAAATGGATTTCCAGATGGTGCAGATAGACCGTGTTCAGCTCTCCACACTGGGAAGGACGTTTTCCCAATAGACAAGGACAACGAGGACAAGGAACAGGGTACCTTTCACTTGGCACCCTGTTCTCTCCACTTCCAGGTGTTGATGGGCCAGGTCTTGATTCACATGTATGTTCGTGTGAATAACGTGGGGCAACCCCTTCTCCCCAGTTTCAGTGTCGTCTGAAGACTGTCCCTCACTGTACCTCTGGGTAGGGAAAACCTCACGGGTGATGGGAGTTGGTCCTAAAGCCTGGGTGGAGATTGCCAGGCCCCTAAGGAAAAGGGCTGGGTGTCCAGGCAGAGGGAACAGCATGTGCAAAGGCATACAAAGGCAAAGCACGTGGTGAATTTGGGATTTCATTGAGGCTGGAGCCAAGGAGGTACAGGAAGGAGAGGCAGATGGGCAAGGACTCCACTCTGCACCAGCCCTTTGTTGACGTGAAAACGTCCAAACCTGCAGAGAATTTTTGTAAGAGTTGATGGGAATTTACCTGAGCCAAAGAGACGACCTGCCAGGGAAGCAAGATCTCAAATGCTCCAGAAAATGACCGTTTGGCGGCTTCTTTTATCCATTTGGATTTAAGGAGGGCCGGTAAGGAAGATTACACGAAGGTGGGGATTACGGGATAGTTAACAAGATTATGTGCTCCCTTGAGGGTTCTGAAAAAGAGGCATTTGAAAAGTGGACAGGGCTTTGCTTAAGGTGCAGATAAACCTTTTGTAGACCTGGGACGTGACCACCCACCATGACCTGCCCAGTTAGGAATTTATAATCAGATTACTCTATGAGGTTACTTTTGGTTACATTGCCGGGCCCCTTTTGGGTCCACACCTTCCCCACCGCCTGTCTGAATACTACGGCTCTGTGTCTGTAGCTGGGCTGGTTCGGGCACGATGAAGTGGGCTGTGGACTCAATCATCCCAGGGCTGTGAGATTCCCTGGGACCCCTTGTTGGCGTGGACTCCTGGGAGTACGGGAGTTCTGTCGTGAAGTAACCACTTTGGAAAAAGTAAAGCGAATGCTCTGCGTGAATGTGGAGCATGATTTGTATACTTTTGAGAACTCCTCATTCTTAGGCTCCTCTCTTTCTCTCTTCCTGTCCTTGTCCCCTCCCCTGCTTCTCTGTGATTGCTCTTGTCACTGGTGTCTTTTACAAACGCCTAATTTTGCCAATATCGGCACACAGGCGCTTTCTAGAACACCGCCCCTAAGACGTTCTTTTTCTGCAGGGTTGGGGGTGGGTTGTGACAGCACATGAGTCTGGCAGATGGGCCCTGGTATTCAGCCAGGAGTAAGGATTTCCCTTCTGTTTTAAACTCTTCCCTTTTTTGTGAGGCTGCCTGCCTGTGTCAGAGAAATGGTGGTTTGACTCCCCATCTTCCCAGGGCTACAGTCCAACTCCTAGCAAGCCTGCAGGGTTCAGACTGAGACCTCCCCAGCCAGTGGCTTCCTCACAATGGCCCAGCAGCATCCCTGGGTGCAGTTAGCTGCCCACCTCCCGGGACCCTGCTGAGGGCAGGCGAGTCGGGAGAAAGCGAGCCTTATTGGCGCGGGCATTTCCTCCAGATCTGCCACCTGTGGCAGAAGCAGCTCTTCAGGAGAACTTGCCTCCTTGGGGCTGGACTAGACCTCCCCCTGCCCCCACAGAGATCCTGGAGAAGCTTCCAGAACAAAGTTACACCCCGAGAGTGCATCCGGATCGAGCTGGCTTTCTGATGAGGAGACGCTGATCTGCCACGTGAGGCTGCACGTTTAGCTCCCTGTGACAGAACCATTTTCTCTGTCAACAGGTCCTTCAGCCCACAGCTCTCTCCACCAGCTCTTCCTGCATTCATTCATGTCAAAGGGATGACGCATGTGACAGCGTCGAGTGCGGATTTTTTCGGCCTGTCACCTAGCAACGGCTTAATGGCTCCCCTGGCTACTTGAGCCTGCCAGAGCACAAAGGAGGCTTTCAGGCTCGGCCTTCTCCCACCCACACACAGGACTTTGGGGGGCCTCTACCCCTGCCGCGGCTGCGGATGCTGTACAGTGTATTTGAAACAAGTGCAGGACCAGCACAAAGGGGAGCTCGGGACCACTGGCTCCCTCTGGGCCCCGTCAGGCGCCCCTTGGCAGGACTGAATCCCAAGTTCAGCCTCAGCCCCTTGGCCCTTATCCCCGAATTTTTATAGGGTGCTGGAGCTGGATGAGCTTGAAAGAGCACCCAGCCTCTCCCCTGTTTGCTAAGAGGAAAATAGCTAACTCTTCAGGGACGGAAGTTCCGTTCTTTTTCCCAGCCTCTTCCCAGCACGGACCTGGGGCCAGAGTTTCAGTCTCAGCCCCTGACAGTGAAGAAGTGCTTCTTTATGTCTTGAGTTAGCTTTGCGTGTAACTCAGGAACATTCCTTTCTGCAAAATGTATATGTTTTTCATTATAAAGTAATACGACCACATTACAGAAAACAGATACAAGGGGGAAAAGTCAGTCATCCATAACCCGGCGACCCGAACATGAGCACTGTCAGCATTTGCTGTATTTCCGTTTCTGTCTTTCTTCCAGTGCATCTGCTTTTTCCATACCGGAGATCAGGGCATACGTACAATTTTGTGTCCTGCTCTTTCACTTAATCTTTCCCTTAAAGTTATACCATAAGCACTTTTTCATATTTGCCATGTAGTCTTGTTTTTAATGGCTATACATTATAACCAAAGACTAGACCATTTCCTCTCATTTGGCGCAGTTATGTCTGGATAGTAGGTTTGGGGTTTATTTGCCAGTCGAAAACTCACCATTATCTTTTGCTTTCTCTCTCTCTCTCTCTCTCTCTCTCTCTCTCTCTCTCTCTCTCTCTCTCTCTCTCCAGGGACCAACTTTTTAGGATTAATGTCAGAAATGGAGACGAGATCAGCAAACTAAATGAGCTAGTGAATTCAGACAACTTGAAGGTAACTGGACTTCTTGGGTATCTTCTAGTTTTGGTGGGAGAAGACTTGCACCACTGACACTATTTCTGAAGAGTTTCTGTGTGTAATCTTGTACTGGGCAACGCACCTCCCCCTCACCGAGAGGGCTGATGGGGCAGAAGGGCCATATATCATAGCAGGGCTGGGAGACGGGAGGCCTCAGCAGTGGGCTCCATCTTCCCTTCTGCCACTGACTTAGCATTTCTTGGGCTTCGCCAGGCACTGCCTGCTGGACAGGCCTATGCCCAGCTCCTCAGAGATCACCCTGACTTTTGGCAGTCGTTCCAGAAGAATGGGCTCATTATACCTTCTACCTGAACTGTCCTTTAACCTGGTTTTCTTGCTGTTATCTTCAGCTCAACCTCTGGAAATCTTCCTCCACCTTGGGCCTTCCTGTGGATGTCCTGGTCCCATCTGTTAGTCTGCAGCCAGTTAAATTCTTCCTCCAGTCCCAAGGCTTAGATTACTCCGTGACAATTGAAGACCTGCAGGTGGGTGAACCAAGGCCCCTCACTTGTCCTGCTTGGGCCACAGCAGTCAGAGTGGAACATTTTGAAGTTCTGGTCTTGTGTTTCTCCGTTTTACAGATGAAGACATTGAGGAGTATGGAAGTGAGGCGCAGTGGCCTGTGAGAGGAGCATGTCATGGTAGAAAGGGTGCACGTAGGGTAGGGAACCAGGCAGACCCAAATCTTGATTTTGTTAACTACTAGCTGTGTGACTTTGGACACGCTTTTAATCTCTTTCTTTCTTTAAAAAAAAGAATATTTTTCTAAAGTTTGAGAGAGAGAGAGACAGACAGAGAGAGAGATAGAGAGAGAGAGAAGAACATCGATTTGTTATTCCACTTATGTATGGATTCATTGTTTGATTCTTATATGTGCTCTGACTAGGGATTGAACTCAAAACCTTGACCCATCAGGACGATGCTCTAACCAACTAAGCTACCTGGCCAGGGCAAGCTTTTAACCTCTTGAGCCTCTGTTTCTTCACTGGGAGAATGGTAATAGTGACAACTACTTCATGCGATTTATTGAGAAGAGCGATTAAGAGTATGTACAATGTCTACAGTGACTGGTGTTTCAGAGATACCCACAAGTATTAAGTCTCTCTCCCTTTCCCTACAGGAGGGACGAACAGAGTGGGGTGGGTGTTGGAGACCAGCCATAAAAAGCATCCTTTGAGAAAGAGGGTGTCACCAGCACCCTCAGTAGAGGGAACATCACCACCCTAGCCAGGCACCAGCCTCATGACCTGTATCTGAGCAGCAGGACAGTGTCTGGCTCATTTTCTCCCCTTCATCGAGGTGGGTTATGGACTAATTGGTGATTTGGCCCGGGCGTTTCCTGATGGCGTGAGCAGCTGTGAGCTTATTAATCATCCTCACATGTCATAGACATCTGCCAGGAGCCTTCAAAGTATGAGTGGTTGTAAGAATTTCTTTGTTTCTGAATGGTTTCCCAAGCTGTATATTTCAGAGGCACTGGATACCAGATGCAGGCTGATGTCTACAGGATTCATAGCATAGAATAACAAAATAGCACATGTACTGCTTGCAGGGAGTAAGGAGGTTTTGAACGGTGTAATGTACAATGGGCACCAAGGGGTAAGATTTTGTAGATATGTGGAAGATGTCTGACCTTTCACACCTTGGCACTTGTGCCGTTTGACATGTGTGCCGAAGGGGCCGCCCTCTTGGTCGGCCCATGGGCCAAGACGTGGCAGAAACAACATGGACCTCCATCTCCAAGGGACCACCTCACAGTGTTGCCATGTCTGTTTTAGGCCCTTCTAGATGAAGAAAATGAGGAAATGCAACACAATGAAGAGCAAGAACGGAGCAGTAGTAACTTCAACTATGGGGCCTACCATTCCTTGGAAGCTGTAAGTGTTTCAGCGCAGGTTAAGATCAAGGTTATCAGTGTCCTGGGTTTTGGGACCCTTTTCCTTCCTTCCAGGAGGGATTTGTCTCTAGCACGAAATCCCTTCACTGAGGGGTAAATGTGCACACTGGGATTCCTTTCTAGTTCTGGGTTGCTTAACTCCCACCAGCACCTCAGAGCATAGTGAAAAGACAAACCGAGCATTTTCTTCCACATTTCATTCTTTTCTTAAGCAACCCCTTAAAGGAGGCCATGAAATAACTGTAGTCATTTCCAGTGCTTGGAATTTAACCTCCTTGTACCCCACCATAATCCCTGTATTGTATTTACCCAAGTTAGAATATCGCTTATTCCAGGCAAATGGACAAGTGGTTATTTCAAGCTTAACCAAGTATTTCCACTCATTTATCACGACGACTCGTAACATATATTTGTTCCATAATGCATTTTGGTGCTGTGTTTAGTTAGAAACCACTTTATAAAGACGACTGACTTTCAAGGTAAGCCAACCCTTCAAATGAAAAACTTGGAGCAGAATGATTTAATATGATATTGGAACTTGAGGAATCAAGAGGAACTAATAGAATGAACTGCATCGTGTACAAT
The DNA here is from genome assembly GCA_028533065.1 of Trachops cirrhosus. Taxonomy (NCBI): domain Eukaryota; kingdom Metazoa; phylum Chordata; class Mammalia; order Chiroptera; family Phyllostomidae; genus Trachops; species Trachops cirrhosus. Next base: position 68,080,346 of record CM052549.1, read on the forward strand.
ACAGTTCTCATAGGTCCCTCAATGTCTTCTTCATTAATCTGGAAACTGCGAGCTTAGGACCACACCCCAAATCTAAGTTGGTCGTCTCCTTCCTGTATCCCAATGCACGCTGTTCTTTGGCTCCAAAGATGGTGCTGCTGGAATGCTTCTTCATGAGGCATGTACTTTGAGTTGCTTTTCTTCTAGTGAGTGAGGGATTACCTCAAAGTCTGATCATTTACACGTTTTTCTCATGATCATCAGTAGCTTTGTTTATTTTGTACACTTCTAGCTGCATTGCCCCTCGATCCTTCTTGTGACCAATGAGATACATCTGCAAAACAGCTGGACAAAGTCAGGAGTTCAGACCAGGGCCATGGACAAAAGCAGAGTTCAGGGTCCTGGCAGAGCTCAGGGTCCAAATAGGGTTTAAACCCAGGATGTAACTTCATTAACACTGGACACTCCCTAGCTGGCTAACCAGTTGCAAATGTTACCCAAGAGCCCGGAAACTCCATCGGCTCACCTGCCGGCCCTGGGAAGCTCACTTCCTTATCCACTGGCTTTTGGCTTTCGTCCTCTGGCCTTAGGTGTCATTGTCATCTGGTTTACAGCTGTCTCTTTTTCCCTGAAAGGCCTTTTTACTGTGGGTTAGTGTACCATCGTCTCCCTTTGGCTTGATCATATTTAGTTTTTTTCTAAAAACACCTTTTAAGAGCTCACATCCTACAACCAATTAGCTCTTAGTTCTGCAGTTGGAATTTTGTGTTTGTTTCTACCAGGGTTTCTAGTTTCAGACACTTCGTGTGTTGCGGTTGCTGTTATTTTTGTTGGTTTCTCAGGTGAGTTTCCCACTGATGTTGGCTGTGGGAATCGGATCCCCTCCCCAGACTCAGCTGGGTGTTTTAACCTTTCCTGGGTGACTCTCTTTCCTCTTGTGGCTCAGGGTAGGCATCTGACTTTTGCACCACTTTCTAGGATCAGTGGATCGAGTTTCCAGGCCCCTTTCATGGCTTGTTTGCCAATTCCTAGCTCTCAAGCTCCAGCTCCTTGCCCCACACTGGGTCCTGTGCCCTCTGTTCTTGTTCCTGGTTTGCTGTAAACCCTCAGCACCTAAGGCAGCTACGTGGGCTTCATCCTGGGCCCTCCGCTTGGCCAGTTTGTTCCCTCTTCATTTCTGGCACCTATACTTTCCCCTTTTTTTTAGCTTTTAACTTGGCTGTGCATAATCTTTACTGTATTTTATCTGGCTTGCCTATGTGTTTAGGGAGTGGTTTCTTGCTTCAATTTGCCATATTGATTGCAACTCTGATAAACCCTTTGAGCTAGGTATTATTCTGTGTATCGATTGCACATTTTCCTCCTCTGTAAAGGCCCTCCTTCCAGTTTTAGGTCTAAATATAAATCTGTTTACTTCCTTCTTTTGACCCTCAAAAGGTTTGAGCAACATCGACGGGTGAACTCTATTTAAGTCATCCATAGCCATGACGGGCCCCTCTCTGCTTGTTCCCGTAGAGCCTGGAGGAGTCGCCTCCGACGGGAGGGCCTGTCCACTGGGATAGGGGGAGACACCATTGCAACTTCTACATATATATTTATTAATGTGACCACGAAGCTGTTTCATTTTATAATGTACTAAATATATAAGCATATATAAATGGCATTTTTAAAACTGATGAAGTGATCAAAAAAGTTTGGAGTGCACTGATTTCAAGACCCCGGGCTAGCTGGGGCCATAGAACCAGTCTAGGATGGTTCCGAGGGCCACCCTGCTGGAGCCGTGGATTAGTTTAGTGGGCTGTAATTTTGGGGATGGATACAAATATGTTATTCTCTAGAAAATTTGTGGAAAAGGGACTCTTTAGTACTTCTTCAAGAACAAGCATTCTGTGCTGATTACGTTGTCAACCCCAAGGTTAGGGGCTGGAAGATATCATTAAGATCAACATCAAGGTCGCAGATACCTACCCAGAGCCGAACAAATTCTAAAAATGCCTCTGGATTCACTTTTTCACGCTTCAGATTTACCAGGAGATGGATAGCATCGCCGGAGAATTTCCTGATCTGGCGAGCAGGGTGAAGATCGGACATTCATTCGAAAACAGGCCGATGTATGTACTGAAGGTGAGCCCCTGTGCCCTTTGGAGGGCCGGGCTGGATGGCGGCTCCCGGGTCCTTGCATCCCGGACCCAGCTGTCGGCCTCCTCTTAGACTTTGGGGAGGAAGGTGAGGTTGAGAGACTCCACCAGGGTTCGAGTTTGGTCTGACAGACACAGACAGTCCCCTACTTGCACATCTCACTCCAGGTTTTGCCAGAAGGACTGGATCAGGGGATGCCTATGGGATTAGGTTAGTATTCCAGAAAGCTTCAGGGCACAGTCCTTGGCCTTCATTCCCACCTTCTGTAAATAGCACGACAGATTGGGAGAGTTCTACAAATTCTATTCTGCTTCTAGGGGTACTTATTTGAAAAGCAATCCAGGAAGCTAATTTTAGGGCTGATGTAATTTTAAGCCCAGCCTATGACCCTTGGCTGCACAAAGCCTAATTTCCAGATATTTCTAACAGGTTCAGGTCTGTATTGGCAAAGGAGGTAGAGAATTTATGGCAATAACAGGAATCACATACATAATCCAGCTGCTTGGATAAAAAACTTGGAGATGCGAACCGTGGAACGACCGGCAAGGCTAAGAGTTGGTCACGCCCTTGGCCCCCTCTCAGCCCTGAAGAACGCAGGCTCAGGGAAGCGGTTAAACTACCAGTGGGAGGAGACCTGCCGCTGAGCTGCGTGCTCTAAAGTAATCTTTATAAATTTGCCAATCTGATGGAGGCCCAGGCGTCATTAGCACCGAGCTCTGTCCTGGGGGGGAGGGGGGCCCACTAGAAAGCCAGAGACAGAATTCACTTAATGCCACTTACAAAGAGCTATAGCGAACCCCCTCTTCCTCTTTTTAAAAATCGAATTCATTTATTGCAGCCACCAGAACAGTCCGGTTCGTGCACTCTTGTCTCTCTCTGTTGGGATACCATTTGAGGTTTTCCCAGGGACACAATATTATTTCTAATCACACTGGCATTATCATTCACAATAGCAATTGTTTCGCCTTCCTATTTGCTTCCAACCCTGGAGCAGTGGCTGGGCCCGCCAGCCAGCCAGCCAATTAAGCTCCCTAGTCACGGATAAACTGATAAATAGATGGTGACCTCAGGAACATTTGGTCTCTGAATTGTCTTAAATAGATTAAATGAATAGGGGCGAGCTGGAGAGGGGAGAGGTGAGCTGAGAACGGGGGCCGGAGGGTCATTTTCTGGTCTCTTTTTCCTTCCACAGTTCAGCACTGGAAAGGGCAGTCAGCGGCCGGCCATTTGGCTGAACGCAGGCATTCATTCCCGGGAGTGGATCTCACAGGCCACAGCCATGTGGACCGCGAGGAAGGTCATGTCGCTTGGTGTTAGGCCAGAACTCTGGGGGTCCGGGGGGGCCCCTGCAGCCTCCCATGAAGCAGGGCCCGGGGGATGAGGTGGGAAGACACGGTGGGCTGGAGGCCTTTTCATTTCAGAAAAGCAAAAGGTCAGAGCTCCTTGGTCAAGCCACTGTGGTTAAATGACAGAGTGCATTCATGGCAGTGAGCAAGCTAATGAGCTGCAGGGGTGGCCCCGAAACACCGAACCACAGTCAGCCCCGCAGAAAGGGAGTAGAACCTTGTCAGCAGCAAAACTCAGCTGAGCTTTGCCTTTGGCCCCTTCCCAGCCCCCCAGGCCCTCAAGGGCCTCATGCTGTCTCCGTGTACCCCTGGGAAGCCTGCTTTAAGCCAGCCTGGGAGAGGAAGGGTGGTGCACGTGGAGGACCCACCTTCCCTACACCTAGCATGGGGGCTCAGGTTCCTAATAGCTGCTATGATGTGTGGCCCTCCGCTCCCCTGTTCCCACCCCCTTGAAGGAATGAATAAACCAGACAGCCCAGGGCTCGCTGCGGTTGAGGTCATCCTGCAGCCATGTTCCCCCAGGTTTTCAAGTGCTCTGAGGGCTTTTCGGAGAGCTGTGTCTTTGGCGGTGGCGGGGAGGCTGCAGACGGTGCTGTTCCAGGAGCTGGGGGTATGGGGAAGGTACATGGGCTTAGACCTAACCATCCAGCCCGCAAGGGCATAGCTGACAAACTCGTTATCTCTGCTTAGATTGTATCTGATTACGGGAAGGATCCAGCCGTCACCTCCATCTTGGAGAAAATGGATATTTTCTTGTTGCCAGTGGCCAATCCTGATGGATATGTATATACACACACTCATGTGAGCAATACCAAATGGGCTGCTTGGAGTTAAAACTTGTTTGTTGAATTCCTTGCTTTGCCACTAAATATTTGCATGACCTTGGGGAAAACTTCCACAGTGTGTTGTAATCAGCTTCCTTGGGGGGTCTCATTTGCCAGGCATTCTCTCAGCTGGGAATCACCAGGGAATGCTTTTTCTTAGAGACACGAGTCTAATGAACTTCCTACATGGATCTCGAATGATTATCAGCACTCTGCCAATCTTTTCATTCCTTTCCCTCCCACACATATTTTTCCTGACATTTTAAAGCAAATCCCAGACATCAAGTGATTTCACCCAAGATTTCTTTTGTACACATCTCTAGCTAGTGATAGTTAAAACAAAGAAACAAACACCATACCACTGTCACCTTGAAGAAAGCAATGGGAATTCTTTAACTCCATTTGTTGAAATCAGGATCCAGAGAAGGAGCTGTGCCTGCATTGGGTTGTTATGGCTCTGCAGACGTTTTCATTCTGTAATAGTGAGCGCCATCCCACACCCGTCTTTCAAGAATACCATTCATTTTGGGGGAAACCAAGTAGATTGTCCTGTGGCAGGTCCGGCACTCTGGGTCTGGCTGATGGCTACTCTGTTGCGTGCCGTTTATGTGTTCTCCCAGCCCCGTGTTCCCTGCATACCGGTAGTCAGATCTAGAGGTTTGGTGGGATTCACATTACTTTCTTAGGCAAGAACACCATAGTTGTGCACTTCCAAACATGTCGGTGATCATGCAGGTGCGTAATGACCATTCGTCCCACTTTTCCCAAAGCCAAAGATTCCTCAGTGGGTTCAGGTGCCATCAGCCTGGTTCTCGTAGTATGGAGTTCTCATCGGGCCGTTTTGAGGGCGTCCCTGTCTCAGAGCCAGAAGGGCCCTGAGGGGAGAGGGCGGGAGGCCCCATGATCCTCCGGGCAGAACTGTTAAGCAGGTCGCCCCGTCCACAAGGTCCGTCCCCATCTTTGGCCCCCAAAAGAAAACCTTCGCCTCTTTTGTGCCCTGACCCACCTCTGGATGTTTTGTCCTTCCTTGGTGGGTTTTGCAGAACCGACTTTGGAGGAAGACACGGTCCCTACATCCTGGGAGCTCCTGCATCGGCGTTGATCCAAATAGAAACTGGAACGCTAGTTTTGCGGGTAGGTTGGAGAGCTGCTTCTCACGCCCTGTTGCCCCCCGGGTCGCCTGGCCCACGGGCCTCCAAATGGCTCCCTTGCTGATTCACTGAGAGACTTGGTGAATCCCTTATGCCCTCCATGGCTCGTTTAAATTTTTTTTCTTTTATAGTTTTGAAAGGGAACAACTCAGTCATTCCTATTCTCCTGAGAGAATGCTAATATTGAAAAACCATCATAGTCTTTTTTAAAAAAAGATTTTATTTATCTACTTTAGAGAGAGGGGAAGGGAGGAAGAAAGAGAGGGAGAGAAACATCAGTGTGTGAGAGATACATTGACTGGTTGCCTGTCACATACCCCCAACTGGGGACCTGGCCCACAACCCAGGCATGTGCCCTGACTGGGAATCGAACCAGTGACCTTTCAAAAAGCCATCATAGTCTGAGACATACACATCCATGCCTCTTCCTTACACCCTGCTCACCCCAGCTTGTGGGTGGAAGGGCTCCTGAGGCAACCCAGAAGGGAGCAGTTAGCACTGTTCCTGTAACAGGCCAGATCGCATGTGGTAAGAATTAAACTCCAGCAGTTTACCCTTAGATGTATAAATATGAACCTCCAACCTTTGATGTGATGGAAAGACAATGAATGAGGAGACTTGGGTTCTGAGTTCCCTGTATTTAAAAATCATCCTCATAATCGTGCCAACAGGCACTTTCCCATGCATTATCTTATTTACAATTCTTCTGACCTACAGAGTGAATTTTAGCATCTGAAATGAGACCATGGAAGCTCAGAGACAATCTCAAGAGTTTATGGTTAAGAGTTGGATCTGAACTCCCCTTGCGGTTCCAACTCCGAATAGTTCTCCCTCACCGTTCTACAGATGTTTTGTTCTTTCACTTGCATAGAAAGAGCACGAAAACCATGGGGGGCGGGGCGGGAATAATGTGACCGTGGGAAAGGAGCTGATACAAATTTAGGTCAGATATTCCACACCTGGGCTGGTTTTGCTACACACACCAGATACCTCGGGGAACTGTACCGGGAAGTAATATTGAAGGCGATATTTCTGAACACCTGTCAAATAATCAAGAGATTTTAGCCACAACAATAGATTATTTTTGGCAGCGCTCTGCCATTAGGATCTGAACCAAGAGAACGAGCTGACACCAGAATAAATGGAGTCATTTTCATTATTAATTGGTATTCATATTAATTATCTAGACTACTTATTAATTACATCTCATTGTCAGGTGTGATATTAATGATTTATGACAGTTGTTAGTGATACAATATAAGGTCAACTTTACCCTTTTCAAGGAATCCTGCCAGTTTTCTTTCTCGGCTGTTGCAGTCCAGCACCCCGACTTTCTATTTCTGCACCCTCCCCTCAACACCCCGACCGTGGCCTAGGCTCCCGGGGGCACCGAGCAGTGGCCCGCCCATTGCCGGTACCTTCTGCCCCTCCTCTGGATTGTGGGTTCTGCACTTCTGTTTTCTTGGCCTTTGGGTTAACTGACGTTTCTGCTTGGGCCACCCCCCGCCCCACAGGAGGGGGAGCCAGTGACAACCCTTGCTCCGAGGTGTACCACGGACCCCATGCCAATTCCGAAGTGGAGGTGAAATCGGTGGTGGATTTCATTCAAGAGCATGGGAATTTCAAATGCTTCGTCGACCTGCACAGCTACTCACAGCTGCTGATGTATCCGTATGCGTACACAGACAAAAAGGCCCCCAATGCTGATGAGCTGGTGAGTGACGGGCTGGCCCCCAGCCATCCCCAGGCCTGCTTTGCCCTTGCCTGCTGCCGAGGCAGTTGTTCTGCAGCTTTACAAGGAAAGTCCAGGAGCCTGGGCTTATTTCATTAAGGGTCCCATCTTCTTTCCCTGCCTTATCAGGCCTACGGGGAAAAGGAAGAAGATGTGCCCTTATTTCTGTGTTTGCTGTGACTTCTAAGAACCACGGTTCTGATCCCTGCCTTTCCTTCTCACTTGTGTTTCTGGCCAAAACCCATTGCAGACCCACTGGCTGCCAAGAGCTGGGAGTGGCATTGTGTCTCGAGAGGGGGAGGTGCTCCTCACTCCAGCTGAGGTAGAGTTTGAGTATCGTGTCAGCCACGCCTAGTGGCGCTCTTCGCCACATACAGTGGCTCACCTAGGACGTGAACAGGCACAGATTGTGGACTGTCAGAGCTGGGCTGGCATCTGCAGAGTGACCACAAGCTTCCCCTTCTGTGCTGGTCGGCCGAAGCTCATCCTTCTGCCCAGGGCCACAGGAAGCCCATAAACTTCCCAGCACACACAGGGCTCATGGCAAGGTGGGGGCTGGATTCTGGCCTCAAGTAGGCGCTCTGCATAGGACAATGACAGCCCTGTCCCTACTCCACTCTGGAATACCCAACTCCAAGGTTTTCTCTCGAACACACTCGGCCTTCCCTCACATCATGAATCTGACACTTCCTCCCCTTAGGGCAGGTGAAGATGGTGTTGCCTGTACTAGAAGGGGCTGTGAGCAGCCTTCCAGGTCTTTGGAGGGCTTGAGTGTGTAATATACACGCTTTCAGGACGCATGTGCGTCTTCTCTCACCTCTCTATTCCCTTCCCTGAACTGGAAGTAAAGAACTGGGGGTGTGATGGGAGAAGGAGTTCCCTTCACTTTGGAATCAGGCCTCGACTTTAGCTGGAGGGGAAAGAAGAGGAGACCGGAAGGGAAAATCGGGGGAGGGGCCGAGAACCTTCCAAACCACTGCAGTGCAGAAGAGCTGCGGCACGTCAGGCTGAGGCACCCAGTCTTTCTCACTCCGCTGACTTCCGGTCCTAGGACAAGGTGGCGAAGCGTGCGGCCAAAGCTCTGGCCTCCCTGTCGGGCACTCGGTACCACGTGGGCTCCATCTGCGCCACGGTCTGTAAGTATTCATTGATTATCTGGGAGAGGCTTTGAGAGGGACCTTGACATGGAGCAGGAGAAGAGCTGCAAGTTAGATGCCCTACGCTGCAATCTGATTGTTTCTGTTGTTAGTGGGTTGTTTTTGTTGTTAGTGATAGACTGGAGTTATGTCAAGCCTGTGTGGTAATAGCTGTTGCAGGCAGTCATCTTCATCTTCATCATCATCATCACTACTGTCATGCCATTTATCATGCGCCCGTGATGACTTGTTCCGCCAGCGAGGTAGAGTCTGCGTTCCTTATCTCCCATTAACAATCCTGACATGGTTTATCAGAAACTCCTCCAGCCCATCATTCCATTGCAGTGAAAACCCACCTGTGGGTTTGCAGATGCCGGTGGTGGTGGTGGGGTGGCTGAGATTCCCTCCCTTGCTGTCAGAAATGAACACGGGTTGGGGCATGGCAGGGTGGGAGCCGAGTTAGGGGGTCTTCCCAACAATGCTTAGCATCAAGCCAAAAAAAAAACAACCCACCAAAACTCTACCAAGACCCCAAATCTGAAGATCGTCTTGAGGCTCATTATCCAAAACCTCAACCTCATTTTGAGGAAATAACCTTTGTTTTGGTTTCTCAGTGGAGTGTTTCATCTGAAAAATTCACTCTGTTCCTGCTGAGATCCTTCCAGTCCCTGATCTCTAACTGTAAAAACTGAAGAAAATGATCTTTCTCCAGGCCCTTACTATCAATGAGAAATGTACTTACAAATGTGGGGAGCTGGCGCTGACCCCCTGTAAGCTCGTGCCCTTTTTGCCGCTAGTGCCTCCCCTGTAGTCGGCAACAGTTGATGCTCCCTGGGAACCCCAGCTGACTGCTGATACTGGATTTCTTTCCGCTTCCTTACTGTACCTCACTCTCCCACCTACCTGCCTCCCCTCCCACTACCTGTTCCCTTCCGTCGCCCTCTTCTGGGAAGATTCTCCATCTCGCCTCCAGGGTCCTCTGGTCTCGGCACTTGTCTGTGTTTCGGAAGCCACCATCCTGCATGAGGCAGTCAGCATGATGTTAGTGTTTGCGTTGCTAATCGCAGCAACAATCCATTAATTATTCATGGTTTATTATTATTAGTGTTGTTAAATGGGAACTCCTCAGAGAACAAGCACATCAGGAGAGTTTCTCCACCCTCCGCTTAATTAGTCAGGACTGAGTCCCAGACGGAGAGCGCTAAACAGACTTGGTGGGAGCCCTCTGCGGAGGGCCTCTCAGATCTTTCCGGGTCACCAGGATCCTGGCTTTTGGGCCAGATAAAGTTGAAAACATGACCTTGTCCTCTCCCATCCAACGCGTCCTTCTCCTCCAAATCAAGAAACACTCATCAAATTCCTCCAAAAGAAGAAGAGGAAGGCTCCTTTGAGGGTGCCCAGGAGACATAATCCAATACTCCCTACCTCTTTCAAGAGCCCGTCCTCTGTATTCTTGCAGAGTGTCCAACCCGTGGGCCGCACGCAGCCCAGGATGGCTATGAACACGGCCCAACACAAAATCGTAAATTTACTTAAAACCTTTTTTTGCTCATCAGTTTTCGTTAGTGTTTGTGTATTTAATGTGTGGCCCAAGACAACTCTTCCTCTTCCAGTGTGGCCCAGAGACGCCAAAAGGCTGAATACCCCTGCAGGCTTTGTCTGCCCTCCTTGCATTCCGAAAACGTAATCAATTTTTGTATAATAACACTCCAGCCCCGTGGGTTATGGAACATGCTGCACAAGTAGTTGCCGTTTCTCCTTCTAGTGCTGGACCTTTTCTTAGGTTTACCATTTTAGATGAATATCATTCCAAAATTAATGAAACTCATTCTAAAATGGATTTCAACTTTCTTGCCTTTTAAAACAGAGCATGTTGCCCTGGCTAGTGTGGCTCGGTAGATTGAGTGTGGGCCTGTGAACCAAAGGGTCGCTGGTTCCATTCCCAGTCAGGGCCCATGCCTGGGTTGCAGGCCAGGTCCCCAGTAGGGGGCGTGTGAGAGGCAACCACACATTGATGTTTCTCTCCCTCCCTCTCTCTCTCCCTCCTTTTCCCTCTAAAAATAAATAAATAAATAAGTAAAAAAGAAAACAGAGCATGAAGAGGAGACTTAAATTCCTTTCTTTAACACTCAGTGGCCTCCTGAATGTCAGCTGTTATGCCCTGAAGGCCGAGCGTACCCTGTTGGACTGGGTAATTCCTGTGCTGACAGCAAGCTCCGGCCTGTTTTGCTTCTTTAATTCTTGTGTCTGCTTTTTAGAGTTTTCTTGTCTTCTTCCTCTGGTCAGACTGTACTGCTTTCAGGCCGTCTGCCTCCAGCAACCTTTCCTTTCCTCTTACTGACTTTGGTCTACTCGGGGCTTGGAAACAAGTTCTTTGGGCTGGTTCGGCTCATTAGACTGTGGATATTAAGGGTCTGACAGCGTTGTCTATAGTCTCAAATGACTGGTAACCCATGAAAGACCGCTAAGCATCACATGTTCATCCGGAGAGTGCTGGATAGAAACGCATTTGGTGCATTCCTCAGGGAAACAGCCCGTAAACGAATGAGGTGAGTCTCTGTGTGCTAACAGGCAGTAACCTTCAGATGTTAGTTAAAAGATACAGTGTGCAGAACAGTGTAAATAGTATGTTTCCATTTGTGGGTTTTTTAAAATAAAAAAGAGCAGACTTTGAGCCGGGGCCCAAATACAGTGAACTCCATGAACGTGATTACTTCGTTCAGCAGAGGTCTTCTTGCCTCCTTCCTGAATTTTAAATGCGTCCTGAAATACTTAAGCTTGCTGTGTATGTAACTTCCAGACACCTCTGGTACCTCGGCCTGTTTTTAATTCAGCATTTTCTCAGAATAGAGAGAGGCCATGGGGACCACGCAAGGATCTCAGAGAGAGCAGTGATCCGAGTGTAGGAGAGCGTGTTCCCTAATCCAGGGAGCAGGTAGTCTCAGGGGAACCAGCATCTCTAGAAAAATGGCAAATGGTATGAGAACCAGTCCTCAGGAACAATGGAGAAACAAAAGGACCTGGAAACTTCTGTAACTGACATGTAATACACCAAACGGACTGGAAGGAGACTGAAGAAAGCAAGGGCTTCATCACCAGATGGACTTGGGTTTAAATTCCACCCTTGCCGCTTTCCATCTACACTTTCTCAGATAAATTGCTCGTTCTCAGCCTGGATTTCCTCACCTGGGAAACAAGGACAACATACCGACCCTCATTGGGTTTTTCAAGGTTAAATGGGGTCATCCATGTAAACTTTCCAGTATCACGGCTGGCTCATGGGAGATGTACAATAAATGATAGCTGCTATCGACATCATCATTTCATTAATCAATATCATCTACACTCTGCACTCTGGCCCCGTTCCTGCTCTGGCGTAGTTTGAGGAGAAGCAGAAAAACAGGCCTGTTGCCTTTCCCCAGCGTTTTTGGCAAAGGGGACGTCTGAGGGTTGTGCTGCTTTCTTCCCGTGTACGCCATCTTTTGCTCTGTGAAAATCATCCTAAAACCTCACAGCCTAAAACAATGAACAGTTATTTTCTTAACCAGTGGCTTTGCTGGGTGGCTCTGGCTCAGGGTCTCTCGAGGTTGCAGTCAAGACGCCTTCCAAGGCTACAGCTATCTCAAGGCTGACGGGGCCAGAGGGTCTGCGTCTTGGTGGCTCCCGCAGGTGCCTGGCGAGTGAGTGCAGATTACTGGTGGGAGGCCCCCTTCTTCACCGCGTGAACCTCCTCTACAGGCTGCTGGAATGTCCTTACAACATGACAGCTGGCTGTCCCCAGAGCAGTGATCCGAGAGAGGGCAAGGTGGAAGCCACAGTGACCTTTATGGCCCAGCCTTGAAGGTCACACACCTGCACTTGCGCAGTCTCTTGTTAGTTACACAGCCAGGTAAGCCCTAGTCAGAGTTAAGGGGCGCTGCGCAAGGACATGAATGCCGAGGCTCATGGGGGCTACCTCCCACATTCTTGGAGGCTGTCTACCGTGTTCTATATCTGTAAGGATTGGTTTCGAGGGACCTGCAGGGGTCTTCAGAGTGACTTAGTGAGCAGGTGGGGATGAAGATTTGAAATCTCTTGATCTGAGACTAGTGGAGACCCTCATGATGCAGGGCAGCCTGAGACACACACGGGCGAGGCCAGTGTTCTGCGTGGCCGGCCTAATGATTTGCGGGGAGAACTCTGGACCCCTCCGGGCCCCTTCTCCCCTAAACCCGAGAGGAACTGGGCTTGAAAGGCATTTGCTCTTCCGATCTGCAGATAAGGCGAGCGGCAGCAGCACTGACTGGGCGTATGAAAATGGCATCAAGTACGCGTTCACTTTCGAGTTAAGAGATACTGGGCACTACGGCTTCCTCCTGCCAGCCAACCAGATCATTCCCACCGCAAAGGAGACCTGGCTGGGGCTGAAGACCATCATGGAGTATGCGCGGGACCACCTCTACTAGAGGAGGAGCCCACTCCGTCTACGCTTACTGATCCCCATGTATGTACACACACGGAAGCCACTATTAAAGGGAGCTTGCTCCTTCACCTGTGAGTCAGAGCCCTGTGGCTTTGTAGAAGACGCAGGTCAGCCTCTGTCCAGCCCCGCTCCCTGAACTTCCAGCACTGTCGTGGTGCATGTGAGGAAGGGGCTTCTGTCACCTGCTGTATTCTCGTATTCTCGTCCTGCTGCTGCCGGAGCCCTTTCTTTGCATGCCTCTCCTCACACCGTGCAGGTCGGGAAGAGGTGGGGCGTAGGACCGCCCCTTCTGGCGGCTGGCTCCGCCTCGTTATTAGAACAAAAGGGTATCTGTGGTGGTTCTAGCCACGCTTGGTGATCCTGCTCTGTGGCGGGGGCAGGTAGGTGCTGTGGGAAACAAAGCGATTGGCCTTAAAGTTCATGCAGAAGGAACTTCCTTTAATTTATCTCACTCCTTCTTGAACATGTTTTTCTTTGAAAAACAGTTCCTGCAGGATCATCCGTAGAGGTCATCCCTGCCCCGCCCCCGTTTTGTTTTTTATGTTTTTGGTCTGAATACCAAGTAGAGGATCACTTGTCATCGCTGGGCCCCACACTCCCAGATACACGGTTCTGATCACATCCTTCCTTCTGTTATTCAGTGTCACTGGGATCCCAGGAGAAAATCTGTGTCACACTACAGGTGCTGCTCACCCAGAAACCCTCGACAAAGTGACGACCTCATTGCAGGATGGCTAAATTATCTCCACCTGTTCCATGGGCGCACCTCCACTTTGCCTTTGAACTTCAAAGATCCCGTCCTCACCCTACAAGTCCTAAATCACTCCCCTGGCCAGGATGATCTCACTGCCTGGACGCATTCCTGTCTGTACCTGGAGTTTGCTTCTCCTTCTTTTTTTTGGGGGGGGTGGTTCTTTAAATTCATCATCTTCTATTTGCACCCTGGACCCTGAGTACTAAGGTGAAACAAGGCTTCATCAGTCAGGCTCTGTTCCATTCGGCCTCAGCAGGTACCACGTACCCGCCTCCCCCCTTGTTTTTGCTTTTGTCAAGTACGTCTGTAAATCTTATCCTTCTGCCTAGGATTTGTGCAGCATCTGGTGTGTGCTCAAAAGCCAATAAATATTCAATGTTAGTCTTATGATTGTCTCCTATTCTTCACCTTCACCTGAATAGAACCAAGCCATGTTTTGAATATGCAGCTCTTTATAACGTCAGAAGCTAATTTTAATCCCCGTTCGTATTGCGTGACATGCAAGAAGACCTTCTCCATCAGGCCTCCGGGCCTCCGGGGCAGTGTTACCTTGGTGACTGTGTGCTGGTCTGGGGTCTGGTTCTTAGTTTTTCAGCTCAGAAGCGTGATATTCTCACCATCCATGTTGATTAGACTCGGGGATGCTGACTCACGCCTGCAGAGCTCAGAGGAGGCAGCTGATAAAACCAGAATACGAATTTATTAATTTACATTACGGCATGTAACTATTTAGTGAATTGGATCCTCACGTCGGCCTGAACAGTACGTTCTCTCCCTGTAGGCAAGATACATGGAAAGCCAAATTATAATCAGAAGGTTGTTTAGTGAGTGGAGCACCAGAGCAAGGAAAGTTAATTACAGTCTATGATTAGAATTTTTAATGGTATCCAGCTCTAATACATGAAATACCCAATTCTATAACCAGAACACACCTGTCAGCCAGCCAGCTGATTGCTTGTGCCGGTCAGGGCTGCCCGGGACCAGACGGTGCAGGGCGGGCAGGGCGGCGCTTGCCTCTGTCACTCACCTGTAACCCGGCTCCACTCCCCCACCCCAAGACTGAGATTGTCCTTTGGATTCCTTATGGGAAAGATTTCTTAAACAAGAACGTCAAAAGCCATAAAAAGAATACCTGCGACTATAATAAGATGAATAACTTCTGTTTATTAAAAGCCACCATAGCTCTGGTTGGTGTGGCTCAGTTGGTTGGAGCATCATCCTGTGCACTGGGAGGTCGCAGGTTCGATTCCCCGTCAGGGCACATGTCTAGATTTTGGTTTTGATCCTTGGTCAGGGTAAGTACGGGAGGCAACCAATCAATGTTTCTCTCCTACATCCATGTTTCTCTTTCTCTCTCCCTTCCTCTCTCTCTAAAATCAGTACACAGAACCTTGGGTGAGGATTCAAAATAAAAGAATATTTATAAAGATGATTTTTCACACAAAATGGTGTTACTCTTCAACATGCCTTTATTGCGTGTCTAGCATGTGCCAGGGAAAGTTTTAGATGCTTGCAATACAGTGGCAAAAGAGAAGATAAAATCTCTTCTTGCACGGAATTTCATTGTATTTGGAGAGACAGGAAATACTCAAGGAAATAATGAAATGAAAAAATTGAGTTTGGGTAATGAGAACTGCTTCGAAGCAAAGAAAACGGGCATCTGTGGTGGGCGGTGGCGAGGCCTCCAGGTCGGGAAAGTTAGAAAAGATGGCATTTGGGCTTGCATTCTAAAATTGTTCTGAACTTTCATCTTTGTATTCTGTTTCTACTCACCCGAGTCACGAGGAAAAGGTGGGCTAGATGTTATCACCCACGCTCGACGGGTGGAAAATTTCAAGAGCAACATGTTTCTTGCCCAAGACAAGTAATTAACATGTTCTATTTTCTAAGTGAAGGTCCCACTGGAAATGAGAAAACAGGAGCCATAAACATTCATGAACAGGACTTAAATCTCTGAAATACATTCAAATTCAAGAGGCTTTTGCATGAAATCAGCCTCTATGGAATTTTCCACTATTACAGAGCCAGTGAGCATTGATAATGATGAAAAATATTTTGAGGTTTTTTTTTTCTGCAGTACTAGGGTGGAGGTTTGCTGAGCTATCACCAGGCCTTACTTACACCAGGCCTGCTGAGGACCAGAAGGGACCTTCACGAAGTAGCTGCCGGGGTGAAGGGTACGGTCCATGGCGATGGGTGGGATTAGGTGTCATGTGTGTGCTGCCCACTTCAAACTGGAGCCATTCCTTGGCCTGCCAACCTGCTGAAAGGCAGGGTACCTCCACTTCTGTCTTCTGGGTGACAGATGGTGAGGACAACAGAATAGGCCAACTCCTTTACTTAGCCATGTGACCTTGGGCTATGACATAACCTCTGGGAGCCCCACGCTCCTCATCTTTAAAGTGAGAAGAATGATATTATGTACAATGGCTTATCAAGAGAATTTAGTAAGCTACTATGCTCAGCAGCACACCTGACAGTAAAGGCACTCAGTGTATGTCAGCTGGAATTGTTACTGTCACCGGCTGGTAGAAATTCATTCATGGATTAGGTCACTGGCATTTCCCCTAATTGGAAGACTTTCTTTTTTAAAACTTTTCATGAGACTTCGTGACAAAGATCTCAACTGTTCAGACAAGTCCCTAGTTGGATGTTAAGTCATTTTTAGTTTCGGGTTTGGAAGTTTGGGGCCCTTTCCCTGGGAGCTTTCCCGCGTTAGCTAGAAATGGATGCCCTTTCCCTGGCGCAATACGAAGCTTCGTTGCCCGAGACCGTCACAGGTCCAGCTTCCAAGCACAATCGTGTGGGGTAGTCTTTGATTTTTACAGGTGCTGGGAAGGCCCTGCTGTGAGTTTCTTTTGGGTGAAGTTGAGGGTATGTATGGTCCAGCTGTGTGGAATGTCCTATGTAAATCACACTTCTTTCATGTCGCTATATTAAGACCAACTAGGCAGAATCATTTTTTATCATCATCATCATCCTTATCTTTCTGTTTGATGAATTCTGGAATTTTGCCAAACCAGACAGCTTGTAAAAAGAGATTCTCTCTACTATTTGTACTGAGCCTTAAATCATGAACACCAGCTGTTTCTTTATTTGAAGTAAAACTCCAGGTGTATCGGGGGCATCCAGAGAGCACTGGAGTTTGTTTCCTCCTCTAGGATATACGGGTATTGTGGTGCAGATGGGCAATTTGCTCCCTCAGTGCAGAAAGTGAGTCTCATCATTTTCTGTAACTCCTACAAGGCCAAGCCCCACAGCAGTAAATATTTGTTGATTCGATTTGCCGCAGGGCAGCAAATTAACGGTTGCATAAGCCGTATTCTCAACAAGTTAGGGCAACAGGAAAAGAGTACTTTTTCCAACCAATATTATCAGGGGATTTCTGGAAAATAGGTTGGAATGTATGTCCCTAAATCCTAAGAGAAATGGAGCATAAATTAAACCTTCAGAGATAAGGAAGACTCGATATTTGTTAAATTGCTTGCATTTTTGTAATGATTTATAGTTTCAGAATGCTTTGGTAGCTGTTGGATAATTAAATGATCACAGCCACCTGATGATCTGTGCAGGCTGGGGGTTCTCATTGAACCGATGAGGAGCTGGAGTCCTAAAGAGCGGGGACGCGCCCAGGAGACGCGGAGCAGCGGCCTCTCGCCGCGCTCCACAGACCGCTGCTGGGAAAGCAAGGGGACTGCCGTTTTGTGGGCTTGGTTTTGAATTCGAGTGCCTTTAAAATGCACGGGATTCCTCCCGTTCCTCTGGTTTCACGGCCCCATTTTATTTGCCTGGCTTCTGAAGCCTTTTATTTTCCAGTTTTGCAGCAATGAGAGGGAGTTTAGGGGATAAACAAGAGACAGGTCACCCTCTCTGGTGTTAAGGCCAACTGCCAATCGAGGGGCATTGCGTGATTCTCAGGGGTTCGCCCCCTCTTGTGCCTGCTCTTGAGATTGGCATCCAGGGATAATTTGGGAGAGTATTTTAATGATTTTGAAACATTCAACATGGACCAAAGACATTATTTCTATCCTTTAGGAGCTTTATGCCCTTTCACATGGATTAGACAACCCATAAAACCACACATCCCCACTGTTAACTATTAGCCTCTCAAAACCTTAGATGAAAAAATGTCCACTTCTCTTGACAAACAGATTCTGTTTGCGAACGGAAACAGCTTGGCCTCACCTTAGAAAACCATTAACCCAGGTTTTGAGTTTCTGATTCCCTCAAGGGCAGAGCCCAAGTTCTGTTTGTTCTGGATCCCCGCACCTGAGCACATAACGATGCATCACGGCCTGCATCACGCAGGCGTCGAACGCGGAGTCAGTTTCACACCGGATCCAAAAGGAGCCCAGTGTCTTCTTTCCACGGAGCTCCCTGGCCGAGGCAGTCTCCTTCCTCAGCTCCGAGTGCCCTGCCCTGGCGCTGTTCTTTGCTGATGGACACGAGAACACAGAGGCCGGGGGACGCAAAGACCTCCCGTTCCAATTTCAGCAAATCTGTATTAAAAAGCTCAAGATGCCAGGCCCTTTGATGACCTATCTCCTCCTTGTGAAGTGGTCTTTCTAAAACGCTTCCAGATGCAGCTGACGGTGGACAGGTATTAACTTGTTTAGGAAGCTTGTCAAAGAAGGCATCTGATCTTCCTCCTTCCCCCACTCCTCCCGCTCCAGGGCTATCGATAGGATTAATATTTAACAGACACGTTTCTCAATGTCCTCAGGGCTCCTTGGTGCCTGGCGGGAGGTCTAGAAGCCTTCTAATTACTCTGGAAAACAAATACGGGACTCGTGGAGCCAGAAAGGTATTTGTTCAAGCTGAAAAGTGGACAAACCGCTGTGCTGGGGAAGACCTGGTGAGGACCAGCACCGGCCTGAAGAGGTGCTCCCTCCAGTCCCCCTGGGGCTGCAGGGGGTTGGGAGGCTGCAGGCGCCAGCGCCGTGGGCTCAGAGGCCAATGGTACCATGACCTTCGGAAATTAAGCCAGGAGACTGGGGAGAGGGGGTCCAGAGATGATTTCCCTAATTCCAGCAGAAGGAGAAACAATAATGAGTTGAGAGATCTTTTCCTGAGTTGCTGGAACCTGAGGGAGCTTTTGCTCCAACAATATGAGTTTACTTTTTATTTCTCTGACACTTGGCTCCAAATTTGTGGACACTCCCCCATCTGCTACCATCATCCACCTTTGAGCCATTTGAGGTTCAGAGGAAAGTTGTTGCTTAGGACTTAACAGCCCTGCGTTCCAAGTCTCCGCTTTTCATCACAATGACGTGTCGCTCACATTTCTCCTGATCTCAAAACCCCGGCTCCCAGGAAAGGATGGGCTTCACTCTTACTGCAAGAACTGTCTTCCAGAGTCTTCTTCCAGAGGCTGCCTTCTCCTTTCATACAGAATAAGTGTATGTGTGTTTATAAAGCCTGGAGTACGAAGTCTAGCAATGGCCACGTCAGAAAGAGATGTATTCCCAGAGAGCTAAAACCTTTCTATTCAAAGTCAAATGACGACATCGGGCTAACCCGGGAGCTTGCCAGAAACAGAACCCCTGGCCTCGCTCCAGACCTACAGAATCAGAACCTGTACTGAACACGATTCCCAGGTAATTCACGTGCCCAGCGAAGTTTGGGAAGCATTTACCTCGTTATCTTTAAGACGGGTTCTCCTCCCAGGCTATCCATTAGAGCCACCTGGAGGCTCCATCCCAGACCAATTAAAACAGAATCTCTGGACACTGGTTTTGTAAACACCTGCTCAGGCAATGCCAATGGACAGCCGAGGCTGAGGACCAGTGTTTTAAACCCAATTTTCAGCGCTCTTCCCAACTCTTTGTACATCAGTTGGAGACAAATCTCCATGGACCTCTTACATTTCTACATTTCTGCAATAATCCGGATTATTCCAGATTATCTTTTCAAGTATGTTAGGAGAATAAACAGCCTTGGAAGACAGAGGTAACGTTTTTCTCTGTAGTGAAGGGCAGATTTGTTTACTGTCCAGTATAGTAAAAATAATCATTATATTCAAACCGCAGAAAAATAAAGACAAAGAGAAAAACTCGAAAGAAGCCAGAGGTAGGGAAAGACCACCTTACCTATAAAGAAACAGAAATAAGAATTATAGAGGACTTCTTGTCAGGAACCATGTAAGCAGGAAGAGAGTGGAGTGAAATATTTAAAGAACTGGAAGACAAAACCACCAATTTAGAATTCTTATCCAGTGAGATTATTCTTCAAAAGTTAAGGAGAAAAACTTTCTCAGACAAATAAAAACTGAGGAAATTCATCACCAGCATTAAAAAAAAAGTTCTTTATAGAGAAGGAAAATGCTACAGGTCAGAAATTTGTATCTGCATAAAAAAAGGGAAGGAGAAGAAATAAATGAAGATAAAACATTTTTTTCTTATTCTTCACTGATCTAAGAGATAACTGTAAAATTATAACAGTAACAACATTGTGTGATTATAGCTTATGAATAAGTGAAATATATTTCAGGCAGCAGTAATTGGGAATACTCTTATAAAACTACCTGTGAAGGGGTAAATGTTATTTGAAGATGGATATAGTTAAGAGTGTACATTGCAAACTCTAGGACAATAAAATAACTTTTAAAAGAATTAGTCTGGTGTGGCTCAGTGGGTTGAGCGCCGGCCTGTGAACCTGGCTCAGTCCCAGTCGGGGCACGTGCCTGGGTTGCAGGCCAGCTGGGTGGGTGAGAGGCCACTGAGTGATGTTTCTCTCCCTCTCTCTCTCCCTCCCTTCCCCTCTCTCTGAAAAAAAATAAATAAAATGTTAAAATAAAAAGGAAGCATGCTTGATATGGCAAGAGAGAAGATAAGATGTAATTGTAGGAAATGCTCAATTAAAATTAGAGAAGGCAGGAAAAGAAGAAATAAAGAAACAAAGAACAAATGTAACAAAAAACAGTTACCAATTACAATGGATAGTACTCCAACTTATCAGTAATAAACTTGAGTGGGAATGGTCTAAATACGCAAGTAGAAGACAGAGATTGTCAGACTAGAGAAAGAAACAAGACCCAACTATTAAGTTGTTTAGAAACACACTTTAAATACAAAGATTCAGATATGTTAAAAGAGAAAGGATGGGGAAAACTATTTCACGCTAACACTAATTAAAAAGAAAATTGTAACCCTCCTGGTTAGCTAAGTTGGTTGGAGTGCCATCCAGTAGCTGGAGGGTTGCGGGTTTGACTCCCGATCAGGGCACATGCCTAGGTTGCAAGTTCAATCCCTGGTCCAGGTGCATAAGGGAAGGTGGACAATGGCGGTTTCTCACCCTTCCTCTCTCTCCAAAAAGCAGTGAAAAAATGTCCTTGGGTGAAGGGGTGAAAAAGAAAATTGTAGTAGCTGTCTTAATTTCAGACAAAGCAGATCTCAGAAAAAGGAAAATTATTAGGGATAAAGAGAGGCAATAAAGGATTTAATTCTCTAAGAAGATACAACAATTCTTAACATGTAAACATTTAGCAACAGAATGTCCCAACGCGTGAGGGAAAAAACGAACAGAAATGCAGGGAGAGATAGGCAAATCCACTCTCTGGCTGTGGACTATTCACACCCTTCTTTTAGTAGTTTATAGGCCGAGCAGTCGGAAAATCAGCGAGATTATAGTCGACCTGGACAGTCAAGTCGACGTGACTAGTGGACATTCGTGGCACCTCCATCCAGCAGCAGCAGAACGCACGTTCTCCTCAAGCTCTTGTGGAATTTTGCTACACTAGACCGCATGCCGGGCCATAAAAATAATCTTAACTGATTTAAAGGGATGGAAACCAGAAAAGGTTTCAGGTTCCCGGGGCGTCGCCTGGCCTCCTCTGTGGGCAACGGGGTCCGGGAACCGGCACAAACGCTGACATTGTCAGCAGTGAGGGCCTTCGTCTGCGACACAGGAGTTCTGTGTCTTCTGCTGGCACCCGTGAAACTGTGGCAAGCTCGTGTGTCAGCTGGAGGTCAGGGTAAAATCTTCGACCTTTCGGAGTTCTTGACATCTCTGTTTTTTAATTCCGAGGATATGTTTTTATTAGAGAGAGAGAGAGAGAGAGAAGGAGAGAGAGAGAGAGAGAGAGACTGACGCTGGTTGGTTGCCTTTTGGCGTATGGGACAACGTTCCCACCAACTGAACCACCCGGCCAAGGTGACAACATCGTTTATAGATTTATTCTTTTCCGGACCAGATCAATACCTACTTACCTGGAGTAAGCCGATGACTGTCCACGTGAGGCTACCCGGCTTCCAGAATGTTATGCCTCCATCTTTATCTCAGTGGCATCAAATTTATCTCAGTAGTCTAATCACTGGCACTAGTAATTTCAGCTTTTCATTTTGACAAAAGGCGGGGGAACGCACAAGAGCTGCTGCCTGGATGAAACCAAGCAAGGTCAGGACCCAAACGGGCAGGCGGTCCCCCGCCCCCATGCACTCCCCAGCTTCCTCGGATGCACAAGAGACCGGGTTCTGCGGAGCAGGTAGTGTTACTACGTAACTGAAGTATGTCAAGGACAGCCTGAAGTAAACGTGCTCCAGCAACACAGTCTTAAAATTCTTGACCCCAGAGATCTGCCAGGGGGAGATGGTTCTGGCTCTACGTGACAAAAAGGAGCAGCAAGGTTTCAGAATCCCAACCGGACATCAGCTTCCAAAGGCAGTGCTTATGGCCACGCTCATGTAGCTCCTCCCCCCACCCCCCCGGCCCCCCCAGGACCTGTCAACACTGATTTAAATAAATTTTAATTTAAAAAGTCAGATTTTGTTACCCAACACAATGTAAGAGAACAGGTACTTATCTAGACAAAGGCGGGACAGTGTCAGCTCTTCAAAATCAATTGGTGCCGCCCTGGCCTGGTGTCTCAGTGGGTTGGAGTGTCGTCCCCACATACCCCAACAGGTTTCGGGTTTGATCCCCAGCCGGGGTACAGATAAGAGGCAACCAATGTCTCTTTCTCTCTCTCCCGCCCCTGTACCCTGCTCTCTCAAATGAACAAGCATATCCTTGGGTGAGGGTTGGAAAAAAAGTCAACTGGTGCCAGATCAGGAGGCCAGCATTCTTCAAAACTTTTTTCATACTGCAACCCTGTAATTAAAAAAAAATTAGCATATCACATCCAACACCTGCAATTACGTATTTATAAATTCTGTGTAAGTATCACTGTACACTGCCCTGACTGGTGTGGCTCAGCTGGTTGGGCATCGTCTTGCAAAGTAAAGGGGTTGCCAGTTCGATTCCCAGTCACGGCACATGCCTGGGTTGCAGGTTCAGTCCGTGGCTGGGGTGTGTGTGAGAGGCAACTGATCAACGCTTCTCTCTCACATGGGCGTTTTTCTCTCTCTCTCTCTCTTTCTCCCTCCCTTCCCCTCTCTCTGAAAATAAAGAAGTAAAATCTTTTAAAAAATCATTGTGCTCATATTTTGTATTTTATAAAACACAAACAAAAATTGAAATTGAAAAAAGGGTGAGATAAAAACATACAGTAGCAGTGTTGCTAATTTCTTCCTTTACCCCTCGCTCTGGAGACGGCGAGACTGGAGTGAAGAGCGCCTCGGCCGGCCTCTGACTCACTGTGCGCTCTCTGGGCTGCGGGCGAGCGGGCAGCAGCCTGCACCTAGTTCCGTACCGCCTGAAAGCTAAGAATAACTTTTCTATTTTTCTATGTAAGGAAGACTATTTGGTGAGAATACTTACTCTGTTTTACCTCCTGGACACCGAAAGCCTCAAATATTTGCTCTTTGGCCTTTTCCAGAAAGAATTTGCTGGCCCCTGGGTTACCTTTGTGTCTGGGTCACCTGGAGTCCACACAGTAGGGACTCCACAGGCACCTCACAGAGCTGTACGGGTGGCTCTCCTGCCCATGGAGACACCCCTTAGCCTGTAGGCACCCTTCTTTCAGAGAGCAGGAAGTGGCCTCTTGGGTGGTGGCTGCTGACCCTCTGCCCCACTGATAGCAGGCTCTTGGGTTGTGGTTGTGGGCACCTCACCAAGGTCATTGGCTGTTGGTCCTGAGTAGCCAGACCTTCTATCACAGGGCAGTGAGAGCTGAGGGCTGAGGGTCATGCCACTGGGCAGACTCTCTTCTCCTGTGAGCCTGGGTAGAGGTGGGCTGGAGCTGGGGCTAAAAATCTTTAGTCACTGGACCTCTGTCACTGCAGGACAGAGCAAAGATTTAGGGGCTCTGAGCTGAGTGATACAGACCGGGTAGAAAAGGCCAAGGTGAAGGCCTAGGAAGCAAGGGTTCATTCCTAGGCTTTAAGGCATTCTGTGTGATGGCAGAGGGAGGCGCAGAGTGTGGTGAGCTGAGATGTGGTTAGTAGGGCTGTGGGGGGGAGGGGTGTTTGAAGGATGATTTCGAATGATGAACTGGATCTAGAAACTCTAGTCTAGAGCATCCTTAATGCACCTTTTTGTGGGTCACTGTTTCCTTGGATTTTCAGTATTTGTTTGTCTTTGAAAGTACCTGTTTGGCATATTTCTGGAAGGTGGGAGAAGCCTGTACCTTTGTAATTAAATCACATTTTGAGCGTACCGTGGGAGCTGGCCATGTTAAGAAAAGGGTAAATCTCCTTGTTAATCAAAGAATCCCTTTGCACTTTGAATGATGACGCTCCTATTTTTCTTTTTCTGTTTTTTTTTAAGATTACACTTGATATATTTATTTCCATGGAGCACCCAAAGGGGACTAGTGGAAATTAAACATAATTTAGTTTGGGAGTTTTATTTGCAAATATTGGAGCACCTTCGTGCAATCTCTGGAGACCCTCAGGGTGGTTCCCAACCCGCAGTGGGAATTAATATCTTTAATAAAGAAGGGATTCAGGGCAGGACTCAGATTTCCCGTACCCTCCTCACCCTGCTTCAGCTAATTAACTCCTTCATACTTCACCTAACTCCGCTCAAATGTCACTCTTTTTTCCTGAGCTTTAATTTTTTGGTGCGGTGAAGTATATGTAGCGTCAACTTTACCACTTTAATCATCTTCAGCGTACAGTTTGGTGATGTTAATTGCATTCGCCTCGTTGTACGGCCGTCAGCGCCATGCAGCTGCCGACCTTTCCATCCCCCTGACTGAAACTCGGGCCCCATTAACCACTCATCCTCCTCTGCGAACCGGCCTTTCACGCTTCTCCCTCTCCCCGCCGGCCGGCCGCCACGGCTCTGTTTCCGGTCCCTGCGCGCTTCCCTACTGCTGCTCTAGAAATCGAATGCCGTTGCTCAACTCCACGTTTAGTTTAATCAGTTGTACAGGTAAATAAATTACTCAAAGAGTCATGCGTTTCTGCAAGATGTTGCAAAAAGCCGCACAGTCCCACTCCCCTTCGTTCCTCCTAGGTCTTGCTCTCTGGCAATAACCACGCTGAATTCTTTCGGCTTTGACATTCACATCCATAAACCTAGATAAGGTGCTTCTATTGCTACAGGTCTAGGCATTTTCTATTGGTTTTTCACTCTGAAAAATAAGAACTTAGCTTTCCCATATTTCCTTTAAAATATGTCTTTTTGTGAAGTGTATCAAACACACAAGAGCCTGTACAAAACTTTCGTTTCCTGTTCGAAATAAAGTGAACCCTCTTTACCTACCATTCAGCTTAAGAACAAGAACGTAACACAACCTTAGAAGCCTGCCCCTAATTGCACGTCCTTCCCTCTCCTAGATGATGCTAACCTGTGCTAATAATTCCCTTTTCCTCATACTTATCACGTGTGTATGTCTGCCTAAACAATATATTGTTTCTCCTT
The DNA here is from genome assembly GCA_028533065.1 of Trachops cirrhosus. Classification (NCBI taxonomy): domain Eukaryota; kingdom Metazoa; phylum Chordata; class Mammalia; order Chiroptera; family Phyllostomidae; genus Trachops; species Trachops cirrhosus. The sequence goes on from CM052549.1 coordinate 68,105,614, forward strand.
ACCTGTCTTTGAACACACGTAAATGGAAACATACAATGCCTGTTCTGATTTTGTTCCCTTCACTCAACATTATGGGTCTGGGGTTCGTCTTACTGGGTGCACGCATCCAGTTGTTGCGTGCGGTTGATTAGCCTTCTCTACTCTGTTACCTGTGACATAAGCACAGCTCCACTCGCATTTATCCAGTCTTGTTCATGCGTCCATACCTTGGCACGCACATGCAGAGCTCCCTCCAGAACGCACAGCTGGGAGTGGAACGGTCAGGGCACAGGGTGTGTGGTCCATTTTTAACTTGACTAGGTAACAACCGTTTTCCTAAGCGATCTCATCAATTAAAGCCCCCCACGGGGGTGACCAAGAAATTCTATTGCCCTCTGTCCTTGCCGACACTGGGGATATATAGACGAACTTTTTAACTCTTGCCAATTTGGTGGTGTGATGTGGTAATTTCATTGTAGTTTGAATTTGTTTTTCCCTTATTATTAGTTATTAATTTTCATGCATTTATAGATCACTTGTGAGTCCTCTTCTGTGAAATGGCCTTTCATGTTTTTTGCCCATTAAAAAATTAATTCACAGATGTTCTTTATATTTCATGCATATTAATTGTTGACCAGTTTAATGTGTTGTGAATCCGTCCTCTCAGTTTGAGGTCTGCTTTCTTCTCTCTGTCAGGGGTCTTCAGAACAGAAGTTCTTAATTTTAATGTAGTTTATTTAATCCATTTTTCCCTTTATGGGAAACTTTGTTTTCTTTTTTCTTCTTTTGTGTCTTATTTAGAAAAAAATCTTCCCTAACCCACTGTCATACAAACATTCTCTATATTGTCTTCTAAGTGTGTTACAGTTTTTCGCCTTTTATATTTAAATATTTTAACCTACCTAGAATTGATTTTGGTATGTGGTGTGATAGAGATTTAATTCCATTTTTTCCAAGTAGATCTACAATCGTCCCGGCAACACTTAATAAATTGTTTCTCTGCTCCATAACACCCTGCTGTGTCAAGTCTGCACAAAATAACATTTTCAGCAGGCCTGGGTTCGTTTCTGTGCTGGGCTCTGTCTGTCTGTCTGTGCCCATACGCAGCTGTCTCAGTTACCATCACTTTATAATACGTCTTAATGTCCGGGAGAGAAAGTTCTCTCACTTAGTTGTTCCTCAGGGTCGTCTTGAAGCTTCTCCGTCTTTATGACTGCGTCTACGTTTTTATCAGCTTGCGAAGTTTTGTGGCACTGTTGGGCATTTGACTGGCATTACATTGAATCTCTGTCTCTATTTGGGGAAAATAGATAATTTTATGACATTGAGTTTTCTCATCCAAAAATATGGATTACCTTCAGATTTGCTTAGGACCTTAGCATTTTTCAATAAAGTTTTATAATCGTCTCCTGGAAGGATTGTACATTATTTGTTAGAATTATTCTAGAATATTTTTCCATGTTAAATATTCTTGGGAAGTTGAAAGCAGTAGAGTTATATATGACACTCTTACTTCTGATCATGCTTTTTGCCTTAAAGTTTACTTTATATTAATAACCTATAGATGCTTTCTTCTGATAAGCATTTACCTGGAATATATTTTTTCTATCTTTGACTTTAAGTTCCTCTTCATTCTTATTCTTTAAGCATAGCTCTTATAAACACATATAGCTAGGTTTAAAAAAATCCATTCTGATAATTTTTGTCTCTCACTGGAGAGCTAAACCCTTTTGCATTTGATACGATTGAAAATAGATTTAAGTGAGTTTCTTCTTTTTATGTCTTTTCTACTTGTTCTAGGTTTAAAATTTCCTTTTTGAAACCTTCCTTTCTCATTTTCTTTTGCTTTATTTTCCTCTGTCTTTCTCATTTCATCTTTACCCTTTCTACCTGTTTGGAGTCTTCTAGTTCTCAGTTTAGCAATTTGAACACTGCAAACTCACCAAAGTCTAGAAAATGATCAATACCTGTCTTTTCTCCCAACAATTTCAGGACCTTAAAACACTCTGATACCTACTTGCAAATAATATGCTGTTATTGTCCAGGATTTATAATCTTGGTGTTAGATGATCGTGAAGAAACTATCCCCTGAGAATTCGTAACGACAAGCAAGCCCCAACAGGCATTTGTGATCTAAATTTGTGCTAATGATACCGTCCCCTCCCCCCACCAAAAAACCTCCACAAGCAAATCATTTAATTTAGACTGGTCTCAGGTTGGCAGCCCCCAACAACTCACAAAAGTGAATGCAAGTCCTCTCCGGAAGAACTCAACTTCAACCCAGGCCGCAAGGGTTTCTGTGATAAAGGTCCAAAGAAAATGATTGGCTCACAGGTAAAGGCACAAGAACACAGCCCCCCACGAGGGAGAACCAGCAGAAACAACACGCAACAGAAAGAGACATACGAAGTCTTCAGACATTGCAATGATCTGACATAGAATATAAAATAATTGTATTTTATAAATTGAAGGAAACGAACAAGGAGCTCTGACGTAGATAAGAAATTTGAGTCACTTGGCTTGGAAAAGAACCAAGTGGAACTGGTGAAAATGAACACCATACGGTGTTGACGGAGAAACACAGCCGCCTGGAAGATGCACCCCAGTTCTGTGTGCCTCCAGAAACCCTGCCAATCCTCACTGCAAGATGCCACGGACTGAAAGATGTGTCCCGATTTCAGAGGTATTAAAGCACGAGGAAGAAATTGTTTCAGAATTAATGAACTGTAGAAATTAAAATGGAAAATTTAGCAGATTGATGAAATCACAGATTAAACTCAGCTGATGGGAGAATCAGTTAACTGGAATAAAGAAACAAATATTTAATACAAATAAATTCTCTAGAATGTAGCTGTGAGAAACAAGGAAATGGAAATAGGATGATTCAGAGATTTGGAGGGTTGAATGAGAAGACCTAACATATCTACCTAATCAAAAGTTCCAGAAGGTATTAGAGAGAATGAAAAAGAGGCAAAGTTTTAAATCATAACGACTGAGAAATTTGTGAAAACAGTGGAAAGACTGTCCCCAGATACAGGAATCCAAATAAATCTCAAGCAGAGTAAACTCAAAGAAATCTCTGCCTAGACACTCTATATCTGAAGGGAACATGGAGATAAAACTGCACAACATCAAAGAGAAAGAGACGTGCGAAGTAACCAGGGGTAAGAAAAGGTAAATTACAAAAGAGCAGTAAATGGACTGATGATTACCTTTTAACAGGAAAAAAAAGAAAAGAAAGAAAGCCAGAAGACAGTGGGATGTTTTCAACATGCTGAGAGAAAAATAATAATCAACCTAGAATTGAAACCGAGAAAAAGAATGAATTTTCAGACAAATAAAAACAGAGAACTTTACTCAAGTAATATTTTAAAAGGCATACTTCAAGCAGAAGGCAAATTATCCTAGATCCAAGGTATGTTTTTCTAGGGGCAAGATCAAGAACTCTGGGGTTGCTGGGGCCAGGTGGCTCGGTTGGGTGGGGCGTGGTTCCCTACACCAAAACACTGCGGGTTCGATTCCCAGGCAGCGCCGTGCCTAGGTTGCTTGTTGGATCCCCAGTCGGGGCACGTACAGGAGGCAACATCGGAGTTTCTCTCTCACGTTGATGTTACACTCTCTCTCTAAAATCAATAAACATATGCTCAGTGAGGATAGAGGGTTAAAAAAAAAAGAATTTTCCAAAAAAAAAGAAAAAAACAACCCTTCTAGAGTTCAGTGAACTTTAGGGAGAAAATGTGCTTACTTCTCTGGTGTCTGGTTTTTACTTCTTTTTGGAATGTGCAAAGTCTTACTTTTATGCAACTGATACATTTAAAAAGTTATTTAAGCTACTTTGCCCAGCATTTTAGTCATTCCATTTGAGCGGGAGTGTTTAGGTATCTAATCCACCCACCTGCAGGAGACAAAATCCTCTGACAAAACTTCTATAGGGAAAGAATCTCTGTCGCTTTGGTCTACACGGAATCCACGTCACCTGTCCTCACGGCACATTCGCCCTTCCCCTTGTAGCCTGAACACCAGCTACATTTTTATATTGATTTGTGCGCTCTGCAAATTAATTTTCACTTACCCCCATTAGAAATCTAAGGGCCAGGTCTGTATCACTGTTTTATTCCCAGATTTCAGCAAATGCCTGGTGCATAGTAGGTATTCAGTAGACATCTACTGAGTACATGATTAGATGAGTAATTAATTTCAAGGGACACCAGTATTAGGTATTGGATCAAACACTGTGTCTCTGCTTCAACTCCAGCCATTGCAGGCACGGTGTTCGGGCCAGTGAAGCCCCTCAGAACTGTGCTGTGAATACAGCGCCCATTCACCGCCTCTGGCTACTAAAACGAGTTGAAACTAAATAAAATTAAAAATTCAACTCCTCAGTTGCACTAGCCACATTTCAGGTGGCTGGTGGCTATCCTATTGGCCAGTGAAGACAGAACATTTCCATTATCACAGAACATTCTTTCGGAAGTTCTGCCATAGAATTCTTGAGAATTCTTAACTGCTCCTCTCTCTTTCTCTTTTGCTCTTGATCTTGCGCTCCCTCTCTCACCCCCAACCCAGGCACAGAGATTGTTGTCTTATTGTCAGTGACTTAAAAAATGATGCTTTTGAACAAGAGGATGCTGGGTACTTTTTCCGATTAGCACGATCTCCACTTTTTTCTTTGAAATCCTGGAGTTATTGTTTACTAATACATTCTTTCATTCCCACTCCTACTAACGCTGAATGTTACTTGGGTGGAAAGCGTAATTGCTTTCTTTTTGAGGTCCTCAGACCCTTGGCTAATGCTTCTGTCTGGGAGTTCCCGAAGCCAGGGTTCTAGGGGAGTTCGGCATGTCTGAACGGCTGACCCACGGAATAATGGAGTAGGTCCGGCGGGGTGCGGGAGCACGGCACTGAGTCGATAAAAGAGCTCGCTCCTCTGCACACATGGCCAGTTAATTGGCCATTCTGGGAAGGTACGGACGGGGGGAGGGGGCCTTCTGAGAATCGCCAGTGACAGTTAAGTGGCCTTTTGTTGACATCCTCTGCTGAACAACTTTGTTGGATTTAGTCTCTGCCTCTCCTCTGCCTCCCGCGGCTTTTCTGTTAGATTCATCATTTCCCATTCAGTCTCCGCTTCCAATATGACTGCTTTGTGTGCTGGCCTCTGCTTTATCCCTGCTATTTCCAGACCATAAAGGGGGCTGTGCGGGGCTTTAGCAGGACCGAGAAATGCACTCTGCCGTCTGTTGAGAACTATAATAATGACCGCAGGGACCTTCCTGTCCAGCAGAAAACTCACCGCCTTCCCCAGCATAATGGCGACCACCTGAAGGCAGAGAAAAGGGACTCTTCACTGAGTCCCTCCTCACACAATACATTTCCTTTGTTCCCCTCTCCATTCTCTTCTCTTCCCCTTCTCTGTTGCAACTGGAATATTGACCTTAGATGCAGTTGTCACTAAGAGTCAGTGCCTTTGAAAGAATAATACATTCCATTTTTGAGGCTTTGCTAAGCCAATTCACCCAAGTTGTCTCATCTAATACTCCCCCCGACCCCCGCCACCTGGAAGGTAGGGAGGGGAGGTGTTATTAACCCCATTAGACTGACAAGTAAACTGAGATTTTGAGAGGTTAGGTCAACTGCCCCAGATCTTTTATGCCGGAAGTGAGCACCCGCTTTTCTCAACCCGAGTTCTTTCAATGGTGCCCACACCCTCGTGTGTAAGGAGGCTGTGGCCCAAGGAAAGTGTGAGTGGGTGGGGAGGCAGAAGGAGAGAAGAAAGGAAAGAACTAAAGGATTTCCTTGGGTCTCTAGTTACTCTCATCTGTTCTCAAGGTGACAGTTTGATGCTCACAAGTCCCTGGCCTAGGAAGCCTCGGGGAAGAAAGAAAGAAAGCTAAGGGCCGGCAGCGGTGTGCAGAGGCTGTATTGTAGAATTGTTCCCTTGAAACCTGCACAATTTTGTTAACCAGCATCACCCCAATAGATGCAATTAAAAAGTGGGGGGTTGGGGGAAGAAAGTTAAGGGCCTTGTCTTCTTTCCCTCTTTCCTCTGCCTTTTCCAGGGGGGAATTGGCCTGGAAGGGCAGAGGGGCGGCCCGGGTTCTCCCAAGGCCGGCGTGTGGGAGTCACAATCTGGGCCTCCCCAGAGACAGCCTAACACTCATTCTCAGGCCGGGTCTGCCGACGGTTAGGTGCTGCGCTGTCCCGAGGCCTGGCGATGCCTGTGCGCGAGGACAGCCCCTGAAGCTCGCCTGGAGGAAGAAGCATGCAGGGCACCCTCGGAGGAGCCTTGGGCCCTGGGCCGTCTGCTGTGGACAGGCGGACGCTCCTGGTCTGCTGCTTTATCCTGGCGTCAGCTTTGGGCCAAATGAATTTCACAGGGTGAGTGGCTGCTCCATAGCAGAAGGCAGGACTAACAGGAGCTCAGGGACGGAGTGTCCCAGTGGGGCGGTGGCCCTCCTACTGGGACCTGGTCCACCTGAACCCACTTCCAACTCATAATCTCCCACTCTCACTCTCACGGGTAGGACATACAGCTGTGTTATTGTCCCTCCCCAAACCCAAATTTCTTAACGTGGGCTCTAAGAACGCCCTGAAATGATACATAAATTTTGTGTGTAGGTACCTTTTTTCCGGGGGAAAGGTTCATAGCTTTCCTCAGATGCTTAAAGAAGTTAGTAACCCCCCAAGACTAAGCACCCCTCCACAGACGGATGTGGTGTTACCCTCGTTTAAGTGACAACAAGCACTGGTATGATACGCCCGGCCAGCGGCGGGTGTGTTTCCTCGGCCTCCCAGAGATCCCGCAGGAGAAAAGAGGCACCAGCGTAGAGAGCAGGCTCCTCACCATCCACGGCCTCACTGGCAGCCGGGGCCGGAGCCCACGCCGTCCCAGGCCTCAGACCCCAGAGGCGGCCCTGCAGGCTGCTCAGTCACGCAGCCTCCCGCCCCCTCCAGTGGGACAGGAAGGAGCTCAGCCTCCCCGGGAGTGAGATCAGAGTGAGGCTGATCTCCCGGTCCATGTCCTCAGGGTCTTGGGAGAAAGCAGATGGGGACCTGAGGTCTGGACAGAGCCTGGTCTTGGGAATGTTGTATGAGGAACACTTGGGGCCACCGTTCGTCCCTGTAACCCCAGCATTTTTTCTTCTCTTCATTCCTCTTGTTCTCGTACCCTCTTCCACCCCCCACCTTCCTTCCCCATCTTTCTCTCCCTGTCTAGTCCTTGGGTTCATTAGTGGCACTGGCAGGTTTTATTTAGTCCATGGGGTTGTCCATTCTTGGGGCTGGAGAGATTGCTGGCCCCAGGAGGAAGGACATGTGTGATACCCAGAGCCACAAGTCCTTCTGCTCGGGGGTCCTTCAGCCTTCCTGTGACCAGGTGCCTCCCAGCCTTCCAACCGGGTCCCCTCAGCTTGGTCTCTTCTCCACGCTGCCTCCTCCAAGCAGCACAGCCTTCCAGGAAGCCCTCTCATGGCTCCCTCTCCCCGCCCTGTGTCTTCCCAGAGACCAGGTTCTTCGAATCCTGGCTAAGAATGAGGAGCAGCTTTCTCTTCTTAGGGATCTGGAGAGCCTGAAGCCCCAGAAGGTGAGGACTCCCCAGGGCTTGGGGACGGGTTCTCGTGTCCCTCACAGTGGCTCGCACGTTTGGCTCCCCGTCCTGCCCCCGCCCGCCACCAGCCTGCTCTCTGATGGCTCTGCCAAAGATCACAGAACTGTGGAAAAATCACCGGGGATCCTCTTCAGGAAACGTTGGGGACATTTGCCCAGAAGGTTGGACGGCTCCCGCTTTCTGTTCTGGATGGAGGGGCGGGGCGAAGAGGCTGCTCTGAGAACGGCTGAAATGTCCTGAAGCCCCGGGGGGGCGCGTGGGGGGGGACACATGTCTCCGGGTGGGAAGCCTTGAGGCACACGGACAGGCCACATCTGTTTGCCAATCGAAAGAACTTAGCTTGGCAAACCTGTGTTGCATTTGGGCTCATCCCTGATGGCCTGAGCGTTTGTTTCTGAGGACATCTGTCTTCTGCAAGGGTTCCACAATGGAAGGCGTTTTCTTCAGCTCCCACAATAGAACGGCTTTGGCTGAGGGCTGTTGAGACAACCTGACACTTCTGGACGTGGCCGGAAGGCCTTGTTCCTATTCCTATGAGTGCCCCTACCAACCAGGACTCATGACACCTTGTAATAATTCCTTCCATTTTATAAATGGAAAAATGGACGGAACATTTACATGACCCGGGAATCCAAGTTAGGCCTCTCCTACTTCTCTAGGTCTGGGGATGGTGACGTCTCCCCTTTCTGACCAGGGCTCTTGTCCATGTCGTTGTCCCAGATGATGAGCTGTCTCGCTTTAGCAAGTTTGGGGCTCTTTGGATCTGGGCAAAGTTGCAGTATGAGCATGGGGGACGAAGGTGCTTGAAATAAGGGATGGGAACTCAGTGACTTGGGGATTCTTTTGCTTTTGCCCATCTTTCTGCCTGGCCTGAGGATTTTCATTATGGAACTGGGGCCCATGTATCCCTGTAAGAGAAGGTGACCTGTTTTTCCAGGGCACCTACAGGACTGTGTATAAGGGCATGTGATAAATGCACCCTTTTCTTTCCTTTGTGAACGAGGTGGACTTCTGGCGTGGCCCGGCCCGGCCCAGCCTCCCTGTGGACATGAGAGTTCCTTTCTCTGAACTGAAAGACGTCAAAGCCTACCTGGAGTCTCACGGCCTTGCTTACAGCATCATGATAAAGGACATCCAGGTGAGGTCCTGCCCCAGCGCTGCCTGTCTGGCTTGGGCTGGACGTGGAGGAACAAGGTCCCGGCTGACAGCAGAGAAGGGAGACAGGAGGAGATGCGGGGGGCTGCCTGCGGCACCGTGTGGAGGCAGCGGTGGAGGGCTGCCTTTGCCTTTCTCATTGCTCCGTCCTGCCCTTGCTGCGTCTCAGCCATGCATACACGGGAATTCCTTCATTCCAGAGAAGTGCGAGCCCCGCTGTGGCTTCCCTGCCCCTGACCTCCAGCGCAGGGCTCTCCGTACCAAGCCCCTCTCCCAGGCACAATGCTCCCAGAGCAACAGCTTCGGGAGACGGGAGACGGGGCTGCAGACCCGCCCTTGGGTAGGCGGAAAGGCGCCTTCACCTTGGGCACCCCTCCTCCCCGTGCCCCCTGGTTGCTGCCCCTTGCAGCATCTTTTCTGAACACCGTGGAATTTGATTTCAATTGTTTTGTCTTCAAGGACATCCCCAGGAGCCTCCTCCCCCCAGTGACTTTTGGGGCGCCCCTCTGCAGATGCTGTAGTGTACCTGCAGCACTGTACCCGCCGAGGTCCATTCCCCACCGTGCTGTGCTGCAGCTAACCTCCTCGGGGGCTCGGAGTGTGGGAACACAGTCTCCCGGAGCGCACACACTTGACACCACATGCCAGAGGATAAACGCATCAGGCGGCATTCCTTTCCCATGCGAGCACAGGGCTGGGGCACTTAGGTCCATTCAAAGACTTTTATCCTCACCAGGCACATCTGTTTCCCGCTCCACATGTGGGGGGTGGGCTATTTCTCTAATTAAATCCCCACAAACAAAAATGGGGAAACTCCCACAGACAAGAGAGGCCACCACATCAAAAGAAATGGCGCTCAATTCTCATTGAAGCCCGTGCCCACATTTTGAAGTCTGCGTTTCCCTGCTCCTGCTCCGTCCTGAAACACCCCCCCACCACTCGCACCCCACAGCATTTGGCGAGCAGATAGGAAGAGATCTCTAAAAAGTTTCTGTTGATTTCTGCACATCAGGGATGGCTCCAGAGGCACCTCTGAGCCTCCCCGGCTCCTTTGGGGCTGGCCGTCCCCATTCTTCCAGCCTGTCTTCCCCTGAGGTCCTCAGGTCTGGAAGCCCTGGAGGTGGAGGGCTGGTGGGGGGAAACGTATTACTCTCTCTCAGTAAAATGCTCTGGACGCTCAGCCCTAACCCAGGCAGGCAGGATTTTCACCGAGTCCCTCTGCCTGTCAGATTTGAGATCAGATTTTGGCTTGGGGGGTGGGGGGCGGGGTGGGCTGCTGTGCTGCGTTGATTTGTGGTGTTGATGGGGAAAGGTGTCCAGGAGGGGGAAGGCTCAGAGGTGCGAACAGGAGGGGCAAGGCTTTGCACCACTCAGGTTTTTGGCCTCCAGTCTGATGTGTTAGCTATTAACACCCAGGCCTGATTCCTCCCTGTCTAGTGGATCTTCTCAGCCCCAGGTTTTGGCATACTGTTTTCCGCATGGTGGGCCCTTAGCAACTGTCTGCTAAAATTACTCCATTGGGCTGAAATACTCAATTGATAGGTTCCGGAAGAGCATGCCCAGAGAGATACCTCTTTCTCTGAGCCCCTCAAGGCCCAGGATCATGTCCTGTTTCCATCTTTACGTCCCAGCACCCGCTATGGGACCCACCACTCAGCTGGGTGTGAGAAGGGGAGGGAAGAGGGTGTGCTCACTCTGTAGGCTCAGAGTACAAGGCTGAGACAGGCGTGAAACGCTTTGGTGCTGACTTTCACTTGGGCCAGAGGCACTGGAGAGTTTTGAAGAGGAAAGTACCCCCCCTGCACCGCCCCCCAGATTCCTCATGATCACAGGGATGCTTGAGATGGAAGAGGTGCATTCATTCGTTCCGCCCCCAGACACAGAGAGGTCCGCTGTGTGCTGGACAAGGTGCTGGAACTCGTCTTGTATCCAGGGGAGCAGAGTGTCGTGGGGGCGGGGAGCAGAGGGAGTGAATCAGTGATTACAATGGAGTGGATGAGCGCTCCGAGGGAGTGGAGCAGGTTGCTATGGGAGCGAGTACAAGAGGCCCACAAGTCGCTCTGAAAAGGCAGTAATTACGGTGTGGCTGAAGAGCAGAGAGGGGGGCCTGGGAGGGGAAGGGGGCCCCCGATTGGCGATTGGCGATGCGGCTGATCCAGATCACCAAGGCCATCCTCTGCCGGGGGAAGGGGTCAAGATTTTATCCCGAAAACTGTGGGGGAGCCAGCGGAGGTCTCTGACAGGATCCGATTTGCATTTGAGAAATATCTCTCCCGAGGGTGACAGTGTTGTGTCGGGGCCAGGATCAGGGAGAGGCTGACAGGCAGGAGGGTGGTGAGGAAATTGCGGTGGGCCAGGCAAGAAATTATCTGATTTCAAGTGAGCTCTATTTGCATTTAATTTTTCTTCACCTCCTCGTTCTTTTCAGCCCTTCGGGTTTTTTTTTTTTTTCCCTCCCCTAGGATGAGTCACCGTGGAAAAGCTTCACTTGAGCAATCAGCTCTGTGGATTTTAATGGCTTTTTTTTCTGATTACAAAATTAATAAATATTCATGTTAGGTAATTTGGAAAATAGGGGAAAAGCACAAAGGAGAAAACAAAATCACCCAGACTCTGAGCATCTAGAGCAAAATACAATTTAGTGTAAATATCGCTCAACCAATTTCCCCCTCTCTGCGGAGTCACTTCCATTAGCGTTCACATATAGAGGTATTTCTCCCACCTTAAAAAATATCCTCTCTTGATCCCTCACCCCACCCCTCTCCAGCCAGCACCCCACTTCTCCGCTTCCCTGGAGAGCCAGCCTGGAAATTCGCACTCCCCTGCCGTACTGGCTGCTATTTGCATGTTTTCCGGCTCTGTCCTCCGGCCTCTCCTCGGCCAGGATCACGGCACTGCATACCTTCAACCTCCCGCTGCTCCCATATTTACAGCTGCAACCGAGTCGTGTACCTGACCTGAACTCCAGACTCGTCTACCTTACTGCCCGTGGGCATCTCAGACTTCCCATGGCCACACCGAGCTTCCCGGGCTCCCAAAAGTCTCCTCCACAGCCTTCCTCGGCTCAGGAAATGGCACACCAGACAAGAAACCTGGAGTCATCCTTGACTCCTTTCCCACATCCCATATCCAATCAGCAAATCCCATCAGCAATCCTGTCAAAATGTATCTTACCAAAAAAATTATCTATCTATCTATCTATCTATCTATCTATCTGTCTGTCTGTCTGTCTATCTGTCTATCATCTATCTATCTCTATCTTACCACACCCTATGCTACCACCTGGGCCAACACTCCACCAGCCTTCCCCTGGACTGTTCCAGGAGTTTTCTAACTGCCCTCTTTGCTCCCACCCTTGCCTCCTTATTACCTAGTCTTAAAACAGCAGCCAGAGAGGTTCTAAGTGATTCTATCACTCCTCTGCTTAAAACCTTGCACACCTTCCCAAGCACTCTGAGCAAAAACCAGACTCCCCACAATGGCCGTAAGACTGTTTTCCCCTCGCTCCCTCTGCTTCAGGCACCTGCACCTTCTTGTTGTTCCTGAAACTTGGCTGAGCCATTGCCCCCTCAGGGCCGTTGACTAGATTTGCACCTCAGGGCCCTTGTATGGGCTGGTGCCTGTGGCTGGAATGCCGATTCTGCAGATATCTGCAGGGCTAACTCCCTCACTGCTTCACAACCTTATTCGCCTGTCGCCTTTTCACTTTATTTTAAATTGCACCCTTCTGCTCCACGCTCCCCCAGTGCCCTCCTTCTTCCGCATCACTTCTCTCCTCAGCACTTACCGCCTAACATCTTGTATCGTTTTCTTATTTATCTTGTTGATTGTCTGTCTCCCCTACTAGATGGTAAGCTCCATGAGGGCAGGCGGTTTTGTTTGTTGGCTGCCATATCTTTAGTGCCCAGTGTGGGCTCAACAAACACTGGCAGGGAAGACATTCAGGAGTGGAAATGCTGCTGGTTGGGGTGGAGGGCAGGTCTGACGGGCAGAGGAGGACAGGCAGGGGCAGGCAGGGGTGAGAGCAGCAGAAAGCGAGGGCAGGAGGAGGCGATCACGGGCAAAGCCCTGAGGGAGAGGCCGAGTCTGGCTGTACCAAGGGGACAGGGACAGAAGAGGGACCAGCCACTCTGTGGGTCCTCGGCAGGAACAGGTGCTCAGGGACTCGCCCACGTGTCCATCTATGAGGAGGGCGCTCTGCCAGCCCAGGTCCTGCACGCGCCACTTCCCGCCGGAGGCATCCAGATTTGCTGGTCATGCCTGCCTGTGCCTGTCCCATCACAGAGTCCCAGAGTCCCCCCAAGAGTTACTATTGCTGTCCCGTCACTGACACTGTCACCATCATCATCAGAGCTAGTATTTACTACATGGTAGGCGATGTTCTAAGCATTTCACATGCATTAACCCTTCTACTTTTCACGGGAACACGTGCTAGAGTATGGGATAACATGACCCCCATTTTCTGCAGACACAGAGAAATTAGCAATTTGCCCGGGTCCCTGACAGCGTCGGGATTTCATCGGAGACAGCCTGGGTCCAGGCCCGGTGCCCTTGCTTTTGTGCTGTGCGCCCCCAGATGCGGTCGCTGTTGTTCCCATGCTGGTTTAAGTCTGTCTTTCGGGCAGCGACTCCACAGTTCGCCCTTGATCTCTCGGGGGTCCGTTCTACACCCCAGATCTGCAGCCCCCTTCCAAGTAAACACGGACTGTGGCTGCCGCCAGCCATGTAGCTGCCTTGCTTTCGGCCTGGAAGAGAAGGCGGGGGACATGTGAGGAGGGGTGGCTGCAGGGAGGGGGGTCAGAGCTGGCTCCTGCTCCCCACCCGCGGTGTCTATGCGCTGAGTCCATTTTATATTCTGTGGTTGCTGCGCCCAGTGCGGGTGCCAGGTGTCACCTTCTCTTTCAGGGGCCCTCGGTCTCCATCCCTCCCCCTTCCTGGAGGTGCTGTTCTTTGCTGAATGTCCCCATGCTTCCTCACTCCTGTCATAAATTAATTCACACCAAGGTATTACTTTCCCTGTCAGGTTATGGCTTCCAGGGAGGCAAATGGCTGACTCCTGAGGTTTTTTTTTTTCTTCCTGCTCTTCTCGGAGGAGCCTGACAGGGCTGTAATTAGGCATTCCCGAGCCTGTGGCAAGACTGCATTCCTGGTCCTCCCTTCCCCTTCCCCCGGCCCTGAGGCCCGGCCGAGAGGGAGCGAACATCTGTGTCTTTTCCAGGCCAGGGTGGATTAATGTTCCCGGAACTGGGGCCCAGCTGTGAGGCCGAGCATTCCCGATCTGTGAGCGGGTGTCACGTCCATGCACAAGGTTGTGAGGGTGTTTGGAAAGATATTTGCAGTTCGGTGCCGACTTCCCATTTGCCTCCACGCCGTTGTGTGGAGCAAAGGGCGGCCTTCTGGGGGCCATCTTCCTGTGGGTGTCCCCAGGCTGTGTGGGGCGTGGGGCCTCCTTTCTCCCCAATTTCTCCTCCTTCTTGGACACCTTCACCCACTGCCTCAGGCCCTCCACTGTCCCCAGGAGTTAGATGATGGACCCTTTAACATTGCCGTGGCCAGAGCCGGATGGACGGGCCCTAACTCCAGGTGCACCGGGCCCGCCCGCTCTCCCCCTGGCAGCTGCTCGCCACAGCTGGCGCTGCCCAACTCCGAGACACATCGGTCACGGGGGCACCGCTGAGATTTCCGCTGATTTCCTGGGAAGAAGACAAATTCCTTTTGTTAGAGCTTCCCAGGGTGGTGCTGTGCCAGGGAGGATCCGGCCTCCTCCTGCTGTCTCTAACTCAGCCAGCAAGCTGGCTTTGCCCTGGTGCGACTGTCCTCAGCCTGGCCAGTTCCTCCAGAACACACTGCAAGAATGATGGTCTAGCCTGGGGTTGATGCTCAAAATGAAAATATGATGAACCCCAAACATGGATTTCCAGTCCTATTACAAAGCCTGTGAACTTGAGCAAGATTGTGAGCGAGCAGACTGGGGCAGCAGTGCCTGGTGCAGTAAGGTGGGCAGGCGTGGGAGGGCGCTCTTCCGGCCCAGGGCCAGAAGACTCCTCGGCTGTGCCTGTATGTTCACTGTTAGTGTGTTTTGTTTTTGCCTTGGTATTGTTCATTTAGAAGATTTACTGATTGGAGTAGTATAAGGACGTTTCCAAAGTGTAGAAGCAGAAAAAAAGAAAAAAAATCGCATCAAATCATAATCCTTCTATCCTCACAGGCATTGTTAACATCTTGTTATATTTTTTGGCATTTTAGTGTCGTGTTGTCCTTGGCTCAGGGTATTGCTCTTTCATTATTTTAAAACACTTTTTTAATTGCAAGAATAGTAGGATGGACTTTTCACCTGTTAACTGTTACATGTTCGCTTGCTTGCCCTCACTCTGTGCACACACGCACATAGCCACACAGATGTGCCTATATACATACATACATACCTGTGTATATCGACATCTCTAGATATATCTCTCTAGCTATAATTCTTTTAAAAAGAATAAGCTTTTAAAAAGCTTATCTATTTATTTATTTTTAGAGGTAGGGAATGGAGGGAGAAAGAGAGCGAGATAAACACTGATGTGAAAGAGAAACAGCGATTGGTTGCCCAGACTGGGGACAGGACCCGCAACCCAGGCAAGTGCTCTGACTGGGAATCGAACTGGCAACCTATCGCTTTGCAAGATGACAACCAATGGAGCCACACTGTTAAGGGATAAATATTCAAAATAATTCTTGTTAGTTTTGATAGCTAGCTAGCCTTAAGGAATCCAAGGCTGTGAACTCAGAGGTATGGTTTCTTATCTCAACTCTGCCCCTTGTTAATTTTTTCATTAAATCCCTTTAGCTCTTTAATCTGCTTTATCTCTAAAACATGAAGAGTTGATTCTTGCTCTGTTATCTGGTCATATGAGCAGATCAAATGATAGAGTGAGATTAAAGATGCCTGGTAAGCCAAAAGACTCCGGCTGAAGCAAGGCCTCATCAAGACTTACTTGTGAGCTGCCAACCGGGGCACCTTTGGGTTGAGGCCCTGTTCTCCCAGCACCCTTTGTGGCAGAGGGGTTCTGGTCCTTCCCACGCTGCACAGTCAGTGCTGAGTGCTCGGCTGCCTGGGGCCCTGGATGCCAATGTGAGGGTATGCAAGCTTGGAGGGAAGGGCACCTGCCCACCTCCCTGAGTCCTGAGGTGGGAAAAGATGTCCCAGGCCGATGTGGGAGGTCAACTCTACTGCCCCCTCGGGGGCCAGTGGGAAGTGCCACATGAGGATTGAGTGCCCGCTCCAAATTGACACCCAGGGACTGGCTTTGGCTCACCTGCGCTCGCGCTTACAGGGCAGTTAGGACGGTGAGCGAAAGTCCGTCGGCACTTTAATCACAAGGATTTGGACTGGCTTCCCAAATGGCTTGCACACCAGTGGTCTGGGCCACTTCCTGTGGGCAGGTTGGATGTGGTGGGTCGGGGAGCCCTGTGCTGCCCAGAGGGTCAGTGTTTGTGGCTCAGCGTGGGCCTTAGCAGAGTGTTCACAGAGGACAAAAGCAGTGTTGGCAGCAGGCCGCCAGCATCGTTTCCGAAACGCCTTCCTATCTATGATGAATTTTGTCCTGTAAGAGGGCCAAGGCAGGTATGGCTGTCCCAGTCTCCCAGCTGAGGGGGAACAGGCGAAGGTCGTACAGCAAGTGAGTCAGACGCAGAGCACGGCTCTCCGACCCCTCGCCCTGTGCTCAGCTGGGAATGGCCCCAGGAACGCCAGCTTGTCAAGCGGGAGAGCTGCCAGGGACCCGGCGTGCCCTCTTGCTCTGCAGCTCACACTCACGGTGGCACATCCTCCTGTGTCGATGCCTTGTCTGTGCACCTCCAGCTGAGGCAGGGCTCAGAGGAGACATGCCTGCCGCCTCCCGCTCCCCTTCTGACCTGTGTCCCTTCGCCCAGGTGCTGATGGATGAGGAGAGAGAGGCCATGGCGAAGTCCCGCCGGCTGGAGCGCAGCGCCAGCAGCTTCAGTTACTCCTCTTACCACACCCTGGAGGAGGTAGGTCTGCTCGGTCGAGCTCTGGCCTATTTCCCATTTGTGACCGCAGGGTCTCCAGACTCAGGCAGAGACTAGTGAAGGACTTGGGTCTGCGGGAGACCATGATCTGACACTCGGGAGTGTGGAGCAGATGTTGGGTGAAGGTCTATGGTGGAGAAATGAGTCTAGTAGGTGGGACACTAAGGCGGGACTTGCCAGAATGGAGCAGGTGGACACACCTTCATTTCTAACTCTCTGGCTGCGGATCCGGGGGTCTTGACCTCTCCACGACAACCCTTGGGGTTAAGTGGCCCCAGCTGTGGGCACTAGAGCGTAGAAAGCGCAGGAAGCCAGGCACACTGGAGAGCCACTTTGTAGAACAAACGTAGCCACCTTCAGTTGGAGAAAGTGCGTGATCACAGGCACAGCCGGTCGGGCAGCCGTGACTGACTGTGGCTCATTTATAAAGGCGAATGCGCAAGAGGAGCAGAGAGACACCCTGGTCCAGAAAGAAGCTCAAGGCACAGCTCCCACTCGTGGGGAGGGCGAGACGTTCCTGGTGTTGCCCACTCTGTTCTTATCTTCACTGTCCCCACTTCAAGGGTCTGTTTTCTTCCATGTAATTGTTAATTCAATAATATGTATTGAAAGAATAAGAGAATGAATTAATATAGCCTGTCAGCACTCACTGATGTCAGAAATCAATGACCCTGCTTTCAAGCGGCTTAGAATCCAAAAGGAGCCCTGGCTGGTGTGACTCAGTGGATTGAATGAAGGCCTGTGAACCACAGGGTCGCTGGTTCGATTCCCAGTCAGGGCACATGCCTGGGCTGTGGGCCAGGTCCCTGGGTGGGGCCGTGCGAGAGGCAGCTGTTTGATGTTTCTCTCCCTCTCCTCCTTTGTCTTTTCCCTTCAAAAAATAAATAAAATATTTTTTTTAAAAGAAAGAATCTAAAAGGAGAAAGACCAAAACTGACGCTGTGAGGGCTATGAAATCTGCCAAATGTATTGAATGGAAGTAAGAGAAGCTTCCATCCTGAGACAGACAGCCTTGCAGGCTGACCCCGGGCACTGAGCAGGCTCAGCACCTGCTGTTCCTCCAGGCAAAGGCTTAGCTCTGCATGGTGGCGAGAGGCCTGGGGACCCAGGCCCACCACAGCTTGCTTCCTAAAGCCTGGAGGTCGTCATGGTGTAGTTTTTGATCTGGGTCCCTTCAGATCCTCACGGAAGGTGGGAAATCCTTAAGGAGGGAGGATGGGAGGAGGAGACTATTCAGAGAGGTCCTGGGATTCACTGATAAACTCCAATCCTTTCAGATCTATAGCTGGATGGACAGCTTTGTAACTGAGAATGCAGATATTGTCTCAAAAATTTGGATTGGCAACAGCTTTGAAAATCGGTCCATTCTTGTCCTGAAGGTAAAAGCGAGCAGTGGGGATCACTGACTCTACAGCGAGGGCCTCTGGCATAAGGTTGAGCTCTTCATGGTCACGGCCAGGTGGGAATTTTAGAGGAAGAGAAGAGGTGTACACACCTGTCCTGAGGTGACCCGTAAACTCCGGGATTGTGGTAATCAGGGACCCAACCTTGTAGGCATGGACAGGTGACAGTGTGTTGGCCTGGCATGTCCTGGGTCAGGAAGGAGGTGGGAGGTTGCTACGGAGATGGAATAGTAGAGTGGCAGTCGTCACCCTGGACTTGGGGTGTGAGTGTGGGTGACTCTGCCTGCTTCCTGTTTCCTCAGTTGCTTCATCTGTTAAGTGGGAGAGAGGTGCATAGAGGCCTCATTTACAGATGACTGAGGTGATCTGGCTCAGGCAGCCCCACAGATGCGCCCGAGTCTATGGGGGACTTCCTAGCCCTTCACAGGACCACTGCAAACAGAGTTTGCGCAAACTTGGTGGTGGCAGCGCCCTTGGTCATGAAGGAGGCAGGATAGAGTAGAGCGTGGAGCTCACTGGCAAACAAAGGGCACTCAGGAGCATGGGCCACGCAGGGCATCCAGCTGTCAGAGAAGACAGGCACTGCTGTTCTCGGCAGTGCCCTGGGGGACTCAGCAGACTCGGGACCTGACTTCGCTGGCCTCTGCGGCGATTTTCCCCAAGGAAAAGTCTGTGTTCTTGAATGTTGTCTGGGACCTTGCTGCTCAGATGGGGTCCTCACACACCCATAGGAGTAGCATCCCCAGGAGCTTGTTAGCAATGCCCAACCTCGGCGCCCTCCTCAGACCTACTGAATCAGACCCTGCATTTCAGTAAGCTCTCTGGAGGAGTCTCACGCCCTTTAAAGTTGAGAGTATCCGAGATACTTTCAGACCTGGGAAGTTCTGTGTCTGGCTGGATCACTTTGCTCTCCAGAGCTCCAACACGTGTGCACTTCGTGGGCTCACGCATAGGTACCTGTGCATACAGCCCCTGTCTTGGGCTCCTAGGGCCACCCCAGGCAGTGAGGATACATCCGGGGCCTCCTTCCAGGCAGCCTAGGGGCAGCGCTGTAGCCATCTTTGTTCAAACTTGTCTGGGTCCGGGTGCTTTTCACCAGTTCAGCACTGGAGGCTCTCAGCGCCGGGCCATCTGGATCGACGCTGGAATTCACTCCCGGGAGTGGATCACCCACGCCACAGGCATCTGGACCGCCAAGCAGGTCGGCATGGGCGATGGAGGCTGGGGCAGGGGAGGGGGCCGCTTGACTGTTCCAGGGTGCCTCCAGTTGAAATATTACACTTCGTTGTTTAAACTCAGGGTGCTTCTACCCTCCTGCCCTCGGGAACAGCTGCCAGCTGGCCTTTCGCAGCACAGAGCACACATCTGGCCTCTGCCTTCTAATTGCTTAAAATCCAAGCTTTGGTTTTGCACAAAGGATGTGCCTAATGGCCTGATGTCCCCTCTGCCTGTGGCCACTGGCTGTGCAGATGTCCTGTTCAGCCTCGGAGGAGGGCCCAGTGGGGCCTCCGGTCCCTCACCCTGTCCCCGCTCTGTCCTTTCTTGCAGATTGTCAGTGAATATGGCAAAGACAACATCCTGACGAACATACTGAATGCCATGGACATCTTCCTGGAGATTGTCTCCAACCCCGATGGGTTTGCTTTTACTCACAGCATGGTGAGGGCCCCTGGGAGGGAAGGGATCAGGGGTCAGGGGCCAGAGGTCAGCTCCAGGGGGGTGGAGGAAAGGTTGCTTAGACTTTGGGAAGCTGGTCCCTCGGGTTCCTTGCTGAGTCTCACTGAGGCAGGTGGGCTGTTTGGTCCTGAAGCTGTGGCTCTTGTCCTCTGATCTCCCTCTTGCTGCCCAAGGAAGGCCACTGCTGGCAGCCTGTGCTCGGGCCCTTGGCACACCCCGCCTTTAACCACAGAGTCTGATCTGCAGCCTTGGTCCAGTTCCCTGCCAGCCACATCTTGCCCTAGAGATTCCTTCTCTTTGCCCCTGCTTCTCCCACCAGAGCCCCCTTCCTAGGCTAGGAAGTCAGGGGTTCCCAGCCCTGGGAATGGGCCCAGTCACAAGGTCCTCTGTCCTTGGCTTTCTCAGAACCGCTTGTGGCGGAAGAACAAGTCCAGCAGACCCGGAATCTCCTGCATCGGTGTGGATCTTAACAGGAACTGGAGGTCTGGCTTTGGAGGTATGGAGGTCTGCTGGACCCGAGGGCGGGGCTGGAGAAGGACTTGGTCCTTGACACGTCTCCCACAGTCCCATTACATTGACTCATGACTTGGGAGGGGACGTAGTTAGCTCCTGCAAGTCATGGCCAGGGACAGGCACGCGTGTGCCTAGGACTGGGATGTGGGGACAGGTTGCACATGTGTGTGAAACGTATACGTATGCTAAGCCTTCAAAAGAAACATGGAAACAGCATCTTGCATGGGGACTGACTGCAAGGGTCAAATCCGAAACAGGGTGGAGGAGGGCTGGCGGAGGCACGAGGTGATCTTGCTGGTTGTTTGCAGTCGGGAGTCTGTGATGCCTCTCCAGCCACCCGCCCCCCCAGAAGGGAGCAGGCCGTAAGGAAAGGCCTCCAAACTCATTTCCTGAGAGCTGGGACCTGTTATTTGCCCTCTGGGGAGACAAGAACAATACTTCAAACATAAAATAAGTGATTCCTTATTGTCAGCACCCCTTGAGCCTGGTTTTTAGTTTTGACTAATTACTTTGTTACCCTGGGCTGCTGGGTAGGGGTTATCTGCAGTGCTGTATGATTCCAGGGAGGGGCAGGCAGCTTCCTTCCAAGTTCCTTGGTGTCTTTCCAGATTGTCTCCTTCACCACCCCAGGGGCATGGGAATTAGATGAGGAAACTGAGGCCCCCAAAAGGCCCAGAGACGAGTATGTGCACCTGGGAATGCAGCACTTTAATGGGTGGGATGCTGGGTCCAGACAGGGCAGTGTCCAGAGGAGAGGGTCACATGCCCTTGGTCCCCGGATGCAGCACCCCCTGGGTGCTGGGGCACCGAGCTGTGGCTCCACAGGATGCAGTGCTGTGGCTGCTGAAAAGCAGATCCAGAGATGGGTGGCTAAACCAAAGAGATGGAACATTCTAGATCTGGATGCCTGTTGCTTTGAAATTCAGGCTTTTCTCAGTCTGTTCTCATTGAAAAACAAGGACAGCTCGGAAGCATCCGGAGAGAAGCCCACCAGGCCACAATGTGGGGGCTTCCTGAGATTTGGAGGCTGTGTGTGTAACTGCTTGTGTAAGGAAACGTGACTGTGGAAAAGGAGACATTTCCACCTCCGAAGGGTCAGACACCGGCCCCAAGTGGTCATCCACGCAGGCCCCTCAGAACTGGCTGAAGTGAGTACCCACAGACCTGGAGATCGGCTGGCTAGCAGAAAGACAAATTACTTCTCAAAGAAAATAACGTTTGTGGTTTCACTGCAAGAAAAAAAAATCAGTATACAAACAATGTAAAAATATATATGGGGAAAAAAGCCCAGCGGGGACAAAAAGCTCCCATAATCCCACTACCCAAAGATTACTGCTTTTAATAATTTACCATGCCCTTCCAGAGATTTCCCCTTGCTACAAATTACATTTTTAGAGTAGGAAAAATAAATAGCTAATGAATCCATTAGCAGGTACTCGTGAAGCAGGCAGGCTCAGAGGACTTTGTGAACGGGCAGAGAGAGGCAGGCAGCTAATTCCCATTTGGTCGGGGGAGATTAGTTTATTCTGCTTAGCTCAAACCAGAACTAATGGCCTGAAGTGTTCCTCCATATTTGGGCAAAGCCACCTGGTCGTTGGCAGGGGAACCGCTTTCTAAGCGCGGGCTGTAAATGTGGACAAAGCTTTCAGCCTCCCCTGCTCTGCTCATCTGTTGCTATTTGTCATTCATCAAGTGTAGCAGGTGCAGAAGCTCCTGGCAGACACAACAATCCGGGCCACTGTTAGCTGGGCCGACTCCCTCCCTCGGGACTGCTCCGCACCCCTCGGTTCCCTGCAGGCACATCCCCTTCTAACCTGGGTCCCCACCCCAGGTGAGGACCTGCAGATCCAGAGGGGCGGTGCTTCCGGGTGACAGAACTGCCTCTGGCCAGGAATAACAAGGAGTGTGGAGGTTGGTGACTCAGGCAGGAAGGTTTTGTTTATGGTTTTATTATTGCCTTAATTTAATTGCTGCATAATGAGTCATCTGTCTGTTGTCTCTCCCACCCACACAGCTCTCACCTGCACTCTTGGGGCGCAGCAGCAGCGGTTGCAGAAGCCCCAGGGCATCGTCTGAACTGGGCTGTGGGCCATGCCCAGCTCTCTAGCCAGCCCACTGCCCTGGGGGGCGAGAGGGGTGCTGTGGCACCCTCAGGAGGCTTCAGGAATCCGGGCGGTCCCTGGCCTCTGGAGCAGTTGTGTGTGGTCATTTGAGGGAGGAGGAGTGAGAGGAGGGATGGGCACGACTCTTTCCAAGTGTGTCCCTAACCCACAAATCTTGACCAGCCCAGCCAAGTCCTCTGCAACGTGGCCCTTGGGGAGGGAGGAAAACAGAACAGGAGGGAAAGAGATGGGGAGCAAAGGATCTAGGAGGAGATGGGAACAAATTCAATTTGTGACCAAAACAGAGACACAGCTCCTCTTTGCTCTCTCCCCCGGTTCAGGTTCCCAAAAAGAATTTTCAGAGACTTGATATATCTGTGGTTTCCAGACCAGCCTTGGGCAACCACGGAGCTCTACTCCCTCTTTTCCTGGCACTCCACCCCCCTGTCTGTGCTGCTCCTGGGGTGGTGGCTGTGGCACAGTTTGAGCAGACACTGAGTTGGAGCATTCAGCTGACCCAAGCCTTCCCCATGGCAGCGGGGGACTGGCAATGAAGGGTCAGCTCAAAGGGGTCGCTGCTCATAGGGGAAGCCGGGGTTGGAGTCCTAGAGTTTCTTCTGGAGGTAACTGACCCACCTCTGTAATGGAGCCACAGTCAGGACTTAACCAAAGGACAAGCCTGGGGAGCTCCTTACAGGCCCACAGAGCTGCTGAGTCCCAGTGCAGCTACACCCCTCTGATGTATTAGACTAGGGTATGCGGCGGTAACAAATACCCCTCCTCATCACAGTGGCTCAATACAATAAACATATGTTTTTCATGCACACAAAATCCAATGTGGGCAGGTGGCTGTCCTTGGCAGGTCTCTTCCAATGATGATGGAGCGATCCAGGATATTTCCTCCATCTAAAGTTTTTTCTTCCAACCACACAGACAGAAGAGAGTGTGGAGACATCGTGCTTGCTCTTACAGCCTCAGACTACAGGTGACACGTCATTACTGCACACATTCTCATTGGTTAGGAGTAGTCACATGGCCTCAAACAAACTGCAAAGGAAGCTAGGAAATGTAGAGGAGTACATGGCTGTTTTGTGAGCAGTAAGTGTCTTTCCCAAGCCTGGGAATTTGAACCCTTTAGATGGTTTTATTTTATTTCCAGGAAATGGTTCGAATGACAACCCATGCTCAGAGACTTATCGTGGGCCCTACCCTCACTCGGAGCCAGAGGTGGCTGCCACTGCGGACTTCATCACAGCCCATGGGGACGTCATGGCTCTGATCTCCATCCACAGCTACTCTCAGATGCTCATGTACCCGTATGGCCACTCACTGGAGCCTGTTTCAGACGAGGAGGAGTTGGTGAGATTGGTCGAGTAGGGCCTGTGGGAGGCATCTGGCAGACTCCTAGGGGGTTCGGGCCCTCACTCTGAAACAAGAGTCTGGACCAAGCCATGCCAGGGTAGGGAGGAGGGGGAGCTTGGTTTCATGTGTGATTAAGTCCAAAGCTGGAGGTGCTGTGTTCCCTTCTCATGAGAGCCATCCACACAGTCAATGTCCAAGACTCCTAGCTCCCTCCTCCTCGGCAGCTGGTGAGGGTGTGGGGGTTTGGAGAGCCCCGGCCTCTTACCTTCTGGATGTCATCTTGCAGTACAATCTGGCCAAGAGAGCAGTGCAGGCTCTGTATGAGGTCCATGGGATCAAGTACATTTATGGCAGCATCAGCACCACCCTCTGTGAGTGAGCCATCCCCTGGCTGCTTCTTTGGGCACCACATCCACCTGGAGCGGGGCAGGTGCAGGCTCTTTGCTGACTGGCAGGCCTGGCTGGCCACAGGGCAGTGCCATAGGTCCGGCTGGGCTGGGCCAGAGCTGATGTCCTCACTAGGGAGCTGTTGCTTCGCAGCATTCATAGCTCCCAGTGCCCAGCTTTCGGTGGCATTCCTGGAGGGTAAAGATCCTTCGCCTGTTGGCTCAAGGAGCTTTCCTTTTGCTGGGGCAGAGAATGGGCTGAGTGGGCAGGTGGTGGCCCAGGTTAAGGCCCGGGTTGGGAGGCTTGGTGTGGTCTGGGGTGGGTGGGGGTTTGGCCTCCAGGACCCACTTTCCACTCAGGATATCCTTGTACCTGTGGCTACACTCTGTTCTTCCACTCAGGGGCGTTTCTTTGCCCTTTGTATCCAGATGTGGCCAGTGGGATCACCCTCGACTGGGCCTATGACAATGGCATCAAGTACGCCTTCAGCTTCGAGCTCCGGGACACCGGGCGCTACGGCTTCCTGCTGCCGGCCACCCAGATCATCCCCACGGCCCAGGAGACGTGGAGGGCCATCCGGACCATCATGGAGCACACCCTGAACCACCCCTACTAGCAGCACGGCCACGTGCAGAGCAGGAGCGCTCATCCTCTTCCGCAAGACCTGGGCCGCCTCCTGAACCCAGAGTCAGACACCCCCTCCTTCCTCAAACCCCTGTCCTGACTCCTCAGAAAATAAAAGCAAGTTTGAACAGGCTTGGTGGCCCCTTGCACTGGCAGCCACTCCCTTGAGCTCAGCATTGAGGAAGGGACAGAGGCAGCTCCAAATGCCTCTTCTCTCCCCAGGTATTCAGGAGGATGAGGGGCCGACGGGCCTTGCCCTTTCTCCTCTTGCAGTGATCTCAGGGCCCAGGACAGACAACGCACCCCCGGGAACTATTAACATACATACACATTGATCCTCGGTGGTACTTCCATCTTCAGGATGACTCTGGAGGGGACATTGTTTGATCTAGGAGAGGATCTCCAGTGGTGGCATTTCCAGCACCTTGAGGAAGAGTTGGGCACAGAGAGGCAGCCTCCTCCCCTTCTTGCTTCACTTCCCACGGCACATTTCCGAGGCCCCCCTCAGCAGATCCCACTCACCCCGTAAGTGAAAGTGAACAAGTTACTGGTTGGGACCTGCTCCTCCTGGGCACCCTCATAGGCTTCCCTAGTCTTGGGAGCACAGGGTCACAGCCAGGCAGAGCCAGCTCAGCAAAGCACCACACGGTCGGGGAGAAGAAATCCTCTTTCTCCTCTTCTTCACCCAAGTCATCATGGCGGTCACGCACTGAGCAGTTAGTTCAGGCTGGGCTGTGTGCTCAGGAAGCACTTCGTCTAAGGGAGAGAAAGGGCTAATGTTTTGAGGTACAAATGAAGTGTTTTCCCCCATCCTCAGGCGTCTTTGTACCATTTGACTTCCCCTACCACCGGGGAGCAGCGTCATGGGTCTATCTGCCCCACGCTCGGGGGAGGGCAGTTACCCCCAAGAAGCAAGAGGTCAGCTGGAGGTCTGAATGGATTTGTGTGAGCCTGAAGCAGAGAGCAAGACTTGTACTCACAAGTGCCAGGCTTTTGTTGTTGCTGCTGTAAAAGAAAAGGATTGTGGGTACCTGTGAGTCGACCCCCTCAGGATGCAAAGCCCAGGGTTTTACTATAAATCATGAGGAGGAAAGCTGGGTGAAATCAGAGCAAGTCCCGCTGTCCACCCGACCTGTAAAAAGAACACAGATGTTGGACCAGTTAATGGATGGAGGTGATCAGTAGTGATTGAAACTCTAGGTAAGGCCCATTCCAATATGGCGTCTGAACAGCAGTTTAACAATGGTTGAGCAAGGCGTCTGGGCTGGTGACCAGAGGCAGCTGTGTGGCTGGGTCCAGCTCAGCGGAGCAGCTGGGGAGAGCTCTGAGCAAAGAAATGAGAAGGACCCAGGCACGGAGACCAGGGGAGATGGTGCCTGTGCCCAGGGCCAGCAGGACCATGTGGGGAGGCCTGAGGAAGTTAGGGTGATGAGCCCCGGAAGAACCCAGATCATCTCCAGAGTGTGAGCCAGCAACAGAGGAGGAGAGAAACCCAATGCGGGCTGTAGCTTCCCAAAAGAGACTTGAGATTTTTTTTTTTAAGCTAGAAGTTGTGTGAGCAATCTAGTATTCTAAAGCTAGTTTTCTGCTATTAGCAGGAAATATGAGGTCAGGAGCTAAGTTAATATAAACTATAGATAAATAAAGCAAATTATACCTGTGCACACTCGAGTCTGTGATTATAACTTTTTTTGCCCTCTGCATAAATACTGTTATTTCATCCTCATGGGGGGATATGATTGGTATTAATAAGCTCATTTTTCAGATAAGGAAGCACAACTTGGAGAGGTTTTAAAAGCCACACAAGGCCACACGGATGGAAAGCTGTTGAAGGACATTTGAACTTGGGTTTGTCTAAAAACAAAACCACTGTCCCCAGACCACCACTGGGCCACCCCTGCAGCAGAATTCATGGAGAGTCATTTAACATGAATATTTTTGGGCTTGACCACCCCGGCTGAAACAGAGTCTCTGGGGCAGACTCCTCAGTTCTGCATTTTTACCATCTGCCCCAGGAGTTCTGAGGTCCCTGAAAGGCTGAGGACCACTGAACTCTGCTCTCCTGACTCCCAGAGGGAACACATTTGAGTCTTCCAGGGGGAGTTGGGGCTCTGGGTCTCCCACCCTCTGCCCTGGTCCACCAGGGCCGAAGATGGCTACAACGTGTGCGGGTAGTTATCCTCCTCCAAAATATCCCCAAAGGGCTGTGCGGGTCCTGGACTAAAGCAGTGCGGTCTTCGGGCCAGGGGCATCAGCATCCCCTGGAAGCTCATTGGAAATGCAAATCCTTGGGCCACCCCAGACCTGCTGAATCAGTCTTTGGGGATGGGACCCAGGTGATGCTAATGCTAAGCTGTAGAAGCACTGCCCTAGAGGCAGGGGAATCTGGACCCCAGTGGGTTTCTGAGTAACTGTGAAAATAATAAACCCTGTTCTAGCAACTTACTATGTGCCAGGCATGGTTCCGAGCACATTACAGGACTCAACACGTTGCCTCCTCTTAGAGGTAGGACTATCAGCGTCCTTGTGTTGAGACGAGGAAGCCGAGAGGGGGTAGTCCTGAAAGGGCTCGCAGCTACTGAGCGGCAAGCCTGGGACCGGCCTTCAGGTCAACCCCAGTCATACCCCCAAAGCCCCTGAGGACGATGGGCCATGTTGGCAAGATCTCTGTGCAGCCAATAGCCCACAAAAGTTGGGACTGGAATTGCTTTTCAGATGAGTGCAACTTAAAAGGCAACTTTCTCTTTAAAAATCCTTCATGACTTAAAATAAAACCCGCACCAGGGACTGCATGGCCCACCCCGCCTACCTCTCTCTGTCTTGGTTCAATCCCTCGTTCACCAGCTCCAAACTCACCGGCTTCCTCTCGGTTCCTTCCACTCCTTCCCAGCTAGAGGCCTTTGCATGGCCTGTTCTTCTGGCCTGGAATATTCTTTCTTCTCATTCTTCCTTCAAACAGCCCACTCCTTAAATTTGCCTCCAATACCATTTCCTCACTCGTCCTTCCAGGCCCACCCACTGGAAGCAGATCTTCTGTTATTCTCTTTTCCAAGGCCTACCTTATTTCCTCGATAGCGATGATAATTCATTGATGTCTTTGTTTATGTGTACTGTTTGTCCCTACCACTTGTTGAGACCTCTAGGAGCTCAGGGATCATGTCTGGGTTATTCACCCTCAGTTCTGTCAGGCACACAGTAGGCACCCAATCTCTGTTGAAGGATCGTTTCTCCTCCTCAGCCTAATACAGACTAGGACTAGGTTTAGCACTGTGTGACAGAAACCCATTTTACAGTGGGTTAACTAGATCAAGGGTTTACTTTTGTCAGAGAACAAGAAGTCGTCTGAGGAGGGGCAGTCCCAGGCCAGTTCAGCGACTCCTTCCGCACTGGGACCCAGACCCGTCTGGCCTGTTCTGTTCTGCCCCCCTGGAATTGGTTCCTTTTGACCCCTAGTCTACCTCCAC
This sequence comes from Trachops cirrhosus, assembly GCA_028533065.1. Classification (NCBI taxonomy): domain Eukaryota; kingdom Metazoa; phylum Chordata; class Mammalia; order Chiroptera; family Phyllostomidae; genus Trachops; species Trachops cirrhosus. The sequence continues at coordinate 68,133,914 of CM052549.1, forward strand.
CGTAGGACTGAATTCCAGGCAGGAAGGCAAGGGGCAAAAAATGGGAGCCAGCTGCGTTGGCCCCTGCGAGGCTTTAAACTCGCATCTTATTGGCTGGGGCCGCGTCGGGTGGCCACGCCCACGTGCAAAGGAGGCTGGCAGATCATTCATAGCTGGGCACCGCGCTGCCCCACCTAAAAATCGGAGTTCCCATTGGTCAGGAGGAAGGGGACAATGACTGTGGGGAAGGCAGCCAGCAGAGTCTGCTGCCGCCTCTCTGAAGGGGGCTCCAAATCAGTTTCTTTGCTCTAGTTTATCAGGTGGCTGGCTTGATTATAAAACTGTTGAACTCTCCAGATGAAAGGGTCCTTTAAAAGCTTCTAGTCCAGCCCCCTCATTTTGTGGTTATAAAGACTGGGGGCCAACTTACTCGAGGTCAGACGTGAAGTGAATGGCTGAGAGCACTAAAGCCAGGGGTCTTCCTCCTAGGACTGAGGGGTCTCCTCAGCAAGCCAAGGAGGGGGTGGCTGGGCAGTTAAATTCATCAAATAAAAGCTCAGGTCTTAGACACTCATGTTTTAGAGATATTACAGAATAATCTCTTTTTCATAAAACCTTAACTTTAACACAGTTTATTTCTTAGGTATATAATGCTAAACAGGAGTTCAATTTTTCTACATTCAGTTTAGTTTTTATTTTTATTTTTTTCTCCCAACAAACTGCTCTTTTTAGGTATGTTTTTTTTTCATCCTTTTCCCCAGTAAAATTTATGAGCATTTATTTAAAAGAAAAAAAACACTGGAAAAACTGAAGAGAGAAAGAGCGATTATACATATGGAAAGTCATAAAGAGCCGCAGTGAATGTGCTGCGGTTATTGCTTTCTTAGAAAAACAAACCAGGCCGGGGGTTTGGAATGTGAAAGCGTCCTGTGTGAGGGCAGGGTGGGCGCAGGGGCCCAGGGCGAGGGGCTCGGGGTGGGGGCACCCCCTACTCTGCTGTCTCCCCGCTGACAGCCCCAGAGGGGGCCAGAGAGAAAATGACTTTACCAAAATTTTTTTTAATTTAAAAAAGCTTCTTTAAAAAAAAAAAAAAAGCTTCTTTAGAAACATAAGAAGGCCCAGGCAGCCATTTAGTACGAGCTGAGAGAGAATGCAGCCGTCAGTGCCTCGCTAACTGGTGAAGCCACACCACGTCTCGAGCTTGGGGGGCAAATAATTGTCTTCTGTGGGGGGTGTCCTGAAGGACAACTCCAGCCCATTGGGCCTTGGGAGGTTCTCCTCCCCGAGTACTTGGGACAACCCTCGGGAGTGAGGACGCGTTTGCAGACCCATTCTTTTGGCTTGTCCTTCCTTGGCCTCTCGCCCCAGGGTCTGGAGGTGGCCTCTTGCTCTTCCCTGACTTGCTTCTCCAAGCCCTGTGGCTCTCCATCCACACTCCTGCCCCTCAGCTCACCTTCCTGGATCCCCCAAATCATAGCTAAGACCACAGGGTAACATTCCAGAAAATTTTACTTGGGAATACAGGAGGGAAAGACAATGTAGAAAATCAAATGCCTGAATTAGACACTGGTGTTGGAATTGGTTCCTGATCTTGTGAGGCACGCCCTCCGACCGCTTTCACTCTCCTGGACCCTCAGCCGGCTCCCCCGCCCACCTCCCCCCTCCTTCCAGTACCGGTCCTCCCCAGTTTCTCTGTAGGCCCAGTAAGCAGCAAACCTCCCCTCCCCCATTCTTCCCTTTACAGTGTGGGACATTCCTGCTCAGTTCCTCTCTCTTCCAGATCTCTGTCCTGGGATTTGGGCTCTGACCTGACATCTCCTAAAGACCCGCCAGAGGAGCGCTTCTCTCTTTGGGTGGCTGTCCCTCCACGGAAAAACGCTGGCTCCCCCCAGAGACAGCACCCCTAGCCTCGTCAAAGTGGCAGCTCTGTGGCTTCACAGCAAACATACAAACAGGCTCTGGGCCCTCCGCCGTGAAAGCAAAAACGGTCAGAACTTCCTCCTCCCAGCCTTCCAAGCTGCCCCCGCAAGCCCCGGGACCTCCCTATGGACCCTCAGCAGGATGTGGCCCCTCTTGACCTACACGGCCCTGGGAACACTTATCCTGCAAGCCAGTGGGGCCCCGTGGCTCTCCTCTATCTCCCCCAAATGTGGAATGCCTCTGTCCGCCTTGCCCTGACTGGTCACCACTGCTGTGATTTTTGGGGGGTAAAAAGTACAAGTGTCCTGGAATCTAAAGTGTCACAGCTGGAAGGGACCGTGGAGATCACTCTGACCAACTTGTCATTTCACAGACGAAGAAGCTGAGGCCCAGGTCTGCAGGGCCCTGCCCGAAATCATATGATGGGTTTGTGGCCATCTACTTTTAGAAGGCACCCCTTCCGTTTTGCTCTCTTCTAAAGTTAGACAGTGTCTTTGTGTTAGTTGTGCAATTTCTTTTCAGTCACATGTGGCAGAAAACCAACTTGAAAATGCCTAAAGGAAAAAAAAAGGAATTTGTTGGCTCATTCCTGGAGCTGGGATGGGCGGGGTGGGTAGGTCCACCTGAATCGCCGGCCTCGGAGGAAGGAGGCGCTGCTGTGGGCGGTGGCCAATCCCGGAGGGCGGGGTGTGGGGTCTGCTACGGCCCACCTTTCGGCTGCCGCACGTTCTCATAGACTTTCCCCCCACACAGCTGTGCACACACAGGCTTAGACCCATTCGCCAAGGGAGGCCGCTAAGTGCCACCAGCTGCGGGGGCCAGCCATTCCGAGCGCGCCTGTTTGTGCTCTCTGCGGGGGTCTCTCTTGTCCACTGTCCCCTTTGATCCTTAATCTGGACCCACTGGCTCTTCTTCTGCCTCTGAAATAACCTATTTATTCTCTAGGTTTTGCTTGGAGGGTCTCCGAATGTCGTAGGGCCTCTGTCCCCACGCTCGGGCATTCTCTGGTTCTCTGACGGCAGGGCGGTCGTGGGCGGTGGTCCAGGTTGTGCCCGGAACAGAGGCCCCCCGCTGAGAGGAGGCGGGACTACCTCTTCCCAGAGGGGGAGGGGCCCCTTTTCCCATTGCACATAAAGTTTCTCTAGGCTTAAAATTGTGTCCTCTTCTGACAATACAAGCGCTTAAAAGCTTAATAAATGCATCAGTTGGAATGCTTTTTACAGCAACAACAGAAATCCCAATTACTACAAAGGAAAAGTATATTCTTTTGTATTATATAGTCCGAAGGAGGGGCAACAGACTTGACAATATCCAGAGAAAGATGTCTCCTTCTCAAGAGGGAGGAAACGCTTTCTAGAAACTTCCTCTCTGGCTTCCCCTCACACCTCATTGGTGAAACTGGGTCACATGTCCGCCCTAAACCAATCACTTGCAAAAGAGAATGGGATTCCTCAGTCATCTGAGGCTGATCTTAGACCTAGTCCCTGAGCTGGGAATGGGGAGGCTGATCTTAGACCTAGTCCCTGAGCTGGGAATGGGGAGGCTGATCTTAGACATAGTCCCTGAGCTGGGAATGGGGTAATGTTCTTGCACGCAACCTGGGCTGGGTCAGCCGGGAGGAAGGGAGGGAGGGAGGGACACTGTGAACCCGAGTCAGTGTGGCTACAGCAGGCCTTTGTCTGTTTGCCTTCAGGCACTTGCCCGGTCACCTGTCCTTGAATCCAGACCGCAGCCTGGTGGTTTCTTTCTCATGCTCCTAGATCTTGGTTCTCTGCCTGTTCCCCCAGCTTTTGGCCTCACGGCCTCCACCTTCTCCCTTGCTTCGGACCCACTCGAGGCAAGCCCAGGGGTGGGAGGGCGGAACTGTGGCCCTCTGCCCCAGGCTCCGTTCTAGCAAACTGGTCTTTTCCAGGAGGCAATTTTCAGCTTCCTGGGGTGCTTTGGGAAAAAAACCTGGGGAACTAGGCTTAGCGTCCACCTGGGATCCAATTCCTCCGCTTCCTGCCAGTGCAGGCTCTCATTTCAGTTTACAGCATGGAATTCATCTTTTCTAACTTTGCAAGACTCTTGGATAACGTAGATTGCTGGCTGGAGGCTGCAAGGGGCCCTGTTTCGGGGGCTGTGCCTTTCCCACCCATCCCCCCTTTCCCATGGGCTTGTCTTTTCTGGAATTTGTAGAAGGAAGGCCGAAGAATGAGCCACCACCCCGAACGTATGTACTGTACGTGAGACAGAGTCCAGATTATAGGACAGCTTTAGATTTAGACATAGAAAAATAAATCTTGTTTTTATAATGCAGACTGAAGAAGGGCTCTACAAAACCAACTTTGCTGGCGGGGGCGGGGGAGACAGATTACAAAGTTTGAGAAGCAGGCAGAACTGTGAGGAATGGGGAAGAAGGTTGTTGATCTGAGGAAGAGTATAGTCTCCTGGAGAGACAGGAAAAAGACTCCAGCAACGAGTAAGGAGGGATAGGTGTGAATTTGTGGTCAAGCATTGAATCGTGTGGTAAGCACCCCTTCGTTTCCCTACCTGGCAAAATCCTGTCATGAAGCCACAGATGAAATGTCACCTTCTCAGCCAAGTCTTCCCTGGAACCTCCTGTAGGGACCCATAGTGCTGAGTCCATAGCCCTACTGGGACTGCTTTTGTTTTTTATTAATCCTTACCCAAGAATATCTTTATTGATCTGAGAGAGACAGACACACATACACACACAGATCAGTTGCCTCCCATATAAGCCCTGACTGGGGATAGAACCTGCATCCCAGGTATGTGCCCTGACCAGGGATTGAACCTGCAACCTTTTGGTGTACGGAACCACGCTCCAACCAACTGAGCCAGGGTGTCCTACTGGTACTTGTCATGCCACGGCACAGAAGATGCACCGCTCAGGTCCTCTGCATCAAGGAGAGCAGCCCCGGCAAGTCTCTTGCATGTCTAATTCTATGCTGGTGACAGTGTCTGGTGACACCTGTCAGAGAACCCGCATGCTAGTTGGTTACTTGTCTCGCCCACCAGACCACAAGCTCTCTGAGGTCAGGGACCAGTCGGTGGGGGTCAGGGGTGGGGGCGCAGTTGACTGATGGTCCGTCCTATTGCCGCGTTGTGATGAGGCCGCACTTCCCACGGGCTGTTCCCAGCTGGCAACTGAGCATAGCACACACTGGGGCCAGTGTTCGTGTGGACGCAGGACCCCCTGATTACGGCGTTGGCTCAGAGACTGCGCATCGGCCCAGCAGGAATGTTCTCAGAGCGGCGCTGCCATCTGAGCTCTTCCGGCCCACCCTCCTTCCTTCCCCGCTCCGTTCCCAGGGGTGAGATCTGGCACCTGGTGAAGGCTCTCCTGCCTTCGCCCGATCCCTGCTCTTTACCCTTCCTGGGCATTTCTTCCCGTGAGTCTCCTGCATGTCTAATCTTGTCTTGGTGACAGCTTCTTGGAGGACCCGAGAGAACAGAGTTGGTTGGTGGCTTCTGTCTTCCTGTTAGACGGTGAGCTCTCTGAGATCGGGGGCCAGTGTGTCCTGGGCATCGTCCCTCAGTGGAGCACAGCACCTGGCCCAGCAGAACGAATGAACGAAGGGATGAGACTTGAGAGAAGGGAGAGATAAGTGAGAGGAAGAGACCAGAGGAAGCTTCAGGGGGCAAGTGAGCCTTGCCCAGCCCGGAGGCTGCCGGCGTACAAAACAACAGTCTTCGCAGAGGCTCAGCCTCTGTGAAGGATGGATTTAGTGTTTTACCGTCTTCCCAGAGCTGGGGTCAGGGGAGAGCTGTGGGTGCCTATGATGGGGTCACCCTGCCTCGGCATGGGAGGGTTGGCCAGGTAGGGGTGGGGCAGGGAGGCAGAGCAAGCACGTGGGAACCAGAAAGGGCCTCCGCACCCAAACCTGAGGCTCTGACCCAGAGCCGGGCCCGGATGGTGCCGGGAAGCCCTGGGGCGCCCCCATGAGTCAGGGCGGATTTTCACCAGATGTCTCCACCACGAGGTCGGCATCCAGAGCCACAGCGAGCTCCCCTGGGCAAGTTCCAGTTTCTCCAGTGCTCTGCACAGTCCCAGAGGGGCCCGGCCCGGCCACCACACTGTCTACTCCCGTGACATCAGTTTACAGTTCCCATCAAGGCCAATCCTGACCCCGGAGCCTGGTACCGGCCGGCAGGGGTGGAGGGAAATGCTGGCAAAAATTGGGCGCCTGTCCCTGCCCAACTCCCACAAAGCCACTGAGGCTGCTAGGAGTGGGGCTGGGAAGTGCCCTTCAAAAGGCCGTACCCCAGGGTGGGGCACAGGGTACAGAGAGCCTTGGGCGAAGCCAGTGTAACGAGCGAGCAGGTACAGAAGCTGGATGGAGCAGCGGGTCCCGGCTTGCTGTTGCAAGGACAAAATAGCTGGCGCCCAGGGACGTGGGAGAAGGAGATGCTTCGGGAGAGGCCCCAGCTGATGTGGTTACTCCAGAGCCCTGGCTTCTTCTCCACCGCCCAGGCCAGCTGTGGGTGCCCGGAATTGCAGGCTGCAGCCCTGTGGGGGAGCGGGGTTCCAGCTGGGAGGCCTCATGCCCCAGCTGACCTTCAGGCCCATGCTGGTCCTTCATGGCCAAGGGATTGAGACCCAGCTTATCTTTCCAGCTGCCCAGTTCCCCGCCACCTTATCAGAAAGGGCAAGAAGGTGTCAGAGCTCAGAACTCCCACCCCGCCCTCCCCGTGGGACACTGCCCAGGTGCAAGGGGGGAGGATAACTCTTGGGCACAGCTAGGCCACTTCTGTCCTGGGACAGTTTAAAAGGCCCCAGGATATTTTCTCAGTCTCAGTTGACCTTCCCAACCAGGTGCAGCATGAAGGGGCTGCTGATTTTGAGTGTCCTGCTGGGGGCTGTCCTCGCCAAAGAGGACTTTGTGGGGTAAGGGTGTGGAAAGGAGCAGGCGGTGCCCATAGGGGAGCCTGGGAGGACTCGGCCTCAGGCCACTGCCTAGAGGCGATGAGCAGACAGATACGCAGGAAGATGGCCAGCGAGGAGCAGGCTAGCACCAGCCCGGGAGGCAGGCTGACCAGGGACCAGGGCTGCGAAGGGGTCCGTCTCCCAGGGCAGCCTCCTGAGCCCTGGAGATAGCTGAGCTCTGGGGAGGAATTTCCGGGAAAGGAGGTGGGAGGAGGCCTGGCTGGCTTTGGAGAGAGACAGAGTCTGAACTGGGATCGGGGGCAGCAGCAGCAGTGTCCAGAAGGTTCTAAAGAGCCCAGACCATCTATTGCTTAGATGCCTCGTGCTGCCCCCTGCTCAGCCCAGAGGACTGAGGCCCAGCCTGGGGTTTCTAGGCCGTCCCCCGACTTCCTCCCACCTGGGAGTGTGAGTGGCCAGTACAGCCTTCTCAGACCCTCAGCCTCCTCCCCCCCCACTCTGCCCAGGCACCAGGTCCTCCGAATTTCTGTGGCCGATGAAGCCCAGGTGCAGAAGGTGACGGAGCTGGAGGATCTGGAGCACCTGCAGGTCAGAGGACAAGGGAGCCCTCCCTGAGGCCCCAGAGTACCTCTTAGGCCAGCTGGGCTCACCCTGGGCCCTCACCCACCCCTGGAGCCTGGGATCTCTCTCCTGAGCCACCCAGAAAGGAGACATGGGGGACCGATCCCTTTTAGTAAGGGACTAACCCTGCCCCCACCCCAGTTCCTGAATCTCGGCGCACTTGAACATCTGAGCAAACGTGGGGGGACCCCTGTTCTAGTACTTTTCCCTCCCTTGCTGTCCCAAAGTCTCCCCACCCCACTCTGCTTCCTGGGCCATTTCTCTGGCCATTTCTCTGACCATACTGGTCTTTGTCCTGTGCCCAGGGGTTCCCTTTGTCCTCTGCCCCTAATGTTCCCAATGATGTGGGAAGTTCTGGCACCAGCACCTGCTCCCAGGCCGGCCCCTCCCGAGCCCTCTGTGACGGTGCCGGTTCTTGTCCTCCACAGCTGGACTTCTGGCGCAGCCCTTCCCAGCCTGGCTCCCCCATCGATGTCCGAGTGCCCTTCACCAGCGTCCAGGCTGTCAAAGTCTTCCTGGAGGCCCATGGCATTGAGTACACGACCATGATCGAGGATGTGCAGTCACTGCTGGACGAGGAGCAGGAGCAGATGTTTGCCTTCCAGGCCCGGGCCGCCTCCACCGACACCTTTAACTATGCCGCCTACCACACCCTGGAGGAGGTGAGGGGCCTCTGGGACCACGCCCACAGGCCCCCCCAACAGACTGGCAGAACTCAGCTGGAGACAGGGTGTGCGTGACACCGGCTCTGTCCCCACGTGGCCTGGGGGTCTGGGCTGTGGCTCTTCCACACTGCAGGGCTCACAGCTGGCCCGCTAAGGGAGCAGTTAAGATAGGCATCTGGGCTCCTGGAAACCATTAACGCCGGCCTGCCATCCTCTCCCTCCCCAGATTTATGGTTTCATGGACATGCTGGTGGCCGAGCACCCGCAGCTTGTCAGCAAGCTCCAGATCGGCAACACCTACGAAGGCCGTCCCATCTACGTGCTGAAGGTAATGGGTGCCTTACAAATGGGTGTACACGGGCACATATGCAAGAATGGACACCCATATCTGTGTGCCGTGTGAGCCCATGGTCACCAGGAACACACTGGTTACCGGCTCCCCGTGCCGGCGTTTGGGGAGGTGTGAGTTTCCATGCTAGTGTAGGTGTGTGCCTCCCTGTACGGCTCTTGGCCATTGATCTGGTGCTTAAACAATTTAAACTTTCAAGTTACCCAAGTGTTTCCAGTCCAGTGCCACTTTGTGGAAAGTATCCTGGGATGGGGTAACCTGGATAAAAGGTTTAATTTGTGAACTCCAACAGAAGAACAGGGCGGGGCCTGGAAGCCTGGCTGAATTATACTTGCCCCAACCTTGGGCTGAGAGCAGAAGGCCAAGTTCTGCAAGGTCCCTGTCCAGCCCCCAGCCCCCCACCTGAGTGACGGCCCCACATACAGAGCCTCAACCTGTGATACCCAGAGAGCAGGTGGCCTCGGGCCCGGGGCGCATTTCCCTTCTAGGAGGCGGGACCGGGCCCAGCTGGCGCATTTGTCTGCCCTTCTCATCCAGTTTAGTACTGGGGGAAACAACCGTCCCGCCATCTGGATCGACACGGGCATCCATTCCCGCGAGTGGGTCACGCAGGCCAGTGGGATCTGGTTTGCAAAGAAGGTAAGCCTGGGGAGCTGAGGGAGCATGGGTGTCCGAGGCCCACAGAGGCCCTTCGCATGGGGGAACAGTGCCCGCACAGGGAGGCCGAGGGCGGCTGTCTGTACATTGCTCCAGCACGGCCGATGCCCGACCTGGCCCGCTCTGCTTCTCTGCTCCCCCACTCCAGATCACACAGGACTATGGCCAAGACCCAGCTTTCACCTCCATTCTCGACAACATGGACATCTTCCTGGAGATCGTCACCAACCCCGACGGGTTTGCCTTCACCCACAGCAAGGTACACCGTGCGCCTTCTCTTGTCCTTGGGCAAAGCGGGGTGGGCCTCGGGCCTCTGAGCCCATCAAGTTCCTCACCCCTATTCTCAACCCCCGGAAGTCAAGGGAAGGGCCAACAGACCTGTCCCCTAGACCAGGGTTCACAGCTCCGGCGGTCTCGACATTTTGGGCAGGCAGTTCTCGGTGGGGGCTGTCCTGCGCATGTGTCCTTTCGCAGATCCTGACGGGCACTCACTGGATGCCAGTAGCAACCCACCAGTTGAGACCACCAAAAATGTCTTCAGACATGACAAATGCCTGGGTGTGGGCAGACAAGACTGTCCCCAGTGGAGACCCACTGCCCCAGCCCTTACTTCCTGCTTTTATCTTGGTGGCAGGCACAGCTCACCATCAATCCATGTGCATGGGGCGGGCGCACCGAGTGCCTTTTTCACTTTCTGCCAGTAGAAACCTCTGGCCAAATGCCATCCTGGTCTCCTCCATCCTCCTGCCACCAAGAGCCCCCTTCACAGATCTCCCTCCCTAACAACTAGTCGAAAGTGCTCTCTGATCCCACGCTGTGTCCTCACCCAAGCTCTGGATCGGGGTGCCGTGTGTTGACTGAGGCTCTGCAGCCCACACGTTCCCTGCGGGCTCCAAACCCCGGGGTTAGTGCAGGGATGGTGATGGGCAAGTGTCTCATTCCTTCCTCAGAACCGCATGTGGCGCAAGACTCGCTCGATCACAGCAGGCTCCTCCTGTGTTGGGGTGGACCCCAACCGGAACTGGGACGCTGGCTTTGGGCGTAAGACCCAGTGTGATCCAGGGAGCAGGGATGGGACTCCGGGAATGCCTTCTGACCCTCCTTTGTCCTGTTGCCCCCCCCCACCCCTTTCACCCGCATCCTGGTCCTGCCCTAGCAGGGAGGGCTTGGGGATGGGGGAGTGGTGGGAATGTTAGCCGCCTCTGAGGCTCCCAGTGAGGAAGGTGGCACTCTGAGGCTTGCTGTCCCTTGTCTGTGACAAGAAAATTCCTCCCAATGGACCTAAGGTCTCACAGCTGCCTAGGGGTTTTCAGCTCCTTCCCTCTGTGGCCGCTTCACTGCAAGTGAAGTCTGGCTTGAGGATCCCTTTGCACCTCCCTGGGCAGGTCTGTCCTGTCTGCCCAAGCCTGGCTGGGAGGGAGGTGGGACGCCCAGTTATAAAAAGCCTCTGGTCTTTCCTTAATCCAGGGGTGGGGGTGAGTCCTCCTGCATCCCCCCTCACCCCCAACTCTATGCAAGGACACTCCACTTTGCTGTAAGGAAGTCAGTTATCCCTCCTCTCCACCTGCAGTGGCTGGAGCCAGCAGCAACCCCTGCTCAGAGACTTACCATGGCAAGTTCGCCAACTCCGAAGTGGAGGTCAAGTCCATTGTGGATTTTGTGAAGAACCATGGGAACATCAAGGCCTTCATCTCCATCCACAGCTACTCCCAGCTCCTCCTCTATCCCTACGGCTACACAACAGAGGCAGCCGCCGACCAGGCTGAGCTGGTACATGCTGACCCCTGGTGCCCTCCATCCCGGAGGCCAAGTTGGACTGGCATAGGGTTTCACCCGTCAGAACTGCTTAGGGCACCAAGGGCCTACCCAGTGCCCAGCACCCTGTTCCTCCCTGGACCCCTGATGTCTTGGGAAGATTGGCAAGACAGACTGGCCTTACTTTTGGTCTGGGAAACTGAGGCATACAGTGGTTGAGTCACTTCCCTCACATGACAGGGTGAGGGGAGGGGCTAGACTTTGAGCTGGTACCTCAAGCTCACACTTGGAGCTGCAGTGCGGCTGAAGGGCGGCCAAGTGCCAGCTGGACATCCTGCAGGGTCAGAGCTCTGAGGCCGACCCTGCAGGATCTAGCAGTCCCCATGTTCTCTGCTAGGGACCTGCATCCACAGAGTACAGGTTCCAGGGTCACCCTGCCAGCCCCTGCTGTTCTGGGGGCCCGGTGTGGCTGGCCAGGACAGGTGGTCTTGCTTGGTGTTTTCTCCAGGATCAGCTGGCTGAGTCTGCTCTGAAGGCCTTGTCCTCTCTGTATGGGACCAAGTTCAAGTATGGCAGCATCATCAAAGCCATTTGTAAGTGGGTGCATGGTCTCTGCAGGAGGACCCTGGGAGGAAGCTCAGCTGGCTTTTCCTACCCCAGGGAGTGTCCCTCCTGGAGGAAGTAGCCAAGAGGGCCCAGATCTGGGGACATGCGCGGGAAGAACGGCCCCTGTCCCGCCTGAGAACTGCTGGTCCCCGGGGGCAGTGCCGCCCTTTCTCTGCCTCGACACCATGTCAGTTCCTCTGAGAACCCTTGTCCCCTTGTCTTGGGGTTAAGTCTAGTTTCCTGCATGTAGAAGGTGGAGTGTTCTGCTGGCATTTGTAGATAGCCAGGAAATTCAACTTAAAAACTGCTTCTCCTGCCATGGCCTTCGGTTGGAGACGCTACCCTCTCTTTCCCCAGGCTACTCAGCCATGTAACACCCGTGGGGGGAACACTGCCACACAGAATGGAACCAAGTCAACAAATGTCTATTTGTTGTGCACCTACTATGCACAGGGCCTTGCTTTAACATGCTTGGGAATAAAATAAGCGCAGGTCAAAAACTTACATTCTAGCCAGGGAGACTGATGATAAACATGGGTAAATGGTACCGTAGGTCAGGTGACAAGTGCTAGGGAGAGAAAGGAGAACTAGAGCAGGGTGGGGGTGCTCAGAAACCCTGGGGCTGGGAGTGGACAGGCACGTTGAAGCAGAGGCCTCACTGAGAGAGAAAAATTTGGATGAATGTTGAAGGCAGTGAGGGAGCCAAGGGGTGCTGCCAGACAGAGGATGCTTTTAGAGCAAAGGCCCTACTGTGTGGTTTGGCCCAGGGTTGTGGGAATAGCAGAAATAGCACAGACCCCCCTTGTAGCTGCAGGTGAGAGAGAACACGGAATTGTAGAAACAGTTGGGGTGCCGGCAGATCCTTGCGGCCCTGAGGGAATGCACCAAGTGTACCATGAGACGGGGCAGGAGCACTGAAAAAGCAGGGGCAGAGACCGAGGTGGGAGGGTGGCACACACTTCTCACATGCCTCCCACCGGGGGTGCCCAGGTTTGGGCGGGCCACGGTCTACCCTGGGGCTGGCCTTGCTGTGGGACTCCAGGCCTCCTTGGAAACTTTTTCAACCCCGAGTCAACAGTTTTGCTTCATTCAATGTTGTCAAGTTAAATTCCGATGTGCAGCCGAGGTCCTAACTGTTTGGTAACTGCACATCTGGACAAAGTTCCTTCTGAAAAGACAGGAAAGGAGCTTTGGCTTTGAGTCTGGCCCTTTGCACTGTCCCTTGCAGACCACAGCCCCGGGACACAAATCCTGGTGACCCAAGTGGGCAACTCCTGCATATTTGGAGGCTTGACCAAAGCGGCTCCTGCAGGGCCGAAGCAGTATTCAGTGGGACTTTTGCAATCGCAGGAACCTTCCGGCACCCCCCAGGGAGAGAAGAACCATTGCCGGTCCACCTCTCTGAGCCTCTTCAGGGGGTTACTTGGGAGGAAGCCAGGCCACTCGGTCAACAGCAGGGCTGAGTAGATGCTGACTCCAGTCAACACTGCAGGGGCCCAGGTTTTGGGCCGTTGGCCTGTGGAAACGATTCAAAGTGCTTGACCTTTGCTATCCCGTCTCTGTTCCTGCCCCAGACCGAGCCAGTGGGGGCACCATTGACTGGACCTACAACCAGGGCATCAAGTACTCCTACACCTTCGAGCTCCGGGACACTGGGCGCTACGGCTTCCTGCTGCCGGCCTCCCAGATCATCCCCACGGCCCAGGAGACGTGGCTGGCACTCCAGACCATCATGGAGCACACCCTGAACCACCCCTACTGAACCCGCCCTTCGGCCCTCTCCTCCTCAGCCTCCCTGACAACCAAATAAAGTCAGAGTGTACATGGAACAGCATCTGGGAACGTGCGTGTGGGAACGCGTGCGGTGCGCCTGCCTTTTCAAGCGGGGGCAGGAGTGATTTAGTTCCTGCAGGCCTCACTGCAAATGTGTGGGCGGTTCAACCAGTTGACCCCTAAATCCCCCTGCATTCCAAGGTCCTGTGAAGTTGTATCCAAGTGGCATCTGTTTTAATTAGACCACCCTGAGCTCAGCTCGTCAGTGGGGTGATTTGTTCATACCGTAGTAGCAAGCAGCAGTCACAGCTGCTAACCAAATGCCTGGCACCCCGCTGTGGCGAGGAATTCCGCTCATACAATAGTCTCGCTGGTCAGACCCATTTGTCTACAACAGCAACGGCTTTGCTAAGAGGTCAAGTAATCGTGGTGGCCACCGCGGTCCCAAATAGATGTTGCAGCCTGGCAAGGAATCTTCTATAAAGCAAACATGGTCTCCCACTCTTGAACGGAAATGGAAGACAGCAAGTAGGTTAAATGGAATCATCTACGGAAGATGAAGAATGCCGATTTCAGGACAATTTATTAATTGTAGTGCACCATGCAGACTTTGCCTTGAGGACAAAAGTAGTTTCCTTTATATTTGCACATCCTTTCTAGCATATTTCTTTCTTTCTTTTTAAAAAAAGATTTTATTTATTTTTTAGAGAGAAGGGAAGGGCCGGAAAAAGAGAGGGAAACATCAGTGTGTGGTTGCCTCTCACACCCCCACAGCTGGGGGCCTGGCTCACAGCCCAGGCATGTGCCCTGACTGGGAATCGAACCAGCGACCTTTTGGTTCACAGGTCGGCGTTCAGTCAACTGAGCCACATCAGTCAGGGCTTTTTCTAGCATCTTTTGCTCCACCATTTCTGCTCCGTCTCCTGCCCCACCCACCACTGCTCATCATTCACAAAATTTCTCACACCTAAGCCTCTCCTCTCTCCTCTCCTCTCCCCTCCTCCCCTCCACCGAGCCTGGAACTTGTCTTCCCTCCTTTTTGCCTTGGTGATTCTCATGGCTATGATACCACATTAGTGGCCGGCACAAACATACCTATGGTATCTCAACATTTTTCAAAGCAAGAATCTACCTTTCTTCCAAATCTCTTAAAATGTGCCTGTAGAGCAGGGAACTACTCCCATATTCCAACTGAAGCCAACGCTTTCACGTGGCCATTATTTCTACCGGCCAAAGATGGATTCCCACAGAGCTCATTGGGGAGTTGGGGGTGGATTGGTAGCTCCCCAGAGGGGAATGCGGTGGGGACAGCAGCCTCTTCTTGAATCAGCTAAATTGGGATGCTCCACTGATTCAAAAGTCTTGTCTTTGCCACACAAAATGGGCTGAAGTTAAAAAAAAATTTTTAAGGGACCCTTGGGAAATTTTCATCTTGATATTTTTTATTTATATATATATATATATATTTGCTACAAAACATTCTAAAAAACAAAACGAATGAAGCCGACTATACATACAGTATGCATAAACATAAGGCAAGGTAAAACAACGTTTTAGTCTTTACAGAAACGTGACCTAAGAATTCTAAAACACTTGCTTCACGTCTTTTTTGAAAAGCATTTCCCTTCAACCTACGAAGGTAAGCTGAAACCCATTTTAATGGCTCAATTTGGACAAGGAAAAAGTTGATCTTTTTTATTTAATAAAGACCGATAAGTAAAAACTAATATTCTTAGTAATTTCAAGTAATTAAATCACCTAATTTAAAATAAACTTCACTCTCAGAGAGTAGGAAGTTTGACATCCAGTCTCTAAAACCATCGATAGTACAGAGGCCCAGTACGTGTTTGTCGAATGAAGGAATGCTCTCCGTTTTTACTAACGAACTCGTGAATTTTATAATCTGCATATTACAGGCTTACACGTTATTTTGAATTCTCCAGGTTGTGGTTTAGGAAGTAAGGCTCCCAACAAGTAAGATTCCAGAGGGCGGGCTTTGCTCTGTTCTCTTCAACCCTTAATCCCCACTGGGTGGCCAAGTACAGGGCACCCAGTAGGCACTTAGCAAACGCCTTTTCAACGTTGCCATGGAAGTCACTGATGCTTTTATTTTGTATGTTCAGTGTAGGAAGAGCATGACATTTTGTTTGCAGATACATATTTTTAAAAATCTATTGCTAAAACTTTATTTTATAAAAACAGAAGCTAAAAAACACAATAGTTTTAGAAAGTACTGGAGCATATATGAAAAAGCATATGAAAAACTTTGAGGGGAAAAAGAGCTCTTCTAAGTAAAAGGGGCTCGAAAAATAGACTAACATTTCAAAAGAAAAACAGGTAATTCCCAAAAGAAGAAACACAAAAAGCCAATAGATGTATGAAACATACTGGTCCTCTGCGTAATCTTTTTGTTCGCTGAAGAAAAACAAGCCCCGGCCCGGTGGCTGGGTTCGGGGAAGCGCCATCCTGCATAGCGAGAGGCTGTGGGTGTACAGGAGGCAGCCGATCGATGTTTCTCTCCAACAAAATCAATAAACATATCCTCGGATGAGGATTTAAGAAAAACAAATGCATCATTTTTCTCCCATCGGATGGACAAAGAATAAGAAGATAGGCAAGGGCGCAATGAAATGAGACCTGTCGCGTCCCCCTGGTAGGAGGAGGATGAATTTATACCGCCTTCCTGGAGGGCAATTTGGAAATGCACATAAAAGTTCCAATGTATTATCCCTTTGACCCAGAAAGTCCACTTGGAAGAATTTAAAATATTCAGATGAGTTCAAATCTATGCATATACATGGTTATAATCAGAATTTAAATAGAGAGGAAAAGCCCGTAAGTAGAGACCACGACACGGAAACACGGCCATGACGTCCCCAGTGAGAGAAGCTGGCTGCGAGGGGCAGGTGTTCTAACACGGGGCTGTGGCGCTGGTTGCGCGGCTCTGCGGCTTTACCATGACGCTGGGTATTTAAAATGGGTGAACTTCATGATGGTTCATGCGTCCGTACAGTTGTAAAAAAAGAAGCTGGTTACAAAACAGTACGTTGAGCATGAATCTCAGTTCTGTCTGAAACACGCACACTCACGCACGCCGCCTGGAAGGATATATTCCCCAGCAATAATTACGGTTGCCTGGGGGTGGTGGTGGTGATTTTCCTCTTTATTCCTCTTGATATCTTTCTGAATTTCTTTCGATGAACCTCAATAATCGGGAGGAGGGGCAAAGCTGTTTCAAACATGCCATATAACCCGTGGGTAACGTTATTTAGTATCAACTCATTATCAACACCAGACATCAGCCATCTTAATTTCTTTTTTATCGCTTGTCATTTCTCCTGCTCTGGCATTATATTTCACCATCTATTGCCTGGAACAATGTAATTGTCTTACCTTTGGAAAAAATTACACTCCAGATAGGGCTGGAAGCAGCAGTGTTTCTACCAAGGGAAGGGGTTACTCGTGTCCCCACGGGGACCACCCCCAAGCACTCTGCCGGAGCGCGGATGAAAATTCCCCAGTGCCCTTTCTGCCCACATTCTGTTCCCATGGCAGTCTGGGGGATTGACTATGCTAACAGACTATGTCTAGCCTCCAGGGCTTTTAAAAAATCCTTATTTTTCAATGCACTCATTTTACTTTTTTCTTAGACCATTGTATATGGCCTGTGGGCCACTGGTGGTCTATGAGAATCCTTTCGGTGGTCCCTTCCACGTCTAGCTTTCTGGCTTTGGCCTGAAGTTAAAATTGAAATGTGGTTGACTACAGTCCAGCTATGACCTCACTGGTCCCTCATCCGGTGCAGGGCTATTCATCATCTCAGCAACTGGTGTGCAAGGGCGACGGGACTCGGTGGCTTTGAAGGTGCAGGAGGACTCCTGCTCTGGGGCCTCTGAGGACGGCCATCACTCTGCGAGCACACTAAGACCCACATACCACTTTCAGGGTACTGACAAGACCGACTACACATCCAAATTGGCCAGGTGAAGGAAGACCCCTGAGAAAAAAAGCACAGAGCACCCGTCAACTCCGGAAAACCTGTCAAAGGGTAAGGAATTCTCCCTAAAGCTTTCAGGATCCGCATTAAATTGGGAACTCAAACTGTGAGCATCATCTAACAGCCCCAGAGACTGAGACTGCCAAGTGTTTCTTGCCAAACTGAGAGGGAAAATGAAAAGTCCTCCGCCTCACCGCAGCAGTGGCTTCAGCTACATTTCAGCCGAGCGCGGTGGCACGAGAGCGCTGCCGGCGCCCGCGAGGCGCAGAGGGTTGCCGACCTTCCTCCCACCCGGGCCTGAGGCCACGAGCCAGTTCTCGAAATCTGTGTCTCAGCCTAAATCAGAAACATCACCACAAAGGAGAGAAAAGACCAGATACAAATCATATCAATATGGTTTATTGAATGAATAGTTCAACCTCTTGGGAAAACAGCCTATTTTTTTCCCTAGGATCTAATGAAAAGTTTGTAACTCATTCCCGAAGTGACGCCCCAGTAGTTCACTGAGAAACAAAACAAGCCGCAGACACCTTGGGACACCTGTCTTCACGCCAGGTCCCCAGGCACAGACGGCGGAAGTGTGCCAGTACAGTCCTGGGGGCGGATGTTTCAGCCCCTGCACTTCCGTCGCTTTTCGTGCAGACAGGGGAGGGCAGCTTCCCGTGGCATCTCGGGGACGAAGGAGGAGGAAAGCCAACAGCCAGGGAGAGTCCCATTTCCGTTGGTGAACTGAAGGCATCCCCGAGGGAGGCCACGGCCGCGCCCACCACGAGTGGGAACCACGGAGCAGAGTGGAGGATCGAACTTTCTGCGGGGCCATAACCCTCGAGCTAGATCCCGGCCTCCCAGCCTTCCGGCGCAGTAATGGGGGCGAGGTGCTGAATCGCCACTTGACCTTCCGTCTCCTTTTCTGAAAATGAGGGTGCCTACCTCAGTGGACTACTGTGAGAATTAAATGAGTAAGAACATAAAACAAAGAATCTGAAAACACCGCCCAACACACAGGAAGCTCTCCAAATGCGTGGTGGTATTATCTGGAAATTGTCACGACTGCAAACAAGAGAGAGGCAATAACCCACTCTCCAATGGGGATGGTGCGCAAGCCGAGTGCGGTGAATTCTGAAGGCCACTTCCAGCCCTCCGGGGGACGGGAAAACAGGCCGGAGGGAATGCAGACGGCAGGAGACCACCCCCCAGGCTCTCAGGCGCCCCCTGCGGAGGGCGATCTAAAAACCTCAGGGGTGTGAGTGCCTCTCCCACAAAAGCAAGACAGGCCCACGGGGATAAAAGATAAAGCGCTTTCTGGATGCCAAGAATGGCCGACTAGCGCTGAGTGGCCACCACGATGGGCACTGCATCCCAGACTTCGGTCTTGACAGTTTCAATCCGTTTAGTCACACACCCTTATTAAAGGCCGCTGTCATATCGCTGGTGACGTTCACCTTCTAGGAGCTTATAGGCAAAATAAAATTTCAAATAATTAAGAAAAATAGAGCCCATCAGGTGAGAGCATTTGGTAAGGGACCCCTGTCCGCCCCACCTTTTACCAAGGGCCTCAGGGTGTTCGGCCTTCGAAGGGAATCTGCTTCTGCCCCGGGAACAGAGAGGATCAGCATGGGAGAGTCAGACCTCCAGGGTCTGGGGTCCGTGGTGTGACCAATGTCGTTTTGTAAACGCACGGACGCCGTGCACCGAACCCGACTCTGTCCCAATTCATCGCTGAGAAATTTCCATTACATACTTCACACTGTAATTGACTTGTGTAGCAATTTAAGAACAAACACCACAATAGACGATTTCAATAATTACTACGATTGTGGGAAAGTGTTACCAGTGAAATGCATTCTGAACACTTTGGAAGCACAGCATGTCTTATTTACTGTTTTTACAGGGAAAATATATTTGTTAATCAAAAAAGTAATTGAACTGCAAGTAAGCATGTCATCATGCTCACATAATTAAACTGATGAATTACCACAGAATTCATGTTTCTGATGTTTCTTGGAAAAAAAAAAGAAGAGTATTATGGGAGTTAATTCTTGGAAAGAATTGTGAAGAAAATAAAGGCACATTAATGACATTGAGAACATTTTGGAGCCGGGGAGCTGGGGAAAGAAAAGTTCTTAATGATTATCTTCAGAGAGGAGCAAGAAGGGGGTTGTGGATTTAAATCTAGGTGGACAGAAATTAATTATCCCTCTTAAAAAAGTCAGATAACATAAAAGGCAGAATCTATAACCCCTATATAACATG
Source organism: Trachops cirrhosus (assembly GCA_028533065.1). Classification (NCBI taxonomy): domain Eukaryota; kingdom Metazoa; phylum Chordata; class Mammalia; order Chiroptera; family Phyllostomidae; genus Trachops; species Trachops cirrhosus. Next base: position 68,153,377 of record CM052549.1, read on the forward strand.
ACAGAAACCAAAATCAAACAAGAAAAATCACCAACATATTTCTTCCTAGTCTAGGACTCTGATTTCACTTATATTCCACAAGGGAATTAGAGAAAAGACAGTTTCTGTTTTGTTCTGTGTTCTGGTGAGTGGTCTGAAGTCTTACGAATGTTTTGGTCTCAATAGCACCGCAGGACAAATCCCTCGGCAGCCAATGAGCAATGTCTGTTCGCTTTTCATTCTGACTTACACCGAGCCCAATATGACTGTGTCGGTTCCGGTTTCCCACTCCAGGCAAAAAATAAAATGACGTGAAGGTCATTTGAATCATTCCTTACCTTTCAATAGATTAAACCTGACATTATTGCAGCCCAAGATGTTCTTTTTGTTTTCGAATGAGTAACATAGCTTTTGCCTCTCTCCCCACTTCTCGCCTCCTTGCCTCTCCCCTCCCTTCCCCCCTTCCCCGCTTCAATACGTGCTCCTTCAGAGCACTGAGCGTATTATTTAGACTTGGTCGTCGCTGCTGAGCAGATGGAGCTGTAGCTGTACATTGATAAGGCACCTTCCATTTAAGGGGTCACGAGGCAAGGGCACCTCGTCAGCCCCTGAAACACTATCAACAAGGTCCTGCTGCACTGTGTTTAAGGTGGCAATGAGTCCCCACCGGAGCACGACACCCGGGCCTTCTGCCTGGAGAGCTAAGGTCCCTTGCCCTAATTGGAATGATTTCCTGACTTATTTATGCAAAGAATAACTGCTGCCTTCCTGGGAGATGCAGCAAAAAGACTCTTTCCACTCACCACAGTCTCACCGGGCCCGCCCAAATCAACAGGGAGGAAGGCGGGGGTTGGCAGATCTCAGCATATTAATGGCAAACAACAAGTTAATAACTATGTGCTTTAATCTTCGACATTCATAACAGCACAAAGTACCACTGGTCACTTCAATAACACACGTCAGTTAATCTAACGAAGAAACAAGTCAAGTTGAACATTCGAAGCAATGGAAAAACTCTGCGAGTGACGTTCAGCACCCGTAGTGCGGCATCCGAACAGGTCTTTGAGGAGTTACTGGACGTCCTCACCCACAGGGCAGAGCACTAGGACAGAGATACGCAAATACACGCTACCTGCCGGGACGCTCTGCTGGCTGCGCCGCGGCCCCAGCAGGTTTGGCCAACACGGTGCGGTGCTTTCCACACGGTGCGGTGGTTTCTAACACTTGGGGCTCGTTTGGCGGTGGCGATGCAGAGTAGGAAGAAAGGGGGCCCACCATTCACTCTCCAAACAGAATTGCGCGGGGAAACCTAAACCCCCGGCGAGTCAACTGGAAAATGGCACCACCAGAACTGTGTCACAGAGAAAACATTTTTTGTTTTCTTAAAAATGCACATGTGTCAAAATGGCTGAAAGTCTTGTCCATGCTAGGGGAAAGCTGAGTGTGGAAAAATTTGCATTTAAAAAATTTATGTTGTAAAGAAAATAAAAAGCCAGAGCATTTTGGCATTTGCAAAGGCTGAACGAAGTTCTCAGGCAATAAATTTATGGGGGAACATGACAGGCTCCTCATTAAAGCTATGTGTACATTGGCTGAATTTTACACACGATTCTGGAATCTTGTGGAAAACTGGGCACGGCTTGACATCGGAACAATGTCGCTGGTCTGTTTGATTTCTAAAGCATCGGAAAATGGTGTACTTTGGAAATCAAGTAGAGAGGAATAAACATACTAAATCAGAACTGGGCTGAATCTGAAAGTTATTTTTCCATATGTCTCTACGAGATATTTATTACCTTTACTTCTCTTAAAAACACAGCCCCCTGTGCTAGAAATACTGTGGTGCTTTTTCTTTTTTCGATGGCGAGAGAAGAGCGCCGTTAGGGCGAATCTCACCCAGCAGCGGTGGCCACCCAAGGACAGGCAATTTTCAGTGGGGTTTTCAGCTGCTGGTTGCCATGACGAAGAGCACAATTTATTCCTCGGTTCCTTATCACAGCTACAGATCACAGACCATAAAAATTAACAAGCCTCCTCTCCTTTTCCTGAGGATTTCAGAGTTCCTCATCCTTACCTGAGGTCTTTTGTTCCCCCAATTAAATGGAACGAATGTCAGTCATCTAGCAATTCAATTAATGCTGATTCAAAATTCTGGCCCAAACCAGAATCTCTAATCACAGCCTCGTAATCACAGCTCAGTCATGAGAATGAAAAATAAGCAGGAAATTGCACTAATTACTCAGACTAATACTGCATTTTAAGTGAGGGCTGAAGGGGCTGCCCGCTCTGCCAGAGCAAGTGGAGCGTCCTCACCTGTGCGCCTTCCTTGGCCCGCCCAAAGCCGATGTTTGCAGGCGGCCGTGATTTCTACGCGCCTAAGGTGGACGGACCTGAGCTGGGGAGTGGAAATTCACAACTGCTGCACGGAGGAGGGCCAGCGCCCGGCGGCCCCAACGGCTCTCCGCAGCCCTGCACCATGGACGGGCTCGTCTGCGCAGCTGGGCACGTGCCATCCCCGTGAGGCTCCACGACACCTCTGGTGAGGAGGAGCCCTCGGGACGTGTGAGAGCTGCGCTGCTGGGTCTTCCCAGCCTCCAAACGCCCACAGGCCTGCATCGTGTGCTGGGAAGGGCGCCTCAGTCGGTGGGCCCACGCTGGGGGGCTCCGGGGAGGCTGGAAGCTAAGAACCACCCGCGTCCCAGGCCCGGCTTCTCAGGCGGCAAAGCCTACCTGGAGAACCTTCACGAAACCCAGAATGTGAGTGAAAAAGAACTGGTTGGAGGAACACACCAGATGTGACTGAAGTATTTACAGAACAACACGGGACACAGACCAAAACAAGCTGGACCTTGTTAAAAAACATGAAAGCCCCTCAAAACGAGACTCTTTTTTCCTACTCAGTTTCAGAGACGTAAATGTTTTGTAAATAACAGGGAGGGCACTAGAGCCTGTTCTGCCTCTGGTTTGTGTACAGACCCTTCCGGAGCTGGATGTAGGAAGCGACTGGGGACAGGAAGAGGGGAGAGGGCCTATCACACGTGTCACGGTCTCTCCTCTGCAGCAGTTCCTGGAAACGACCAACTGGGGAACTGCTCAGGGCTTCTGAAAGGAGAAAAAACATTTATTTGACTAAGACAGACAAAGTCTTTACTTCCAGGGTTTGCCTTGCAGGTGGCCGCGGGGGTTCAGGTGGCTGGCGGGGCCCCCGGCGGGGCCCCCGGCAGGCAGGTTCTGGCCGCTGCGGGTGCTTGGAACCTTGGAGTCTCTTCCGGAGGTGTTAGCTTGACTCAGCCGGCCTGAGGGAGCAAGGAAGCAGGGAGCAGAGCTGCAAGAACGATCCCAGGGACAAGCTGCCAAGTACATTTTTAAGCTAATGAAGCCTTATGCTACAACCACTTTTAAACTAATAAAGTCCTATTTAGCATTTATTGAATACTTAAGGCTAAAACCTGTTTATCCTTGAGACCAACTTAAAGGTGGGGAAAGGGGCAGGGATGAAAGAAGACCCAGATAGCTTTTCTTTCTTCCTCTCCATTGTTCCCAGTCAACCTAGCCTGTCCCACCTTCCTTCTTCTTCTTCTTTTTTTTTAAAGATTTTATTTATTTATTTTTAGAGACAGTAGAAGGGAGGGAGAAAGAGAGAGAGAGAGAAACATCAATGTGTGGTTCCCTCTCGTGCGCCCCCTAATGAGGACCTGGCCCACAACCCAGGTATGTACCGTGACCAGGAATAGAACTAGTGACCCTTTGGTTCACAGGCTGGCACTCAATCCACTGAGCCACACCAATAGAGAAGGGGGTAGGAGTGATTAGTGGACTGAGAAGAGGAAGTGGTGTGCAAAGCAAAGGCCAGAAGTGGTTTAAATGTGCCTAGAAGCAAGAGAAGGAAATGAAAACCTTCCAAGAAGGAATCTGACTGCCTTAGCTTAGCCTCTCAACTCTGCCTGAGATACACACACTTCAATAAATTCTCTTCCCTACCATGTGTGAGCACAATGCCTAATTCTTGCCACAATCTGGGATCACTTCCGCTTGCCCTCTCTCCCTGCACCACACCTGCACCACCCCCCAAAAATATTTTAAGACTCTGAATATATTATAAGGGATCAAACTTTCCATATGATGAAGTGATGTTCAAAACTACAAATCTCAAGCTCTACAGAAAACATCTCTAAAGGTCAAAATATCTTACTGGAATTGTCCGCAGGACCCTGATCCTCTTCCAGGTAATATTCTATCTTTTTTAGGTCTTCTGGGGTAAATCTCCATTTATTCTCAGCTGGTAGGGGTGGCATTTTGGGGCTCGATCGCTTCCGAGCAGAACCAGGAGGAAGGGCTTGCTGGCAAGATGCTGGCAGGGAACCCGTAATCAGTCCTTCTGGAAATTTCTGAGCTAAGACTTTCAGACCTAGGTGTGGAAGATCATTGGAAAAGGCAGCATTAACATTGGGAAGCCAAGGCAAAACCTGGCAAGGAGCCCGCACAGCTCCTAATCTTTGGTCTCAAGTCGGGCTGACACAGGGATGTACAATGTTTCCTAACTGCTCTGCCATCAAGTAAATTACACCAGAAAGTGCCGCTTGTTCTGTGGGATTGTCAGAATTCCACCAGAAATCCTTTTGCTTAAGTCTTTGACATCCAGGCTTTCTTACAGAGCCCTGGTGCCACGTGGGTATCTCAGGAATTTAAAACATGTGCTGATAAAGATAACAAAAGTTTCACACAACTCCTGCCTCCTTTCAGCCAGCAAGGTTGTCTGTCTTTCCAAAACACCGGCAGACCTGGTTTTATTGCACTGCGCTTCACTGCATTTCACAGATTTTTTTTTTCCCCAAATTGAAGGCAAGACCCTCCACCAGCAAAAAGATTATGACTTGCTTTACTGCAACACCTGCTTCGTTGTGGTGGTCTGCAGTATCTCAGAGGTAGTTCCTCTGACTACTCCGAGGAGAAAGGGGGTGACCTGGGATTGTAAGATTGTGAATCCAAACACCAGTCTTTAAGTCCTAAGCAGAACACGGCCCCGCTCACCTCCAGAAAGCATGAAGAGGTTTTCAAATCCTCGCTCGCACATGGTCGTGGCTGCCTGGCTGGCCAGCCTTTCGTCATCGTCGTAAAGAATGATGATCTTGCCGTGGGCATTTTTCTAAGAGTTAGAGGAGTTAAGGTTCGACCACACTGAGTTAATGCCCCTAGACTATAAGAAACCCCCAGGGAACAAAGAACTGTCACAGTCCACCTTTCTGATTCAGGGGAATTCTCTCTTTACCCATCACACCAGCAGTTACCAGCTTTTTTTCCATATGTTATGTATTTCCAAGAAACCACACAAGCTGGTATTCTTTTCTTTTATAGACTAACATCACCACGGCCCGAGACAGCACTAGTCACACACTGTATACCCTTTGGCTCTGCAGTTGTCATGGCCCTGGGAAGTATTACAAGCTCCATGTCACAGGGAAGGAAATAGAAAACTTTTATGTCCAACATGTTTCTAATGCAGCCTTGATTATAATAGTAAAAAAAAAAGGGGGGTGGGAATCACCTAAAAGAACAATAGAGATAAAAAGTTGAGTACATTATAGTAAATCTGAAGATATTTTACAAGTATCAAAAATGGAGTTCATAAACAGCTTGTGTTACTATGAGAAAGTACATTGTAATATCATGTGGAGAAAAGCAAGATACTAATCTATATGTACAGTGTGATTTCTACCTCATTCAAAAATACGTAGAAGACAGAATGGAATAAACTACACAAAAATGCAATTAGAATTGTTCAAATGGGTGATTATTGAAGATTTCAATTCTCTTTCTTAGATAGTTCAGTATTTAAATTATTTTCTACTTGTATGATTTTTATGAGCAAAACACTTAATATTTTAAGAACAAAGTTGAAACAGAAGGAAGAAAATTCACTTTGTAAATTTTACTTGGGAAAGCCTTCTGGGGGAAAAAGCCTGAGGACGAACTCTTAACCGGTCCCAGCCTCCAACCCGATGTTCTTTGGCCCAGTGTGGTATGACTGGGAAGCGTCTGCCGTCACAGTCGGCACACACAGCAACAGCTAGGAATCCAAATTCTAAAATATGCTAAGTAAGCTAATTATTATCAAAAGTCCTTCCCAGAGTTTTCCTACTGGGAGCATGACTCACGATAAGTTTGCTTCTTACAGTCCTCACTATCTCCCCACTCCTTCAAATGCAACAAAGGATACATATTCAAGAATATCATTTGAATAAGGGTTCATTGTTCTAGACAGAGTTGCAATTGGGTAACTGTAAGCTGCAAAGAAAGGAAAATTGGGAAGTTTGTAGCCCTCCTAGCACAAGTTGGCCCCAATCCCCGGCTGGTTTAAAGTCTAACCAAAAGAAATATATTTTCAAAATCAATAATACTTTTGTGGAAGAAGAGAAACAGGACACTATAAGCAAAATATGAAGCTTCACGGGACGGTTTCCGACATTCAGCACCGGGACCCTGAGCCACCTGAGAATGTCACCAGCCCGTCTCAGAGCCTTATGGAAAAGCCACCTCACAGGCTCGCACAGCGGATCAGGCTAATGCCTGGTCAGGCAGCTGCCGACCCGCAGGAACGGGCTCTGCCCTGGGAGTGAGACACTACAGCTGCCTCTCTCTTACCTCCAACGATGTGGCACTGCTGGTACGAGTCTCTATCGCGCACATCTAGCAGCAGGAAGGGGCAGTCGGGATAAGGCTTGTCTTTAGTGTTGGGCTCTGCTTTCTTCACTAGCCCTTTGTCTAGATCCAGTTCCCCAACACCACTGATGACGCTGCGGGCAGAAAAGTAGGTCAGCAGACACTAGTCAGGGGTTGGCGGCTAAAGGTCCTGTGCGTTTCTTCAGAATAGCGAGAGAGTGTTCGGTGTCTTTTCAAAAGGTTCTTCAAAGACAAAGGAAAATGGAGAGAGGGTCTCAGTCTTGCCTCTGAATACAGGACCCTGTGGGTTCCTATTCTATCTCACTGGACCCCGAGGAGGGGGTCCACAGGTCCATACGCACCGTCAGACAATGTATGTTAGGTCAAGGGCATGGCTGAGGGGCAGAAACTGTGAGGCAGCATTCAGAGAAAGAAAGAGGTGAACAGTTAATCCGGTGGGATTTTGAGGGGGTGTAAGAAAGCAGAGCAAAAGGGAAAGAATAGGGATGACAGGACAAGAAAAGGGAAGGCGTTTCTATGTGTGTTATATGTTATGTAAAGTAACAACCATATTTTAATATGTTCATACAGTGATCTGTCCGATATGGATTTGAAACCTAATGTCTTCAGTAGTTATCTGTACTTACTTCCACTGTATAGGTTACAGTGTCGAGGTTGAAGAGGCTTTTAGGTTTGGAGACACTCATATGATCAGACACAGGAAAAACTAGGGTGAAAACGAGACAGTTCTATTTCTAAGGTCATAAAATCACTAAAATTGGTCACTGTAGCAATATTATAGGCAAAATGTGGCTAAAACATGAATCAAAGAAATAAGAAGAGCAGGTGTTATAAATAAAATGGCGAGTAGTGAAGTGTTTCTCTTGGAAGAAGATGATTACTCTCCCAGGCAAATAGGAAGACACATATTCCAAACCACAGATTGGCATGCAGTATAGTTCCTCTCCCATCACAGCAAGTCAAATTCTGCGTTTAAATGTGATAAACACTGTAACTACATAGTGCATATTTGTTGAACCAAAGGAGAAGAAATTCTATCTTAAATGGAAGTTATGTTGGTCTATCTTGCTTTGAATGCAGCTTCAGAGTCCCTGCACAAAAGTAGCTATAAAAATAGTAAGGGTAGTATAGATGATAGCAATTCTTTCCTAATGGACCTATTTTACCAAGGAGAGGGGATGGGTATGCACCGATAATCAGCAGTGTCTTATAATCGACAGCGAGCGTTCATAAGAAAGGGTTGCGTCGCAGCGCATGGAATAAGGACCAGTCTGACGCAGCTGGACAATCGACCCCAAGGGCTGCTGTCACTCCCCTCTGCACCCATTTAATATCAGAGCACTGTGTGTGGCACTCGATTTTTCTTCCGATTCCAGTCGGGATAATTATAAGCTGCAGCAGACAGGAGAGGTGGAGAAAATCATGCTCTCTGAGTGAAAAGACAGTTGCTGTGAAGCTCGGTCCCCACAGCAAACGTGCATTCAGGAAGGCTGAGAAGAATGGAAGTGAGGAGTGAAAATGAATGCTGTCCTGTCAATACATTCTTCCATTCACTGACCAAGAATGCTGTGAAAAGAATCAGGAGGTGGCATTTCGATAGGTGGAAAAGTGGGACCTTCCCATTGCCAATCTGGTTCTCAGGAAATTAAGTCTCTCTGAAATTGCTCTCTCGACTAGTAGGAAGGTCAGATGCGGAGAAAGGATGGATCGGATTCGAGTACCTCTGGAGTGTGGAGCGGCTGGAGTCCCCTGCTCCCACGCTGTTTATGAACTGGACAGGGCTCGGCGACTGCTCGCCGGGGCTCCCCTTCCCATTGGTCCTGGCAGTGATTTCAGCGTCAGGGTCTGAAGTCGCAGAATCATTGTCTAAAATTTGCAAATGAAGAAATAAGTACATTTAACCGTCGACTCTGTATTTGTCAGGCACTGCCACTGAAATTAGGTCAAGAAAAGGAACTCACATCACCTTACTTATTAAATTGTTCTGTAAATTCTAGTAGGTAGGTTCTCAAAATGGACCCCAGGGGCCCCCAGGGCCCCTTCGGGGGATGTGCAAGGTGAAAACTGTTTTCGTATTTGTGTTTTTCACTGTGTCGATATTTGTCCTGACAGTGCAAATGAAATGGTGGATAGGACTGCCAGTGCCTGAGCAAGAGCCTGAATAGAGGCATCAAGTTCATTAGCAATCACTCTATTCTCACCAACCGCAATCACAGTTAATATGGCAGTCTCACTAAGAAACGTCCCCGAGGATGCAGTGATAATTAATCATTTTATTAAATCTCGCCCTTAAGTACACATCTTTTTAATACTCTGCGTGATGAAATGGGGAGCGGCACACGGCCAGTCTGCTCCGCACCCAGGCACCGCGGCTGTCTCAGGAAAAAGCATGAGTGTGATTACTGCTGCTTTTGCCATGAACACCATTTTCACTTGGAAGAAAAGCTGAGAAAAACTGTGGTTACTTAGACGTGTACAGTTGGCAGACATTTTCCCCAAAATGATCTAAGTGTAAGAGGGAACTTGTCATCTGAAGGAAAACAACTGATGGCATTTGTTGCAATGATTAAATTTTGAACAAAAATCATAAGTTCGGACACTTTGTGCCATCAGGAGCTTGACTGTCTCCCCAGACTTAATGCCTCTGCTGATAAGATAGGCGGTGAAATTGACAAATGCGATTTTTTGATACTGTGTAATGAAATTTGTCAGCATTTGGAAGATCTTCATAACTCAGTGAACCAATAACTTTCACACAGCCAATGTATGATGGTATAAAATCATACATAGATAAAAGGTGCATTCAAAGTGTAAGACAGAACAGTGGGTTTGAATGTAGCAGAGTATGAAAAGCTCATTGATATAATTTCAGATTCCACATTACAACTAACCTTTAGGAAACTACCAGTGTCAAGTTTTGGTGTGGTATCAAAGAAAAATATCCACAATAACTGAAAGGACTATTAGAACATTCCACCCTTTTATGACTACAGGCCTGTGTGAGGCCAGATTCTCATAGATTTCAACCCAAACAGCACACCGTAACACACTGAATGCAGAAAATAGGAGAATTGGCTGTCTTCTATTAAATCAGACATTGAGATTTATAAAATAGTAATACAATTCCATTCTAACTTTTTTGTTTTAGAAATATAGCTATTTTGCATGAAAATATGCTATTTCTATTTGCAATAGGTTTAATCTGGTTATTTTTAAGTGAAATAGTAAGTAAATATTTTTTAAGTTCTCAGTGTAAATTTTTAATACCTTAAATATTAATAGATATAATTTACATATGCCAAAACTCCTTGAGGTCCTCAATAATTTCTATGTATTTTACATGTTATATTTTTAATAAATTTTATAGTGTAGAAGGAGATTGATACAAAAACGTATGAGAATTTGCTGTTCTAACCAGTATAATTAGAGAAGAAATAGAAGTGAGTCTTATTTTGCATATAATATAATATACTGAGAAGCTTTGGGAAAATCCCATAAGGAAAATAAGTATGTGGTTACATTAAAAAAATACTCACAAATAAACAAAATATTTTTCCTCTAGACCAATTAGAAAATAATATGAAGATCTCATTTACAGTAACAATTACAGATATGCAATATACTCTCCCAGAAAATAAACCCATTAAGAAATGTAAAGGTCCTCCAAAAACTTCTATTGTCTTTAGAGGTCCTATAAAAATGTCACTTAGGGACCTTAAAGACCTACATAAAGAGAGCAACATACCTTGCATAGCCCTGACTGGGTGACTAAAAGTTAAATGACGTTGATCCTCTCCAAACTTAATTTAATTTTTAGCCTTAATATAAATCCCAATGGGATTGTTTAAAAAAAGTTTAAAAGGATTTTAACTATAAAAAGAGCAAAAGAAAATTATACACACATACATAAAAATCTGGAAAACCTGACTCATCAAATAGCAGCATATCCTGAAAAGGCAGACAATCAGAGCAACGCAGAACGACATCAGAACAACAGACTACAACAGAGAACAGAGCGACAAACCCTGGAATGCACGTAAAAAGCCAGCATATGTTAAAGGTGGCATCACAAATCAGTTGGTAAAGAAAGAACTGCAGAATAAACGGTGTTGGAATCATCTGTCAACTATCTAGAAAAACCAAATTTAGATGGCCTCTCATATCACATCCCAGAATATAGAACAGATGGGTAGGTATAACAAACAAACAAACAAACAAACAAACAAAACAACCAAGCAAGCTAATAGAAGAAAATAGAGGTAAGTAATTTCTCTTATTTTGGAATTTATGAGCCTAAAGCAATAAAACAAAACACAACAAGAAAGGCTAAAAGATGTAATGATATAAAAATGCAAACCTCATATATGTCAAAAACCAGCACAAAGAAAATTAAAAGGTGAATAACAAATTAGGAAAAAATATCTGTAACATATATGGATGAGAAAAGGTTAATATACTTAATTCACAGAGCTTTTTGTTTAATTAACTAGCTCTTTAATTGAAAAAGAATAACGTATACGAGTTAAAAATGCAAACAAGATGATATGGGAAAAGAGCCTTTTTCTGGTTCCAGGCCCCTCCCCCAGGGGAACCGGCTCCACGGGTCTGGATCTCCTTCCAGAAAGGAAACAACGACATACTTTTGCATATATTTTATTTCTTCCCCTTCTCACATGTCCAGAAGAATGCCATTCACACTGCTCTACACTTTGTTTTGTTGTTTTATTTTTACTTAATACTATAGCTAGGAAATTGTTCCAAATCATCAAATAAAAATTTTTCTCCTTTATTCCCATGGCTGTATTGATTTCCAAAGTAGAGATATCATGATTACGCAGAGCCTCCATAAATCAGGAAGTACCAGATGAAGATTCTGTTAGAAAACAAATGGGAAAGGGCCTGGAATGTCCTCAGAAGAAATGCACGTGACCAATGCACACACATGCACACCAAGCTCACGCTCACCATCAGAGGCGTTCAAAAGAAAACCATTACGTACCATTCTTCATCTACCAAACTGGCCAATATTTACGAAAGTGGTAATTACTCGGCAATGGCTAGGATGGGGAGAACCTTGTCTTCCTGCACTCGGTGGGAATGCTGAGGGGCAGAACCATGCAGGAGAGAACGTGGAGTCAGCCCTGGGCGTCCCAAAATGGCTCTCCCCTTTGTCCGTCTGCAGCGACTCATCTTCAGGAAACAATCAGAACCGTGCACACGCTTACGTGTTTACATGCAGCGTGGTTTTATAAGAGTGGAAAATTAGAAAAACTGGGATGCTCCAGCAGTAAGAGGATAATTAAGTAAATTATGGTACGTCCGGACAATAGACATTACGTGACCACATGACCTTCACACGGAAGCTTGGGAAGCCTACTGAATGACACAGGGAAGTCTGCACCACAGAATGTTCATTGAGAGAGCGGTCACACAAAGCTATAGGCAGAGTATGGATTTTGGTGGGAGCTAGGTAGGGGGGAATAGACCAAAATGTTAGCAGGGTTATTAGTTATTTGAGTTTTCTTCTTTCTCTGTTTTTTGCAGTTTTCTGATTTTCTAAAAATATAGTTTTAAGGCAAGGAAAAACAATAAACGGTATAAAACGAGATTTTGTAATCTTCAAAGATAGCCAATATGCAAACAGATACAATCTGTTCTACAGACATTCCCGAGTGAGTTATTATTCTGTGTAGAGCACTAGAAAAATACTAATATTTCTCACATTATGGTGTCCTATTTTACAAGAGTCTATTTTGCTGTGCAAATTTATCTCCGAAGAGAAAATTGCATGTGCCCATATGTCCTGGTGCTGCAAGCTCTATAATGAATGAAAAGACCCAGGCCAGGTACTTACATAACCAGGTTAAAATTGGGGGTATTTGTACGAGGAGACTCAATTATCTCCGTTACAAAGAGCCCTTCTTTCTCTGCCGTGTGAGAGGCATCTGTCAAAGATAAATTCCTGGCTTTTTCAGATTCTCTTTATCCTTGCTAACAAAAACAAGCCCAGGGAAATGACAGTTGAGTTGCACAAACCCAGTGTTCAGACTTCCTGAGAAACTTGTCTTGAAATCAGAAGTCGAATTACTGGCCTACATCAAACTTAACAAAACATTCCCCTTCAATAAACAGCCACGCATTGATTGGTGAGTGCTTCGGGATAAAATAAAGACCTTAGCTTTGTGTACAACTAAGAGGGTTTATTTTAACGACTAGGAATTTAAGAAAAGAACTCTGGAGCCTACCTATCTTTCTGGCCTTATCTCCTACCAGGCACCTATTTCTCCCTCAGTCCACAGCCAGCCTGGATTATGGGACTCCCCAGGCACGCTGGGAGCTTTTTCTTCCCCGTGCCTCTGCCTGCTCCTCGGCCAGCAATTGCCTCACCCGGAGAGTGTAGTTTGAAAGCTTTAGCACAGCCTACCTGTCTTCTAACTGGAAAACACCTTCCCTTCCTCCAAACCCCCACAGCAAAGATGCCGGTTGCTACGGGAGACACAGAGAGGTGTATTCTAGGTCCATTCCTTACTGGCTGCATCACTTTCAGCAAGCCAACAAACCCCTGGGTGTGGGCTTCTCATCTGTAAAGTGCACCTTCCTTCTAGAGTCTGTGAGAAAATTAAATGAGAGAACTCGTGTGGAGTACCTAGCATATGCAAACATTCAACAAATGATGGCTTCCTTTCGGGGCTCCGTTATGACTCTCCGCCACGTTAGTAATTTTGTGTTCCTGTTACCGTTCTCCTCACCCAATGCACAAACACGTGTGCACGTGCACACACACGGCGACAAACTCCACGAATGCCAAGCTGTGTTCTAGTCATCACTGTCGCTCCTAGCACCGAATTCTGTGGCCTAGACACACATAGAAATATCACTAAAAATATTTGTTGAAAAAAAAGTAGTTAGTATATTAAACACATCTAAAACCTTTAAAACCAGAAATGTGAGAGCCACAAACCCAGGTGGCTTTTTTAAAGAAACGGGAATTAACAAATAAGGCGCCGGACAGCATTTCTCAGAGAGTAACACTCTCACCACGAACAGACACAGCCCGGCCCGTGCGCCACAGCAGCGGAGGGCTGCCCTTCAGTCAGCCGGTCGCTCTGCGGCTCCCGTCCTCGGCTCTCATTACCTTCTAGCCTTTGAATCTCCTCAGCTGTCACTTCCAGTGTCTGATCGGATAAAGAAGCAACTTGGATGACCTGAGAGAAAAGAGAATGAAATGTGTAGCTGTGGGTATGTTTGTTTGTGTTTCAACAGAGGCAAGCCTGTCTTTTTCCAAAAGACAGGGAACATCAAAGATCTCTTGTTTTAAGAAACTGGCAGTGCCCCCAGCTAGGGACTCAATCTCAGGTCTCCTCACTTTGGGAGTGGTAATGACACTGCAGACAATCATTCAAGAAGAACAGACTCCTTTAAAACATTGCACAATAAACTTAAAGGCCAAAAGGATAAGTTAGGACAAGAAACGCGAGTCTAAAACTGCAACCACATACATTTTAGTCCCAATATAACATGCTATTTCTTGAAAATGTAATACTTACAATAACAGAATTGTATCAGCAATTCTTTATGTAAGGAAGATATATATGAAATTATGAGTATATTGATTATAATACTGTATACCTACATATAGTTTTTAAAGCACTTTTTACAACTTGGCTCCTAAGACCCAAGATTCATCTTGAGTTATATCAATGGAACTCTTGTTTGGGGGCCAGAGAGACACTTGGTCCATAATTTTCAAATGAAAGAAGAAAATGACTTTCCCAAAATAACAAAATAGCCCAAGAAAGACTTGGAAGAAGAACCCAGTCATACAAGGGAGATGCCTGATTTACACAGAGAAGAGTCCAAGCAACCCAGAGTCCAGAACTCTAGAGTCTAAATATTAAATGAAATGAATGAGGAAATAAAAACCTAAACCACAAATGTGATGATTTAAAAGTAGAATGGACATTTTACTTTGTAAAATTCTTATTACAGGAAAAAGAAAATTTTCACACCATCCTCAAATGAACACGCCACACACCCATTAATTCTCCCCCAGGTGAAACAGAAAGAATCAGAAGAACCCCCTCTGCGAATATCACCTAGAGTCCAGTTCAGAGGGACGCACATAGAGCAGCGCAAATCAGACAGTCTTCACTCTGATGGACGACCATTCAACTTACCAGCTGGGCAAACGTCGTAACTTTTAGTCTCTTGAAAAGTTCATCTTTTTTGTATCTATAATCTGAAAGGCAGGATAGGACAAATATTTTTCTAGGTTTATTTTGCATTCTTAGAGGTAGTCCTTCTTTCTAATCATCAAGTTATATGGTATATTTTTCAAGTTATTGATATGCTTTTACATGCATTATATCATTTGATCCTCATGAGATCCTCAAGATTACAAGTGGTCAGTACTATGTCAGCTCCTCATTTCCCCTCTTTGCTTTGGCCAGCAGAAAGCCTACAGTGGAATATATAAGCCCCCTCTTCATGTCTAGAGACTTTTTATTCTGTGCCTGTGCTTTATTAGTCCACCATTTTCCTTCTACTGTGCTATCTGCACTTGGACGATATTGTACCACATTTTTATAAGCTGCTTTAAATCCTTTTAAGAACAAAGCAGAGAAAAATGTCTGCATTTTATAGGGACATTTTTACAGGGACAGAGGCCCAGAAGCTGAGTGGCCCCAGCCCATAAGACATCGACACCCTGCTACTCCAACCCTGCCCCGAAAAGAGAGCAGTGATATTCCTGAGGGTGTGAACTGTGCTGGAGACGCGGGACAGCACTTTTCCCCGTGGGTACAATGCTGGGCACACAGTTACGACTGGTCATGACGATCTTTTGTGTCAGTTTCTCTTCAAATTCACTTCAACAAAAAGCAACCTATTCGGTTTTGCAAGGTGAAAAAGTCCTGGAGATCAACTGAACAACAACGTGGATATACTGAACACTACGGAACTGCACGCTTAAAATGGTTAAGGTGATACACTTTCTGGTATGTGTTTTTCATAGTTAAACGAAATAGAAATCAACCTAAAACATCAATATTTGTTCTGCGCTGTCTTTACAGTTCTGAGACATACATCACTCCTCCAATGAGGGAATTTCTGCCATTGTTTAATACTTCTTCATATCACATTAAACTGTTCTTTAAAAACTTAGCCAATCTCACTGTATCTAATCCCTGTTCCGCAGAGGCACGTTAAGAGTTAGCTTCCCTACACTTTTCTGAAGACGACTGTCACTTCCGCAGTTTTCAGCATGCAGCTCCCTCCCACTCTTACCTTCCCTCCCCCTTCTTGGTTCTTATAGTGGAGCCCATGAGTCCTTAAGGCTATTTCATTATTTCAAAATTACTAAAGGTGGGCTGGATAATTGCTGTGAACTTCATGGCATAAGTGTCTCATAAGCCAAGGCTCCTAGCAACAACGGAAAGGATTAAGGTATTTAAGGCTGTTTACCTGGTGTTCTAATCATTTCCACGAATTTTCCTTAAAAATCAGTACAGACCGGATAGTTACTTTTGGAGGACAATGTTTGCTTGATTTACCAAACACCTTATGACTCAGAGTCAGGAAATGATATTACCTTAAAAACTAGTCTTTGTAAACACATCAAGACTCTTTCTTACAGGGAATTAAAGCTTCTTTGTTCTAAAATGTCTTAAAGAGAGCAATTTGGCTAGCAAGAGACCATTACTTCTAGAAAATTCTTAGAACGGCTTATTCTAAGAAAATTCTTAGAACGGCTTATTCTAAGAAAATTCTTAGAACAAGGAGACAAACCTAGATGCAAAGGAGCTTCTAAAACCCACCATAATGCAGACCCAAATAGGCTGAGTACAAGCTACAAAAAGTGCAACTGAATAACTAAAGTATTCCCCTCAATTGCCACCAAAACTCACTTATTTAAACCAAAGTGGCAATACGTCAGCCAATGAAAATGGTCAATAGCTTTCAAGTAGTTTGCACTGTGCCATTTATCCATTGATATTCCTTTGCTATAGTTAGAGTTTGAAATACTTCTCCAGTGCTCCACACTCTGAGTATGAAATGCACACATTAAATTCCCCTTTGACTAAGTAGCAATTACCTCAAACGAAACCCGGCTCTGCCAAACCCGAATGATTGACGTTCCCAGTGCCCTCACACGAGGACCAGAAACCCGCTGCACACTCGAGCCTGAACTCTACGTACCTGGTTCTGGTTTAGAAGGACAGCCATCGCTAGGACTCTCTGACATTCTTACTCAGAGATCAAAAAGATCAAACTAGACGTCTGACAGTGAGTTTGAAAGTTTATAGAAAAGGATGACTTGGAAAGCTCAGTCCGTCCGTCCGTCCTTGCAAGGGCGAACAGAGCTTTAAGAATGCAGCTTCTACTGCTGCGCGTCCCCCAGACTCCGTGATGGAGACAATCGCCCCCAGTTTCAGATACGCTATCAAGTTTTGCTTCTCCAGTAAGTCTGGAGTCTCAGCCCGTCTCTCTCGAGTTACTGGAAGGACAGAGACCTGACTATCTAGGATGTTTCACACTGGGTCCAACTAGTGTCATCTAACCACCAGAAGCCAAGAATAGGCTTTGTAAACGGTCAATAGACACAGAGCATCTATTTTCCCTAGGCAGAGTTGAAAGAATATTCAGATTACAAAGGAATTCTGCGTTTTCAGGGTTCTGTTAAAACGAGTTATTAGCAAAGGGAAGTTGGGCTCACAGTGGAAGACAAATCAAAGGAAGGAACAGAAAGAGGTTTGTGATTTCACAGAAAAGACGTGGCATCTAAGGTAATCCGAGAAAAGCGATGAGTCTAGGGTGTCGCGAAACAAGGCAATATTCTCCTCCTCCCTTTGACCCAAAAGAAAACCTGCAACAGAAAATGGGAAAAGAGAAGGAAATAACCTCCAAAAAGTAGATCTCAAGCCAGAATCTGAGGCGATTGTAGTCAGGGACCCGTACAAAGTGTGTGAAACCAGGTTGAGAGGACCCTCCTGTCCGCCTGAAAGGAAGCCCGGGGCTTCTGAAGAGGAAAGCATCTTCAGGACTCTGTTCCAGAGGTATTTCTTTGGGGACATGGCTCCATTTAACGTTGACATAGTAAAGAAACCACATTGTGTGTTTAAGAGATGTTTTAAACAGGTTTCAGCAATCTGGGCAGAAGGAGACATTTCTAGGGGACCCATTTTTGTGTGGGCACGTGGGCTGTTAGACTCAACTACAGAAGGACAGGAGGTGAAAGAGACCACAAACCGAATTTGGAGCAGGCCAGCTGAATTTTCCTGCCATGGATGAATCAGGACAACAATGCGGCCTAGGTGAGTAAACAAGACGTTTTTTCATGGCTTAAAATTTTAATATATTCTTAAAGCATAAGCTACAACATGCAATACAATGTCTAAAATAGAATATATATATATGAGAAGAAAAGGCTACTGTGACATCACACATTAAAAAACAAACGTCCATAGCGTTCGCCCTCACGGCTCAATGAGGCGGATGACAGAGTCAGCAGAAAGCTGCCCCAGAGTCCACATCTATTATCTGGGGTTTCTCAGCAAAGCAGAAGGAACGGAAACATTATCATTTACAGTATAAGGCCTTCTGTGTATAAACAAAAGTTCACAAGAATCCTGGGTTTGTAGCAATCTCTTCCCAGAAGATCTGTATTAGCAGAGCCGAATTCCAAGCTGTTATCTAAGTTCCTCTTCACTGCCATTAGCTCACACTCCCCTAGTACTGTGTTCTCCTGCTGACGACAAAAGCAAATCCACCTTGGAAAACAGATATTTCTGCTGCTTCTTTAATTCTGGCCTTGGTGTGGACATTTTACATCTGTTTTGGACACAGATTGAAAAATTATGATTTTGTGCAAGAGCAATACACTCGATGACTAGTAGTAGCATATCTTTGCAGAAGATTAGGTTTTAAAAAGAATGTGCATGAAATATGATTTTTAATTAAAAGGAGGCAGGCTGCAATGAATTTATAATGCATAATGTCACTTTAAGAATAAGCTTTCTCATATCTCTAAGTCTTTCATGAATACTGTCTAATTTATACTCAAAAGAATGTTATGAAATAAGAGAGATATTATTACTCCTACCTCAGGTATAGCGAAAATAAGGAAATTGCAAAGATTAAGTATCTTGAGAAAGGCCACAAAGACGGTGGCAGAATGAGACTAGAAGCTCAGGTTCTCGCTGCTCGTTCTCCATTCCAACATCAACATCTCCTACGGGGCTAAGTCAGGCACAACTTGACCCACAAGCCGCAGCCCCAGCAGCTAACCAGGCTGCTACAGTGCTTCCCACATCTTTCTAGGCACCTGCCGGGCTCAGCACACTCCCGTAGCTCTCCGTGTGTGTGTCGCTGTGGAGTATGGTTAGGGCCGTTAATAACCAGTTTAGAGAGCTACTACAGGGTTCCATTATGCCAACCCATCAATAGTGTTACTCACTTTTTTTGATCTCTTCTAGCTTCTCAATGTATTTAGTCATACTGTTACCTAAAAAAAGAATAAGCATTTTAGATATGCTTTTAATGGAAGGAAATTTGTAACACTGTGAAAACAGAATGGAGTACAAGTATTCCCTAAGCCTTCCTATCCTGTGTTTAGAGAATTACAGGAGGCAGATGGGCCACGCATAGTAAAAATCTTTTGGATTATACAGCATCATTAAAAGATGAGGAATCATGGGAAATGTTTTGGTCAAAGGTGTTTAAGTTGGGGTGTGCACACAATAAAACATCAAGAAGCCCCAGGCAGTACAGATGATAATTTCATGTAATTTTTTCCCCTTTTTGAATCAAGGCTTTCCTCCTCCTTTTATCCCCATAATCCTTTTGCAGAAAAGATATGCCGAGGAAGAGAAAGAAAGAAGCAATGGTCCTCAAATGTCTCAAATGTGCTATTGTGGCTACCCAAGCAAACCTTTCCTCTCCCCTTAGTCCTGTGGTTTCCCTCATTCCTAAACTTGGCCTTCTACTATTCATGCTGATGTTGCAGCCTGAACTAGACCACACAGTCTGTCCACAAGGATTCGCCGTGGATTTGATTTGCTGAAAAAACAGCCGATTCCCACACTGTGGAGAGTCCCCAGCCCTCATGTTTTATAGCCTGGTTCTACAATACTAGGTTCCAGCCAAGGTGGGTTGGAGAGTTTTCGTGCTTAAAACCGGGCCAGGATCATTCTGGTTTCTGAATGAACTACAGTCTAGTTCTCACGCCAGCGGTGATTATTTTTCACTGGATGTGCTTCAGTTTGATTCAAGTCAACACAGCAAGCCCTCGCTGGCACCTAAACATTCAAACTAATCTCTCATTTCTGAAATTGTGCTCCTAACTTTTAAGCTTTGAGAGGAGCTAATCAGATTCAGTCCCAGCTTCAAAAAAAAGAAATGCTTTCAATTAATGACAGGAATTGCTGTTTTTAAGAATTATTCTGAATTTTTCTTCATGTTTAAGTCAGAAGCAGAGAACGGAATAGTCTAGCTCTGAAACCCAAAATACATTTTCAAAAACAACTTATGTCATTTGTTATTATTGCATCTTTACCATGAATTCATCATGGAATGAAATTCCACTGAGTTTAAATTTTTTTTTCCATCTGAAGACAAACATTCTCTGGGATCAGGATCAGTGTGTAGTCCCAGAGCCAGAACCTATCCTTCTGAGGACAGAGGCATGGCTGCCTGAGCCTCCTCAAAAGAGATGCCGAGAATGTCTTAGAAGAGATACACATACCCCGAAGACCAAGATTAGAAGCGAACACGATCTTTTCTAGGTTCTCCAGGCTGGAGTTGACTCAAGATGCGACCAGATCTCCAGAGTGGAAAGCATGACTTCTTCCGAGACACAGATGCCTCTCCCCTGCAACCCCGAACTCAGGTGGGAACTCGGGGTGGTCAGTGCCATGGGGACAAGGCAAAGAGTGAGCTGTTTAGCAGCCCACAGTCTCGTTCTTCTTCTACATAACAGCTTTCAGTTACACGTTTCCGAGTCCCCAGCAGTTGCACGTGGCTGACATGGCAGTTTCTTGTGGCTAGGGCAGCTTCAGACAGTCTCATCAGGAGACCGAGGCGCAGAAAAAAGATTACTGACTTGCCTAGCAACACAGCAAGTGAATAATAGCTAAGCCGGAATTCGTATTCTCAACCATCTAGACCTAATATGGCTCACAAAAACACATTGCTTCTGTAGTTGTGCTGTTTAAAAAACACGATTTCACTGTGAGATAAATATGTAGGAAGTGTAACATCCTTAACAGGAGCAGGTGGGAAGCATTTTATGCTCTAAGTTCCCCGAGGCACATGATGCATGGAAAACAATAGCCAACTTTATTATATAGTCTTTATTATTAAAACGTTGCATTTCCACGAACAAAGGGTGTACTATTCACGTCCCAATCAACTATCAGCATCGTCAGAGTATTCCCCCGGCACTGCATCTTTGCACCAGCGGCGCCTCACCTCACACCTGCAGGCCGCGGCGCCCACTCTTTGTTTTTTCCACTGAAGGAGAAGGCAGGGAAGCGGTCTTTTGCACAGGTATACAAATATTTGGCAGAATTAAGGACAAATTTAAGAGGGCTTATAGATAAGAAGCTCTTTTCACTAAGGAAATTCATTCTATCCAAGTAGGAAGAAAAACAGAACACGGAGGGTCTCTGCAGCGATTCAGTGGGAGAGATGAGGCAGCAGCTGGCTGACCAGTCGGCACAAAGTCCCCTAAAAGCGATTTTAGAAAGTACGAAAAGTAGTACTTTTACCCCACTTTATGTAATGCTTGTATCCTAACTAAGCAACTTGTCTTACCAGATCTAATTTCATCTGAAAATCATTTTTTGACTACCTCTTAAAGAGATTAGAAATGAATCAATTCTGTAATTGACTAATTTATAAACACATCTTTGTTTTGTACAGAAGTAAGGAGCCTAAAGGACTAGCAGTGAACCAATTTTTTTAAAAAATTAAAACTACACATTCTAATGAGATAAATTTTCCTAGGCAAGACTTTGAATAATAATATATATTTTTAAAGTCAGTGGCTCCCCATTGCTTTCAGGCTAAAATTTAAACTCCTTGCTCTAGTGCTGAAGGCACTGACATCTAACCTACCTCTTCAATCTTGTCTTAATTACTAAACTTGACAAAATCTGTTCGTCTTGGGTTCTTTCACATGTCATCTTGTCCACATAATCATAATAGTTCACCCAGCTGGAGTGACCTTCCTGTCCTCTGAACTTCTACAGTGCTTGGCTTACCACTCACAAGGCATTTATCATCCGTCTGCCTTATTTGCACGCAAGTCTTATTACCTACTTTATTATTTGGCAAGCCCACGATTATTTACACACACACACACACACACACACACACACACACACACATGCGCGCGATGTCTGTATCCCTTCCATTATCTGGCACAGTAGGCACTCAGAAATATTTGCTCAATGACGATCTGCTACTTGCAGAATCCTCACAATGAGTTATTTTTATAATACAAATAACCAGACCCCAATCTGATATGAGTTTTTGTACACCCGATTTTCATTAAGCTATGCACAGCGCGACTGAATGCAGTATATGTTATATACTAGCTATAGGACACTTTGTTTAGGAGTTGGGTAACCTTGAAATGTATAAGGTGGTAATTAGCTTTGGCTTAGTTTATAACTCAAGTTGCAACAAAAAAATATAAAGAAAAGTTTTGCAATTTGAATCAAGAGAAAGCGACAACCCAACTATAAAAATGGTGTTGTGCAAAGATAGAGCACAGTCGATGAATCGAGTGACTCATTCAGTAGATTTTTCCTTTGTTTTCCTATAATTTAATAACATTATTTGTACTAAGCCAGTAAGAAAAGCAAGTGATTTTGAGCAGCAGTAATCTAAAGTGAGATTTATAAGGCACGGACTCGGTTGCTAAGAGACAGCTCCTTTGCTTTATTTTTCTTCAATATTCCCCTCCTCTATGGAGAAGTTCTTTTGGCTCAGAAGGAGCAGAAAGCGTGAAAAGAGGCACAGTGGTCCTTTGTTAATCTCAATAAGTTATACGAGTGTATAGTGCTTTCTGGTTTGTAAAAGGCTTTCACATACATTTCTTCCTTTGACATAAGAAACAGAATTAAATAATGAAAAAAAATGAAGAGTACCTAGTCTGTAATGAGTTTGACTGCTAAAGATCAAGGCTATTAACAAAAATTCAGGGAAAGTAAAGACTAAAGAAAAAAGAAAATGACTAGTTTGTGTCGAGACAATAAAAGTAAGGTGAATTAAAAAAAAATAAGGCCAGAAAAGACTGAGGGGCGTGAGTCTACAGGATTTCAGAAGGCTAAAGAAATCTGAAATTAGACTGAAAATAGAGTGAAATGAGAGGATAATACAGGCAATGAGAGAGTGCGGGAGACTAACAAAGGGAGAGCGCGGTGTGGAGAGCGCTCCTTAATCAGCCCCGGCACCGCAGAACGGAAACCTAGTGCG
This sequence comes from Trachops cirrhosus, assembly GCA_028533065.1. Classification (NCBI taxonomy): domain Eukaryota; kingdom Metazoa; phylum Chordata; class Mammalia; order Chiroptera; family Phyllostomidae; genus Trachops; species Trachops cirrhosus. Next base: position 68,176,516 of record CM052549.1, read on the forward strand.
GCGCTGGCAGCGCGCAGGAGCTGCGGTGGGGACCCAACAACAGGCCGCCAGGTTCCACCGGCAGCGTGCTCCGTTGGGGGCACGGTCTGGCGATGACGGGGCGCTGGGGAGACACGCCCAGGCACCTGTGGAACGAAGCAAATACTTGAAGATCAAAATAATTCTGATATTTCTAGCCACGGCTATACATTGATATTTGAGTTTGTAAGAGAAGTAGAATCAGAAGTCAAGAAATAAAAAAGAATCTTTATCCAGGAAGAAGGTATTGGTCTTTGAAGAACTCAGTAGAGGTGACTTGGATGAAGATAGGAGATACCATGAAATTCTTGATTTTTTGGTGATTACTCTGAATTACTCACTGTTCAGTAGGAAGAGATTAAGACCCATCTATGTAGCCTAGAAATGAGAAATGCTCACTCATTCCTGTTCCCACCTCTGCTGCTCTGACAGCAGAGCTTAAAAACATACCACATATGGGAACTCTTTACTCTCACTTGGGCTACAAGACTGCTCTTGCGTTTTTTACCGGGGCTCCTCGCCTTTTTCACCTTGCGGCACACGTACAAGTGATAATATCCGGACAGAACACGGGTCTGCACTGTCTCTGTCCCTGGGGGCTGCCCCGAGGGCCGAGGGGACCTGCATCTTGGCACACAGCACTCAGGCCACCGGACTGAACACACAGGGAGGTGAGTCATAAAAATGCACAGAAAAATTAAAGTAAAACCCTTCCTCTAAATTGGCTTTAAAAGAATTTAGTTTGAAACAACAAAAGAAACCGAACACTAGAATAAAATTTCTCTCCCGCAATGAGTTTAAAATAAACTTTGAGTTTTAAACAACGAGACACACTTTGCCCGTTCCAAAGCAAATAAAAATCAGTTTGGAAGACACCCACTTCCAGGAAGATGAGGCGGATGCAGTTTTCTCTGCTCCTCCAGCTAAGTACAACAAAAACCCGGGACAACCCACGAAATGGGAGGAATTATTACAAATCATATTTCTGGTAAGTGTCTAGTATCCAGAGTATATAAAAGAACCCTTATAACTCAACAATAAAGAGAAAAATAACCCAATTAAAAAAACAATCCAATGGTTTGAATAGCCACTTCTCCAGAGGAGACACACAAATGCCAGCGAGCACATAAAAGCGCTCAGCACCATTAGTCACTGGGAAAACGCAGACCCAAACCGCAGTGAGATACCACTTCACACCCACAAAGATGGCTATAATCAGGATGACGGACAATAAAAAGTATTGTTGAGGACGTGGAGGAAATAGAGCCCTTCTGCATTGCTGGTGGAAATGTAGAGTGGCTGCCGCGGAAAACAGTTTGGCAGTTCCTCCGAAAATTAAACACAGTTAACGTACGACCGACTATTCGACTCCTCGGTCTGTAACCAAGAGGATGGAAAGCAGACGTTCACACGAAACTCGCACACTAATGTTTATCGCAGCATCACGGCCAACAGTGTAAACAAACTGAACGTCCACTAACTCGGGAGCAGATGGACAAGGTGCGGAGTGCCCACGCGAAAGAATGCTACGTGGCAGTGGAGAGGAACGCAGCACCGACTCAGGCTGCTCCAACACTGGGCCTGGAAAACCTGCGCTGAGTGAAGGCAGCCAGGCACGGACTGCAGGATTCCGTTTGCAGGCAACATCCGGTGCAGGCACAGGTCCCGGAAGTGGGTCCGTGGCTATCGGGGACTGACCGAGGGGAGGAAGGGGAAGTGACTTGTTACTGGGTAAGGAGTTCCTTTCTAGAGTGATGAACATGTTCTGCAGTTAGAGAGTGGTGATGTTTTCACAGCCTAGTGAACGGACTAAAAGACTCTGCACCATGTAAAGGGTACATTTTATGGTATGCAAATTATATCTTAATTTAAGAAAATAACACATCAATTAGAAAAAAGGTTGAATTAAAAAACCCTGAACGTTATATATTTTTAAAAAAACATAAGGAGACTCTGACAAGTGGAGGAAGACAGACTGGCTGGAAACCGCAGGAACCAAGGAATGACACACAGCGGAGCTACTGGGTTTTGTTGGTTATTTATTTATTTCGCCTCATATACCCTAGACTTGGAGCTGAAGAAGAGAGCAACCCAAAATAACAATAAACAAACAGAAGAAAATCCCCAGCGAAAGCCTACTGTCTTGAGCCCAAGAACCGAGAAAGGAGCAACCTGGCAAGACAGAATCATCAGACTTTAACTGGCCTTATTCAGCCAGATCCCACCTAAACACTGCGGCCTCGCTTGTCAGCAAAGCCCAAGTGGGAAGCTTCGGTCTGCCTCCTTGCCGGGCCATGATGCGATGCCATCGAAGGACCAGAAAGAGAGGAAAGAGGGTGGGGCTGAAGAACACTCAAAGATATAACGGCTCAGAACTTCCCAAATCTGGTGACATAAACCTAACAGATTTATATAGAAACTGAGTGAATGCCAAACAGAACAAACCCAAAGAAACCCAAACCAAGACACATCATAATTAAACTTCTCAAAACTAAAAACAACAACAACAAAAAAACCTTGACAGCAGCAAGAGGAAAAACTAGCACGTTCCCTATTTGGGAAAAACAGTCTGTGTAACAGCAAATTTCTGATCAGAAACCACGGTGGCCAGAAGGAAGCGGGCACAATACTTTCAAGTGCTGAAAGGAAAGAATTGCCAACTCGGAACCCTACGCCCAGAGAAAATGCCCTTCAGGAATGAAGGGCAATCAAGACATTCTCACATGAAGGAAAAATAAGAGAATCTGTCATCAGCTAAAGAAATAAAGCCTAAAAGAAGTTCTCTAATTAGAAGTAGAAAGAAAGAAAAGGAACCTTGGAATATTAGGAAAGAAGAAAGAATACAGTAATCGAAAGTATGGGTATACATATTCTTTCAAATCTCCACTAAACATATACCAAGATACGGTCTTATGAAAGATATGGTCTTGCATAATAAAATGAGTATCAATACATTTTTAAAATTGAAATTCACAGAGTGCATTCTCCAACCACAATGAAATCAAACTTAAAATCAATAATAGAAATTTAGCAATAACAGAAACTTCACAGGAAAAATCTCCAAATACTTGCAAAGTAAGTAACATACTTTTAAATATCCATAGGCCACAGAAGAAGTCTTAGGAAAATAAAGATACATTGAACTGAGCGAAAATGAAAATATGGCATGTCAAAATTTGTGGGATTCACTTATGCAGTGCAGGGAGAAATTTATAGCACTAACTACATGGATTAAAACAAGAGGAAAAGTTTTGAACCCATAATCTAAGCTCCCACCCCAAGAATCTAGAAACAGTAGAGCAAAATAAAACCAAAGTAAGCAGAAGGAAGGAAATAATAAAGATAAAAGCAAAAATCAATGAAATTTAACACAGAAAAGCAACAGAGAAAATTGATGAAACCAACGGCTGGTTCTTTGAAAGGGTCAATAAACTGGACAAACCTGAAGTGAAGAAAAAAAAAAGAGAGAGAGAAAGGACACAAATGACCAAAATCAGGAAGGAAACGACCTGCCACTTCAGACACTCCAGCCGTCAGAAGGGTAACGAGAGAACACTAAACACAACTCTACACACGTAAATTCAAAAGCTGGGATAAATGCACTAATTCCTCAAAAAGACACTATGACAGCTTGCCCAATTATGAAACAAATAATTAGAATATCCCCATAACTATTAAAACATTAAATTTGAAATTTCAAAACTCTCAAACAAGAACTCTCCAGGCTCAGGTAGGTTTAATGGAGAATTCTTCCAAATGTTTAAGAAAGAATTAACACTAATAATACACAACTCTTCCAGAAAAAAACACAGCAGGAAAAAACACTTCCCAACTAATTTTATGAGGCCGGTATTACCCTAATACAAAAACCAGACAAAGACAATCAAACAAACAAAACAACAAAACAAAAATTCTATCCGGGGTGTCCAACCTTTTGGCGTCTCTGCACTACACACAGGAAGAAGAAGAGTTGTCTTGGGCCACACATTAAATACACTGTGACACGTAATCACAAAAAATCTCATAATGTTTCAAGTAAATTTACACTTTTGTGTTTGGCCACATTCACAGCCACCCTGGGCCGCATGCTGCCCGCGGGCCCCAGGGTGGACACCCCTGAGACCAATGACCCTCATGAATACAGACACAAAAATCTTTAACAAAAAAAATAAATAAATAGAATTTAGCGATACATAACAAGAACTACACACCATAACTAAGTGAAGTTTATTCCATGGATACAAAATTAGTACAATATTTGAAAATCCACTATATTAACAAGGGAAAAAAAACCCACATGATTATTTTCATTGAGGCATTAAAAGCATTTAATAAAATTCAAAAGTCATTCATGTTAGAAATTCTCAGGAAAATAGCAATAGGAGGGAACTTCCTCAACCTGATATAATAGCTAACATTATACTTAATGATGAAAGACTAAAAACTTTCCCCCTGAGGCTGGGAAAAAGACAAGGATGTTCACTCTCTTTATTTTCATTTGACATAGTTTTCTGGAAGTTCTAGCCAGTACAATAAGGTAATAAAAGAAAAGAAAAAGCATACAGGCTTGAAAGGAAGAAATAAAACTGTTCCTTTTTGTAGACAGTATAACTGTCTCCATAGGGCAGCCCAAGGAACCTACAAAAACACCCCTCCCCCAAAACTAAAATGCCTCCTACACCTACACAGTGAGTCTAGCAAGGTCTGTGATACAAAATATAGAGAAATAAGCTGTATTTCTACATAACAGCAAAAACACATAGACACCAAAATTTAAAATATAGTGCCATTTATAATTGCTCAAAAAATGAAATACTTAGGTGTAAATCTAACCGAACATGTACAGTTCTTATATCCTGAAAACTCTACAATGCTGATGAAATAAACCAAAGATTTAAATCAATGGAGAGACACAGTATGTTAATGAATTGGAAGACTCAGCATAGTGAGATGCCAATGCTCCCCAAATGGACAGAAAGTGAAGTGGGAGTCATCAGCCTAACCAAGTTTAAGTAGCTAACCTACTACATCGCTGCAGTGATCAAGGCCGCGTAGTGCTGGCCGAGGGACAGACACACAGATGAATGGAACAGAATGGAGAACCCAGAAGCAGATCCACATAAACATGCCCCCCTGGTTTCTGACAAAGACGAACAAGCAATTCAACGGAGGAAAGATCATCTTCTTAACCAATGGTGCTGGAGCAACTGAACATCCATAAGCAAAACGTTCATCTCAATGTAAGTCGTACATCTTACACAGAAATTACTTCAAAACGTATCATGGACTTAAATGTAAAACTTAAAACTTTTAGGATAAATCATGATAGAAGGTCTTTGGGATACAGGCTAGGCAAGAAGTTCTTAGATCTGACGACAAAGCATGATCCATAAAAGGAAACACTGACACTGAACTTGACCAAAATTAAAATTTTTTGCTTTAAGAAAGACCCTACTAGGAGGACGAATAGAGTGCGAGAAAATATTTGCAAGCCACGTATCCAACAAAGGACTAGTGGCTAGGATATATAAGGAACACTCAAAACTCAACACTTAAAAAAGCGAACAATTCCATTAGAACACAGGCCAAACACAGTATCAGGTTATTTCACTGAAGACACACAAGCAAATAAACACACGAAGAGACAGTCAAGATCACTGGCCCTCAGGGAAACGCAGATCGCAGCTGCAGTGATATGCTAGTGTGTATTTATCCGAGTGGCTGAAAGAAAACATGGCCGCACCACCAAGTAAATGCTGGAGAGGGTGTGGGGACACTGGACCGCCCCTCCGTTGCTGGTGGGACCACAACATGGTCCAGCCTCTCTGGGCAAGAGTCCGGCAATTTCTTAAAACAACACAAATGCAACTGCCATGCCACCCAGCAATTGTGCTTCTGGGCATTTATCCCAGAGAAATGAAGACTTATATTCACACACAAGTCTGTACACAAATGTATACAGCAATTTTACTTGTAAGGGTCAGAACGTGGAGACAATCCAGATGTCCTTCAACAGGCAACGGGTTACACTGTAGCGTACCTGCAGTACAACTACCTTGGTATAACCACTCAGTAACGAAAAGGGCAAACTCCTAGCACACGCGGCAGCTTGGGTCGATATCCAGAGAATTATGCTGAGCGAAAAAGTGAAGCCTGAAAGTTGCATACTGTATGACCGATTCCATTTATACAGCGTTTGTGAAATGACAAAATTATAGAAACGGAGAACAGATTAGTGGTTGCTGGGGTTAAGGGGGATGGGGGTGGAAAGAGGATGTGGCTTTAAGAGCGCAGCAGTGGAGATCCTTGTGAAGATGGAAATGTTCTGTATTTAGACCATATGCATCAATGTCAATGTCCTGGCTGTGATTTTGCAGTATTGTTTCGTAAGATGTTACTGTGGGAAACTGGGTAAAGTGTACATGGAACCTCTCTGTATCATTTCTTATAATTCCATGGGAATCTATAATTGCCTCAAAATAAAAAGTTTAGCCCTGGCCAGTGTGGCTCAGCTGCATGGGTGCCATCCTGCAAAGTGAAAGGTCACCGGTCCGATTCCCGGTCCGGGCACAGGGCTGGGTTGTGGGTTCGGTCCCTTGTCCAGGCAAGGGACAGCTGATCAATGTTTCTCTTGCACACTGATGTTTCTCATCCTCTCTTTCTCCCTCCCTTCCCCTCTCTCTAAAAATAAATAAATGATATCTTTAAAAAAAGTAAAATTAAAATAATAAAAAGTATAATTAGCAAAATACTACCTTAAAAACCTCAGTATATAAAAGGATATAGGTTATTGCTCTGATTATTTTTAAAAAGATATAAGTATCTCAATTTAAAAAACTGAAATTAATTTCAGGTTTTTTATATTGAGTCAAACTTTGGTCATGAATTGAGAAATTGAAGAGAAATGGATTTTCATTCACAAATCCCAATTCAACTTCCAGGAGACAAAACTATGAAGCTATATGCAAATCCATATATTTGAAAAAAATTTAAGAAGGTTCCAAAAGAAATGTAGTCCTCTATTATAGTTTTAAAAATGCTATCTGGACTCCTCAGAGAAAACACGGCATTTTTCGTCAAAGTGCTTCCCTCACAGAACGGCCTATTTCAGAAGGGAGGGTGGTCACAGTTTCGAGGGCACAGGTAGAGTCAGACAAGTCGAAGGCTTTGTGGTCGCTGAGGCTGGGGAATTGTTAGGACAGGACGCAGGACCGACGGGACACAGCATTAAGAGATGTGCGTACACAGGACCTCGCGCCACTTCTCCGACATCGACTTCCTCATCCCGCACACAAATCCTAGTTCTGTGCTCCTTTACGGAGCTGCAAGTAAATCACATCCTCTCTGTGCCACAGTTTCCTCCTCCTCAAAAACAGATAATATTTTTACCTGCCATCAAACAGGATATTTGTAAGGAAATATCTGTACAGCACGGAAATGTTTGAGAGACAGGTCCCCAGAAATAGTATCTGCAACTGTGGTTCATTTAAAACATTTATAAGACTGTTTTATAGTGTAGTCTTATAACATGTATAGTGGAGGTTTATGATTTTGAAGAAGCCTGGAGAAAGACACAGACAAAATGAGTGAGATTTAAAGTCAACATCCCAATTATTTTCTCTGTTGTGTTCAGTTTACTGGTGGATTATTCAGTATCGCTAAAGGCATGCCATACACCAAGCTACTAGTGAAACCATCTTAATAGGATGGATTTTCCGCAGCAGGCTTTGAAAGTTAAAAAAAAATCTAAACAAATAAATAACCAAAACCTCATAAGGCTGCAAATACGCTAGGGGCCTGGTGAAAAATGTTAACAGCGTGGAAATCAGCAGTGAGCACTCAAATTTCATTTTACCTGAATTGCAGCACTAATTTAATTTTGTCTGGTATCCCAGTTACTCATTCAAGTCTGTCTGCCTCCACTTGAATCTAAGCGCTTTGATTGCAAAAATCACGATTCACACTCATCTTTATAGTCCCATAGGCCATAACTTTGCATGTAGCCAGAACTCGGCAAATACCAAACTGAACAAAGACACACAAGTACAATCTATTACTCCCTGTTTAAAGGACTCTACTCAAGGTGTCCCCAAATACAGGTTGACCACCTGTTATTTATTAGCTTTAGTCCTGCAACTTACTGAACAATGTTTTAACCAATTTATCAATTTACAATAAGCTAATTCTGTGAATGGATATTTTCACCGATAATCTGAAAAACAGGTTTCAAAGATAAGCCCTAAGCCCAGAAGAACATCAACCAAGACAGTGAGAAACTTTCACCTGTGATTTGTACCGCTCATGACACGCTGCTTCTTGTCAATATCAGTTACTGGATTTTTAAAAAAGTTTTAATTTTCTAATCTTTACTCACCTGTGTCCAGTCTTGACTTGATATGCTGATACTTTGGGTTTTGTGGTATCCTTTTGGTCAGATACTAAAAAAAATTTAAAAATTCACAATAAATTGGGTTAATGTAATAAGGGTGGCAAAGTGGGGAGAGTCAGATGCTTAAAAAAAATAGAACAGATGCTAAAATCTCAGTGAGTTTAAAGACACAAAGAGCTCGAGAGCCCCAGCAATCCCTTCCAAATAGGACTACGGGCTGTTTGCCACAGCACGTCTACAGGTAAAGTGCGCGATCTCGTTTCTGTCGAAACATTTCCACTTTTGTGAAAATGCTCATATAGCAGGATGTTAAAAAAGGACTAGGAAGAAAGCTCTTAAGAATTATTTCTGACATCGAGCCAAAATGGGTCACTCATTTCCATCCAGTCCATGACTGCAACGCAGAATAAGCCCCCCACTCTGACTCAAGAAATCAGCTGAGGTAACTAAGGGCCGCTCTCTCATTCTCCCTTTTAGGTTTACTTTGTTTGATAGTTAACAGGCCATCTCCTCGACAGCCCCTCTAGATTCTATCCATGTCTCCCCTAAAAAAGTAGCGTGTGGATCCAGCCGGACCTGAGCACAGGGCCCAGGCGATGTGAGGCCGGGGCCTGGGCTGGCAGGCCCCTCGCGCTGCCTGCCACAGACGTCAGCAGCATGGCATCTGCTCGAGGTGCCGCTGGGGCACATCCCGGGCTCAGGGTAAGTTTATGGTCAGCAAAAATGCCTATCCTGGGTCTTCCTTGTCCTGGACTCTGCCAGTGAACTCTGAATCCAAGCTCAAGACATTTATCCATATTGAATTTTAGTGGCATTTTCAAAAGCCATTAAGTGAGGGAAGGCTAATGAATAAAGACATTACAAAATACAGATTTCTTGCTAGGCTTTCTTCTGGCCTACAAGCATGAAAACCTCACGTTCGGTGACAGGTAGCTGTGGAATATGAAATTAAAACTGGGTAACAACTTTCCAGCTTCATCATCTGCCACTCATGCACAGGTTCCCAAGTCGAAGTCGCCCGCATGTCCCCCCAAATGTGCCACATGTATTCAGATCTCCAGTCACAGCAAACGTGTGCCTTTTCTTAACCTGTCCATGGGCAAAACTTTGCTACCTCTGTAAGCTGTCCCAGGTGGAACTGGGAACTGTTTTTTCTTGCTTGGCTCCAGGATATGGACACCCCGTACCAGTGTTTCCATCTCAGCCTTCTGCTCCAGTCTAGGATTTCCTCGAAGGCAGGAATGATACCTCACTCAAATCTTTATGCACCCCGGACTTGGCATTGGGTAGGTAACTGGACTGCTGTTCGATCAATAAGTGGATATCTCGGATGAGGACTGCATTACAGCCACAGCCAGGCGGTCCCTTAGACAAGCCCGTCAAACTTGAAACCCGTATCACTTGCCCATGAAAAAAACAGGTAACTGCGGCATTTAGTTAACTACTTACAAGTGCCATCTGCTATTTTAGTGTCTGAAAGGAAAGGGAAAAAAAATCTCAAAATAAAAAAGGTTGGCCCTTTAGTATTATTTAAAAACTCATTGACATTACCTATGTTTTTTCATTTCATGCCAGGTAAGTAAAACTTGGCCATGGACGCTTAGCCCTGGTCCTCAGATGTGTGTGTGTGTGTGTGTGGGCGGGGGGCGGGGGGGTGGCAGGGGCCCAGGGCGGTTCCACCCTGAGAGGGGTTTTTCCGTCTGATCAGCAACCTGCTGTCTAGAAGGGAAAGTGCCTCTAATGCCAATTGCAGCTCCTTCTTAGATGTAGAGGAAAATTCTTAAGTGAAAGAAAATATTCAAAGATTAAAAAGGGGGACTTCCCAGAGGAAGGCAACATCACAGCAAAAATAAAACAAACAAACAAAAAAAACAACCCAAAAAGCAAACAAAAAACCAGGGAAAACACGCTCTTGGTAAATTGAGTCAAGAAAAGCTAATATTAGAATTCAGTTATCTTAGACTAGAAATTTTCTCTTTTCTATTTTGCTCTCTGTATTTTTACAATTTCTATATGCTATTTCCTGTTTTTCCTTTTGTTTTGTTTTTCTCATAGTTGCCTAGCAAAGTTTCTTTTGAGAAATTCCAGGCTAGTCTCTGCTGAACCAAGGGGATTTGTCCATACCTAAGCCGACATAGCTGAGAAGTGAGGGTGTCTCTGGGGACCAGGTGTGGTGGCAGCAGAATGACGGGGTGGGTGGGGGGGATAGTGCCGACAGCTGCAGCCTCTGAGCCCTTCCCGCCCGTGGTTTTCCCTTACACAGACTAATGAGAAATCCACATGCTGAAGTAGGAAAATGTGGTGTTTCTTTCCCATTTCAGTCCAACTTCTCGTTCCCAACTTTCTAGTACCAACCGCGACGTGAAATTGCTTGCGCTCCACTCTAAGCTGAGCCCTGGAGGTTTTATGGAACTGCCATACTTTTTTCATTAAAATTCTTGCTTTGGGGTGACTGTTTCTTGACCTACTGACCAACTGGCTTTCTTTTTTTTTTCAATTACATAAACAGGATGGGATGGTGGAAAGTGAAAGAACTGGGAAAGAAGCTATTTCAAGGACAACTGTTCATTCAGCAAAGCCCTACTGGGCGCCAACCACTCACTCGGGGGACATTTACTGGGGCCTTCTAGGAGCAAGCCACTGTGCTGAGGACACAGAGGTACAAAAGTCTTAGCCGTCCAGCTCTCACTGATGCTGGAAAGAAAGGCAATTGAACAAAGAGGTGGCACACTGATAAACAGGGAGAGGGAAGCAGAGGACACAACAGGATCCTGTAAGACTGGCCTCCAAGTCAGACCAAAAGAGACGAGAACCATTCCCTGAGGGTGACTTCTCAGCTGAAATCTGAGGGCCAGGTGAGTTAGCCAAGCTAAAGGAGTAGTGGGTGGGAGTCACCAGGGTCCTGGGAACCGGCAGACGGAGACGCTGGGAAGGTACGTGTCTGTGGTATTACTGCAGGCTCTTTGAGGGCAACCAAAGGGGGCAATGTGGGGTCAAACAAGGTTGGAGGGACAGACAGGAGCAGATCCTAAGGGGTGTTGTAACCACGCTAAGAACTCTGGATTTTATCCTGTCCATAACTGGTCCTCAAACAAGGGCAATTTTCCCCCCTCCCCTCCCCAAGGGGCAGTTGTCAATGTTTGGAGACATTTTAGGTTGTCAGAACTGGGTGGCTGGGGGCGCTACTGGCACCTAGTGAGTAGAGGCCAGGGAAGCTACTAAACATCCTACAATGGCAGGACAGCCCCATAACAAAGTAGCTGGCCCCAAATGTCAACAGTGCCGAAGCTGAAAAACCCTAGTGTGGGCGAGGGGAAGTCACAGAAGACGGTTTGAGGAGGAGTGATGAGATTATATTTCCGTCTGAGAAAGACCACTCTGGCAGCACTCTGGAGAGCTTTTAGGGTCACAGTGAAGATGGACACACGTGTCCTGGCTGCGTAGCTTCATTGGTTAGAGTGCCCTTCCCATATGCCAAGGCTGTGGATTGATCACCGGTCAGGGCACAGGTGATAATTGACCAATGAATGCATAAATGCATAAATAAGTGGAGCAATGAATTGATGTTTCAATCTCAAATCAGTTTAAAAAACGGACACACAAAGATGAGTTAAGAGGCATCGTGCTAAGAGGATCTGTGTCCTAAGGAAGTCGCAGTAGAGATGAGGGGGAAGAGACAGTGTCAAGAAATGTTTAAGATGTAAAATCAATGACTTAAAACTCACTGGCGTAACAGGGGGAGGACGGTGACACCATTCCCCCAACAAGGGACTTCAGGAAGAGGCAAATACTGAAAAACACGATGTGTTGTGCTCGGGGCATGCTGAACAGCCGATGTCTGTGGGTTACCCCAAATGGAAGTGGCGAGCTGGCTGTTTGGGTCTGGAGGTCAGGAGAGGTCCGTGCAAGCAATACGAAAGAACTGGGGGCTGTCGGCATAGAGGCAGCAGGGGAAGCCACTGGAATGGACAGGCCGCTCTCAGAGAGTGTGGCCTGAGAAGAAAAGCCCCGCCATTTAAGGTCAGGTGGAGAAAAGTGGCGTGGATGAGACTCACAGGAGGCCAGAGGAAAGTGGGTCATGAAAATTCGAGTTGCAGGAAGAAAGGAGTCATCAGAGATGGGTGCTGTCTAGTCAGCAAACAAGAGTGCAGGTCAAATAAGAGAAAACAGGAAAGTGGATCTGGACTGAGTAAACTGGGACATTGCTGACGACCCTGGTGGCTGTGGTGACAGCAAACTGACAGGAGCAGAGGCGAAAACAGCAGGACGGGCGTATGAGAGGGGGTGCGGCAGGGAAGAAGTCGATAGTAGCCAGATGGTCTTTTTTTCCCCTCTTGAGAGTTGCCAGGGAATGGTCTTTGCTGTTATTTTGTTTTGGAAGAAAGGAGAGATTTGACGATGTTTATCAGCTAATGGACTAGATAAGAAAGGTCTGAAAATGGGGCAGGAAGGTGGAGATGGAAACAGAGAAGAGGATGGGGTCCAGAGCACAGGTGGAAGGGGCCGCTGTGGAAACACAATATTTAAGATAAAGATATAAGCTGGGCGGTCATGCTGAAGTTCTCACCAGGAGACACAGAGAGTTCATGTTTGTGGTATTATTATAGGCCGCCAAAGACCCTTGTGAAAGCTTACACTTTAGGATGGTCAAAAGGTAGTGCCCTGGCCAGCCATGCCACCCTAGCTACTTAAGTTCCACTCAGCTTTCAAGAGCCAGCACAAACTCATCTTCCAGGAAGACTGCTCCGGAGGCCCCCGTCTGGCAGAAGTCTCTTGCTGGCCTGGACTTGCCACAGCACCCGGTACCATGTGCACTCCGCACTCCTCAGACTCGGGCCTGGGCTCTACGCTGCAGATCTCTGTGGCTGCTACAAGGCCTGGCCCTAGTGTGACAGCAGTAAGGACTGCCCGGCGGGAAGACGGTCCTGAGACCTGAGCCGCGTGCAGTGTGCGTGCTCATGCCGCGTGGGCAGCACAAACATCCAGGGCTCTCGGAGTGTGAAACAAAGAGACAGCTCACACATCGAGGGTGAAAAGGGCCAATCTGTGAAAGAAATGGCACTGGGACTGTGTTTTAAGGGTTGAGCTTCTATGGATAAAAAGATGGGGGAAAAGGATGGGAAAAGTATTCCATGTGGAGAAAATTTTAATAGCAAACCATCTTTAAAAGCACGTGTAGAGAACGGCACACTTGCTGTTCGATTTGCTGGAGAAGGTCCAAGAACAACAGCAACAACAGCAAAGGTAATCGCTGCTAACGCTTGCCGAGCACTCCACTGTGCGGCCGGGCGCTCCCTAAGCAGCTACCTCCATTGTCTTCCTGAACCTTCGTAACAACTCGTGCGGTAAATATTATTACCCTCACCTTACATGTTAGGGAACAGAGGAACAGAGAGGTGGAGTGGCTTACTGAGCTGACTGCGCTTCTGGGAGCAGTGGAAGCTGGATTTAAGCTGGGCGGTCTGGCTGGAGAGCCTCAACCCTTCAACACTCCACTGCGGCCCCTTCTGGCACGAGTTTTGAATACGGGGTCCACTGATGGGTTTTAGGAGGTTCATGAGCCCTATGAAACTGTCATGCATGTTTCTGGGGAAAGGGTCCTTGGCTTTCACCAATTTTTCAAAGGAGTTTATAACCGCCCCCGCCCCGCCACCCCAAAAGAACCACGGGTGTATGGAATCCTGTGGTGTAAGGCTGGACATGGGTAGGCAGACTCCAGGTGGAGAACCCTGAACGGAGGAGGCCCTGGGGACAATGGGTGGAACTAAAAATACTGAGCTGTGGGCCACGCAATCAAGAGTGTTTGGCAGATTACTGACATACGCAAAGAAGACTGGGTTTTGTGAAATACGTGGATGTTGGAGAAGTGAGAGAATGGGAAGTCGACAATGGGATTTTTCTGAAAGAAAATCACCAAAAAATTGAGTGAGACTGTCTGAATCACAAATCACTAAAAAATGAACGAGTTTTTCTGACTTCCCACCTCTCTTAAAATGGACCTCACAAGGTTGTTTGCCTTTCCATCGCAACACGTGTAGTAAGATTTACATTTAAGCAATTTTTTAAAATACCATTATACATTTTTGTTCAGAATTTTTCTACTCACTTCCTTTGTAGAGAGGAAGTCCATAAAATGAAGGGAGTGGGTGTCAATTTTGAAAGTCTCATGTAAGGCAATCTCACATTAAAATAGGTCTTTTAAAGGAGAACATTTTTCTTAATGGGAATTTTAATCTGGTCCAATTCTACTGATTTCAAATAGCAACTTTGACTCATGATCCTGGGTTGCCTGGATTCTATCTTCTCAATCTATAGGTTCTCCGTGGACCAAACATCCAGGTTTAATTCCATTTAAAAGCTTCTGATTTCTCAATAGAGAACACCAGTCTTGACATCCCCTAGCTTGGACATATATTCATTTACTCATTCAACAAATATGTGAGGAACAACTGTCGTGTGCCAGGCAGTGGGGCAATGTAGACAAGGACCCTATCTTCTGATCCTGTAAGTGTGCCAGAGATAAACTAGCAAATAAAAGACTTACAGACCATGACCTACTGGCTGAAGACAGCGCATTGAACAAGTGCATCTAATTTTACTTCCCTCTAAAAACCTCAGTAAAACCCCAATGGAGGGACATTATTTTAGGGACATAATGCTCAAAACATAGAGAATGGGAGAAGCGACAGCAAGATTTCGGAGTCTAGAACTAAACACACTAACAAGTGAAAATGGCTCGATGGACTTAAAGGGAAAGCCAAGAACACTTCTTAAAAGGCTTAGGAATTGGCAGCGCCGGACACCTCCAAAGGAGGGCATGAAAGGCGTAGCTGAAATAAGGAAGACTGGTTGAAGACTGATCGAGAAGCAACTGGATCTCCAAAACCTTCTCCCCTCTGTGCTGTGGGGTGGCTGCCTCTCCCCCAGCATGGCACAGATCTGTAGCTTTACTCCCTGAAAAGGATTTCTGGACTGGGAGGTCTCCAGACACAGGGAAAGGCGGAGATACCTTACTGAAAACGGGGATTACATAAACCATGCATACCAGTGCTGAGATTTAGCCCCAGTCCTAATTCCTCCAGGAATTCAACTAGGCTTTTACCCTCAGGAGAGTGGGGTGCTCTGAGGTACACGAATAACCTGAGAGAAAAGAGATGAAGGGAAGGAACACTGGGAGAGGGAGGCCCCCAATCACGGCTCAGTGAGATCTCCCTGCAATTACGCTCATCAGCACCAAGCCCCTCCCAAGAATATGAAGATCCCAATCACATTTTTAAGTCTCCTACATGAAAACATAAATTAACAATTGAGGAATAAAAGAAGTCTGAGAACATTGCTACAGACCGAATTGTGCCCCCCAAAGTCATACACTGAAGCCCCAGTCCCCAACGGAACTGTATGTGGAGATAGGGCCTTGAGAGGCAGTTCAAGTTAAATGAGGTCACATGGGTGGGGCACAAGTCCAACAGGGTCGGTGTTCTCATAAAAAGAGACATCAGACAGCCTGTTCCTTTTCCATACGTGCGCAGAAACACTATGTGAGCACATCTGTAAGCCAGGGGAGAGCTCTCGCCGGAAACCAAACTGGCCAGCACTTTGACCTTGACCTTTCCAGCCGCCCAAAGTATGAGAAAAAACTGTCTGTTGTGTAAGCCACCCAATCTGTGGTATTTTGCTATGACAGCTCAAGCTTACTAATATAAACATCTCTAACAAAACAAAAAGAAAAATAGCAGTTTGGGGGAAACTGAGACTATGTAGGGGAAAAATATTTAAAAACACTATTAGAGAAAAGGAAACACGTGTCCACACAAAACCTTGTATAGGTGTGTGCCACTGAACGACGAGTGTACGTTCTGAGAAATGCAGTTAGTGGCTTCAGCACTGTGCAGTCGTACAATGCACTTACACAAACCTAGGTGCCACAGACCACTCCAGATCTAGACCGTGGTATGCGGTATGCACCATAGTTGTAGATGCTCAGACAATGTCTTAAAAAACTAAACGGAAACTTACCATTCAACCCAGCAACTGTTCTCTTAGGCATCTATCCCAGAGAAATGAAAATTAACATCACACAAATAATGGCACCCCAAAGTTCATACCTTTATTTGTAATAGCCCCAAACTGAACGCAACCAAATGTCCCACAATCGTTGAATGGTTAAACAAACTGTTATGCATCCACACCACAGAATACTAATCAGCAATAAAGAGGAATGAACCGTTGCTATAGGCAACAACTTGGATGCATTATCCTGGTGAGAAAAAGCCAGTCTTAAAAGGTCACATACTGTTTGATTCCATTTATGTAATATTCTCAAAATGACAAAACTGCAGAAAGGGAGAACACATTAGTGGTTGCCAGGAGATACTGTAGTGACAGAATAGTTCTCTATCTTGATTGCAAAATCTACACATATGCAAATCTTGATTATATTAAATCTACACATGATAAAAAGGCCTAGAACTATACACGCAATGTATAAATGCCAATTTTCTGGTTTGATACTGCATTATACTTATGTGAAAAATTATGACTGGGAGAATCTGGATAAAGGGCATATGGGACGACTTTGTACTATTTTTGTGAATTTCTGAGAATCTATATTTATTTCAAAATAAAAGTTTCTAAAAAGGACATCAGAGTAAAACAGAGCTCTTACAAATTAAAAACATGATGATGAAAATTAAAAACTCAATAAAAGGATTGGAAGACAAAGTTAAACAACTATACCAAAAAGGGCAAAACGACAAAGATGTGGAAAACAGGAGACAAAATTTAAAAAAGTCAGAGAGCCAGTTATGTAGAAGCAACATCGGGATAATGAGTTCAAGAAAGACAGGCTGGAGAAAATGGGAGGGAGAAAATTCAACAACAGTAATTCAAAAAAATATTATAGAACTAAAAACCTTGAGTTTCTAGTGCCCACTGACATGGGTGAAAATAGACTCAAAGCGAGGAATATCTTTGTGAAAGATCCTAACACTTAGGACAGAGAGAAGATTCTATAGGCTTCCAGAAAGGAAAACTCAAGTTGCATACAAAGGAAGAGAATGGCTTTGGACTTCTCCACAGCAACCCTGGATGCTAACTACAATGTTCAAAATGCTGATGATTTCCAACCAAGAATTCTATCCTCAGCCAAACTCTCAGGCAAATAAATATGAAGGTAGAGTAATAATATTTTTTAGACATATATACAAATATTTATTTTTTATGCACTCTTTCTCAAGACTACAGGAAACTGTGCTCCAATAAATGAAGAGAGTAAGCTGGACATCTTCATTTGGACGCAAATGTATAATCACACATCCCTGCTCCTCCCTCTAGTTCTCTTTCACCCACATTCCTTATTTCATTAGCATGGTAACAGCACCAATGACTAGGGGTCCACGCTGAGAACCTAAGTCATCCATCCCTCTCTCACTTCTCAAGCCAATCACGGAGTCCTGATGATTTTACCCCCTAAATACTTCTCAAATCCTGTCCCTTCTTCTGGGGCCTTCCTTGAGATTTGTAACATAATAACCGCCCAACCAATGTCCCTATCCTCAGGCTGGGGCTCTTGGAATCCGTTCTCCACAATGTGTCACACACACACGTGCCTAAAATGCAAATCTGACCACATCACTCTTTACTTAAACCCCTTCAAAAGCTTCTCGAGTTCTGAACA
Organism: Trachops cirrhosus; assembly: GCA_028533065.1. Lineage (NCBI taxonomy): Eukaryota > Metazoa > Chordata > Mammalia > Chiroptera > Phyllostomidae > Trachops > Trachops cirrhosus. Next base: position 68,194,599 of record CM052549.1, read on the forward strand.
GCAGACAAGATAAATATGTGGCAGTTTGTCACTCCCCGCACCTGCCTCCCCCACCTCCGTGGTAGAGATTATAATCTATCGTGGCACTCTCCTGCAGATCCCGAACTGAGCTTCGCGACTTTCTCAACAGAGCTCACAGGCATCCATCATGAGCTGAAACAGTTTGCAACTCCTGTTCAGAATGGCCAGGAGTTTTCGCAAGGCACAGGAGGCCCCTTCACACTTCACTGCCACCGCTTGCTGCGCAGGGCACTGCCCCTCCCACGGCTCACTCCTCCTTAACTTGATTCACGTGGTCCTGTCTGTAGTGCTTCTTCGTGCGATTCCTAACTGTGTCATTTCAGGCCATCTCCAGGAACCCCCTCTCCCTAAGCTGGGTTCTCTTTCCTCTGTGCCCTCTCAACGCCTTGTTCCCCAAGCACACTGCATTCAAATTCTGTTTGCAAGCTTTCCCCACTAGACTGAATTTACTTAAGGACAAAGGCCTTGACTTACTTTTTTTGTTTCTAGCACCTATGGCAAGGTGGCGGGTGGGCAGTAAGCACTAGTGGAAAATAAATGAACACAAATGCAGCAGGGCACTATGGGTGAAACAGACAACAAAGTAAACAGTCCTATGGGGTGGGAGTAAAAGTAATATCACATTTTGCATCCTTTCCCAAAGGCTTGGTCTGCTTATTCCTGTTCTTTCTGTACCCCCATACTAAGAAATGATGGCTCTTTTTTAAATTTTGCTCCTCTAGTGTTCCAGGGCTTCCATTGTATGTTATTTATTTTGTATCTGCTGCTCCTAGACTGTAAGCCCTTTGAGGGAAGGGGCTGTGTCTTTATGCACTTCGTTCCTCTAGGAGACAAATACCAGTGTACAGTAAGCACGTGCGGGATGGTTGGCCCCTTGGCGCAGGAGGGCAGACCTGGCTCCGCGTCCCCCAGGCCAGCCCCGCCTCCCTCCTCCCTCCAGACCCCTCCTCACGCCGGCCGCTTCCCGCCTTCCGGGCGGCGGAAGTCGCCGGCTGCTCTTCCCTGCCCACGTGGAGCCTTTTCCGGTGCGCCCGCCCCCTCCGCCTCTCCGATTCGGACCTGACCCTCACCTCTGGATTCCCAATGTGCCTCCGGACAGACATATTTGCTCCAAACGACCACGCTCAGGGTTCTAGCCTCACCGGTTGCCTCTAACCCTAGCTTCCTACCCCGACTACTTCGCTCAGCCGTCTCCCTACAACCTCTTCTCCCATTGGTCAGCCTTCCCTGGCCAGCCAATGGAGGCCCGGCTTACTCCCTCTTCGTAAGGTCACCTCAGAGTGGGACTCGGCTCAATGGTTGCCAAGGGCAACGCGGGACGCTGGCGGCCGAGGCCTTTTGTGCTCTCTGCTGGGGCCGTAACGGCTCCAGCATTAGCGCGGGAAGAGGGGCGCGGGGGAGGGGTAGGCTGGCGCCTGCGCTTGGACAGCTGCGCAGATCTCCGAGGCGGGGGGAAGGGCTCGAACGTGGGGAGGGGGATAGTGGTGGTGCTACGGCAAACAAGTGTTCTAGCAAATGTAGTGAAACAAATACGGTACAGGGGCCACACACACGCACACCACCATCACCCCACCACCGCCTTAAGAGTATTTTAAACATCTGGACTACTTCTTCCACCATAGGGAACAGACATGGGATAGGATTGTTCAGCAGGGATGGGAATCTGTAATTTATTATTTTCAGGTTAAGTTAATATGCAAATTATGCAAAATATCATGTGTAAATACAGTAATTAGGGTTGCTTTAAAAGCTTTTAGCTAGCTAGAGAACGGCAGCCTTAATTGCAAAGTGCATACACCATTCCGTGATTCATCATTCATTTAACAAATATTTAATAAGCACCTTATGAGAAAAGCTGCAGAAGGTTTTGTGGAGGATGGGAGGATGACTAAAACCCAATCCCGTTGTCATGGCAACCATTGTGACTCCTGCCATCAGCCACCACCTGTTCTTATTCCAGATCTGAAAATTAAGTCCTAGCACCTTTACAAAACAATCTCACACACACAGTTTGACTTGGCTCCAAAATGTCCCACCAAATCCATCAAAATTATTGTTTCCTTTTACATGGGAGGAACGACACAGTAACCCTTTGTTCTTTGCTCTAAGTTGTTTTTCCAGGGACTGAGAAAGGTTACTCCCAGCTTTTCTTTCTCTGGTATTCCTAGCTCTCTGCTTGTGAATAACAGTACATGCGAGCAGTTTGAGGGTCCTGCACATGACCCATTCAACAACATGGCCTCCTATACCCTGTCTTCTTAGTTGCTTCAGCATTCCACCCTTAGGGTGTCACTCACAGTTGGTTGACCTCCAGGATCATATACTGGCCACAGCTATCTCTTGCACTTTCAAGCCTACTTACTGAGTTTTGTCTGAACTTCACTAGAGTTCTCCAGTCTCCTCTAAAATCCCCAGTTTCTCAGCCCTCCACTAGAATAAGGAACAGTTTAGGGGCTGCAAACAATTGGGAAGGGAGGGGTGGGGGGAGGCTTGTAACTAGAACTTCTTGCACAGCAAGCAGAAACTTCCAGGCACATGACTGCTTAGAATGTACGCTTATCCTTATCTGGTGCACTCTGAGGGTGGGATGATAGAGATTACGGGTAGAATAAACAGGAAAAAGGGAAAGAAGAGAGGAAGATAATAAAGGACTAAACTAAGGTGGTGAGGAGAGGAAAAGAGATTTAAAGACATTTGTTGATAAAATTAAGTTATTGTACTCAAGAGAGGTAAGGGATGCAAGAAATGGGATGGCAATGATTTTTCTAACTTGGGGGACTGAGTAGATGAGTGATAATTCATTAATCAAGTTCAAGAACAATAAAACATGCACGGAGATTGCAGAAATGTGGGTCCTTGGGTCCAAGTGTCAGAGATGCCCACTCTGTCTGGGGTGGGGTTTCAGGATCTGCAAATACACGGTCCCCCCTCTCCCATCCCTTCGTTCTGATGTGCAGAGTCCAAGGGCCACACCTTGAGAGCCTGCACTCCAGAGAAGCCCCGATTTCCTTTACATTTTGCCTCAGTGGGATCTTTGGAAAAGCTTGGAGCTCAAAATCAAAAGGCTTTTTAGCATCCTGAGTTTCTTTTTATGATTCCCCATGGATCCTGCTAGGGCAAAACTGCATCAAAATTAAAGCGAGTTGCCCACCCCAAATGTGAAAAGCAGTAAATGGCACAAAAAGACAATTCATAGAAGAAAAACATCCGATACACATATGAAGAAATGTCCAACTAAAAATGAAAGAAATACAAAACCAAACAGCTGGATCCCATTTTTCAATTAACGAATGGACAAAGGTTTTTTGTTTTCTCTCTCTTTTTTTTAATGGTAGTGCGCAGTGCCGTGCTCACACATTGTTCCTGTGAGTAAAAAGAAGTGTGACCATTTTGAAAAGTAATTTGAAAGTGAGTATGGAGCAGCTATCAAATCTTAATATTCTGAGAATTTCTCCCAAGGAAATAATCAGAGCGATGCACAAAGATTACAGCTACGAATATTTACTGGAATTGGATGTAAAAGGATAAACAATTGAAACAACCTAATTGAGCATCAGTTAAACAATGATTAAAATAAATGATGGCATATGCATAAAATGTAGTATTATGAAATAATATTAAGAAGTATGTTTTAAGGAATAATTAAGGCAACGAAGACCTGTTCCTGATGTAGCGAATGGAAAGAGCTGGAAACAATTTTTAATTTAACATAATCCTGATTTGTGAGGGAAAAAGCAGGTATCCACTAAAAAACAGGTTTTAAAATGTAAGCCATCTCTGGATTACACAATATGGATATTTGTTTTATTCTTTACACTTTGTGTGTTTTGCAGATTTTTTTTGGTGACTAGGAATTAACATTATACCTTAATAAAAACAGTCACCCCCCACCCCAAGAAACAAAAAACCTGATTCTGGCTTCAGCCTGAAAAATTGCGTGTGGCATTTGTCAGGGCCGATTTAGACCTGAGCTGAATTCTGTGTAATTTCGCCATTTGAAGTGTGGTTCGCTCATTCTTGGCAGTAAATGACTCTTCAAGCACTTGAGTAAGATCATTGCAATCAGAGTTGTAATTGCTAAGAGGTTCAAGCTTTGTTTGTAAGAGAAGAAGTTCTGATTCTTTTCTTTAAAAGTTCCTACTTCCACTGATTAATCTTATTGTTCGTGAAGTTCGAAGTGCTCTTGTGAACCTCCATTTGCTTGATGTCTCCTTTTTAACCCTGTACATGTTTCAGAAGCTTTTAGTTTTGGGAGAATTGGTGGGAGTCCCAGATAGGTAAGTATGTCTGGTGTAAGGAACGGGTTTTAGGTGCTACTGGGCTTTGTCAGCGGGAATCAGGGCATGAAGCAGTCTGGCCCTCTTCGGAGCCTAAAACCCTTTGGACCCTTCTTTGCCCCGAATCCACCTTCTTGTCCAGCACACGTCATCCAATTAGCTCTCTGTTCCCTCATCCTCAGCTCTCGGCCTCATTTCCTGATGAGTGCCCAGAACCCTCCCCTCAGACCTGTCTCCAGATGTTGCTTCTCAAATATGAGCCTTGGTTCTCTTCCTTGGCTTCCCTTACCTTCATTCCCTAAGTGACATACGCTTTCAGATGCTGAAGGAAACAATTCTACCCAATTCAGTTCAGTCCTGGGGTCCTTCCTCTGCACCCCAGAAATGGAACAGCAGCTGAGGCAGTGAACCCACAGATCCACAGGTCCCGTCTTGTGATACAGTCCCTGAAGTTCTGGTAACAGTTTGGTGACTTTCTACCTGGTGGTGGAATGTAGCTGAGGGAGGAGGACACTAGCCTGTGAGTAGAGGGCTGACCCTTGTCCGCCTCTGGCTCAGGCCAGACTTCACGTATTCGGCCTGGGCCCAAAGGCCCCAAGCATCCCTGCAGCCCCTCCCAGGGGAATAATACCTCCCAGGATTTCTTAGGGACTATGGCAGGGTACATTGCTTTCTGGCGAAACAAAGAAATAGCATCCTGGTTGCTTAGCTGAGGGGATTGTAATACTCACATGTGCAGTTCTGCAGCCACTTTTGAGACCCCCATGGGACTCCTAGCTATGGTAGAAAAAGCGTATGATGTTCCCTCCAAGGGAGATCAGAGATCTCCTTCACCATCTGTGACCAAACCCAGGGCACTCGGTTGTCACAGGCCACGTTCTGCTTCGGGTGTAGAACAGTGCTGTCGCAGACCTAGTTTCAAGGGGACACTGAGGAGCCAACCTGGGTCTGTCCCGAGGGGATGGAGGAGGAGTCGGGTTGGAAGGTAACTGTGGCACCCTGGGCACACTGGCCACACAGCTCAAGAGCCCTCGCCCCATGAAAAGTCCAGTGTGTGTGAGACTCAGTGCGACAGATGCTCACTTTTCTCAAAATAATCTAGATATGTAGGTTTTCATGTGGAACCTGTGGGCCTCTAACTTGCAACCCTTGTGCTAGACTCTGCCACTGTAGTTCCTCTCCGAGTACAGTTTCTGCCCTCCGAGGTTTTTAAATAATCAAGACCACACCCATGGTAAAAAACAATGGGAACTCTGCTTCCCCTTGGGACATGGAGAGCTATAGGGGATATCACTCCCATCCTACCAATAAGAAAAAGTGAATATCTACAAAATCATGTTTTCTTGAATCCTTCAGAAAGCTGAGGTCATGAGACAATCACATAACCGAGTCACAAAAAGAGTCAAGTCCTGCTGAGGGGAACAGAGACACACAAGCTGTTTCGCATTTGGCAGAGCATGGAAGAAAAGGTGACCACTGTAGAAGTGGGTAAGAAAAAATCAGCTTAAATTCGCTGATTCCTGAAGGCTGAGTTTGGGTGAGTGGATCAACTTAGAATAAGTGGGAACCTGTGATGGCTAGTTTTATGAGTCAACTTGGCTAGGCATGGTATCCAGATATTTGGTCAAACAATATTCTAGCTGTTTCTGTGAAGGTATTTTTTCAATGAGAGCAATACTTAAAAATCAGTAGACTTTGAATACAAAGCAGGTTATCAGGTGGGTGGGATGTATCCAGTCAGGTGACGACTTTAGAGAAGAAGACTGAGGTCCCCAACCAGGACAAAACTCTGCCAGGGGACTGCCACTGCACTTGAGCTGCAGTGTCAGCCCTTCCCTGGGTCTCGGCCTGCTGGTCTACCCTGCAGATTTTGGACTTGGCAGCCTCCATAATGGCATAATTGCAATTCTTTAAAATAAATTACAGATAGATGATAGATGATTGATAGATAGATAGATAGGTAGATAATGTGCATCTATGTCCATAGCCACTTACATTGCTTCTGTTTTTCTGGAGAACCCTGACCAACGCAGAATCTAAACACAAGGGAAGTTTATGTTCACTTGCAAGTTCTTCTCCATGGGTATCGACTAGGTGTTCAAAAGAAAGATTAGAGGTAGGACTGGAGACCAGGGGAGCCCCTCCCCCACACTTAGTGCTGTGGGTTTGCAGGACGTGACCAGCTGCTGCTGGGGACAGATACAAATCACTACCCATATCATCTGGCTCTTCTCTTATGAAAGCAAAACAGCCTTAAGCCCGGAAGGGAAGGGCAGCAGACCTTGCTCTGAGGGTCTTCAGGGGAGGGGTAGAAGCAAAACCTGTTTGCATCTGGGGGAGAGCAGGAACTCAGAAAACACCTATTGCTTCAGGGGGAGGGGTAGAAGCAAAGGCTATTTGCTCTGGTGAAGGGGGCACAGGGTGGAGAGGTCATGAAAACCTCTTGGGTCCACGAACCTGCACCAACACAGAGCAGAGGCAAACCACCACTGGAGGAGAGTCAGGCACCTCTCTTCTGCCCAAGGCCCACCAAAGGTACAAGGCAGAGTTTGGCCATCATGAGGGAGTAAGGGGAGGCGGGAAGGGGAGAAACATTGAGAAGGTCCCACTCCTCAGGTCCAGATACACAGGTCTTGCCGGGACTGAGGCTGGACCAGGAGAGCCAGGATTACCATATGGCTCCAACCACAGCCTTGCAGCAAGGTGAGACGGTGGAGAGAATTCCGACTTGATGGTGCAAGTGTGCGGGTACTTCTGAAAGCCAATGGCAGAGCAGGAATCCCGAGAAAAGCTCCCCCGGAACCCAGTCCTCACACTAAGTGCAAGGTAGTGGCACTCACTGGTAAACAGGGTAATGATAGTAACAGCTAATGTCAGCTCAGCTACTGACTAGATTAACTCAACGCCCCCCCACAATAATAGCCTAGCAGGAGAAGAGGCGTGACTGTTTCCAGGTATAATACTGTTTACCGCAATCTCCACTGGCTTCTACTCAGAATATCCAGCATTCACTAAAAAATTACGACAATAAAGAAAGAAAAGAAAAATGAGAGGGAGTGGGGGTGAGACAAAGCAATTAATAGGACCATAGCTCAGCAATAAGGACCTGTCAGATAGGAACTTCTAAATAGCTATGACTAATATATTAAGATCTAGTAGAATGGTATGCATGAACATATAGGATATTTTGGAGGATAGAAGGGAAACTATAAAAAGGAAAGGTGATTTTAAAAATACAATATCAAAGAGGAAGAATCCTTGTAATAGGATCATCAGCAAACTAGCTTCTGCTAACGAAAGTATCTGTGAAATCAGAGAGAGTACATTAGATATTATCCACAATAAAACCCAAAGGGAAACGGGTGCAGGAGAAGGGAACAGAAGCTAGAATTTTAAACCATGGGAAAATATTAAGGAGAAGATAGAGAATGGGGCAGAAGAAACATTTGAAATATAATGACCAAGAATTTTCCAAAATTAATGAACAGCAAACCATAGATCTGAAAAGTTCAGAGAGCCTCAAGCAGCTTAAACCAGCAAACCCAAACAAAATTAAAATAAAACACACCTATACACTCATCATAGTCAGTCTGATGGAAACTGAGGATTTCTCCTTTTTAAGAAAAATTATGAAAGCAGCCAAAGGAAAAAGAAATATGACATACACAAAAAGAGGGATAAAATTACAGCAAACTTTTTGTCAATAACTGTACAAAACAGAAGACAATGGAGAGACAGTTTTTAAGTGTGGAAAGGAAAGAAAAAGTCACCCTAGAATTCTATAGTCAGGGTAAGTAAGTATCTTTTTCTCTTTTCTATTTTCCTATTTTATTTAAACTTTTTTCAACGTTATTTAAAAATTATTTATTTGTTTTAAGAAAGAGGGGGAGGGAGGGAGAGGGAGAGAAACATTGATGTGAGAGAGAAACATGGATTGGTTGCCTCTCCTATGTACTCTGACGGGGACTCAGCCTGCAACCAGGCATGTGCCCTGACCAGGACTTGGGAATAGAACTTGCAACCTTTTGCTTTTCAGGATGATGCCCAACCTCCTGAGTCATGCTGGCCAGAGCTACATTATCTTTTAATTGCATTTTTTCCATCGCCATTTATCCCCCCACACCCTCTTCCACCTCCACCCACTCCCCTCCCCGCTCCAATCACCATGCTCTTGTCCAAGTCCGTGAGTTCTTTCTCTCCCTCTCTTTTTTTTTGCTGGATCCCTCCAACCTCCCACCCCACCCCCAGAGTATAAATATCTTTTTTAAATGGTGATTATACAGACTTTTTCAGACAAACAAAGATGGGAGGAATTCCTTGCCAATAAACCCACATTACACAAAACGTTAGAGGAAGTTCTTTGGCAGAAAAAGTGTGACACTGGGGGAAGTTTTGACTTATACAAATGAAGAGCAAAGGAAGTGATAAAGTGGTGGCAAATATCAAAGACACTTTCTTTTTATTTTATTCTCTTTAAAAGAAAATTTGCTGTGTCAGTACAAATAGTAATAATATATTATGGAATTTACACCATACAGAATTAAAATGCATGACACAAGAGCACAGAGGTGAGGAGAGGAGATCGAGGCACACTGTTGTAAGGTCCTGAAACCGTGTACGAAGTGGGAAATTATTTCAAGGTGGGCTATAATACATTTAGTATGCATATTATAAACCCTAGAGCAACCACTTTAAGAAGGAGTCATAACTAACGAGCCAATAGTGGAGATAAAATGGATTAATAGAAATACTCAGTTATTCCAAAGAGGGCAGGGGGGAAACGAATAAAGACTAAATAGGACAAATGAAAGTGAAAAGCAAAATGTTCAGATTCAATCAAACCATATCAATAGTTAAATATGAACGGTCTAAACCAGGGGCATAAATTATGGCTCTCAGCTCAGATGTAGCCTGCAGTCTGTTTTTCTACAGCAGGTTTGATTGGAGTTGAATCATTATGTATACACATGATACTAATATAATGTTATATATCAATTAGATCTCAATTTTAGAAAAGAAAAATAAGAAAACAACAACAACAACAAAAAAAGAAGCAGCATCCACCTGAGTTTCAATCAATTTTCAATTGTGAAAAATAATGAAATAGTTTGTTCGGTTTTTTTAATCCTCACCCAAGGACATTTTTTTATTGTGTTTCTAGAGAGAGAGGAAGGGAGAGAGAGAAACATCAACACGAGAGAGAAGTGCCGTTTGGTGGCCTCCGGTACGCAGCCAGACCAGGGATCAAACCTGCAACTTCTGGTTACGGTATGACGTTCCAACCACACTGGCCAGGGCTAAAATAGCTGTTTTAAGCTATAAAAAAAAGTTTTACTGGAACACAGGCACACCCATTAATTTATGTGTGGTCCATGGCTTCTTTCTCACTACGGTGGAGGACCTGAGCATACAACAGAGGCCGGGTGACTTGCAAAGCCTAAAATATTTACTCTCTGTTCCTTTACAGAAAAATTTTGCCAACTTCTAATATAAACACCTGAATTAAAAGGCAAAGACTGTCAGACTGGATAAAGAAAAAAACAAGTATTTGCCCTGGCTGGTGTGGCTCAGTGGATTGAGTGCTGGCCTGGGAGTCAAAGGGTCACCAGTTCCATTCCCAACCAGGGCACAGGCCTGGGTTGTGGGCCAGGTCCCCAGCAGGAAGCATGCAAGAAGCAACCACACATTGGTGCTTCTCGATCTCTCTTTCTCCCTCCCTTCCCCTCTTTCTAAAAGTAAAATAAATCTTAAAATCTTTAAAACAACAACAACAACAACAACAAATATTTGTTATCTATAAGAAATATACTTTAAACATAAAAATACCAATTGGTTTAAAGCAAATGAATGTTAAGAGCTACAGACACTAAATGGAAGAGAGCTGGATGAGGGAAAGTCTGCTCACCAAATGGGAAAACTGGATATACACACACAGAATGATGAGGTTGAACCTTATCTTATGTACACAAATGAACTCAAAGTGGATCAAAAACCTACCTGTAAGAGATAAAACTGTAAAACTCTTAGAAGAAACATAGGGGGAAATCCTCATAATATTGGAATTGGCAATTATTTCTCTTTTTTGCAGTTATCAAGGCAATTTATTAATATGAGCTCTCAAGAAAATCTCATGGTCCAATGCAAATCAGAAAAACAATGACAACATTCAAATACCTCTATATTCCCAAAGAGCAATAATCTCCTAATTCTTGCATCTATGGCTCATTTATCTCAGAGTTCTGTGGTCATCAGCTGGGGCTCCCCCCATACAATTTGTTTCCTCTTGAGTGTTTTATTAGTTGCTTTTGCTCACAACCCTTTCAGCTGACTGAATACTATTTTTTTAAAAAAATGCATGTGAGTTTCTTACCCAAAGCCCAGAACTAAGTGTAGAGATGACAAGCACCTTGACAACTGCGTATCAACATGCAATCTCTATGATCACATTACAAATCACTTGAATTTTAAGTCTAAGATACAATTTTTGATATAGCCTGTAGGAAGTTTGGAGAGATAGGAAACTGAAATCACATGGCTTGTATAAAGAATACATAATGGTTTAAATCGGGCAATTCATTATACTACTGCCCCAGGGAATTGACTATTTGGTCTGGTACACAGCAAATCGTCTGTCTGGAAATACGGGACTGACCTGAGGTGAAAGGCCATTGACAATGGCGGGGTTCATGGGGTTGCAGGGCCCACATGGAGGCACAAAGCTGTCTGTATAGCTGGAAAATCCATGCCTGGTGCTGGGAAGGCAGTGGGCAGAGCTGCTGTCTAGTTGAAAGGAAGAGTGCAGGGCTCAGGGGAAGCGGCTGAGATCTGTGAAGGGCGCTGCTGGGACCTGATGTGGCTGCAAGGAAGAAGATGTTCAGCCATCAACTCCCCTGTCAACCAGCACCGGAAGTTCAGTGCAAAAGTTCCCAGTCACCAAGCCATCAGGAGTATTTGCTGGTCAGACCAAATGTGCATTTCCAACTGCACTTCTTAACATGCGAACGTCTCCACATGTGTGTGCAAGTACATCACTTATTCATACACTTTCATGGCAAACTCACCCAAAAAGGAAATTTAGAAATCACGTGAACAATGCGAACAGACCTATGTGGGTAGTGAATGTTACTCACAAACAGAAGAATTGTCCGATGTGAGAGTTGCAGGTCTCAAATTTCTTTAGCAAATGTCCTTTCAAAGCACCTAAGTACCAGTGTAGTGCTGTAGTTTCGAAGGGCTGGAGCGCAGTCTCTCGTAGTCCAAAATAATTTGTCTTATTTATCCCATCACCTGTATGTGCCAGCCAACGGTGACTCTGTCAAAGTTTACCTTCCCTCGATTATCACTGCACCCAGCACCCGTCACAGGACTTCAGTTAATTGCGCACTGGGGTACAAATGTGGAAGTAAGATTTTAACAAAAGAAAAGCCAATTGCATGTTTTTTAAATGAAGGTTGTTTGGTTTCATCGTTTTGTTTTCAAATCCTGAAACAAGATCATATTACAACACAATTTACCTAGAGAGATCAGATATGTCCCAGAACAAACTATGTGTCTGGAATGTCCCTGGTATGTTCAGGACAACCTGATGTCGTGTCATGAACGTACAAGCAGCAACAACGTCACCATGGCTTCCTTGGAATCACAGCAGCAGGGAAAGCTATTGGGAGTCACCTTTGCACAGTGTGACTCCTTTCCTGCAGACCTTGTAGACTAGGTGGGCTGCTACCACATCTCCAACAGCTGGTGTGTTGGCAAGGTGGGCCTGGCAGTGGGAGGAATCCCCCCACCCTCCCACAATGAGATGGTTGAAAGCCGTCAGCCGATGGGCCCCAGCTTGCTTCCTCCCTCTTGCAGGGCGGTTGCCAAGCCAGACCAGCACTCCAGCCTCAGTGAGCTTTGCCCTCTGTGCCAGTCCCCCCTGGTGTAAATATCAGCGTAGAGGGTTCTCTGAAAAGCGTGTTCCAATCCTTCAAGCTGCTCCGCTGTGAAGGTGGTTCGTCTCCTCTGCTGTTTCCTCTTTCGTGGCAAATCGGGTTCAGAGTCAGTGTCAGAGCCTTCAGTCTGACTGGGGTGCTGAGGTTTCAATGAGGAAAAACCAGAGCAGGCTGTCCTGCAACTTGTAAAGTTACAAAAGTTGTATCAGCTTGGCTTTGTAAAAAATGTAAGGCAGCCTGTGAGGAGCTTGTCGCCACTTCTCTGAAGACCAGTCCAGTTAAGTGAATGTCAGCTGAAGAGACTTAAAAGGGAAGAAAACGTGATCTAAACAAACCTCTGGGAGCAGACATCCTGCTTGGGAATTGTTTCTGAAATGTAACAGCAAAGCTCAGAAAATAATAAATTGGACTTCATCAAAATTAAAAACATTTGTGTTTTGAGGGACACCATCAGGAGAGTGAAAAGATATCCTGAAGAATGGGCGAAAATATTTGCAAATGATATATCTGCTGTGGAATTGATATCAAGACTATCTATAGAACTAAAACTCAACAACAGCAAAAAACCTAATTCAGAAAAGTTGCAAAGGACTCGAATAGTAATTTTCCCAAAGAAGATACACAAATGGCCAATAAGCCCATGAATAGATGCTCATTAGGGAAATGCCAATCAAAACATCAATGAGCTCCCACTTCATACACACTAGGATGGCCGTTATATACAAACAGCAGCAGCCACCACCAGAAATAAAAGTACTGGAGAAGAGGTGGACAAACTGGAACCTTGGTGCATTGCTAGTAGGAATGTGAATGGTGCCGATGCTATGGAAAACAGTTTAGTGGTTCCTCAAAAAACGTACTCGTAGGATTACCACTCCTAGGTATGCGAGCATATCCATGAAAACTGAAAACAGGGACTCAGACGGGTACTTGGATACCCATACTCATAGCAGCATCATTCACACTAGCTAAAAGGTAGAAATAACCCCAGTGTTCACCGGCTGATGCAGGAATAAACAAAATATGGTATATACACACTTAGAAATGTTTAAAGTGGTAAACTTCATGTTATATATATTTTACCACAATAAAAACCAAGGAAAAGCGGGACTGGCTGTATTAATGTTAGACAAAGTAGACTTTTGAACTCTTCAGTGATTCTCCATAGTCTTACGGTCAAAACCTATATTCGTTAGCATGACACACGAAACCTTTTCGACTGTGTCCTCTGCCTACCGTTCTGGCTCAGCCCGCCGCACAGCAAGTATGCTGTCCGCTCTGAAGGACAGAACGTGACGCCGCGTTGTCTCTTGCCTCTGCGTCTCTGTGCCTGCTGTTCTTTCTGTGAGGGAGGTCGTCTTCCCACCCGTCACCTGGCTGCCTTCTACTCAGCCTTTGAGGTAAAGATGAAAATCACCTCGTTTCAGGAGCCTTGCCTAACTAACTCCCACCCCCACCCCAGACTTCTGGAGGGGCCTTTTCTAAATGTGTCCACGGCACCCTGTGTCCACCACGCTGTACAGTGATGGTGGTTTCCTCACCCGCTTCATTCACCACCATATCTCACTCTCTGTGTTCCTAGTGCCTGGCATGGAGCCTGGCGTATGGTATGCACACAGTACATATTTGTCAGATGAATCAAATTCTGTGACATTGCCCATGAAGGCACACGGGAGACCAGAATAATGGAGCTCTCCCCCTTCATCACACTGGCCACTTCTACTGTTTCCCTGCCCCTATTGTCTGGTGTAGCAGAACATAGGGTATAATGGTGAGGTATTCCTCAAACTGATAAATAAATATTAGCCTGTGATTGTGAAACTGGTGAAATCGACACACAATGGATGTGATTAAATGTCTGCAAATGTCATCCTAAGAAACAGGATGCAGCAGTGCCTGGAAATGTAATCAGGGCATGACGGAATGTGGAGGAAAGCTGTAACCAAATCGATGGCCTTAACAGCTGAAGAAAGAATATGTGAGCAGAAGGGGGGGTGGTCTGCAGGGAGAGCTGGAAAGGGGAGCCAAGGAACAAACATTTGTCATTATGTCTCCAGGCCTGTCGAGGGAGAGAGTTGTTTTTTTGACCATCGACACAAATATGCAGTCCACCCTATATCCCTATGGATGCCACAGAGCTCATCCAATTCCCTCCCTTTGTTCTCATTTCATGCTCGCAAACAACCTCTTGATTATAATTTGGCTTTCCATGTAGATTTTCCAACAGGAGAGAATGCGCTGACCAGTCAACATGAACATCTGGTCCATTTGGCAAGGAGTGTCCTCTTTGTATATGAATGCATTGGTGTTCTGGTTTATACATCAGTCAGTTCGTACGCCCCAGAGGCTGCTGAGGTGCTCACTCTCCCAGCTCTCCCTGAGCCTGCCCCGAGGTTCTGATCCCCTTTGTTTGCACCCTCCCTCAGCAGGGGCTGAGGACAAAGAATCAGGAGTCCGCCACAGCACCCCCAGATTTGAGCCGCTGGGCTGTGGACTTACACCTTCCTCATAGAGGCAAAGGGCATGGGCCCGCAACTGGTGCTGCCCTGCAGGTCATTCCTCAGGACCTACTCCCCTTTTCAGAAACCTGGTCTCTGCTCCTGATGCAGTTCTCGTCTTCCCATACCATGATTCCTTGTTGACAGGCTTATTTACCTCCGTAATCACGTCCAAAGGTCAGGCATTAGGAAGGTCACTTTCAGAGAACAAGGCTGGAGTCGAGATGAGTCTGGCAGAGGTTTGGCTTCAATTAGAATAGAAGGAGGAGGAGACCAGCGTGTACCTGGTTGAGTGAGTCTTGTTGAAATGGTTGCTTAGACAACTTTTGCAGGCTCTAAGTCCTGGACTAATGATTTTGGTGGTCCTATGAATATTCTGTGGGGTGCTTTGTCTTAACGGGCTGTTTTTGAGCTCTAGAAAAAGTCGGGGCTGAGTTCATGGGGATGGGTCAATCAACCCTGGGCTGCAAAAAGGCCTGGAACACATTCAGGCTGAAAGGAAGACCCATAGAAAGTAGAGGGAAAGAAGGTGGGGTCGGTGAACCCTACTTTAATTTTAAAAAGCCTGAAAATTTGTATTAAACAAAAGGAATTTTTCAGCCTCCCTTGTTCGTAGGAACTGTATTTCAGGGGCAGCAGCTCGCCCTGGCTGAGGAGGAAGAGCTCTCGTAGGATTGAGGGGTGTGCCGCTCTGGCACCGTCAAGGCTCAGCTCCCCGACCGCCATTCATCAGGCAGCTTTAAACCCACGGAAGCGCCTTGTCCGGAGAAATACTTTCCTTCATTCCAAATGATTGTCTTCTTCCTTGTATAATTCTTTTCTGCCTCTATTTGCTGGCATTCTTCTGGTTTCAAAGAGTATGTTTAGTAATACATCATTTTGGTTAAGACATTACATATTATCTATAAATGTAGAGAGATCCAAAAGGGTATTAATGTGAGATTATCAGTGGTGTATCTTTTTTGCGATGTGATCCATATACCATAAACTTCATCCTCTTAGAATGTATAATTCGGAGGATTTTAGTATAATCACAAGGTTGTGCCACTATTACTATATAGTTCCAAAACATTTCATCACCCCAGAAAGAAGTCCCATATGCATTAGTAGTCACTCCCCACAGCCCCCTTTCCCCATGCCTGGCAAGCGAAAATCTACTTCATGTCTTTATGAATTTGCCTATTACGAATACTGCATATACATGGAATCATACCAGATGCAGAGTTTCGTGTCTAGCTTCATTCACTTAGCATGACGTTTGCAAAGTTCACCCACACTGTGGCATGCATCAGTACTTCACCTTCTCTTTATGGCTGAACAGTATTCCATTGCATGGGTACGCTCCATTTTGTTGATCTATTCATCAGTGGATGAATACTTGGGTTTGTAAAAGCCTTTTTAACTATTATCAATAATGCTGTTATGAACATTGGGGTACAAGTTTTTTGTGAACATGTTTTCAATTCTTTTTGGTATATACCTAGGAGTAGAATGGTTGGTAGCACGGTAACTTTATGTTTAACTTTTTGAGGAACTGCCAACTGTTTTCCAAAGGGGCTGTGCCATTTCACATTCCCACCAGCAATGCAGGAGGGATCTACCTCCTCCACATCCCTGCCAATGCTAGTTACTGTACGGTTTTTATTAGGGCTACTCTCCTGTGTGAGAAATGGGGTTTCACTGTGGCTGTTGATTTTCATTTCCCTGATGGCTAATGATGTTGAGCCTCTTTTCATGTGCTCACTGGTCATTTGCAAATCTTTATAGAATATGTACTGAAGTCCCTTGCCATCTTAAAAACTAGGTTGTCTTTTTATTGCTGGGCTGCAAGTGTTATTTTCTATATTCTGGATACTAGGCCCTTGTCATACATGTGATTTGCGAATTCTTTCTCCCTTTCTGTGGGTTGTTTTTTTACCTTCCTAAGAAATAGTGTGCTGTGAAGCACCAAAGTTTTTAACTGTGATGAAGCTCAACTTATCTAGTTTTTCTTTGGTTGCTTGTGCCTTTGGTGTTCTGTCTAGGAAACCATGCCTAATCTAAATTTATGACAATTTACACCTATATTTTCTTATAAGTGTTTTATAATTTTAGTTCACACAGTTAGGCTTTTGGTCCATTTTGTATATAGTATGCACTATGTATGTGAGTCTGTATACAGTATAAAGTAAGGGGCCAACTTCATTCTTTTGTGGGTGGGTATACAATTATCCCACCAACATTAGTTGAAAGGACTATTTTTTCCACTTAATTGCCTTGCCGCAGTTGTCAGAAATCAATTAATCACAATTGATTTTTCTGCACTTTCAGTTCTGTTCTATTAATTTATATGTCTATATTTTTGGCAGAATGACGCAGTCTGAAATATTGTAGTGCTATAGTAAGTTTTGAAGTTAGGCAGTGTGAGTCCTCCAACTTTGTTCTCCTTTTTCAAGATTGTTTGGTTCCTCTGGGTTCCTTGCATTTCCATTTGAATTTTAGGATCACCGTGTCAATTGATGGAAAAAAGAAATTACACTGAACCCTTTTGGGCACCTTGTACTCCTTGGTTGTTGGACTTCCATATGGTTCAATTTTCTGGCAGTTCTGGTTGTTTTTCTTTTTAAATTTGTGGTCCTTTTGGTTGTGCAAAGAGGCACTGTGTGTCTACCTGTGCTTCCATCTTGGTTGGAAGTCTGTTTTATTTTTCTGTGTATATTTTTTCTTTCTATTCCTCTGACTGGATAAGCTCAACTGAAACATTCTCACGTTTGAAAATTCCTCTGCCTGCTCAGGCCTGTTTTAGAGACCCTCTAGTGAATTTTAAATACCAGGATAGTACTTTTCAACTACAGAATTCTTGTTGAGTTCTGTTTTAAAAATATAAAGTCCACCTCTTTATGAATATTTTCTTTTTGATAAGACATTGTTCTCATACTTTCCTTTAGTTGTTTTTAGACTGGTTTCCCTTCATGCGTTGAACATATTTATAATAGAGGATTTAAATCTGTCCTTTCACTCCAACATCCGGGCTTTCTCAGTGAGTTTCTTTTGATTGCCCCCCCACCCATGTATTGACCATATTTCTTATTTCTTTTCACGTGTCATTTTTTTTGCTGAAAACCGAACATTTTAAATAACATAATATGGTAATCTAGAATTTAGATTGGCAATCTGGAATATAATCTGTAAACCAGATTCTCTCTCCTCCCCAGGGTTTGTCATGGCTCTTATTGTAGCTGTTTGTTCAGTGACTTTTCTAAACAAGTGCTGTGAACTTTGCGCTCTTTTTTGTACACGACCATTGAAGACTCCGCTCTTTTAGCTTAGTGGTCAGCTAATGACAGAAGAGAGATTTCCTTAAATGCTTGGAACCAACAAGTCTCCCAGTCTTGGTAGAGCAGTCCAGTGTACATGTTGAGGCAAACCCTCAACACTCAGCCACGTGGTTGAAAATTCTTCCTTAACCTTTACTTCCTGCTTGTGCAGAGGCTCAAGGTCGGGGATATGAGCTCTGGAGGTCTCTGCTGATGATGCACACAGCCCCGGTCACGAGTGCAGCCCACATGTGTGGTGGCCTTTGATATTTGCAGGAAAATGCAGATCTTTATAAAGCCACCATGGACATTTCATCCTCAGGTTTTTCTCGTAAATGTTTTGACAGGTCTATTATTTGCCCCAACTACTTTCCAAGGACTCAGACAGCTGTGAGGTTAAACAATTACCTCTAATTCACAGGTGGCAAACCCAAGGCCCACGGCTGAATCCGGCCTTCCACCTTGTTTTATCCAGTCTGGCACCTTGTTTCTACCCGGCCGCGGCACTCTGAGCTCTCGCTGAACTGTTAGGGAGTAGTTACATTTACACAGTCCTAAAATGACATTCAGCCCTTTGAAGGCAACCAGGAGGCTGATGTGGCCCCTGGTGAAAATGAGTTTGACACCCTTGCTCTAATTGTTTCAGACAAATGTTTTGGGGGACAGGTTTTTGCGTGGGGTGAGTCCTGAGTCCGTCATATAAAGCCAGCCTTGCAAATGGGGTCTCCCAGGGAACCACCAGAGAGGTCAAATAATGACAACTTTTTATGAATAAGGCTTTGAAGGAGCTCCAGTTCCATTCTGTCCTTTCTGGTGGCTGCCAGACTGCTGGTTGTCCCTGTAATTGTGGGCTGTTGGTTTTCAAGGCTGCCGTGGAGCTGGAAATAGGTACTTGGGAATAGGGCAGGTTAAATTTCACAAAACACATGGTTCTTACTGAGATTCAGATTGGTTTTGAACCCATGATCTTTGGACTGCTGTAAGCCTTTATTTAATTTTCAGAGTTCTGGTAAAGTTGATTCTAATGATATTTGCTATTTTTTTTTCATTGCTTTTATGGAGGAAAGCATTTGGGAGTTCTTAGCTCACTATTTTTGCTAACATCACTCAGTGATAACTTGATGATAAGTCTTGGTGAAGGGCAGGTAATACAGTATTTTCTAGTTTTGGTTTGCCTACATTTTCTAATTTTCCACAATACAAATTGATGTGTCCACCATAAATGTTCATTTACATAAAGAATAAGAATAAAATCTAAAATACAGTACATGAAATTTTAGTTCGCCATCTCAGTGAATACGGCTATCCAGACCAGGAAGCTTCAGTTAGGAACTTCATATTCTTTTCACTTTTCCTTATTGGTTTTTTCAGTTATCACTGTCATTTGATCTCTGTTGACTAGGAACAGAGGCTTTAAAATGAAAAATCTGCCTGCATGTTTGTGAAGGCAACAAAGAGAATGGCGTGGGAACTGTGACCCTTTAGTTAGTATGAAGAGAGAGAGAGAGCTCCTTGGGATGAAGGGGTCATTGTAAGAGCGACCCAAAGTCCTGGTTTTCCTGGGACAACCCCGTTTATACCTGTTGTAACAGTGTAATAATGAATAATGAATAATGTAACAGTGTAATAATGAATAGCACCCAGTTTCCACTCTCAAAAGTGTCCCAGTTTGGATGACAAATATGGCCATCCTAACTACTGACAGCAGCAGGAGACGAGGAGGCCAGCCACTGACTCAGGGACTGCTATGAGAACAGAAAAGCTGGGGAGCCAGCCTGGTACCAGAAACGGACCTGGGAGTGAACAGCTGAAGGGTGTGAGCTTGGCTCCCCAGCTAAGGCAGAGAGATTTGCACCGTCGTTTCTCAGGCACTTCTTAAACCCCGTCTTGGGGGAGTCCTTGGTTCAAGCTGATTCCTCGGAGTTACTACAAGGCAATCACGAGATCCTTCCCCCGCCTGCTGGGGCCAGCAAGGGAATTCAGGCCCACCTCAGGCCTTTGTGGACATTTCCCAGGTGTCACTGGTGGGAGCTGCCACGTGGTAGTCCCTCTCCAGGCTCCTCGAGCCAAGATATGACTTGGGACTTATGGTCCTGAAAAATTCTTCTACAATGTTCTTTCCGGTGTCTGTGGCTTCGTGGAAGCTTCTTTGGAAGTGCAGGGAAAGAGACTCACTTTGGCTGCAAGGACCCAGGTAAGTGCCCAGGTTGGGAAGCACGGGAGCTGAGTCCTGCGGCCTAGGGATTAAGTGAGGGCAGCTCCCTGGGGTTCGTGGGGGCTGTTCAAAGCAAAATTTGGGTATGGGGAAGAGTGTCCTTTGGGTGCCTCTGGGCTGAGGGCAGGGCAGCACCTTGCACTAGCTTCTTAAGTGTTTGGAGGATAAGAGCACCAGACAAGAATTCTTGCCTGGGACAAATATCTGGATGTTGTTCACTGAGAAAATACAATGCAACAAATTCCGGAACCCAGTTTGATTGCCACAACAATGTAAGCCCTTTGTACGTAAGACACCTTTCACCAGAGTGGTCAGGAAACACGGCCGATGTTGTTTCTATGCCTGTGGGACCTTCCCGTGCAGGCACGCAGGCATGGGCTTGGGGCGCTGATAACGCCGAGTTTTCCCAAATCAGAGCTGGTGATTAGGGGTGGGGAAGATTGGCAGGTGGGGGTCATTCCACTCGCATAATATTGCTAGGGTTAAGATTATAGCATATACCACCATATTGGACACGATTCAGCTGCAGGAAGAACTGTTTAAAAGATATTATTACAGTATCTACAAAATTGTCCAATTTATATCTATTTTACTCGACTTTATTGAGTTCTAATTTACCTTCAATAAAATGCACCCACATTAAGCATGCAATTCAGTGAATGTTGACAATGTGTATGTCCAGGTAACCGCACCTGTAAGCAATTCCATTGACCCCAGTGATCCCCGCCCGCCTCGGACCGGGTAACATACCTTGCCCTTGTCTTAGGCGACCACTGATCTACTTTCTTTCACTACCGATTAGACTTGCGTTTGTTAGAAGTTCATTTAATGGAATCCTACGGCGTGGTTCTTGTTCATCACAGTGGGTTTGGTTTTGTTTTGTTTGTGAGATTTATTCATGTTGCTGTTTGTACCAGTACTTGGTTCCTTTTTACTGCCGAGTGTGAATGTACCACAATCTGTGTATTTGTTCACCTGCTACTTGACATGTGGGTTGTTTTCAGATTTAAGCAATTATGAATAAAGCTGCTAAGAATATTCATGTAGAAGCCTTTGTGAGAACATATGTTTTTATTTTTCTTGGGTAAATAGGAGTAGAATTGCTGGGTTGTATGGTGAGTGTGTGTTTAACTTTATAAGGAACTATCAAACTGTTTTTTTAAAGTGGTTACACCATTTTACATTCTCACCCACAATATGTGAGTTCCAATTTCTCCACATCTTTAATACTTAGAATTATCACTTTTTAAAGTTATAATAATTCTAGTCAGCATGTAGTGGTAAATTATTGCAGTTCTAGTTTGCAATTCTCTGATGACTAATTACATTGTATATATTTATGTGCTTATTAACTAACTATAAATATTTTTGTGAAGATCTCTTTAAATCCTTTGCCAACTTCATACTGGGTAATTTGTTTTCTTATAATGAGCTGTAAAATTATATATATGTATATATATATTTTTTATTTTCTGGATACAAGTCCTTTTTCTGATATATGTTGATACTTTTCTGGGGTATTGATCATTATTAATTGTATTTTTCCAGAATTTTCTACATTTCGTTTAGGTTGTCAAGTTTGTTGGCATAAAATTATTCAAAATATTATTTTATTATCCTTTCAATGTCTGCAGGATCTGTGGTGATGACGCCTGTCACTTCTGATATTGGTAATTTATGTTCTTCATTCCTGGATCAGTCTAGCTAAGGGCTTGTCAGTTTTGTTAAAACTTACAGAGAAGTTACTTCGTTAATCTTTCCATTGTCTTCTCTTTTTTGTTAATTTCTGCTCTTTATTAGTTTTTTCCTTTTATGGACTATGGACTTATTTTGCTCTATTATTTCCATTTCTTAAGGTGGAAATTAGGTCATTGATTTCAGGTCTTTCTCTCTCAGCACTGAGTCAGCTGCATCCCAGGAACTTTATTTATTATATTGTATTTTCATTGTCATTCGCTTCAAAATATCTACCTATTTCTCTTGTGATTTCATCTTTGACCTATAAATTATTTGTAAGGTTGTTGTTTAACTTTCTTTCATTCGGATTATGATGGCCATACTTTTAAAAACTTATTTTGAAAACTCCCATTGACATTTTATTTGGTGCTAGACACCTGTAAGCTTTAATAACTGCCTGCGTGTGCTCCGTCCTGCAGCACCCCAGCGAGGCTTGCCCACCCACGGGCCCCCCACGCACACGTGCCCTCTTGCCATCTGAAGTTGCACGCTGAGCAGAACCTCTTTCATATCTTGCACTGGCAGGACATTCCTTTAAAAAGGATTGCACACTCGCTCTTCACTCTATTTTGGGCTTTCTCCAAAGAAAGCAGTCCTCCCCACCACTCACCTTGGGCCTTTCACTTTTATGTGAGTAATTAACGTTTCTCTGGTCATACCAAAGGATCACCGTCACGTCCACATTCACAGATACAACTGGAGCGTCTCCATGTCATGGCGGAGTGGCTCCAGCAGGGATTTTTTGAGTCGTAATTTAATGCCTTTGCACTCAGAGAATACGCTCTGTACGATTTCTATCCTTTTCCATCCTTTTGTTGAAACTTGTTCTATGGTTCAACATATAGTTTATAGCGGTGACTGTATCACAGGAACTTGAAAAGAATGCCCACCCTAAGATCACCGGGAGTAGTGCTCTGCAAATGCTAATGAGGTCAATTTGGTTAACAGTGTTCAAGTCTTTTGCACCTTTACCGATTTTCTGTCTATTTGCTCTAACAATTACTAAGAAAGAAAAGCGGAAATTTCCAGCTATAACTGCAAATTTGCACATAACCCTCCTTTTAGTTCCATTAATTTATACTTTGTATATGTTGAACCTCTGTTATTGGATGCTATGTCTAGTTGAATTGATTATTGTATCATTATATGATGTTCTTGTGGCAGGAAGAATTCCAAGGTGACCCACACAATTTTGTCTCCCCTCTTGTATGTGTAATAGACCTGAATAATCCCCAGGACTGTTAATATGTTGGATTTTACTCCCAGGCTTAGGTTATGTTGTATTGGCACCATTAACCTTAAACTGGAGGCATTATCTGGGTCAGCCTGACCTAACCACATGAAAACAGTGTTCTCTCCAGCCGGTCACAGAAGGGGAGTCAGAAATTTGAAGCATGAAGATTCAATGTGCTGACAGCCAGCAAAGAAACGGGGAACTCAGTTGTTCAATCACAAGGAACTGAATTCTTCCAACAAGAGTGGGCTTGGAAGCAGATTATTTCCCCAGAGCTTCGATGAAAACTCTACCCGGCTGATCTCAGTCGTGTGGTGCCCCGCCGGGAGAACCCAGTCGCCACGCCAGGCTTCTCATGCACGGGATGCAAACTAGCCCATGGGTACTGTGTTGAGCTGTCAGGCTTGTGGTAATTTGTTATGCAGCTATAGAGAACCGATACAGTACTTCTCTGTCTCTGTCAATATTCCTTGTTCGGAAGTCTACTTCCTCTGATATTATACTGTCAGTCACTCCAGATTTCTTATGATTGGGGTTTGCATGTTATGTCTCGTTCCATA
This sequence comes from Trachops cirrhosus, assembly GCA_028533065.1. Classification (NCBI taxonomy): domain Eukaryota; kingdom Metazoa; phylum Chordata; class Mammalia; order Chiroptera; family Phyllostomidae; genus Trachops; species Trachops cirrhosus. The sequence continues at coordinate 68,218,371 of CM052549.1, forward strand.
TTTATATTTCAGTCTGTTTCTTTATGTAGCAAGTGTGTTTCTTGTAGTCGTTGTATAGTTGGGTCTTATTTTGTAATTCACTCTGACAATCTCTGCCTTGTAATCGAGTATTTTCATTTTATTTAATTACATATATGGTCTGGCTTATGTCGACCATCTTGCTATTTTCTATCTGAATTTTTTCTTCTCTCTCTTTCTCTGCTGTCTTTTGCTTCAATTGTGTGGGTTTTTTTTTTTTTTTTTAGCATTTCATTTCCCTTCCTCTATTACATTGCTAATTATGGCTCTCTGTTTTAGTTTTCTTAATTTGTTCTATATTTCTAATATCCATCTTCGAGTTATTGCATTGAACCTTCCAATAATATTATATTCAATATTCAGTATGTAATCACACACTTGTAGAGAACCTGCTGGTCATTTGTGTTCTTGTCGTAATTTTACACTCTATATAAATCTCCCATGCATTCTTAATTTTTTAATTTAAAGAATCAATTGTACTTTAAAGCAATTACAAAAGTGCGAAAATTTACTTATGTTAACCCACATCCTTGCCATTATGATGCCTGTGTGTGTGTGTGTGTGTGTGTGTGTCTGAGGTTCTTTCAAGAAAGAATAATTTTTCTTCGGGTAACAGTTTTCTTCAGAGTGAAAAATTTCATTAACCTTTCTTGTAGCATAGTAGTGTCAGAGACAAATTATTTCAGCTTTGTGTTTGTCTGAAAATGTCTTTATTTCACCTTCATTTAAAGCAACCTTTTTTATTTGGGAATAAATTTAGATTTACAGAATAGTTGCAAAGATAACGGAGTTCTCATAAGTCTTTCAGCATTTCCTCTCTTATTGTACATTTGTCAAAACTAAGAAACCAACATCAGCTTGTTTTTACTGACCAAACTCCAGAACTTTTTCCACGAGTGTCCTCTTTCCATCCTAGGATCCTGTTCAGGGTACCACACTGCACTTAGCAATCAAGCATCCTTTATCTCTTCTGGTCTGTGATAGTTTCTCATACTTTCCTTGTTTTTCGTGACCTCGACAGTTTTGAAGAGTACTGGTCAGCTATTTTATACAGTGTTCTTCAATCTTTCTGATGTTTTTCTCATAGTTAGGCTGGTGTTCTGGGCTTTTGGAAGGATGACCACAGAGGTAAGTAAGGTGCCCTTCTCGTCACATCCTGTTAGGAGGCACATAATGTAACTCATAGTGGTGGTAGCTGTGATCACGTAGTAACATGGGGTTTGCCAGGTTTCTCCATGGTGTAGCTAACATTTCTCCCTTTCCGTGCTTTATACTAGAAATTAGAGTAAGTCAAGGGAGGAAGGAATTAAATTTCACCTGCTGGAGTGGAGAGTATCTATCTCTATGTCTCTATATTATTTGGAATTCTTATCCAGAGAAGATGTTTCATTCATTAATTCAATGAATCATATAAGTAGGGACTCATGTATATTTACTTTGTATTTTGGGTTGTACTCCAATACTGGTATTTATTTTGTTGCTCAAATTGTTCCAGTTTAGCAGTTGGGAAATTTTTCAGCTTGGTTCCCGTGTCCCTTTTCTTTTGTTTTTTGAGTATTTTCTTACTTTCTGGCACTACAAGGTGCTTCTTTCTGGTATTTTCCTCACTGCAGTCTTAGAATCAGCCATTTCTCCAAGATGCCTGTTTTATTTTAATTTAAAAATAGTATATAGAAATGAAAATGTGGGCACTGGGTTTGTTCATTACTACTGGGATGCCATTGCTTTTAGCCCCTCTCAGCAGACAGAGCTAGGTAATATATGTATATATACTAAGTCATAAGTGTATCTGTAACTCTTTCTGCATTTCCGTATGTATGTATATGCATATCACAGTTATGAGTTTACACGTGTGTATATATATAAAGCATACATAAGTTCAGTATCGATTCCTCTGACTCCAAACCAGTGTCACAGGGCTGTTTCACCCTTCCTTCCTTCCCTCTCCAGAGTGAGAGACCAGGCCCCCATCATCCATTGTCCATCTACTCATTTATCCCCCGTAAACATGTAAAGTCATTGCAGAATCGTGAACTTGTACTCCAATGAGAAACAAATGAACAATAGAATACAGTTTTTATGTGTGTCTTCTTCTGTCTTTGACCTGAAAACTTTCAGTCAAATGCCATTTGCAAAGATGCGTAGGCCCGCGCTCTTTCTCTGAGCACCCTTAGGCACGGTTACGTCATGCATTTGCAGCGCAGTTAGATCCGTTCCCCAGGGTCCATCCAGGCATTTCCCCCGCACCCTGCTAATCTACACCTGGTGTTAGCGCTGTAGTGTTATAGTAATGGAAAGTCTCAAAATAACATAATGGGCTATTTTTCAAAATTGTTTGGATATTCTAATTCCTTTGCCTTTCCATGTGAATTTTAGAATAAGCTTATAAAAATCTACAAAAAATATTGGCTGGGATTTTGATTGGGATGGCATTAAATCTATGGACCATATTTGGTAGGATTAATGTTTTAATAAGATGGAGTCTTCCGATCCATAAACATGCTTTATCTTTCCATTTACTTAGATCTTTTATTTCTTTCATCAATGTTTTTTAATTTTCCACATACAGATCTTGCACATATTTTGTCAGATTTATATCTAAGGCCTTTTTGAGGATGGTGCTACTGTGAATGGTATTGTTTTGTTTTGTTTTAATTTCAGTTCCAATGGTTCATTGCTTGTATATGGAAACATAATTAACTTCTCTATCTTGCAATCTTGCTAAACTTACTTTTTAGTTCTAGGAAATTTTTTTTTTGTAGATTCAGTGGGATTTTCTACATGTCGCCTATGACTGAAGACAGTTTATTTATTCCTTCCTAATCTATATATTTTTTTATTTTTCTTACTTATAGTACTAGCTAGGAATTCAAGTACAATGTTGAATAGAAGTAGTAAAGAGGACATCCTTGCCTTGTTCCAGATCTTAGAAGGAAAGCATTTAACCTCTCACCATTACGTATGATGTTAGCTATATATGTTTTTGTAGATATTTGTAGGTACCATTTATTAGGTTAAAGACATTTCCTTCTATTCCTAGTTTCCTGAGAATTTCTCTTTTTAATCATGAATTGATGTTGAATTTTGCCTAAAGATTTTTTCTGCATCTACTGGTATGGTCATATGATTTTTCTCACTTAGTCAATTAATATGGTACATTCTATGATTAATTTTCTCCCCAGCTTTATTGAACGTTTATTGACATATACAGTATGAGGATTAGATACATGTATGTATTGATTACCACAATAAAGTTAGTGAATGTCTCATCCCTTTACAAAATTACGTGTGTGTGTGTGGTGATAACAGCTAAGGCCTACTTACTTGAAAACGTTCAAATATTGTATACAGTATTGATAACTATAGTTACCATTGTATTGATTGACTATTGAATGTTGGTCCAGCCTTGAATTCCTAATATGAACCCTGTGTAGTCATTTGTATTTTTCTTTTTTTTTTAAATCCTCACCTAAGGATATGTTTTAGAGAGAGAGGAAGGGGGGGAGAGAGAGAGAGAGAGCGAGCAACACCGATGCGAGAGGAAAACATCCATCTGTTGCCTCCCGCAGGCGCCCACACCTGGCATCAAACTCGCGGTCCAGGTGTGTGCCCTGACCAGGGATCGAAACTTCAGCCCTTTGGTGTTCGGGATAGTGGCCCAAGCAACCGCACCACCTGGCCAAGGCTGCATTTTTGTTTTTATGTATTGATGGATTTGATTTGCTAATATTTTAAAAAGGATTTCTGTGCCTAATTCATGAGAGATATTCATCTACAGTTTTCTTAAACATCTTTGAGTTTTGTACTTGGGGGTGATGCGGGGCTCATGAAGTAAACTGGGAAGTGTTTCTTCCTTTTGTATTTTGTGTGAGAGAATGTACAGAGTTAGCGTTATTTCTTCCTTCAATATTTAATAGAATTAACAGAGAAACCATCTTTCCATGAATTTTTTTGAGGGGCAGCAGTTCTTAACTGCAAATTTAATTCCTGGAATAGGTACAGGGTTGTCAGAAATATTTTTATCCCTTCCTTCTGTAGTGAGTGTTGGTCATTTGTGTCTTTTGAGGAATGAGCTCGTTGTATCAAAGCTCTTGAATTTTGAGGCATAGAGTTGTTTTTAACATTGGCTTATTGTTCTTTAATATTGGTGGGGAGTGTCTCTTTTTTATTCCTAATATTGGTGGTTTTTACCTTCTCTCTTTTTTCTTGGTTAGCTGTGCTAATCTTCGGATCTTAACTGGGGCTGGGC
>CM052549.1:68223137-68267787 GCA_028533065.1 Trachops cirrhosus
ATATGCTGCACAGTTCCATTTGTATGACATTCTAGAAAAGTCTAACTAACAGAAGTTAAGAGACAGGAATCAGATCGATTGCTTGGGGATGGATGGGAGTGGCCGGGGGAGTTTGGTGAGGGGAGAGAGAAATGGATCTCCGAGGGGCAGGAGGAAATTCGGGGGTGGGAATGGAATGTTCACCATCATTATCTTGATTATGGTGATGATTTCAGGGGTGTATACATATGTCAGAACTCATGGAATCACATACTTTAAATGTCTGTGGTTTATTGTACATCAGTTATATTTCAATAACGCCGTTACAAACAAAGCAAAGAGCAAAAACAGCACGAGGGCCGAGGAGAGCTTTGAAGTGGACGGGGCGCTGGCAGTCCTCCACCTCGGGCTGCCTGCTCGCCGCCCAGTTCTCATGCCTGGATTTCCTTGTGCCTTGATCCTCCCTGTTCTGACTCTGTATCTTATCTTTTATTTCCTATTGCTCCATCCGCAGCTCACGGGGTTAGAACTTGGCCAGGATGCTGGGTCTTATCATTCTTTCCCTTAATCCGCTGTTATGTCCCTAGTTTGCCTTCTGTCTTTTCCGGAACTAAGACAGTTTCCAGAGCCATCGTTTCTCTTCTCTCTGTACATCTTGGAGAGAGTTGCTGCCTCATAGCCTCACTGCCTCTCTGTGAAACCAGAAGTTTCATGGTAGCAAGAATTGGCAGTCTCTTATTATTATTATTATTTTTTTTATTCAGTGCCCTTGAGTTTTTAACTTCAAAATCCCATCCTTGGATTTCAAAAACATGAAGGTAGTTTCACCTCTGAAGATGGTCTCTATATGGAGGGCTGTAGGTCCCATTTCTTTGGAGGGGTGAGAGAAGACCTCTTATCTGTCGTATTCAATTTTCTTTCTTTTTCCAGGAATAATTCAAACCAATTCCACAGCCTCCAGCTGCTTCATCTTGAGAGCAGAGAGTGCTACACTAATAGCAGGCAGTCCTCCTAGCGCAATTTATGGCTTCACAGCTCTGAAAATTACAGTCATTTACAGTCTTCTCCATTAGTGCCCTGACCCCACCTAGTTATTTCTGCATGTTTTTCTCTTCCTGGTGTCTAAAGCTCCTTGTTACTTTTCTACCTGATCTCTCCAAGCTGGAAATGCTCCTTTCCCATTTCCTGGGGGCCTTCTGATCTGCAGACCTGTTCGGTGTTGAGATCATGGGGTCATCTTTGTTTGTTTTCTGGTACTGGGTTCACTAATTTTTCTATTACAGACCTGTAGTTTTCCAGAGTGAGTTCTCCGATGAGGAGAGATTATTAGTGAGTTCTGATTCTTCCAGAAGTCCTGTTACTTAAACTAATCTTGTCTATCCCTCTTCTATGAGCTGGGATTTTTGCTTAAACTCTCTCCTACCACCAGTCTAACACCGAGGTCAGCCCTGGCGGGGGGCTTCCCTTCAGTGGGTCCCACCATTTACCCACCTGTCCAGGCTGACCCGCAGGTTTTAAGGGAGCCCTGCTCTCTGGCCAGTTTGTCCACAGCAGCCATTACAGGCAAGTCAGAGCTGCCTGAGGAGGACGGCTCTCCAACGCCGCTATCACTTCGACTGTTCGCTGCAATACAGATTGCTGGGCCCTGTCGCAAGGGCTGCTGATTCAGGGGGACTAGCATTTGCATTTTTTTTGCCAAATCCCAGGTGGTGCTGATGCTGCTGGTTGGGGAACCACACTTCGAGAGCCACCATCTGAGTCCGCTCTCAGCAATCATCCAGGGCCCTCCTCGCTGTGATTCCCAGCTCCCCCATTCCTTCTTTCGTTACTGGGCACTGTTTTTAGCTCCACATGTGCTCCTCCTGGTTCTCCCCATTGGACTCTTGTGCTGAGCCCTCTGACCCATCTCACTGGCTCGTCCTGCTGCAGGTGACCCAGGTGCGAGCCCCTCCTCTAGTCCTGCCCTTCAGAGCTTCAAATTTAGTACCAAGACCCTCAGCCATCTTGTGGAAGGGTGTCCAGCCCAATTTGTATCAATCCTAACCCCGAAACCTCCTGGCCAGAGTTGCCCAGGCCATTTCCCCTGGCCTCGAAGCTAGCCAATTAGCACCTGTGGTTTCATGCGAATAGCTCTGGACTTCCCCCTCTTAAATCTGCCACCTTGAGTGATTATCATGGACACCAAGAGGCAGGTTCCTGAACTGAGTTTTACTATTATTTCTCCGTCAATGGCTCTCTGGAAGCACATTTTGATCACACCCTCTGAGGCAGAGGCTAGGCAACAGGCAAGTGTACCCCAGCTTCTGCTCCTCAAAAATTTCCGTCTTCCCCTCCACTAAATCTCTTGAGTGTCTGATTACCCATCCTAACCCCAAAACAACTAAAATAGCATCCTCCTTCCTATCATCACTTTTCAAAACAGGTAAATCATATTTGTCCTTTTAAATACATTTCTTTCACGTACTAGTCTGGCTTCTGAGATTTCAACCATCCTAAGTAGGGCCCTTTTTCCTCCTCTCTCGCTTAAGCCCCTGTTATTTTCCTATTTGCCATTTCTAAGCTAAGACTGTCTCCAGGGCAACGGTGCTCTGTTCACTAGCAAGTCCTCAGCTCCGGCCCCCCTCTGCGAAGGCCCCTCCACTCTCTATGTGCAAATTGGATTTCCAGAACAGAATGCTCCAGGTTCAGGCTGATTGTTTGTTTCTTTTCTTTTGTTTGGCCTTTGGGTTTGTAATTAATTTAATTTCTTTATCCTCCTCAGTCCAAGAATCTATATTGCCAGTTGAATTCCCCCATTCCACTCCACCCCTCCTTGTTCCCCCATCCTCCAAAATCTACCATGAGAGTTGAGACCTCCTGATGAAGGTTTCAGGGGGCCCCGCCCAGGGGAGACAGAAGCGCCAGTGTCCTTGGCTGCCCCACAGCCAGGGTGTTGACGTCCAGTTGACGGCCCTGAGCTGGTCTTCCCTCCTTTTTTTTTTTTTAAATGAGCTATGTTTGACCTATAACATTGTGCATGGTAAGGTGTATAATGTGTAGGTTTTATACATTTACATATTGCAACCCGACTACTGCAGTAGCATTGGCTGATCTCTCTGTCTTTTCATTACGTCCCCCCAGAGGTAACTGTCATGTCATCCAGAATGTGTGAAAGCAAGGGCCCATCCTGTTCTTCGCTGGTGCCCTGTCCCTCAGAATGTGATCTGTGACAAAGTTGTTTTTCTGCTTTGTGATGAAAGGGCGGGGGAGGAAGACCAGGTGCCAGCTTTTGGTTCCTTCCTGGGGGAAGGGCTGTCATTTCCATTTTGTCCTTTCCCCTTTTCCAGTGTTACAATGTCTTTTCATTTTTACGACCCTTTGTTGATCTCCCATTTTTTAATGAAACCTGTGAACGCAAAACCTCCGGGCTCCATCTCTCTCCTCCACCCACCACCCATTCTGAAGCTAAAAGCTGGCTTGCTAGAGCTTGTTGTTTTGAGACGAACTTCCCCTGACCCCAGAAATGAATCTGCTTCTCCAAGAACACCAGATTCCTGCTCCTACCAAGAGACACTGATCCAGACCCCGAGCCAGTGCAGGATCCCATACTTTCCACGTGAGATGTTACCCAGAAACGCAGCTGCTCTTCGGGCGCGTGTGAACAGCCCCTGGACCCCGGTCCCTGATGCATATACTTATTTCAGGCGGCCAGCCCCTCCAGATGTTAGCCCTGTCTTCAGAATCCCATATCTTCCAGTTCGAAATCCTTCTTTGGTTTGCTCTTCTGGCAAAGCATCTGGACATTGTAAAAACCCCAAGAACATCCCTTATCCCCAGCCCTTATTCCTTAAAGAAATACTCAAATTTCCATCAAAGCGTTTCTAATGGCAGAGGAGATGAATTTATGTGGAGAGAGGGAGAGGCAGCCTGCAGGAGTTATTGCAACCAAGAAATCTGTATTTAGTCTTTAAAATTCATGTAATGCTTGTATTCTACTTCATAATGCATTAATATTTGTATTAATATAAATGGGCTTGAAATTGTTTACCGTCAAGCAGAACTGGCCCGACACTTCAGAAGTGCACCACCTTTATCCCGAGCCCGAGTGCAGGTGGTGCAGGAACGTGAGCCCGCCAGGGCTTCAGCTGTCCCCATACCCCAGAATAGTCACATGGTGCAGTGCAACCCACCCTCGACTTGACCTGGAAATCCCTGTTTTACCCTTGGGCAATTTCCTATTTCCACCTTCCTCAGGGACTATACCAACCCTCTCCAAGCTCAATCTTACCTCTACCCCTTTCTACAAATTGCCTCCTTGTTTTGGCCAGGATAGGGTTCCCTTTGGATGGCATCTTCCTTAGCTCCTCTCCAATCTATCTTAGAGTGAGGCAGCATAGGAAGAAGCCAGGAAAATTCTTTAGAAAATGGATTGGGAAAACTGAGACAGCCAGCTGATTCAAACTGGCTCCATCCAGCACCCCGACTCACCTGCCTCCTTCTCCCTTGCATGTCCATTCCCTTGAGCATTAAGCCCTCAGGACCGTGAGGGTCTGATCAGCACCAAATAATCTCAGGAATGAAGCCTTGGGTGTGTTGACCACAGAGAGAGTTTCGATCAAACTAGAGATAACACCTAGGCCTCAGCTGTGTTTCAGCTCCAGGCCCAGAAAAGCAGCAAAACCAGATGAAGTAATGCCGTGGCTGACATCAGGACCAGAGGCAATGACTAGTGACCCCTTACACTAGCGTCAACTGACCGATCAGTGGAGAGCATGACCCTGAAAGGATGCACCTGGAAAGCAGGTGATATTCTACTGAGATCCTCCCATGAGCCTTCCCATAAAATTTCTGCCTTTAGAAAACAGATAAAACCCTTAAGACCAGGACCCACTGTGCATTCTCTCTCTAGAGCATGCTCACGCCTTCCTTCTTCAGGCGTGTAGCTTTACTTTCTTTCTCCTGTGGGTCCCCAATGAGAATTGCAACCAGGGGAGCAGCAGGCAGTGGCAGCTTGTCTGGGGCTAACCCCCTGCAGCTGTCTGCAAGGGCCCTCCTTTTACCTCTGTAACTTGTTCCTATGTCCATGCAGCCCAGCCAGCTCACTTCTTCTGCGTCTGTGACTTTCTTTCTAAAAGGCCAAGGCAGCCCTCTGAGCACCCCACTCAAATCATCCCTTCAAGTGCGCTTTCACTTTGCCTGCTAAACAAACTTCCTCTTGTGCTGGAGTTCTTGGCTCTGAATTCTTTGTTTGCCAGACTAAAGAGCTGAGAGCCAATATTACTGGTAACAAAAGAATGCTGGTACATGGGTGTCTTAGTCAACTCTGGAGGCTATAACAAATAGTATAGATGAGGTGACTTCAACAACAAGCATTTATTTCTTACAGTTCTGAAGGCTGGGAAGCCCAAGATCAAGATGCCAGCAGATTCAGTGTCTGGTGAGGATCGGTTTCTTGGCTTGTAAGTGGCCACCTTCTCATTGTATCCACACATGGTGGAGAGAGAGAAAGCTCTAGTCTTTTCTCCTTATAGGGAAACTAATACCAACATGGAGTCTCCGCTCTCAAGACCTCATCTATCCTAATCATCTCCCAAAGGCCCTACCTCCTAATATCATCACATTAGAGGTTAGGGTTTCAGCCTGTGATTTGGGGGCACACGGGCATTGTGTTCATATCGATAGGCCAGGACACGCCTCTCTTCTCCTTTACCCCCTGCTCTGTTAGAAGAGCACCAGAGGATATTGCCTCGGGCTCTCTTATTCTGAAGATTAAAAAAAAATTTCTCCCTAATTCCAAAAGCTGTACATTGTAGTAGTTACCTACTGTGCTCACCCGCCAACCTGCCTCTGTTCTGATATCAGATGCTCTTCTTTCTATCTGCTTTTGGGAGCCACTCCTCAGTGTGGGGGTGAGACTGCCCCACCCCTGCTGAGCTCGGAGCATGGTCCTGTGACCTAGGCCTGGCCATCTGAGTCCCAGCGCCCTGGGAAGGGCATGCACCCCAAGCTGGGTCATTCACAGTTGGCCCAGGACTCTTCCTGGTGTGTCTTCTCTCAGGAACTGCTGGCTCGCAGGCAGCTTCGTCATAATCACAGTGAAATAGGCCATCCGAGAATGCAGGCAGCGCCGAGGAGGGAAGACCCAGTAGATGAGGAAAGCCTTGCTCCCGGCAAAGTCACTGGGACGCCTGCATTCAGCCCTGTCTGAATCTACCCCCCGACCGCACCCGCAAGTGAACCAACGCACTGCTCCTTTTCTTAAGTCAGCTTGAGTTTCTGTCACTCGCAACTGCAAGAATCCTGGCTAATAGAAGTCTCTTTGTAAAAAGATGAAACATGAGAAAAATATATAATGAAGTGAAATAGAAAATAAAGTATTTTGTGATCTCATCCCCATTTTCATCTCATACTATTTTCTGAAAACATCCTTTCACCACTGAATTGCTCTGGCAACTTTGTTGAACATCAAAATCATGCCCATACATATATATGCGAGTCTACTTCTAGACTCTTTATTCTATTATGTTGTTGTACCTGTCTATTTTTACACTTATGTCACCTTGTCTAGTAATATGATTACTATAGTTTTGTAATAAGTCTTGAACTAAGATAGTATAAGTCCTCTAACTTTGTTTTTTATTAACAAATTTCTTTTGGCAATTCTATGTACTTTGCCTTTCCACATGAACAGCAAAATCAGCTTGTTATTTTACACACACACACACATGCACACACACACACAAAGCCTCTAACTTTCTATTGTGAGTGTGGCAAATCTGTAGATCAATTTGGGGAGAATTGATATTTTAACAATATTGTGGTTTTTTAATCCATGAACATGATATCAATCTTGTTTAGATCTTCCTTAATTTTCCTCAGCAATGTTTTCCGTGTACAGATCTTATAATATTTAATTTATCCCCAAGTAGTTCACATTTTTGGATGTTACAATAAATGGTATTGTTTCAAAATTAACTTCTGAGTGTTCATTGCTAGTAAGTAAACATATATTTGATTTTGTATATTAATCTTGTATTCTATAGTTTTACTAAACTTCTTGTTCTGATAGCTTTTTGGTCAATTCTTTAGGATTTTCAACACAATCATGTTGTATATAAATAGACTAGTTTTACTTTCCCCCCCAGTATGTATAGTTTTTTTTCCCTTGCATTATTCCACTGGTTAGGGCCTTCAGTACAATGCTGAACAGAAATGCGGAGAGGAGACATCCTTGCCTTAGTCCCTATAATAGGAGAGAAGGTATTAGAGTAATGTTAGCTGTGTTTTTCTCATAGATGTCCTTCTTTGGATTGAGGGATTTCTTCTTCTATTCCTAGTTTGCTAAGTGTTTTTAAGTGTGGGGTTTGAATTTTGTAGAAAGGTTTCTGCATCCATTGAGATGGTTTTTCTTTTTTAGCCTGTTAATGTGGTGAGTTACAGTGATGATTTTTGAATGTTTAAGCAATTTTCCATTCCTGGGATAAACCCCCTTTAGTCATTCATTTTATATATTGTCAGATTCAATTTGCCCAAAATCAGTTAAGAATTTTGGTATCGGTGTTCATGAAGATATTGGTATGTAGTTTTCTCTTCTTGTAAAGCCTGTGTTTGGTTTTGGACAGAGAATATTGCTGGCACTATAAAATGGTTTCAGAAGTGTCCCTTCCTTCTTCTATTTCTAGGAGACTTCGTGAAATTGGGATTACTTCTTTCTGAAGTGTTTGGTAGAATTCATCAGTGAAGTAACCCAGGCTTGGAGTTTTCTTTGTGGAAAGGTGTTTAAGCATGAATCCAATTTATTTGGTAGATATAGGGATATTCAGTTTATCTTTTTCTTCTTGAGTGATTTTTGGTAAATTCAATTTTTCAAGGAATTTGTCTACTTCACTGAAGTTGTTGGATTTATTGGCAATAAAGTTGCACGTAATATTCTCTTTATATCCTTTTAATGTCTGAGGACCTGTATTATCTTTCCTTTTATTCCAGATATTGGTAAGTTTTGTCTTTTTCTTTTTCCTAACTTGCCTGGCTAAAGTTTTACTAATTTTATTGATCTTTTCAAAGAATTAGCTTTTATTTTCATTAATTTCCTCTGTTGCTTCTCTGTTTTCTATTTTAATGGTTCTGCTCTTTAGTTTTCCTTATATTTACTTGGGGTTTCTTTGCTCTTTTTTTATAGTTTCTTAAAGTGGAATATGAGATTTTTGATTTGAGACATTTCTTCTTGTTAAATATAAGCATTCATTGCTATAAATTTCCTTTTTAGCATAGCTTTAGCTGTATCTCATAAATGTTATGTTGCACTTTTATTTCCATTCTATTCAAAGAGCTAATACTTTTGTGATTTATTATTTGACCCATAAATAATTTAGAAGTACCTTATTTTTCAGACTATAAGACACACTCCTCCCCCCCCACCACCAAATTTGGGAGGAATAATGGTTGTTAATGCTGCTGTTGAGTTCTGTTTACATTTACTTTGGTGAAATATTATGTTATTTATGTTATTAAATATTTTACATTTTTTGCTTCAAAAATTTTTTTTCCTATTTTCCTCCTCTAAAACCTAGGTGAGTCTTATGGCTGGAAAAATATTATATTGTTTAATTTCCAAATATTTGTGGCTATTCATACATTCTCTGTTATTGATTTAAAATTTAATTTCACTGTGGTTAGAGAACATATGCCATGTGAGTTGAGCCCTTTTAGATTTATTGAAACCTATTTTATGGTCCAGAATTTCATCTATCTTGGTGAGTATTCCATGTTCAGTTGAAAAGATTGTGTGTTCTACTTTTGTTGTGGGGATTTTTCTTTTTCCTTTTGAAAATATTTTATTTATTTATTTTTAGAGAGAGGGCAAGAGAGAGGAAGAGAGGGAGAGAATCATTGACATAAGAGAGAAACATCAGTCGCTTGCTTCTTGAACACACCCCAACCCAGGATCAAATTAAGGGACCACGCCCAGCCAACTGAGCCGTAGTGGTCCAGGCTGGAGTTTTCTTCAAATGGCAAAAGGTTCAAATTGATGGATAGTGTGGTTCAAGTGTTCTATACTCTCATTTCCTGTTTATTTTGCCTATAAGTTATTGAGAAGAATATTAAAACCTCCAGTTATAATTGTGGCTTTGTGTATTTCTTCCCTAAATTCCGTCAGTTTTTGCTTCGGTTATTTTGAAGCTGTTATCCTGTGCGTACAGATTTAGGATTTTTTAAAAAATGAATTGATCCCCTTTTCATTGAAATTCTTCTTTACCCATAGTAATATTCCTTGTTCCAAAATCTTTTTTAATGTTACAAGACATTTCAGCTTTTTAAAATCAATGCTTTCTTGGTATACATCTTTCCTTCTTTTTACTTTTTAATAACAACTTTATAGAGCTATAATTAACATACCATGTTTTGCCTATTTAAATTATACAATTCAGTGGTTTTTAGTTTATTTGCAGTAATGTAACTGTTACCACCCTCAATTTTAGAATATGTTCACCACCTTCCCCTCCAAACCCAGCACTTACTAGCAATCACTGCTCTTCCTGCATTCCTTCCTCACCCCATAGGCAACCGGTCATCTGCTTTCTGCCTCTGTGGATTTGCCTATTCTGAACATTTTGTAGAAATGAAATTGTACATATGTGGTCTTTTGTGTCTGCTTCATACACTTAGTATAATGTTTTCTGGGGTCATCTATATTGTGTCATGTATTAGAACCTCAATCCTTTTTATTGCCGAATAATACTTTATTATATGCATCTACCACATTTTATTTCTCTACTCATCAGTTGATGGAAATTTGATATACTTGTATGAACTCAATGGATTTGCATTAAAGAACTTGAACATGCTGTCGGGCATAATGCTGTGGGACACAGAGAGTGGGAACGGGGTAGAGTGGATTACAGATGGAAGTAATTCTCTCTCTCTCTCTCTCACCTGCCAAAGAGGTGAGTAAATCATGGGCCTGACTTTACTCATGACCTAATTTCCCCAATTTAGTACCATGCTCCATTCCCCGCTGTTCAGATCACAGAAGAGGGAGCCTCTGAAATACCAGCCTAAATTAAATGAAACTTTTTTCAAATAAATAATTTCATTCAACTGAAGAATTTCCACTAGATGAAAGAGCATAGTATGGCATCCAGGACTCACACCAGGCTGTCTTTCAGCTGCTGCCAAAAAAACAAGGGAATGTTTCTTTTGGAAGCTTTCCTTGTTCTTATTTTAAGGTAAAGCTTTACTCTTATTTGCAGACTGTAGGGTTTCTAATATTATCTCAAAGTGAGCTGCAGAAGCCGCTGATCCTACTACCAGGTAGGCAGCAAAGGCCAGGACAGTCCTAACTGGTCGACTTTGTCCAGGGACCTCCAAGTTTCTGCTCTACCTTTGGTGCTGAAAACTCCTGTTTTCTATACAGCTGGTGCCAACACAGTGAGGAAGGAAAAAAAAAAAAAAAAAACTTGCATGTCACGGGGAATGAGACTCTGCAGAAATGCTACGGGCAGAGTCGGATTGCCACAGAGCACAGCGGAGCCCTGCCCAGTGAGCCACCACTGTGATAAACCAGAGGCTGCAATTACTCGTGATGGGGGAAGAAGAAGAGTCTGCACATTCTTTTAACCACAGTGGATGATAAGGGCTTTACAGAGAAGCTTCAGTCTGGGTTTTGCAATTCATCCTTGCTGTTACAGGCTAGTTCAGACTCTCCTTACTCCTTATCTGGACTATAGCAACAGTGTCCAAATCAATGCCTCTTCTTTCAAGATTCTTATTTATCCAGGCCTTCTCTCCCACACAAAAAGATGCCAGTCCCCACCCTCCCTTAAGTCATAAAAGTCATGTTTGCTTATAGCATAGAAGTGGAAAGTAAACACTAAAACCAGCCCTCCAGCTGCTCCCATGCGTCCGTTTCCCTCCCCACTCGCATTCAGGGGCCAGGCAGGTAAGTCGGAGGGCAGAGTTGGTATAAGCACCAGGGAGTAAACAGCGATTTGAGGGCCCTTCCTAAAAGGCATTCAAACTCAAATTTAAAACTAACAAGCAAACAAAATACAATCAACAAATCTTCCTGCCGACCAAATTTGTCCCTGAGGCAATGTGCCGTATCTGGATCTTCCCAGGCATTTTTAATACACACACAAATATGTCAATACTGTAAACATAAATATAGAGGTTTAGATATGTGGGATTTGTGTGTTTTTACACAACTAGAATGATAATACATATCCTGTTTTGAACGTTGCTTTTTCACGTGCACCAAGAAGTTAAAAAATTTTTTTCCCAAATAACGTTCCTCCTCGGACACGTGTGAGGGAGTATTCATATAAAATACATTTGGCAGAGTGGAATCGTCAGGTCAATTTTGATAGCTAATACCAAAGTGGCCTCCAAAGAAGTTGTGTCCATTTTATTCTTCCAACAGTGTTCTTCTGTTTAATCTTTACCTTTTTTCCCCTCTGTGTCTCATTAATTACTCCTACCAGAACGGCTGCACTCCTTTCGCTGGTCCGGAATGAACTATCCACGGAGAGTTTCTTCACTACGTTTATTGAAGCACGGGAGGAACGTAAATATGTTTTGCCTGCGTATAAAGTTAATGGGCTGTGGTAAAGAATGTGGCCGTTTCAGCAGCCTTCCGTGTCGTTTGGCTTGGGAAACACTGGGTCAGTGTGCTAGACACCTAGCGTGGGCTCGGAGGGGGAAAGGCGGGCCTTCTAGGCCAGTGCCCGCCAAGCGGGATGATGGCCGCCGCGTGGACCGCTTCCCTCTCGCTCAGGGCACGCCTCACCCCGGTCTGCGCCCGCCCCGGGGGGAGGAGAGTGTATGTTTCCCGTCTAGAGTCTCCCCCATCCCAGATGGATTTCTGGGTGAGGCTGGAACTTCCTTTGAGTCCTGGGCCACACCATCCTGAGCTTCGGTCACTCCCCCACCACCTCCACCCTCTCATGTCATCTTGGTGAAAGTCTTGCTCCTTTGCTCAATGGCCAAGACCCCATTGCTGTGCCAGAGGCAAATGAATGCTTGGAATAACGAGGACTCTTTGAACATAGAGGAAGTACTAAGGAATAGAGCCTGGAGTGGTAAAAGATTTGCCAACAAATAAAATGTTCCTGCAGAAGTTAGGTGGTGGCGCTGCGGTTTAGCGACAAGCTCGGTCCTCAGTCATGCCATCTCTTGGTGCTCTGTTTTTCCCGCACCCCTTATTCCGTGGCAGATACCCCACCCCTCCCCCTCTGGGAACTCGCAGAGACTTGCGTCTGGCTGTTACTCATTTGTCACCTTGCTTTTCAGCTTATGCGTTTATGTCTACCACTGGATTGCGAGCTATTGAAGTTCTTAACAGCAAGGATGACAACAGCATTCATATGGTGCTTGCTGTGCGCCAGGCGCTCTTCTAAGAGGTTTGCCCGTATGAGCGCACGCAGACCTCACAGCACCCCGTGTCCCAGTCTCTGGCAACTTCCTGAACACCCTGCGGTGATTTTTTTCAGTTAAGATTTCTTTTCCCCCACTAATCCAGAAGGGGTTTTGAAAAAATATACCTGTTATTGCTTTACAATATATCAGTCTCTGAGCAAAAATATTTATAACATTCATATAATAAGAACATATTCTACAATGATAGGATTGTTTTATTTGGTCTTCTATACCATTAATTT
Organism: Trachops cirrhosus; assembly: GCA_028533065.1. Classification (NCBI taxonomy): domain Eukaryota; kingdom Metazoa; phylum Chordata; class Mammalia; order Chiroptera; family Phyllostomidae; genus Trachops; species Trachops cirrhosus. The sequence goes on from CM052549.1 coordinate 68,235,752, forward strand.
AAATTGGAACATTCTGTTTCCATCTACTAAAGTAGAACAGCTATGAATTTTTCCCTTTAAAAAATAAATGAACTCTGTAAGCATGAATGCTGTTAAAAATGATCTGTGATTTTTTTGAATATTTAATTCTACAAACCTTTCTGATGACCAGCTAAACACGGACGGACACATCTGGGTTCTAGTCACGGCGGCTGCACACTCTACCGGCTCAGCGGCCGCGGGCAAGCTCCTTCGTGTTTCGGTGCCTCCGTCTTCTCATTGGTAGAATTAGGATGATAATAGTCCTTCTTTTATAGAGTTATCAGAATTAAATCACGTAACGTACGTAAGGAGTTTAATACGGAGCGATCAACAAACGTGTTTTATTCACTCTTATCATCATTAGTACAACATGCAGGACTGGCACAAGGGACTCAGAAATGAAAAAGACGCAGTTTGTCCTCAAGGAGTTCAGCAACGTGGTAGGAGAGACAAGGCAGACACACAATTGCCATCGCACTACAGTGCGGTCAGTGAAGCTGTTGCATTGTGTACGAGGGACAGAGACAGGACAGAGGGGGGATTATTTCTGTAGGGAGGTTTCAGGGAAGGCTTGCAAGAGGACAGGATAACTAAGTTGAGTTTTGAGGAATGAGTTTTTTGTATGGCCAAAGTAGGGAAGAACGTACATATTCGGTAGGGGAGGAGAACCTGTGTAAAAGCAGGGAGATGGGAAAAGGCATGGTGTTCGGGGAGGAATTACAAGTAGTCACGTTTGGTCAGATTATGAAGTTTTGGGGGGTGGGCAAGGTCAGGTGGTAAAAAAGAAAAGTCTAGTGGAAGGCAAGGACCAGATTTTGAAATGTTTTGCATGCCAAGCTAAAGAGCTTACATTTAATATTGGCAATAGGGAGTCCGTAAAGAGTTTCAAGAAGAAAGGGATGTAATCAGTTTGCATTTTAGAAAAATCTCTTTGGCAGGTGTGTGAAGAATGGATTAGAAAGGTGTGATGCTGGAAACCAATCAGGAGACAGCAGTCCAGGTGAGAGATAATGAGGCCCGGTGGGGGGTCTCCAACCACAGGGACCCCCCCTTCCCGAGCAGGCCACCACCAGTGAGAATAAGTCTACCTAGAGGTGATCTGCTTGGGGAGGAAAGGTGGTCGATATCTCAAAGGGGAAGGGCCAAGCCTTTTCCTCAATGGGCTTTTATTTGGTTCATTTGCACAAGAATACAGGTGAAGTTCATTAATCATTGTCAGGCAGTAAGGATCAAACAATAGATAACAAAGAACTCTGAGGGTCTATTTTGAGTCAGGGTCAGATAGCTAAAGAGCTGTAAAACTTTGAGGAACAAACTCACGTCTTGCTCAGACCCTTATCATTTAATTGAGAGCATTCTAAACAAAGCATGTTTCACAGGAGTTTACATATTATTTCTCAGGCCTGATCGCAGGGGGATCCTGCCCTTTCCAGCACAGGGCTGCCCCACCCTCTGTCATTGTTTCAGGCTTAAGTCAGGCAGGGGAAGTAAGGCAGCCAAAGAGATTAGGAGTCTTCTCGCAGACAGGATGGGGACTCAGGCTTTGTCAAAGCCAAGGGGTGAGGGCCCATCACCCCCTTTTGCTGTAGCCCCCCCAAATCCTTCCTTGGGGGCCTCCCACATGATCATGCCTGTCTTAGGTTGTTCTCCCCTTTGGGGAATCTTACCCATCATTGGCTAACCGACCAAGTATTGGGAGCCAGTTATGGATGAAGTAAAACGAGCAGAAGCGGCACTCCTGCCAGAGAGAAAGCTTTGTCTCCTTAGTGGCTTATGGTCTGAAGGTCGCTCCCTCAGCCTTAGCCTGGGTGTGGAGAGGGGCGGTTACAGCTTCTGAAACCAGGCAGGGCAGTTCCCAACAAGGCCCGAACAGGGCAAAGAGTAGTGGGAACGGAGGCGAGCAAGATGTTTATTGTCATTATCCAAATTCTTTACTAAGACACTGCCTGTTGTTTCATGCCCTTTGCAACAGGTGGTGCTGACGCCCGGCCGGGAGAAGGTGGCCTCATGTGTTGAATTTGGGGGTGATGGACGGGTCGCAGAGCTGAGGTGGTGATGCTCTAGCCCGGAGCCAGGTGTTCAGCGGCTTGGCTGGATCTTCCTTGGGCACCAGCGTGAGGCCGGCGACCTCCGACTTCCATCAGGGCACAGGCAATATGTCCCCCAACATGGAGTCTGGAAGTCCAGATCCTGCCTGAATCAGGTACCAGATGGACTGGGAGTGAGTCACCCTGGCCACACCTGGGGCATGTGACCAGTGTGCGAGGAACATGCCTCTCCTGGGGGCTATTGGAGCACTCAGGGCCCAGGAGGGCATGAGCTACAGCGTGCAGGACCACACCGTGTTCCTGGGTGGCTGCATGAGGCGTGAATGCCACGGGGGTGAGGTCCTCGGTCATCAGTTCCCAAACCTCGGTGTCAGATGAGAACCCAAAAGTCCCCTAACCCTCCCCTGAGGCTCGACTTCCCCACAACGTTTAGCCGTTCCATTGGCCGGCCTGACCACCTCTCCAGGGAATGGGGACTCCACTCCCAGGGAGGCTGCGCCTTCCCACGTGGGTTTAGCCATGGGGGTAGCTGGAAAGTCTCAGCCACAAGGGCCTGGACAAGTGTGGAAAAGCGGCGGCTCGGTGCTGCGTGGGTGGTTTCTGTTGGGAGGGCAGCAAGCGTGGGTGCTGCCCCCCGCCCCCGCAGCGGGGTAGTAATGGGATCCCGGACAGAGTGCTGCACTAGTAGTGCGGATGGGGGTCCTGAGGGCACGGGCAGAGGACAGATGAGGATGGTGTGAGGTGACGGTGACGGCAGTCCAGCGAAAGTGAAACACCTGCGGCTGAATTGACTCATCCAGGGTGGAGGAGTAATCTGGAAAGCAGTTTAAAAACAGCGAACAAGAGTCGTGCGCCCCTGGAAGCTCGGGGAGGTGCTGTTTCCTAGAGGGCCGTGGTGAGCGCCAGGGGAGATTATATGCGTGAAAGCACAAAGAGCTACAAAAATACAAGATATGACTTTATTTCGGACCCTTCCACTTGCGTCTTTGTGTGAGTGTGTAACACGCGCTCTAGATGTGGAGCAGCGGGACACTACCGGGCCTGAAAGGATGACGGGCTGTGCCCCGCTGGGCAGGGGGCGCCCAGCAGCACTGTGCTCTAGAGAAACGGCCTTCGTTGAGGCTCCTCTTGGCTGGTTAACAGGCTCTCTGCTCCGCTGCTGGTCTCCCCCGCCACGCGTCTTTGCGTTCCTTGCAGCCAAAGACTTTAAACCAAAACATGAACCCGAAGAGGAGGTAAGACACCAGTCTGGAGATATATTGGTTAAATTTGGTTGAGAGGGAGGTCGATGTGATTGTAGTAATAATTTCTTCAATTCGTCTTGCCCTCAGCACGAAACAGCATGCTGTGCAGACAGCTCTGGGCTGAGGGACAACCAGGGAGGACCTGAGTGTGGATCCGACCCTTCCGTAGAGGGGCCAAGTTCCAGTATTTCCCGGAGCCTTCCTTTCTATCAGATGAGAAGGAACCTTCAGGGTCATTTCTGCACTCATATAGAGCTTGCCTACGTGTCACGGGGTTACCCAGCCCCAAGTGCCAGGGAACTTGTCATGTCCCCAAATGGCTGAGCCACCCAGTCTCTCTAGACAGCCCTGACTTGGAAAATTCTTTATGCTGAACCGACATCTGCTTCTCTGCAATCTGCGCTCATTGGAGCCGTACAGAATGAAATGTCTAACGCTGCTTCCACAAATATTTGAGGACTGCTAACACACTTCCTTCTTCCACTTACTCCACAAGGCTTCTTTTCTTCCAGCTGAACGTGTGCGGTTATTTTGAACAGGGAGGCAGTGTGGGGCAGTGGGAAGGACGTCAGCTTTGAGGCCAGGCACGTCTGTGCTCCGTTCCCCATCCCTCCGCAGACAGGCGCACAGTTAGTGCTGCGAGCTGCTGTGTCTTCTCTGAAAAAGGTGGAAGTCATACTCATCTAACCAAGTTATTGTGAGAATCAGGGATAAATTGGATAACTCGGGGATAAATTAAGCTGTAGTAGCAGCTGAAAATATGAGGACATTTACACATTCATTGACATAATTTGCAACGCATTTTAATTGATCTTCTCTGAACGAATTCCTGTTCGTTTATGTGTCTCTTAATGTCTGCTCTGTAGAGCGGAATAAAATACTTATTGTGGGGTCTAACTAGCAGAATAGAGTAGGATTCGTTTAGGCTGGGTACCTCTCTAATTACAGTGTCCAACCCACAAAAGCTTTTTCGGAAACAACACATAGACCCACATAAACTGAAACCCTAAGTCCCTTTAACACGTGCTGCTTGTTCAACCAAGTTTTTCCCATCTTGAATTTCTTTAGTTTATCTGAATTGGAAACTATGGCTCCTGAAAGTGGCAGTCCCAGTTCTGTACCGTTGTCTCCATAAATATCCTTGTGCTTATCAAATTATGGGTCTCAAACAGGGGTTGGAAAAATATGGTTATCGAACCCACGGTCTCAGCCCCGCTGATTTCCTACTGCTGCGGTACGTCGGCAAGCTAGTGAATGCCAAGATCTCTGTGCTGATGTTTGGTCTTATTTTGTGGGGCTGTCTGATTCTAGGTCTTATTGTGTGGGACTGTCTCGGAACTGGAACATAAGAGGAGCCTACGATAAGCCACTGGTTGACGGAATGCTGCCGCTTGTGAGGTCGGTCAAGTGTGACGCTGGTAGCCAGTGTTCCAGACGGCGCGCTGAGAACGAGTCGGGGGCTGGCGCTGGACTTGGTGTGTGCGGTTGCTGTTTGCTCGGGCGCTCCAAGGGTTTTACACCATTTGGGGAAGCTTCTTTTTGGAAGTCAGGCAGGCACTCTTACAAAATTCATGAGTCCTTGGGCTCTTGAGGCCTGATTGCTGACATTTTCTCCCTGGCTTTTTCAGAGCAAATTCCTGCCTTTAGCCAAGCCGATCTCTATCTGGTGTCCTTGGTCTTTTTTGGACTCTAGTGTCTGCACCAGCAGTTCTTCCGGGCAGGACTGCTTCTCCCTCTGAGTTCTGGGGTCAAAGGCCTTGCCTACCTCCATCTCTCTTTTTCCAAGGAAGATTTTCCTAGCCGTTTTGTCCACGGGTGGGGGTCTTGAGTGTTAGACTTAGAATTCCTGTTGCCTCCAAGAGCTTCCCTTGGCCCCCTCTGCCCAGGTCTCCCCTCCTGTCTGCCTGCTTGTTCTGTGTGGGTGGACATGTTCCCTCTCTTTCAGAATCAGATCTTTTGTGAGCACTCACTCAGTCCATTAAATACAAAATTGCCTTCATCTTGGATGCAGTGCTTCTGGCATGGGGCCAATGACAGTGCAGAACTGTTTGTAGGATTCATAGTTCCCATTGACAATAAATATGAAAAAATGTAATGCAAATGTTGTTACTATTGTTGTCTTAGTTAAAACTGGAAAGCCTTTACTCCGTTGAAAGGACCGATTTAAATTTTTGCAAAGTAATTCAATCCTTTAAAGGTGGTGCTTAGTTAAAATAGGTAATCCTCCATTTGTAAAGGGACTAATTTAAATTTTGTTAAGTAACCAATTAAGGCCATAAAGGGTTTAAACCCATCTGTGGCTTTTCATTTTCTTCAGGGCAAATTCCAAACTCCTTAGGATGAAATACTCTTTCTAGCCTAATTTTTTTTCGGTCAGCGCCCCAGCCGAAAGGACTGGCAGTTTTCCCCAAAGGTTGTGCGGCCCTTTGCCTCCCGTGCTCTTCGAAGGCCGTCCCTCTGGTTGGAATGCTCTTTGTCTCTCTGGTAAATGTCTATTCATCATTCAAGACAACCCTCTCCCTTCCCCCCTGCCCTTAATTACTTCCTCTTCTGTGCGCCCTCAAATTCTTGTACTTATTCATGCAGTATTTATTAGGGGCCTGCTTTGTGGCCGGCACTGTGGCGGGCTCTGGGGACACAAAAGTTGAATAATACTTCGGTTCAGCCTTTGAGGGCTTTACTTGTTTGGGGGAGGGGGCCAATCTGTCACAAGATGTGGCCAGGAAATTAAAGGGAAAATGTAAGCCACATGGGTTCTCGTCTGTCTTCCCCACAAGATGGTCAGCCTCTTGCTCTGGGGCAAGGGCCATTCTCGTCCATATTTGTGTCCCTGCCTCTTAGCGGATTGTAGGTGCTAAATAAGCATTCGTTTCACGACCCCCTTAATTGTACACCAGTAGAAGTGTACCTTGGATTGAGCCACACGTTTTGATGACAAGCTTATAGATGGTTTCTCCCATGTGTGGGTGGTGGCCCTCGCTCCCTGGTGCACTGTGAGGGGTGAGCTCTGCCGGGCCGGCCTTTGCCATTAGCGCTTGTCTGCGCTCTGGGCTGAGAGGCAGGTGGGCGCGAGAGAAGAGAGACCTGCAGCGCCCCTGCTGGAGGGAGCCGGCACTGCTCGGGTTGCCTGGCTCGCTTGCAGCCTGCGTGCGTTCCTCAGAATTTCAATTTACAGCCAGCAAATGAACACAGACACTGTGATTCTCTACGCTTTTATTTTCAAAGGCGTAATAGATGCCTCTTAAACGATTATGGATGAAGAAAAAAATCCTTCCCACTTTTCTGTACCACTGGGGCCCTTGCATTGTGAATTCAATCTTACATAAAGGGGAACTTCGGTCTCTTAACTGTGATGATCATTAATTCTGGAGCGGGACGGGTCTTTTGCTGGGAGCGGGTGCCGCGAGAGGGCTGTGGCTGGGCTCTGGTACAAGGCCCACGTCGCACTGCTGCAAAGGAAACGTGCCTAGTGGCAGAGCGAGAGACTCAGGCGTTCCGATAGTTATGACCTTTTAGCTCCGAAGCAGCCATCCCATTAATCAGGCGACTATCCCGGTGGTACCTTCAGCACAGCTTGTCGTTCCTTAGAGACTTGTTTGTACCCATACCCACAGTTAGGGATCTAGGAGGGGTGGGGCACTCATGGACCGCTGCTTCGAATTGAGCACTCACGTAGTTCAGAACCCACGCCTTGGCATGGCGCCGGATGCGAGCAGGTGCCACACCTGAGGTCTAATGGCCCCTTCTGGGGCTGCGAGGTGGTGGTGGGGGGCACTGTGTTGTCTAAGGGGAGGGTTAGGATTTCAGGGATCTGTTGTATTTTCCGGCGGCATTAACTTGCCAGAAGAGATTATGCTATACAACCTGGAGCCCAGGGTTGGGGGGCCGCGAGGGAGCAGCAGGGTGCTAGCGGGGGTCAGCGCCCTGAAGGTGCCCCCTAGAGGAGCTTCTGAGAGCGACACACTGTCTCCGCAGCAGCAGCAGCGGGGGCTGCAGGGAGGGAGGGACGCTGCGGTGGGAGGGACACTGCGGCGCTGTGGGCGGGCCAGGGGCGGGGCTCGGGTGGTCTCTAAAAGACGGTGCCCACTGGCTCTGCGCTGCCGCGGCAACCAGCTCATCCCGGCGCCTCCTCTGCGGCAATCGCGCCTCGCGCAGTGCCGCAGCGCACACCCGAGTGGCCGATCGCTGCTTGCCGCGGCCGGCGCCGCCCTCGCGGGCTGTGGCTGCCCCGCGCGGCTGCGGGCGCCTCGGCGCCCCTGTGCTCCGAGTCGGTGCACGGCACGGCATGGGATAAGACGCAGCCATGGTGCGCCGAGATCGCCTCCGCAGGTGGGTGCGCGCGGCCGCTGCTAGGGGGTGTGGCTGGCTCTCGGCCGCCGTCTGGCACTGGGGTGCTGGCTAGCGGGTGCGTACTCTGCGTGTCCGAGCTCGGGGTGCCGGACCGCGACTCCCGCAGTGGAGGGAAAAACCCCTTGGGGGCCTGGGCGGCGGGCCCTTGGGCTTTATCTCCTTGGGAGGGGATGTCACTTATGCCCGCAGTAGAAGTCGGGATCTCCCTGATTTAGGATTTCTAGAACCCCGGCGCGTCACCCTGGCGCTATTTAACGTTTTTTTAGACCCCAGCATTGTCCTAGTGCGACTAAGGATTTCTAGACCTTGGTTTTGCCTCTGATGCGCTCTAGGATTTTTAGACCCCGGCATCGTTCTGATGTGATTTACAATTTCTAGACACCCACATTGCACTAGTGTGATTTAGGGTTTCTGAACCCCGGCTTCACTCTGATGCGATTTAGGATTTTTAGACCCCAGCATCGCCCTGGCGCGATTTAGGATTTTTAGACCCTGGCGCCGCCGTGGCGCGGTTTAGGGTTTTTAGACCCGGGCGTCGCCCTGGCGCGATTTAGGATTTTTAGACCTCGGCATCGCGCAGCGCGGTTTAGGATTTTTAGACCCTGGTGTCGCCCTGGTGTGATCTCAGAATTCTAGACTCGGGTTTCATCTCCGTGCAATTTAGGATTTTAACACCGGCTATCACCCTGGCACAATTGAGGATATTCAGACCCCCGTTTTGCCTTGGCGTGATTTAGAATTTCGAGACTCCGGTATTGCGGTGTTGCGATTAGGATTTTAAGACCCGGGTATTGCTGTTGCGCAATTTAGGATTTCTAGACCTGGGTTTTACCTTGGCGCAATTTAGGATTTTAACATCGTATATCACCCTGGCGCAATTTAGAATTTCAAGATTCCGGTATTGCTGTGGCGCAGTTTAGGATTTGAAGTCCCTGGTGTCGCCGTGGCGTGAGTTACTGCATAGGTGTGACTAGGACTTGCGTTCGCTTATTATCACCGAGCGTAAGTATTTTTGAGATTTCAGTAACAAGAAGCAAAGTGAGAAGGATGATGTGGCCGATCATCACGTTACATACGAATTGTTGGTATTGGTTTACAAAGTAGTTCCTAGTATCACGAGATGCCGTAAGGTGGGTAGGTTTGGTGCTATTAAACGGATTTTTCCCATTTACAAGCTGAAGAAATCAGGGCTGGGAAAGGTTAATTTCCAGAAGGTTTGTACTGGGGTTTGCCATATTTATTCTCTTGACTCATCGCTCCTCAAATCATGGGTTTTTTGGTCAAAAATACTGAATCCATTTTGGTTACCAACGTCCCTATTAAAAAATCCTAAAACGTCCTTAGGGGCATTTTTCCTGAGATGCTAAAGACAGAAAACGGCTTCCTGGGGGGTGGCCTCTGGCTTTCTTATAGTAAAGGGGAAGGAAGGTGTGAAAGGTGGGGGTATCCAGGAGCAGAGTAGGGACGTCCCCCCCAACGCACACACTGGGCGGGGGTGGTCCATCTTGCTCCTTCAGTAACCCCTCCCTGGCTCTCTGCTGAGTCATTGCAGATACCAGGCTGCTGGGACCTGAATGAAGAAAGAAGCTGGGGATAAGGCGCGATGAAATTCGACCCTGAAAATGCATGAGCTGGAGTATATTGTACAGATAGCTCTGAGAAAATGACAATCTAAACCTAATGCTTTTTGTCATCTCATCTTTCAAAGAGATAGTGGGATGTTGCCTGGTACTATTGTGGGGTGAAAAATTGAGAAATAATCAGCACATTCCAGACATTTTTGAATCACTTCCTAATATTACTTTGAAAGGTAGAACCAAATCACTGACGGGGTTTGCCTTGGGGACAGGTATGTCAGAGGGGAAGAAAGACTGCTGTAGTGGTACCCAAAAAAGAGGCAAAAGAGCTTATGTTCTTTAAGGGATGTGGTTGTTTTAACACCGTGGAAGCACAGGCTTGTTGTAGCATTAGAATAATTATGTCGTGATGGGCAGGTACTGTGGCCAGACTACAGGGAATATGGTGGAAGGGGTGTGTTCAGACACAGAGCGGTTTCCACCAGGGCTTCAACCATTCATTTCTTATTTATAGATTTTTTTTTTAATTTTAGTTTCAGAAGGTATTTCAACTTCGGCTATTTAGAGAGAACTTCCATTCTACTGCTAATTCTTTCCCTGGCAGCCATCAGGAGTGATAAGATAGAAGCAGGGGGAACTGTTTCTAATGTCCATGTGGCACTCATTGTCATTAAGGACAGATTAGCCTGGACCTTTGAAGTCCTGGGCACAGGAAGGTTGTCTGTGCAAACCATGCTCTCCTTCCAATGGCAAAATCAATTCCCAGGTGTTGTGCATGACCCCCGCCTTATTTTTTGGTGGGGGGCGGGGGTGAGAAGGGAGTCCTAAGAAATTAAATAAATGGGGGCTTCCTCAAGAGTCTGCTAAGAAAAGCAGACCTGGAACCTGCTGCCCTGTCTGACCTCTCCAGAGATTAGACATTCAGGGTCACAAGGCGGCTTATGTTGGCAATGCAGCGCACCCAGCTTCCTACTTTCACGCACTCTGCACCCCGAGCAGTTTTTCCACACAAGTCCAGGTAGCAGTACCAAAGGGCTTCATGGGCGCCAGCGGGGGGATAAATGTGAAAAAATCGAGCAGATCTCTGCTGAAGGTCATGTGATACTACTGTGCCCTCACAGAGACACACGTATGTTGTAAAACATTAGTTAAAAGACACGTAACATTTTCCCCGGGGTGGCAGAGCTTTCAGACTACATGGGAAGGCAGTTATTTTTTCCCCCCAGGAAGCCCTGGTCAAAGCCAGTGGAAAGGGGCACTGCAGCCCCTCCTCAGTCACCTTCCTTCTACTTCACGTGGAAACCTCTCCAGGTCTCAGGAACAGCGCAAGGGGAGGGGCTGAGGGTTAAAGTGGGGAGAAAGGGAGGAAGGTTCTATATTAAAATAGTGTATTTTTTTTTCCTGAAAATTAGAATGGTGAGCAAACATGGCGATTGCCATAACAGGCAGAGGTGCTCTTATGTTCTCCTTGGAAAATTTTCCGCCGTGGTTCATCTCCTAGGAGGTCACCACATGGCACAGCAATTTCCCACCCTGTCTCACAGGCTCGGGGGTTGCAGACGTGTACAGTGTCACCTGACTGCTTACCTGGTCTCTGATTTCCCTACAGGATGAGGGAGTGGTGGGTGCAGGTGGGGCTGCTGGCCGTGCCCCTGCTGGCAGCCTATCTCCATATCCCGCCTCCCCAGCTCTCCCCTGCTCTGCACTCCTGGAAGTCATCAGGCAAATTTTTCACCTATAAGGGACTGCGCATCTTCTACCAAGGTAAGAACAGGACTGTTGGAACAGCCTGCGTGTGTAGGCCCCCAAAGGTCCCACTGCAGTGCTTATTCTGTGTCCATTGGTCTCTGTTGGCCCTCAGTGATGGAGGGGAAAACCCCATTTTTCTGGGAAGTGTGCTTGAATGGACTAAACCCCCCTTAACAGAAGGAAAACCCAAAGAAAACCGCCGGGCAGGCCCTTGCCAGATGGCGCAGGTAGTTGGAGCATTATCCCGTAACCAAAAGATCACGGGTTCAATCCCTGGTCAGGGCACGTAGGAGGCAAACCATTGAAGCTTCCTGTGTCTCCCTCCCTTCCCTTCTTTCTAAAATCACTAAGCATGTCCTCAGGTGAGGATTAAAAAAAAAAAAAGCCGCTGAGAGGGAGGGGCTAGTGGAATTGAGATTCCAATCTCCTTAGAACTGATATGTTTAGTATATACATATTTTTGTAGCCTGATTTGTATTGGTATTTTCATTTGGAGCACCCTAGCGCTGGGCAATATATAGACATTGTTCATAGATAAAGCTACCAGTGGTTCTGTTCCCCCCACAAATTCCTGATTTCATTTTTATGTTTTTTTATAGATTGTTACATCCATAACTGTGATTGAAGCCTTTTGTGCCTTTGTATAAATTAATTTGCTAATGATAATTGTTATGACTGCTACTTATCAAGTAATTATCATATGCTAGACATTGAATTATATTTTCAGTCTTTATGATTTCATGTAATCTCTCTAACAGTACTTGGAGAGAGGTGCTGTTAACCTCATTTTTACAGGTAAAGAACCTGAGAAAGGAATAGGAAAAGATTTCTTTTGGGCGGGAGTCAAGAGCAATAACGAAAAATGTTTGTCATAAAACCGTTTTTCATTATTGCTCCTGACCTCCTCTCATTTGCTATATTCAATTAAGTAAGTATATAATTTTCTTTATGTTGGTCATTTAGGTTGCTTCCAGTTTTTCAGTGTTCTTCTAGTTAATGTCAAAGGGAAATCTTTACATATATTTTATCCTTAAATTTTCAAATGATACTATTTGTAAATAGAATGATTTTATCTGAATGGATTCTAAGAATAAGACATGTAGGCAAAAATCTATAAAATTTTAAATTGCTTCTGACTAAATTGTTTTGCAAACCTTATTTTTGAATTCTCACACCACTTGCAGTATTTGAACGTATCAGTTTTAATCTAATATTAGCAAGACATTCCAGTCTTTAGCCCCGACCGGTGTTGCTTAGGTGGTTGGGCGTTGTCCCGCAAAGGGAAAAGTCACCAGTTTGATTCCCAGTCAAGGCACATGCCTGGGTTGTGGGTTCAGTCCCCAATTGGGGCATGTATGAGAGGTAACATCGATGTTTCTCTCTCACATTGATGTTTCCCTCTCTTTTTCCCTCCCTTCTCTAAAAAAAAATAAATAAAATCTTAAAAAAAAAAAGACATTCTACTATTTAACTGGCTGGATAATTTAAAAGATGTTTACCCACTAAAAAATGTTCAGTCTGTATTGATTAATAATTTTTTATAGTTGTTAGGACTTTGCAGTATGAGCATGATGCTTTCAATACTGGATTTTGATGTTTATATCCTCTGGGAAATTACAGTGTGGGGCAAACAGTATTAATTAAGGTACTCACAAGGTTGAGGAAGAGTTGCTATATTTTAGAGAATTTTTGTGAGGCCATTAATGATAAGGTGCAAAGAATTTGTAGTTTACATATTATGACCATATATACATTTGACTGTATTATTAAACTGAAAATTTTTAGTATAAGAGCAATGTACGTATTAATAATACACAATAATGGGAGAAATGCTTAAAAAAAAACCTCGGTGAAATTGAGCAGACTCCCTTTAAGTATTTTCATACAATGTGTGCTATTTATAATTTTTTTGATATACAGATTTAAAAAAATCAAATGCCTGTTTTTATTTAAAGCAATAAAGTTGCATTTTAAAAAGAAACCTACTTTTAAATTTCATTAATTGGGCAGGATTTCTTGTGCTTTACACCAGATTACTTCGATTTTAGTATCGTCAAGGCTGTTTCCACAGGGCGTGGCTGACAGATCTCTCTCCTTCTTCCCAGACTCCGTGGGTGTGGTCGGAAGTCCGGAGATTGTCGTGCTTTTACATGGCTTCCCAACATCCAGCTATGACTGGTATAAGGTAATGAACTCAGACTTTCTAGGCCCTACTATGTCTTTAAAAATCCAAAATCAAGGATTTCGTTGTGAGCACCGAAAGGTTCTCGTACATTTGAATTGCTTCATAAAATAGGATTAAACGTAGAACTGGTTTTCATTTATGGTAAGGGAGTGAGAAACATGAATTACTAGGAATACAGCACTTTGCAAGAGGCTCATCGACGGGCCACAATGGTTTCATGCGGATTTTCCCCGTACTGGGGTCTGTTTATTAGGCTGAGGAAGGGATGAAACCCGTATGCTGCTGAGGTGGGAGGGGAAGGGCCAGATGAAAAAGTCCAAATCATGTCTTTTTCTCTTGTAGATTTGGGAAGGTCTGACGCTGAGGTTCCATCGAGTGATTGCCCTCGATTTCTTAGGCTTTGGCTTTAGTGACAAACCGGTAAGCGGCGTCTGGACGGGACCAGGTCGAGGGTCGGGGGTGGACGAGACGGAGGGGTCAGGGCGGCAGGCGGACCTGCATTCCTGACTGCATCTCACGCACATGCGCTTTCCTTCCCTCAGAGACCACACCACTACTCCATCTTCGAGCAGGCCAGCATCGTGGAGGCCCTGCTGCGGCATCTGGGGCTTCAGAACCGCAGGGTCAACCTTTTGTCTCACGATTATGGAGACATCGTCGCTCAGGAGCTTCTCTACAGGTCAGTGAGGCCACAGACCTGTGTACTAGTCACAGGGCTACTTGTTTGAAGTGACGGGAAACGTAAATTGTTCCTGGTTCTTTGTAGCCCTTTGCCTCTCGGAAGGTTGTCTTCAGCCGCTGCACTGGTGCCGGTCCACTCAGGCAGATGCATTTGCCTCCTGTTTCTAGGTTCAAGCAGAATCGATCCGGTCGGCTCACCATAAAGAGTCTCTGTTTGTCAAATGGAGGTAACTGCCTGGGCGGTGGGGGAAAGGTGACGTGGGCACGTTTGGGTATCAGTGACATCGACATGGTAATCTGATGGCACTGCCAACAGACACGGTGTAACCAGGGATCTTTATCTTTCTTGTGCCATGAATCGCTTAGGTAGTCTGATGAGACAATATTGACCCTTTCTCAAGATAATGTTTTTGTCTTAAAAAAAAAATAGGATTACAAAGTAAACTGACTAGAACGACATCTAGTTAATAAAAAGCTGTTATAAGCACAGTAATACTGTGCTTTTTCAATGCATCATAGCAAGGTCTGGTGGTGGGTCTAGTAACAACTAGCAGCAGCAGCAGTAGTGAGGAGTGTGAATACTCCACAACCGCAGTGGGGCGTGAAAACACGCGGTGACGCCACAGGTGCTTCTAGTACTGCTGTGGTTTTGTAATCTCCTAACTGATGGCCATGCCAAGTTTCAGTTAGAAATTAGTGAACACTTGAATACGACACCTTTTGGAGGTGTTTCTTTCTCTTGGCATGCCATTGATCTTGGCTTGTGAATCCACGAACGTCCAAAGGCCCCCTGAACACCCAAGGGCAGGCGGGGAGAGAAGTCTGTGTCATTCATAAGCGTTGCTTATGGCTTTCTCCCATTAACTTTGGAGAAAGACGGCGAAGGAAAAATCTAGGTTTGGGGGGTGGTTTTTGGACCTACATTTCCTGAAAAATCTCTGGTTTCTTCAGCTGCCCAGACCCTTAATAGCACCATGATCTGAGGAATGGGAGGAAACTCGAAATCATCAGCAGTATCGGTCACTGTAGACATTATTTTTCCCATTTCTCTACGTTTACAATCTGGAAAGGAATCCCGGTAGGATATGGTTTGACCTGTTAAACACAGAATTCCACAGAGAAGGAATTAGATGACAGTACTCAGTTTTTATTTGCAGTTCGTTTCTTAGCAGTGGAGGACCCAAAGGTGACAGTGAGCAGGGTGGACGGTGTCCAGTAACGGGCCTCCGTTTGCCCTAAAGGTGTCAGAAGAGGACTAATGTTACTCTTCCTTTCCTGCAGGTATATTTCCCGAGACTCATCGCCCTCTGCTTCTCCAAAAGGTTGGCTGCTCCACTAGCTAGATCATTAGTTCTTAAGATTTATACTGACATAAATAGTGCCAGGACCTTTAAAAGGGTCATTTCTGCTATAAAAGGCTGTAGTTAAAGTCCTGCTCATCAGTCTACATTAACGAAGTTAGTTTTCTTCCCTCTTATGCAAATAAAGCAGCGGCAGTGGCCCCTACCTAAAGCCTAATACTTTGGGAAGGAGAGACCAACAAATGGTTGGAGAGATGCAGCCACTCGAAGGTTTGTGCCGTCAGCTTGATGTTGGAACAAGCAGGGATCCTAGTCTACAGTTGAATAGATCAGTTAAAAATCTTAGGGATTTTGTGACGTGTGGAAATGTAATCTTAAAAGGAATTAGAAATAGGTATGCTTTCCATCGGAGAAGCATAAGCGTAGGCAAACAAAAAAATTTAAAAAAGCCGATGACCGAACCTGTCAGTAGGAGACTCAGCTAAAGTCTTTCTCTTAGTTCTTAGTATAAAACCTTTTCTGCGAGTTGGTTGTCTTTCTCTCTCTGGATTCCTGACTTTTACTTATTTACCTGTAGCTTCTCAAAGACGGAGGCGTGCTGTCACCCATCCTCACACGACTGATGAACTTCTTTGTATTCTCTCGAGGGTAAGTCGTTGTCAAAGATTGATTTCCTGCCCGGTAGCAGCGCAGTGAAAAGCTGCTGCCGTTAACATTCTGCGCCAAATCCTAGGGTTTGATATTTTAAAGCAAAGGCGTTGGCCACTTGCCAGGGTAGGAGTAGGACTTCATGAATCAGTTCAGGGTCAGACTACATGACCTCTGAGGTTCCAGTCACCTTTGACACTCTGCATTCTTCTCACACGTCTCTCTCTGCCTCTTTTGGACTCTTTCAGCCTCACCCCCGTCTTCGGGCCATACACCCGGCCGTCTGAGAGCGAGCTGTGGGACATGTGGGCAGGCATACGCAACAATGATGGGAACTTAGTTATCGACAGGTGAGATAACTGTGCTTTGGTTTCCAGACTGGCTGTTTTTGGAACATGGGGAAAGAGGGGATTGCTTACTCTGTTTCTGGCTGGCGCTGCCATCTCACGGGAAGGTCGGTTATGACTTAATGAGGCGCACAAAAAAAAGCCATGCTCAGAGAGGAAAGAAATGGACCCTTGGTTCACAGGCTGCTTTCACAGAGGGACCTAGTGACATCCATAATTACTCGTGATGAGGCCCTGTCCTTTGCCAGCTGGGTCACTGGAGCTTCCAGTGCTTTAACTGATGGCTTTGCTGGGAACTGTGAGGGAGAGAGGGCCAATCCTCCCTCCCACCCCAGCCCCCACGGGATCCCACAGATTCATTTTAAAGTAAAAAATTGCAAAACAAACCCTCTTTTAAAATTCCCACATACTTTCTTTTCCAAAACATAAGCACCACTTCTAAGAGGTGACAGTGGAGGGCTGTAACTCCCGGAGTTTCCTGGCAGAATAATCAGAATACACGAGTTCGAGCTCTAAAATGTGGCTGTGGCATCTTATCGCTGTGGGGGGAGAAATGCTCCACTCCATCTGTGGTCAGATGGAAAGCAGGGACTGTAGCTTTGTGCCCGTGCTCCTCTACAGTTAGAATTTTAGAAGTGGATGTCAATTCAGAGACCATGCAGTTCAGTCCTCTTATTTTAAACAGGAGGAAAATGGTCAAACCATGTGTTTAGACCTCTGGGTTACAGAGCTAATTACTTACCGGTGGAGGCACAATCCGAACCTGGGCTTTCGTTACATGGAACCCAGACTAATTTGCAGCCTCCCTAGATCTCACTTCCTATTTCCCAGGCACAGGGGAACATTCATTCTTACGTGGACAGCAGGCCTGACCACCACTGTAGCTACAGGGGGGCTAACAGAGATGGGTGAATGCAGCGGGCTAGTCCCAGGAGTGCCGAGTTGCTTGTGGATTAAGACAACGTGTGTTGGGTTCCCTTGAAGCTCGCACCAGGCCTTTGCACCCCTCTCACAATAAAGGTCCCTTGTTCTGCTCCTGCTGACTTATCTGTGCTGTGCAGTCTCTTACAGTACATCAATCAAAGGAAGAAGTTCAGAAGACGCTGGGTGGGAGCTCTGGCCTCTGTCACTATTCCTAGTGAGTATTTCTGTATTACATTTTGATAGGAAAACTGAGGGGCACTGGGGTTAAAATAATCGCCAGATTTAGCAACTTAAAATACAATAAAGACAGCAAGCTAAATTTGAATTTCAGAAACAACAAATACTTTTGGGGGGTGGGCAAAGTATGTGCTGTGCCATATTTGGGACACACTGATAATAGGAAAAAAAACCCTTTTCCAATTGAACTGGTCACCCTTTATGGAAGCTGGCGAACCTCCCCCCATCTGGCACGCCAGCGACGTGCTACAGAGTGAATCTACAAAACCCCGCGGAACTCTGCTCAGGTAGCTGCTCCCCTTGCCGGGAGCGGCCCCTGCCAGCGGTGGCCGCATCGAATGCTGAATTCTGGGACGGGAGGCTGTCTAGATTAGTAGTCAAGAGGCTACAGGTGATTTTTGCTCACTTGTCTCTTCATTCTTACAGATTTAAAAAGGAAAAAAAGTCGGTGCTGTGTCTCACACATATTGTAGTTAGTGCTCAGAAAATTGCTGACTTCAAGTGTCAAGGGCCAGTTATTACTGGAAACAGAGACCTCGAGAAGGTCGGCACCCTGGGTTTAGAGAAAGAGAAGGCTGAAGGGGGTGGGGGGCTGTTTATAGAAGAAAATGGCCCAAATGGACTGAGCTTTCAGCCTATTCTCAGAAGTTTCTTAGAACCTACTTATTGAAAGAAGCCAAGTTTTCTATCATAAAACAGTTTCTTTAGAGAAGACATTTTTTAGAGGGGTAATTTTAGCGTGGGGGGAGAGCAGGTGAGAGCTGTGAGTAATTTGTGCCTCTTCCCTTCCCTAGTTCATTTCATCTACGGGCCCCTGGACCCGGTGAACCCCTACCCGGAGTTTTTGGAGCTGTACAGGTGAGTCTCCCTCGGCCTGACGGTGCTCTCACCACTACCTCTGACCTCACTGGCTGTTCGTCCAGGAAACACACAGTCAAGGATGAACTGGGGAATCTCATTTTCACATGAATGTAAAGATCAGGCAATTGTTACACATGTTGTCGATTCACATGGCCTGTTTCTCACTGTCATGGTTACCATGCAGTCCTAGGTGCACAGGTAAGAAAACACTGTCATGTGAACTGAGGAATGGGAGTGCGCACAGGTCACAGGACATGTTTGCTCTAGTGGACTGGACAGCTAGCTCGTCAGCCTCAGCCGAGCAGCTGCAGGGAGAGGCTGAGAAGAGCTCACTGCGGGAGGGGCCTCCTCCCCGGTGGCCGCTTTCTCTAGGTGCTTACTCGGAAGGTTGGAAAACTAGATCTTGACGGACTCTGTCACATGAGACTGTTCCATACCTTCATATGGCCTAGTGGAAACAACCCAGTAGTAAACAGCTGGCATTTAATGTTCCACAAAATACCCTCGCTCATTGCCTCCCAGGGTTAAGGAAGGTTTTTTGTTATCTTTACTGGGACAGCTTGTTTGATGCCTCATGCTTCTCTAAGGAGCTCAAAGTCACCCCGCTCTGACATGTGTTGCCCAAGTGTTCTATTTGCAAGTTGTTGTCTGTTGGATTGTGCACATTTCAGACCCAGTGTGTGTATGTCATACATGGGGCCGGCAAGCTCATCTGCCCAAGATACAATTCCAAAGTAGAAGCTGAATAAGCTCTTTGCTGGTTCCCTCCAGTGTGGTATATCCACAGGGGCACTCACTGGGACTGCCCACTGGCTTACCTCCCCCCTCCCTGCAGCCTCAAGTTCACCTCCATACTGTTCTCTTCCACTAGGAAAACGCTGCCGCGGTCCACAGTGTCGATTCTGGATGACCACATTAGCCACTACCCACAGCTAGAGGATCCCATGGGCTTCTTGAATGCATATATGGGCTTCATCAACTCCTTCTGAGCTGGAGAGAGTAGCTTCCCTGTATTACCTCCCCCGTTCCCTTACCTGTTGTGTATTCCATTTAGAAAGAAATGCCCAAAAGAGGTCCTGGCCACCAAACACTCTTCTCTCACAAAGGTCCACCTGACACACTGGTGAACAGCACACAGTAAAAAGCCAGTAGAAGCTCCGACTAAGGGCGACTGAATAGTCCACCTCCCGTTCCTCTGACATCCGATCAAGTGTATGGACTTGCCTTTGTGTTGTTAGGGAATTCCATTGAGCACTCCTACTCACAGTTGCAGACAGACAGACATGCTTTTGCACAAAAGTCTTGACATTTCTGTGGACTTTGCTGAAATATTTAGGAGTGCTAGTGTCTGGCCAAGCCCCAGTTTGAATCTTACAGTAAAGAACGAGGAGACGGTGCCTGCTTACCTCTCCTTGGGTGGCTTTAAGGGCACTTGCTTTTTCACGTTTTCTAAGCAGCACAGCTTCCAGGGAGAGTGAGTCTCCCTTGTCCTAACTTTGAATTAGTTTCATCAGTTGCATCTAATTATAGACATTGTGTCAAGATAGATTTTTGTTTAAATGATGCAGTATTCTAAGGCTTTTGTTTAAATGATGCAGTATTCTAAGACTTTTGTTTAAATGATGCAGTATTCTAAGTGTACTTTAAGACTATGATTTACTTACACATATTATGTATATTTTAGGAGGGTACTAAACCAGCAGACACTTACTCTGGCAGAATAGTGAACCTTATTAAACACAGTTAACTTCTGAGTAAGTTGAACTCAATCCAAACTATTTACAAAATTTCTTAAGAGTCACAGGACATTAAAGACCAGCAGCATCTATGCCAGAGGTTTACTCTTATTAGCTGGGAAGGCCAATGTTAACAGCAGATAGTCTGACTCTCATACCTCAGTGCTTTGTAGCGTGTCCCTCCTGCACCAGCGTGGAGGGGAGGGGAGCGTCGTGCAGTCCAGTGGCCGTGCTGAGCGTCACTGATCTCTGCTTGCCTCCTCCTGGTTTTCCCAGAGAGGCTTCCTCACGTAGCTCCTCAATTCCTGTACTTTACAGACAGGAAAGTTCCAGAAACTTTAAGAGCAAATTCTGAAAGGCCTATGAGCAAATGGTGCTGAATCCTTTTTTTTAAGCCACAGAGTTCATTGTTTAGGTCCAAACAGTATTATTAAGTGATTATTTTAAATTCTTCTTAAAATTAGCAACTTCAAGTATAACAACTGAAAGTGGAATAAGTGTTTATTTTCTATTAATAAAAATGAATTTTGACAAAAGCGGACTCTGCCTTCCCCTCCCCCACCACCCCTCTGGGATAAAAGCTTTCCAACATTGCCAGGAGCTTTCAGACACATTAAATTAAAGAATAGAATGAAATTAAGCAGCTGGGACACAGGGCAGTATTTGCTTTCTCAGTTCACCCAGAGACGCACTGTCACACCAGAGCCGACCAGTGTAACAAAAGGGAAAACAGGACAGAGACATGCACGAGGACAGACACTGCCTTGGTCTGCTGGCTCAGGGCCACACATTTAATTTGCTTCTCCAAAATCATAGTCTTTGAAGGGACGATTCTGGGAAATCCATGCCACTAGCCTGAAAGCCCGCTGACAGCGAAGTGCACCAGCGTCATCTTGCCCAGTAAAAACTTATCCAACAGAAGCCAAGACAACATCTACAGGTGTTTCCTCTGTGCTTCTGACAGTCACCTGCATGGTCACGCCATCTGCTAAGGCCAGCCTGGACCTTACCAGTAAATCATAGCCACCTCTGTACACACCTTGGAGAAAAGAGTGAGGAAAAGCACAGTGAGAACTAAGGACAAGCTGTGCCTAGTGACCTCTATATCGTGCTCGGCCTGCGCTTCCTTTCTATTAGTTTAGCTTTTCTAGGGATTGGTGTTTACGGTGGGAACTGACTCCTACATACAAATTCGAAGTAGTCTTTTATACTCCCGTGATACCAGGTACATAGAAGGTATTTATTCAAGAGTACTGACTCGAATTGGGGGAGGTGGCGGCACTGGTATCCGTGGGACAGATTGAAGTAAATGTTTTAGGCCAAATATGTAACCGAAGAGAACAGTGTAAGAACAGCATGCCAATTAAACAAACAGCTGAAACAAATTACTGCTTTCAACAGGGCATCAAATAGTAGCGTATACAGTGGGACAACAGCAGGGCACGAGATGCCCATGCATATCCCTTCCTATCAAATTCTGCAAGGAAATAAAGGGGGAAACCCAATGGAAGTTTCTTACCTGCCAGGTAGAGGGAGTGGGAGTTCTTGTTCTCAGGTACTTTGTCTGACCTCTCACATGGCTGCATGCCCAGGAATGTGATGATGTTGTTGACAGCTTCTGTGTTGGCAAGAGTGATGCAGCAGGATCAGACAAAGGCCAGCACAGGGGCCGGCCCCTGCCCCTGCCCCGGTAGGGGCTGTGGTAGCGGGGCAGTGTAGGGCCGCTGGACTGGGAACTGATGGACTCAGTTATGGTACAGGGTGAGAGGGTCCTGGCCTTTTAAGTGAATCAGTGTATGCAGTATTTAAAGAGAAGTGTTCTCTGGAATAATAAGTATTCCCACTAGGTTTTTATACTGCTGTCAGACAATACACTGCTAGCAAAACTGTCCTTACCTTCAAGAGTTTTGGTAGAACTGAGGGCAAAGGTCTCCTCTTTCTCATAAGTATCTCCCACTTCTTCCCAGGCAGCAGCAAAGTTAGGCTTCAGAACCTTCTGAATGTGGTCAGACAGATTCACTTCAAGGTCTTCCAGCTAGCAGATACAAGCAGAGGTCAGTAAGCCGAAGTCCTTTCAGTACAGAACAGAGATGGAAGGGGCTTGATTCGTAGGGCTTTATCATTCTGCATTACATCCCGTGTAGCCTGGGAAAAGCTCGGTTACCAGACTAGTGGGAGGTCCTGTGATCTCTCCAGCTCTAACGATGCAGGCCTTAGCAAAGGAAAGCAAGAAATATGGCGAGAGCCACATTCAGATCAACACCTATACCCAGGTGCCACACTTAACCATGAAGTTCAGGCCATACAGGGCCTTCTGAACTTAGCATTCACTAAAAGGTCGATATTTCTTAAAATTTCCCCTGCATTCGATGGAGACTTCTCAGTCCATGATGTAGCTACACTATAAGCCAACTAAAAGCTGCTGATCAAAACCACCACCCCGATATTTTAAATAAAACTTGCTCTCAATGAAAATCATGTACTTATTTTCATCTTGTAGTTACTCCTATTATAAAGACATAAAAAAGGGTGAGTTTTGTTTTGGTCAGGAAGTGGTGAGTCTCAATTCTCACAGGCACTGCACACTCCCATCACAGAGGAGGATCAGTCCCGGCCCTCCTCAGCTCTCACCTGGCAAGACTAGAACTAAAACCCCTGAAGTTCATGTCAGATGCTCCCAGAAAAATCCTCTTTTCAGGCAGAGGACAGCGGTGCAAGGGTGTCGTGGGGTCCCCGCCCAGGGGAGACTCACCACGTACTCGTCTTCATACCCCTCCTCAGCCGGAGTCCCAGTGTCAGGGTCGCAGTCCCGGACAGTGAACTTCATGGTGCAGCTAAAGCTGCCTGCAGCTGGAGGAGGAAGAGCAGGCCTTCCTTGTCAGCGGGCAGCGCAAGCACAGAGTTCCCGCCAGTGACTCAGGGAGCAGCGCCTGCTCTCGGCACTGTGCTCTGTATTATCAAATGCGACACACGGCACTGTCCTCTAGGGTAGTAGTTCTCAGACGCAGCCGTAAGCTGGTCAAAAGGCAGTCTCACGAAGGCTTATTTTAAACCCATGCCCCACTGTGGGTCAGAATCGTACAGAAGAGATGACACCAGCACAACTCTGTTTTGTACTGGTGCAAAGAAAGCAGCAGGGGAGAAACTGGGGGGCTTCTGGCCATGCCCATCAAAGGGAGCTACATGTGGAGAAAACGTAAGAACAGCTACCTTAGGTGCTAACAAAGCAAAAAACAGGGGTGGTAAAAAAAAAGCACAGAGATCATTAAATTAACACTAAGCACAACAGAGTCTAAATTTCAAAAGACAATACTGCCTGTAGACTGGGGACCGACAGTGGTCCCCAGACCACCAGGATGAATTCACCTTATGCCGACTTTTAGCCGACAGTGAGTAGGGCAGCAGGGAGGCGCTAGTACGGCCAGGTCAGGTCGTGCGTGGAAAAGCAAGCAGGCAGTTACATGTTTTGAGAGGACTGGTTGGAAGTTAATAGGAAATGGAGGTAGGGGCGTATTTTTGGAAAGTGAACTTCACGAAGACAGGGATTTCTGAGCTTTCTTGAGGAGGGGATTTATTAACTGTGGGGGAAGTAAGGGTCTAACCCATGGTCTAGAAAAGGCTCACAGGTACACAAATATTAGAAACTGGGGAGTCCAAAAATTTCAGGCGAGGACAGAAAAGAACAGACTCGGATGTAAAGGCCATGTATGACCGACCATATGGGTAGTGAGACTTCATCTGCTCAGTTTTAATTTAAACTCCCTCCGAACATGTAGTAAATGTCAGTACGTGTTAACATTGTGTGTAAAGGTGTAAGCTGTGGTGCCACACTCTTATCTTAGCTAAAAAGATGACTGAGACGTGACCTTTTTCTCCAATAGCTGATTGTCTAGGAGTTAAATATGTGTGTGAGAGAGATCCACTTACATACCTATGACGTCACAACTCGGTGCCATAGGCTCTTTAATATAACTTTTAATAGCAGCCTGTATGGGAGTGCAGGATTAACAGCCTGGGAACACCACTAAACATTTATTTGAAAGGATGTAACAGTTTAATTGGATCTCCAAAGATGTAAGAGAGCTTCGGTGCATGGAGGAATGTGCGTGAGCTTACGCAAAGAGGCCAGAGAGGCCACGGGTGGTTGGAAATAGTAAGAGATGTACAGGTGGGTAGGTGCTGAGAAGAGTTTTTGTTCAGGAACAAATCTGAAATACCTTGTATTTCAAATGAAGGAGACTGCGTATTTCCCAGCAGGCTCCGGGGAGCTGAGGCAGTACAGAGGCTGCAGCATTAGAGACAGTGAGGGTCACTGGTGGGAGTCCTGTGAAGGATGGGTCCGAGTTCAGAGAACAAATGGATTTAATCGAGCATGTTGAAGCAGGATGATAGTGAGCTGACCCACAGAGAGAGAGTGACCTTTCCAGACTAGAGTCTGTTTTAATGCAGGAGGGTTGACAGAAGTATGTTCATGGTTAAATTCGGCTAGGGTTTTCTTCAGGAGGAAGAGGGACGAAGAAAAGAAAAAAGTGGAAGTTAACAGACCTGGAATGGGTTGGCCTAGGTATTTAAGACAATGAAGGGAGAGACATGGGGGTTATGGTTGGGACAAAGGTCCTGATCAAGTAAGGAGGGGAGTCAGGACAGATGTTAGTAATGTAAGGTTATGGGAACCCCTACTGGGATCCCACTGAGCAGGATACCCGCAGCTGAGGAAGAGGAACCAGGAGTGGAGCAGGAACAATGGTAGATCCCAACCTCGGCACAGGGGCTGAATTTTTGGGCAAGACAAAAGATGCTTATGTCTAAGTAAGTGATAGAGAGACTCTGAATAAGGAAGCAAGTAGGAATGGTATCAGTAGAGATTATGTTCTTGAAACTTTAGTGGCAAGTTTTTAAGGACAGGGTGTGGCTGATAACGGTGAGAGGTTTCAGGGAATCGAAGGTGAACTCCAGGGGAACCACGATGGACTCTATCGATATTGCTAGAAAGGATGGCGGACACGGCGGAGGTGCGGGGGCTGAGGGGAAGGGCTGGGAGGGGGCCCTTCCGGGGGAAGAGAACAATGCGGAGTCCCCCGCCAGCACAGAAGGATGAGAGCTTCAGGAACACAGGCAAGCCAGTGACGGAAGGGAGTCCGAGAAGGATGCCCTGAAGATCTGCATTAAAACTGTTTTCAGGGGTGAGGCTTGTCTAGTGAGGACTGACTGAACTGGGAGAGGACTGCTGGGGAGACGTGTACACAGGAGCACAGAACTAGAGAAGAGACGGGTGCTGGATGCTCCGTAAGGGGAGCAATGTGGGCACCAGGCCGGCGTATAGAACACGCGTGTGGCGAACGGCAGAGGGGGAGATTGGGTGGGGAACTGCCAGGTCTTAAGCACTGGACAGGAGCCTTGGACTAAATAAGAAAGGGGGTTATGAGGAGGTCCCAGAGCTTTGCTGGAATAATAATGAGAGAGCAGGATGTGGTCAATCAGGCTAAAAGGGAGGACGTGAACCAGGCTAATCGCCGTGCCCACGTGGGTCTGCATGGGACTGAGAAGGGGGCACGGGTGGTCTAGTGTGCGGGAAACCAAGGAAGATGACAGTGAGCTGAGCAGTGAGTGCCCAAAACGAGGGGTCTGTGCCTGCCGGAAAGGAGGGCCGGATCACGCAGACACTACACCTGTGATGGGGGGACGGTGAATACGAGGTATTCCGCCAGGACAGATACAGGGGAAGAGGAGAGGTGCGGAAAAGCACCATGAAAGTTACCCTCAGACTAAAAGGGGTCCCTGAGGAATGACGGACATCCACTGGAAGGATAAGTGCATTCCTGGACCAAAAGTCAGAAGCAGTGAGCAAGGGAGAGACTGGAGGCAAAGATGGACGTGCTGTAGAGCAGGGGAATCTACAAGGCAGAGTGGGTGTGGAATAAGGATCTAGAATGGGGGGGTCCCGTCAAGGTGCAAAACCGGTCTAATTAGTCACCTTTTGGCTATAAAGATCACACTGTAATAAGAATTATAAAGAAAGAGTGAGGAGCAAGGACAGAGTAGGAAGAAGTAGTAGACTAGCTCTTGAAGCACTGATGTGCAAGGAAACTGTTAATCAAAGGACTTGGGTGACAGAAGAGTTTATAAGGAAACTAAGATGAACGCTGATAAAGAGCTACTGCTGGCCACTTGAGAGATCCTAGGCCAGACTGACCTGGAGGGTGTGGGTTAGAGTTTGTCCAGAGAGCAATGACTGTATCCGATGGGGACTGGGTGAGGACCACGGGCATCCATCCCTTCTGTAGAGAGGCTGTAAGTGAGGGACAGTGCCGGATAAATAGGGCATCCTATTTTATTGTGTAGTGTGTCAGGAAGGCTGGTTGCTCTTTGAAGCTGTCCTGCCATGTGAGGTTTGGCTAAAAGGGACAGATATTTCCTAGAGAGACTTGTATGAACAGCCCATGGAGGGCAGAGAGGGGATGAAGAGGCTGGAATCTGAGACTGGAGAGAAGGCAGAGGACCTAAGCTGCTGTGCAGAATGTAGGCGTGAGTCGGGAAGGGCGCTGAAGAGGGCCAGAATGAGAACCCCGGGACGGGGCGGAACCGTGCATCAACTGGAGATGGAGCGACGCTAGATGACGACCAAAGGAGGGAGGAGGGCAGAAGGAAGTGAGTGCATAAGAACTGGTGTTGGCAGGAGTGCCGTGTGGGAAATCTTACTGAAGCAACAAGTGTGACCAACTGAGGGAAAGAATAAAGAGCCTAAAGGAGTGGGTTTCGGTCACGGCCAGTGGCAGGAACCCCGTGAGGTCTGGAACGAACTGAGAGTGCATATGTATTTAGAAGGGTGTGGAGGGGACATGAAAGAAAGGACTACTGAATCCACGAGAAAGGATATAAAAATGGTAGCTGAAAAAACAAGCGACTGTGTAGGTAACGGGGGTTTCTGTAGGGTCAGGCAAGGAAAAGAGTGGGCGAGTCTGAAGGAGCGATGGTCTATTCCGAAGACTGGCAGGTTCTGACAGGAAGGATATGGCACCACACTTACACCAAAGATCCTGACTGGGTAGGAGAGAGACGGGGAACTGTGTGAAGTGAGCACTGCAGGAAAGGTGTTGAGAGTGGGTGGACTGGAATGGGCAACGCTGTAAGATTTTATAATGAGTCTTAAAATGCTGGGTCTTAATGCCAGATTTTGAAAAGCAGCGCTGCATACATTGGGAGCCAACTAAGGCCTGAACAGTAGCGGGCAGTTTTAATGAGGAGGATCTGGAGATGGGCTGCAGTGAAAGGTAAAGGCAGGGCACACCCTGAAAGGCCCCAGGATAAATCCGAGTGGTTCGCCTGCAGCGCGGAAGACCAACGTGGGAGATGAGTGGCTGGAGGTCACGCTGGAACCCAACTCCAGCGAGAAGCTTCCTCTCCTGTTTCCATGTTCAGGCGATAGATGAAGTTATACTGTATGTAGTCAAGATGGGGGAGGGCAAACCACCAAAGGGAGATACAAATGATCATCATGCAAATGCCGCATTATAGTTACTCTTAGAACTTCCTCTGTCCTGTGGAGATTTTTCTGAAGTGAGAGGCAGTTACTGGGCAGACAGCCTGACTAGGGAGTGCTGCTAGGAGGAGACTGAGTCTATTTGAAAGAAATGTGCCTGGTAGCTGAAAGGAAGGTGGCTGAAGATAAGGTAGCCTGTTTCCTTAGGGCAAGATAGGTAATGAGGGGAGTGGGAATGGGGGCACAACAAGGCAGTTGCCCCCAGACTGAGAGGTCATTTGAAGAATGGCGGGTAATGGCTGGAGGGAGAAGGCCCTACATTTGGGCCAAGAGATGGAGAGGAGAGGTTGAAGCTTAAAGGAGCATTAATAGTATCTTTGCAGCTAATGTTAGGGTTAGCTGAGAAACACAGAAGGCACTGAGGAGACTTGTAAGGAAGGGTATAAGTAATATAATATTCTTTACCAACTCTACTTCAATTTTAGAAAAGAAAGGATAGAAAAGGAGAAAATGGAGGCTTAAGAATGGAAAGGGGCCGTATGAAGTGAGTCGGGTGGGAAGTTCGCAGGAGAATAGGGTGGTGGGTAAGGGTGTTAAAGAGGGCTAGAACGAGGACTACTGGGACACGGGAGACTAGGAACTTCCGCAGAATGATTTTATGTGAATTTAGCTTATAGAGAGGAAAGAGGGAAGGCAGGTAAATAAGAACTCAGGCTGTGATGGAGAACCATTCAGGAAGCTGTGGAAGAGGGAGGGCAGAGAGAAGCCACAGGGATGGACCCACAGTCCAGTCCACAGTCTGAACACTGGGCGCTGAACACGAGGTGTCTGTGACTCCAGGAGAGACCCTGACTCCATAGGAATGATGCGCGCACACATCATTCCTGAAGGAGGGAGGGGCGCCGACTAAGGCAGTGTTTCTGTAGGGAAAACAATGAGGAGTAAAACAGCAAAGGTACAACTGGGGCCAGCTGAGGAAGTATCATTTAATTCTGATGTAGAAAACGCCACTGACACTAACTGGAGGTCGCGGCACCATACTTGGGCCACAGAGAATGATGGGAAAGGAAGAATGACAGGTTAGAAGCTATCTAAGGTGAAAGCTTGTCTCGTGAGAATTGAATGGGGGAGAAAGTGAGGGTCAGAAGGGGAGGAAACTCCCCCAAAATACGCATTCTTCACTAAGAAAGATTAAGAAATGTGGGAGAAACCTCCAAAGGAAAATTGTAAAGAACAGTGTCCTATAAGAGGGACATTAAAGGTATACTCAGAAATTAAGGAAACATTAGGATCTGTAGAAAATGAGAGAAGCAACACAGGAAACTTGAATGAATACATAGCAAAGGAGAGAGCAAAACATGGAGTTGGAAACTAACTAAGGAGACGGGATGTGCGAATTCGGCTAGTGTGTAGAGCATGCGGGGTAGAAAGCTAGCAAGTTTGTTAGGGCATTAAAGAAGGCTAAATGGGAACATTAGGAAAAAGGAGCTGGAAATTTGTCAGACTTATGTTTTACCTAGGAGAGAGGACGAGGTCAAAAGGAAGCAAAGTAACAGAGTACAATTTTGCTGTCCGGGAGGCATTGTTGGGAACGCACTGGAAGTAACAGGTGTGGTCCCCATGGTGGAAGGTCAGAAACAGGCAGTGGGATGGACATAAAGTGCAGGCCAGGGGCAGGGTCCCATGGAAGTGCAGGCTGAAGTGGGAGTTCACACAGATGCAGGGAAGGGTGTTGGACGCAACTGGAGGGGGCGGCAGTGGGTTGAGCAGTGAGTGGCCACCATGAGGGGAGTCTATCCAGAAAAGATCACTGGAGCCCATGACAATGATGTGTAGCTAAAAGGAGAGATGCAGAAGTTAAGGTGGCACATTTCTCTAGGGGGAAAGGAAGAACAAGATGGAAAGGAATGGAAGAAGCAAAGTGGAGATTCCTACAGATATGAAGGGATGATTTTAAGAATGGCAGATATTGACTGGTGGATTATGGCACCACACTTAAACCAAGGGTATGATGGAATGAGGAGGAGAGAGTTTGTTAGCCGAGTAAAGGACCACTGCATGAATCAGAGAAGATTTAAGAGTAAGTGGATTGGCAACAATGCAGCTCAGGTGTATAATAAAGAGACCTGGAGTGGTGACCTTGAAGGGGGTCAGATGGGATGGGAAGGCCCCATGGCAATGAGTGGTGTTTCTGACAGTTTCAAGGGCCTAGACAGCAATGGGAATTAGAGAGCAGGCTGGCTATTGATGCCATGGGTAAAATCTTTAGTTAAAACTTGGTTAATAGAGAAGTTTACGGGAGTTTTATAAAGATGAATTCTCCTAGAAAGACACTGCTAGCAACCTTAAAGTATGTCAGGAGCATGGACAAGTGGTTTGTCTGTAGAGAAGATCATCTATTTCTTGAGGAATGGTTGGGAATCCTGAGAGAAGTAAATCTCAGGAGAAAAATCCTCTATCCATTGCTATGACACAGTGATAGTAGCTGAGATGGATAGTTGAGACATGGCAGACATAACAGAATATGAAAGAAGAGAGGAGTTTTAACCTAAGTAATAGGAGCATCACATGAATTACAGCAGGGTTCTCAGTTGTCAAGAGTGGCAAAAGGCAATTAAGGTGTGGGTTAAAAATACCCAAAGTGGAGAAATCTGTAAGATCTCAAAGAGGTTAACTGGCCGAAAAGGCCGGTGTTGAATAAAGACTGCAGTGCGTGGTGCACAGTGAGGCTGAAGTAGAGGCCTGCACACAGAACGCAGACCAGCTCTGCGTGTCTTGATGAGGAAGAAAATTTTAAGGAATTTATATATATATTATTTAGGGATAACAAATATTTATTAAAATTATAACACATATATATGAGGATAAGTATCAAATTATATAGTGAGTTTCTTTTGGAAGGGAGAGAGGTACATGATTTTGAAGTGGGACAGAGGAAGTCTCAATTATATGTGCAATATTTTATGTCTTTAAAAACCCTCAAATAAAATTAAGATATAAAGAAGTAGGGTAGTGACGATGAATTTTGTGGGATGGAAAAATTTAATTAAAGGGCTTGGCTGATGGGAACAGTTGGGGGGCACCAATACAAACCTTGATGAAAAGCCATTGATAGCAATCTCAAAGGTACCAGTCTAAGGAACTAGAGAGAGTGGGTGGGTAGTTTATTTGGTAACAGGATGCTCTGTATTTGGTAAGAGGTGGGCGAGTCTCATTAAGGAGTGTACCTCTGGAGTACATGCACCTCAAGAGAAAAATAATATAACTCTCACTATGATTAGAGAGGGAAGCTGGAAATACTATTATAGATGTCACTATTTATGACAGAGCAAATAATCATGTGAAATCAGGAAGAACTTGTAGGAAAGTGATGTTAAGTTTGCTCAGAGATTAAAATACATGAGAGAAACTATTGAGACATGCATTTAAAAAGGAAAAAGAGAAACTTTAAGGCCGAAATCTAATTAAGGAGAGAGTATGGTGCACAGTGTAGAGTTTGGCAAAACATTAAACAAGAAAGGGCAGACTTCCGTCCAAGATGGAGGCATAGGTAGACGCACTGTGCCTCCTCGCACAACCAAGATAGGGACAACAACAATACAGAAACAAAATAACAACCAGAACTGACAGAAAATTGAAATGTATGGAAGTCGGACACCCAAGGATTTAAAAATAGACGCATTTGTCCAGACTGGTAGGAGGGGAGGAGTCGGTACTGGTGGGAGCGGAGCACAGAGCAACTGGGGCGGTATGCAAGTCTGCAGCAGGCAGACCCTGGGCGCACAAGCAGCAGTGGCTGGTGGGCCCCAGCCAGGGGGTGGCGACCGGCAGACCCAGCCAGGCGGCCATTGTGAAGCAAGGCATTGTGCGCAGCTCAGGGTACCAGCACTGGGAAATGGAGCTTTGGGTCACTGACTGAAAAGGAGGGTCCCGAGGGGTGCACAGGCCCACCCACACTGGAATTGGTGCCGGAGGGGTCCAGTTGGCTTTCGGAAAGCAGTGGAAGGGCCTGAGGTCCTACAGAGAGCAGAGAAAGCGCCATTGTCCCTTCTCGGACCCCGCCCCCACATACACAGTCACAACCCAGCAACTGGGCTGCCCCGCCCTGGGGAACACCTAAGGCCCTGCCCCTCACTACAGGAGCTTGACAAGTCCAAAAAATAACAACAAAAAAACAAAAAAACAAAACAGCAAAAAGATGGCTCAAACAGAAAAACTGAAAGCCCCAGAACCCATCCTTTTAAGCGACCAAGAGATAGCTAACCTATCAGATGCACAGTTCAAAGCACTGGTGATCAGGATACTCACAGAATTGGTTGATTTTGGTCGCAAACTAGATGAAAAAATGAAGGCTACGCTAAGTGAAATGAAGGAAAATGCACAGGGAACCAATAGTGATGGAATGAAAGATGGGTCTCACATCATTGGAGTGGACCAGAAGGAAGAAAAAAATATACAACCAGAGAAGAATGAAGAAATAAGAATTCAAAAAAATGAGGAGAGGCTTAGGAACCTCCAGGACATCTTTAAACGTTCTAACATCCGAATTGTAGGGGTACCAGAAGGGGAAGAGGAAGAACAAGTGGAAAACTTATTTGAACAAACAGTAAAGGAGAACTTCCCCAATCTGGCAAAGGAAATAGACTT
>CM052549.1:68268287-68292668 GCA_028533065.1 Trachops cirrhosus
GGCTTCCACAGCAGTGATTCTTCCCGGGGGGTGGGGGGGGTGAATTTCACCCAGGGGGGGGTGAAATTCACCAGAGGGTGGGTGGGCATGCCCCCAGGGAGGCCTATCACAGCATCTGAGGGGGAGCAGGGCTCTGCTCAGAACAACAAAACCAAAAAATTGAAAAAACAAACACAAAAACACACCCAAAAGATGTTGTTGATAGGCCGCCTTGGGGCTCATGCACCCTCGGGTGGAATCGGTGGGTGGAAGGGGAGAGGGGACAGACAGCTGGGCAGAGAGGTGAGGCAGGAGCAGGTAGGCCCCGGAGTCAGGGTAGTTGGAGGCATCAGAGTCAAGACTGTGAGACACGGGGGCAGAGGATCATGGACCCAGCAGACAGCGAGCAAATGGATGTACCAAGAAGGCACCTGAGAAGACAGATGGGGGCAGGGGTGGGCATTCACCTACTGTGAGTAGGGCGTGAGGCACCAAGGTCTGGTCCTGGAGGTGAGTACTCTGAGTGATGCACAGAGAATTTAGGGTTGAGGATGTGAGCAAAGAGTAGCTGAGAAGATGCACATGCAGACGGCACAGTGGGGTAGCAGGCCGCACTGAAGAAGAGCATCCTGGAAGAGATGATGGTGGATGTAGTGTCGTGGGCTCTGTGCAGATCCAGACTCAGCTCCCCGGTGTCAGACGTCAGGTATCAGGTGCAGGGCAGAGGGAGGGCTGAAGGCCTTATCACTGTGGTCTAACAGTGATAAGGAAAGGGTAGGGGACGGTGAAGTCTGTGGGACTGGGCAGTAACCACGGTCGTGTTCATGGGCTGTGAGCAGGGGGCGGTGGCCAGGGTGCGGATTCAGTCCAGTGTGTGGAGGCAGAGGTGACTGAGGTGCGGTGGCAATGAGGAGGGGGACCAAGAAAGGAGCGCACAGAGGACCGCTGATTGCAGCCCTTAGATTCACGGACTGTGGGTGCAGATGTGTCACACGGCCCAGGAAGGAGGACAGTGCCTTTGCTCTGTGCAGTTAGAGGAGCACAGTAGAAAGAAATACAGTAGAAGAAACCCATGCTAATGCAAGGGCATAATAATCAAAACCTAATCGTAGTGGCATAGAAACAGACACATCTATCAATGGAACAGAGTAGAGAGACCAGAAGTAAACCCACGGCTTTACAGTCCATGTTTGACGAAGGAGGCAAGAACATACAATGGGATAAGGACTGCTCATTCAAGAATTGGTTTTGGAAAGTTTGGACAAGTAAGTGTAAAAAAAACCAAAAAAAAAAAAGGAACTAGACCACCTTCTTATGTCATACATAAGAATAAACTCAAAATAGATTAAATACTCAAATGTTAGACTCGAAACCATAAAAATCCTACAAGAAAACACAGGCAGTAATATCTTGGACATTTCTCATAACAACAGTTTTTCTGATACATCTCCCCAGGCAAGAGAAACAAGCGGTAAAATAAACAGGTAGGACTACATCAAACAAAAAAGTTTCTGTACAGCAAAGGAAGCCATCAACAAAATGGAAAGACAACCCACTCAATAGGAGAATGTGTTTGCTAATACTCTGATAAGGGTTAATATCCACAATTTATGAACTTATAAAACACCAAAAAAAAACTCCGCAACAAACAAACCAATAAAAAAGTTGGCAATGGACCTGAGTAAATACTACTCCCAAGAGGACACAGGAATGGCCAACAGACATATGAAAAGATGCCGAACAACAAGAATTATCAAGAGAAATGCAAACTAAAAGCACAATGAGATACCACCTCACACCTGTTAGATCGACCATCATCAATAAATCAACAAAGAGCAAGTGTTGCTGAGGACAGGGAGAAAGGGGACCCCTGTTTCCTAGTTAGAATGCCTGGAGCAGCAGGGCGGGATGGAGAGTGGAGCATGGCAGAAGGGAAACAAATGGCCACCGACACAGGGAGCAAGGAGAAGAGGGAGGTGGTAGAGGAAACATCCTGGGAGATCTCATAGGAGCCAACCAGAAGGAAGTTCAGAGTCAGGACCAGCCAAACTGAGCAGTGGTGTGGGGAAGGGGTAGAAAGACGTGGCTAGTAGTTGGTAGGAAACAGTGGCTGCTCCTATAGCCTTGAACTTGGTGGCAAGGTTAGGACTTTTTTGGCCAGGCTCTTTACTACAGATCTGGTGGGGTGGGAGGTGGAAAAGGGAAGGAAATGGGAATGGGGTGGGAGGCAAGGAAGGGCTGGATGCAGGAGATGGAGAAGGAGGTTGTTGGGTTGGAGTGCAAGACAGGGTTCAGGTCTGAGTGAGGTCTGGTTTAATGGGTAGGATGGGAAGGCAGGGTAGGGATCACTGTGATGGTGGTAATGTGGGAGAACATGAGAAAACTCCAGGCTCTGGAAAACCATCTTCTTTAGCTGAGCTTGTGGACTGATTCAACATCAGGTGTTCAGGATGATGACTGCAGGTTTAGAAGAGGGTGGGTAAGACCAGTGAATCCACCAGAGAAGACACAGGAGAACCTCTACAAAGGAGAAAGGGAAAGGTCTAGTTGGTAGGAAACACAGAGGGGTGTGAGAACCATAGAGGCCAAGGAGGACAAGATTTGAACCAAAGATATTGTCACAATAAAGGGTAGAGGGTGAAGGAGGGCAGGAATAAAAAAGAACAGCACTCTAATGTAGAGTGGGGGTTGGGGCATGTTGGGCATGAAAGGGTAACTATGGAGGGAATGTGGAGGTTCCACAGGACAGGTCCGGGACAGTGTGAGAGTAAGGAGATGCTGGGATCTTTCAGGCAAAGGTGTCGTGGCAACCAGCAGAAGGCTAGAGGCACAGGGAGAGTGCAGCCCAGGAGTCAGGTGGGCTTCCACAGCAGTGATTCTTCCCGGGGGGTGGGGGGGGTGAATTTCACCCAAGGGGGGGTGAAATTCACCCAAGGGTGGGTGGGCATGCCCCCCAGGGAGGCCTATCACAGCATCTGAGGGGGAGCAGGGCTCTGCTCAGAACAACAAAACCAAAAAAATTCAAAAACAAAACACAAAAACACACCCAAAAGATGTTGCTGATAGGCCGCCTTGGGGCTCATGCACCCTCGGGTGAGAATCAGTGGGTGGAAGGGGAGAGGGGACAGACAGCTGGGCAGAGAGGTGAGGCAGGAGCGGGTGGGCCCCCGATTTGGGGGAGGTGGAGGCATCAGAGTCAAGACTGTGAGACACGGGGGCAGAGGACCCTGGACTCAGCAGACAGTGAGCAAACGGATTAGCTGAGAAGGCAGGTGGGTGTGGGCTGGGATTCCCCAGTGGTAGGGCCTGAAGTGCCAACAGAGTTGTCCCAAAGAAGAGTATGCTTGAGGTGTAAGGCTGAGAGAGGTGGGAGCGGCGAAGGAAGTCCGTTCATGTGGATGTGAGGGGAGAGCACCAGACCAGGCATGTCCCTGCAGAAGGAAGGGGCAGGTGGGATGGGGGACAACACTGAAGGAGATGATCTGAGAGAGAGGACTGCTAGGAGAGGAAGGAAAGGAGGAGGGGTGGGCGGTAGTGCCCAGGACTCTGTACCTGTCGGGACTGAGTGTAATGGTGTCAAGGCTAGGAGGTGACAGGAGCAGTGGCAAGGGGGAGGGCAGATGAAACTGGGATTAAGTCAACAATATACATATTAAACTATTCTCAGAATATTGAGGAACATTTTAACAGTATGATGCACTGTGTTGCCTATTAAACTCGATCACAATGAATGGATCCCAATGGAGGGAGCATGAGCTACATTTCCTAAAGGAAATATGAGAAATATATAAAATGTCAGATAATCACATCCAAGTGGGTTGATCCAGGAGAATAAACGGTCATATGGAGGTAAATTTCTCAAGTGAGACCAGAAGGGAGCGGAGCAGCAGCGACCCTCAACACTGGCACTTCTGGTGGCCAACGCTGAGGCTGTGTGCGGGGGGCTGGCACTGTTCTGCGTAGAAGAGTAAGTGAAGGAGGAGGTTCACACATGTTCACGTACTACTGGATCCATTCAAAGGCCAGAGAGGTTGTGAACCAAGTCTGGGTGGTTAAACAAGCAGAGGCTTTTTCTACAGCCAAAAGAAAAAGGAGGAAATGAATGGATATGCCATGTTTACATTGCATGCTGGAGAGAGTTACCATTTAAGAAATGCAGCAATAAAGATTATGGATTTTGGCGATGGTGATGTGAAAGAGGAACATGAAATAGGAAGACAGGTTGAATGTATGAAGGGAATGTTG
The DNA here is from genome assembly GCA_028533065.1 of Trachops cirrhosus. NCBI lineage: Eukaryota > Metazoa > Chordata > Mammalia > Chiroptera > Phyllostomidae > Trachops > Trachops cirrhosus. The sequence goes on from CM052549.1 coordinate 68,272,512, forward strand.
GAAATTTCAGTGTTTGATGAAAGGCGGATTAGTTACAAGATGAATGAACAGGTGAATGCGGAGGTTTCCAACTGGGAATCCTGGACAATCTCACAATGGGTCAAACTGGAGGAATACTGACTTAAGGCTAGACTGATAAAAATTCTAGTGACAGAGGTGGGGGGAAATGGTGATTGAACAATAATGTTTCTATCCTGTTTTAATATTTGACTAAAAACTCAAATTACGTGCTTTAGTTTGAAAGAATGCAAAGTTTCATCAAGGGTCATTAATATGGATCCCAGTGAGTGGATGGAGGTGAATCAAAGCAAAGAACTCAGATCAATTTTACTTAAGTTGTAGATTTAATACAGAATGTCAGGAGTTAATGTGGTTAAGACTGAACAACAAATACTTGAATAGAGACTACAGAATCAGAAGAGTCCGGCATCCATTCCTGTGATAGTGCAATTAATCTGGAGGTTCAAGGAAGTGTAGGCGGAAGTCGAGAACTGAAGTATACATGAAAGAGTTACGAATTGTTATTTGGGAGGCAGCGTCCACAATGAAAAAACAGAGAAAAATAACTCGTATACATGCATTGTTAAACTTGATCTTAGTATGGACATTTTCTTTTGAAGTCTTGAAATTTACTGAAATGGTTTGAGATGAGAAATATGACACAGTAAGGCCAGATAGTCCAATAACAAAAGCAATACAGTTCTGAATAGGTAACGAGACACAAAGTTAAGTAGGTAGGCATATCACAGAGGTCCAAAGTGGGGAAAAATCTGTACACTATTACATAGGTATGTTGTTACTGGTGCAATAAATATTCAACAGAAAGTTGCTCAACGGGAAAGGATGCTAAGAAAGAATGCTGCCTTGAAGGCTAGTCTAAAAACTGTTGAGTAGAGGAGTAACTGCTGGATCCAGAATACATAGGAAGTAGGATTAATTGAATCGAGACATTCATTCCACAAATTTCCCATAATTGGAGGGAAAGAATTAAGATAATATCTTGATGTTGGGTAAGGAGTTACGACAATATCTTGATGTTGGGATATTAAAGTACGTTTTTTCAGGTAGAGTATTTTTTGTACACTTATAAAGTTAAGGAGAGTGGGAAAATTTAAAGATACAACAAAGATAAGAATAATTGATGGCACAATTTTTTGGAGGAGATTAGAGGGTGTGTGCCTTTTGAACCATAGAAGACTTGATTTTTAGACAGTAAAGGAAGAAAGTGGATAGTTCCAGATTTGAAACAATAATAGCTTCTGTTTATTGAGTATTTACTACATGTTTGGTATGATGCTGATCACCTTATTTAATTTCATCTTTACAACAAATAATCCCGAGAGGCTTATAGAGATCAAATAACTTGTCCATGACCACACAGTCTATATGTAGCAGAATCAGAATTCAAATCCCAATCTGTCTCTAAAACCTATATTCATTTCTATTATGCTCTACAATTTTCAAGTTGAAGGAAATCATGATTTATATAATTTCTCCCCCCCATGATTATAAGGAAAATATATTTTCTGAGATGAAACAAAGTAGAGGTGATACAAAAATCTTCAGGTGATTGGTAAAATTTGGAATATTTTGGAAAATGCCAAAAAGAAGGGATAGGTAAAAGATTTTTATTACCATCTATGTCCTGGTATTTCACTTCTATCCATTACACAGCAAAGAATTTGGATTGGCCATGGATTAAAAATTTTAGAATTTCTGACAAAGGCAAAGGAATAGAAAGGAATTTGTTTTTAAGCAGGTAAATGATGGTCAAACTACTAACAAAATTTGAGAAGTCCAGGTCTTGAGACAAAATTCTATTTCTTTTCTCCAAGATGCAATGACAAGAGTTTATAACTGACTTTTAGCACCAATTGGCAAACCTTTGAGTTTAACAGATAAGAAAGTTCTCCAAATGCCAAATTTTTATAAATAAAATACTAACAAACCATCAAACAAAAGAGCCCATAGCCAGCAGAACAAAGGTTGAAACCTCTGGGCTAATTTGTAAGATCTGTGTTTTAAAAAGAAATTAACCCCTTACTGAAGAGGGGTAAGAAAACCTCCCCTATAATTCCTCTCTTTGTAGAAATGTTTTCTGTTGTTGTTGTTTTCTCCTGAACTGTATGTGATTTCAATATTGTTGTTTTATGTATTTTGATATTGTAAAACTGTATTTATTGTGTTCTATTGAGACATTCCCTGGGGTGTGCGGCACCGGAGTTATCAGTTAATCAAGTGAACCTGGGAAATGGGACGAGCTAGTATTCTCAGTTGGGGAAAGCTGGATTCTTCAATGGGTTTGGCATTTCGCTTTCCTCTAAAATTAAGTGGCAAAGTAATGACATTACTTAACACCAGAAACGTGGTGAGAAGTACCACAGCAGGAGGAATTATGAAACAAGGAGAGGAGGCCACTTGAAAAAACTGATAAAAGTGCAGAGTATCCCAGGATGATGGCGGAAGCCACAGGGCTACATTAAGATTGGGCCCAGTTACTGGTTTGGAACAAGAGTTGATAAAAACTAACTCTACTTAAGAGTACGGCCAGCTAAATTTCTGGCTGGTGGACATACTTGAGACAATTCTAACTAGAGGGAAACAGACCAGGAGAGAAAGTGAAGCTAGAAGGGAACGGAACGAGAGAAACCTCATAAAGGGATAAGGGAGGTAATGAAAGGTTAAAGTCAGATGGCCTCATGATCGAAGAAGAAATCCTGGAGGCCAGATTGGAAAGTGCCTTCCTAACCCAGCGGGTTATGGATCCAGGGTGGCTGCAGAGTACCAGTGTAGGTCCATCCAGGGGTAAGAGGAAGCAACCTAGGATTCAGACCCTGCAACAGTGCCAACTTGAATCTACCTCGTGCTAGAGTGATGAGTAGCCTGGTCTATCATCCGACGCAGATAAGATTGGGCAGGGCTCCCCAAACCAACATCTGAAAAGGGAGTTCGGAGAGGGGCTCAAAGAAGGCAGGTTAAGCCCCGAATGTAACTGAATGATGACCAGGGATAACAATTTACTAGTACTTTTACGATTTCTTGTAACTCTGTATCTTCCCCTGTATTTGTTAACTTTTATCTGTTTTTTTCCTGTACTCGTAGTAAAAATTGTTTTTCCTGTACAAGTAGTAAAAATTGTTTTTTCCTGTACTATAATAAAAAATTGCTTTTTCCTGTACTAGTAATAAAAATTGTTCAAAACATAAACACAATGTGTGTGCTTATTTCTGAGAAAACCGGGTAACAGCTGTGAATACTCCGCAGTGAGGATGGGAGGAAAAGTACTCAGGTGGGAAAATGGGGAAAAGAAACCAAGTACAACAAGTACTGGACATTCACAAGAGAAAACAGAAGACCTCAAATCCCCAAACCCGTGAATACTATTATTGGCACAAGACACTAACTCTCCTCCCCCGCTCACACTGCATATAGGTTAAAGAAAGAATGACAAAGCCATTCCTCAACTGCGGACACACCAGTGTTCGTTAGACACTCATTAGGCTGAGACATACTCTCAGACGCCAGCCTTACCCTACAGGACCCTCAAAAACAATGTATTTTAAAAAGCCATGGATCTACTAAGTAAGAGGCCCTTAGCATGCCCTGGAGAGAAACATCAGGGAGAAGTAGGCTGGGTCCCTGCACAGGAGACATAGGTATATGAACCCTTGTCAGTGGTTACATTGTTCTACCAGAAAGCCTGAAGTCCTGTTTGGACCACCCCTGTACGTACTCAGCAAATTTTACGTAGGAGATTTAGTTATCAATAATATTTCTGCAGCGCTAATTTTATAAATATAAATATATAAATGTACCATCACTATCATAACGTTATATTCTGGAAAAGAACCATAGTCTTCAACCCCAAATACGTGTGCAAACACTTAAGCGCTCAAGCGGTAATGCACTGTTAATCATATAAGCATCTCTTCCCTTCTGTGGGTCAGTACCTGCTGAAGAGTCATCGTCAGGCAAACGGACAAGAGTGTAACATATTCCGGGTTGATTGTAAATGAGGCTGGGGGCTGGGATACAACACAGCACTTCATAGGAATCTGATGGTTCCACCTGCACTGTCACTTTCTCCAGTAGCTGGTCATTGAGAGTGTTGGTACAGTCAAACTGAAAAGTCAACATACAGAAAAAGGTTATGAAGGACAAGAATTGTTTGCAAGCAAGCTGTTCCTTCCCCCCATAACCCATAGCTGAGCTCTGGAGCCCACTATACCTTCCCTCCATAAACAGCACTGCAAATCTCCACCTAAAACTGTTCTTTAGGCAATAGTGATGGCCTTATACTCCAGGCCCTTGGGTTTATATTACTCATTAGTTTTTTTCCTCTTCCCTGAAACTTAGTTCTACCAAACAAGATGGCAGATGTATGACGGATTTCAATTTGATTCTTGGAAGCTAAGTTCTTAGGATATCCCCCTTCATTCACCCCAATGTGAAATGATGATTATTTTTTAACAGGTTATACTTTATGTTGTCCAACTTCTTCAGACATTTTGTTTTTAAGTCCTTTTCATTTATAACCCATCATATGAAGGCATCTTTGTAGCCATGGGAGTTAGGAAATAAAATAAAAAATGCTGCCGAGCTTCTTCTGTATAAAAGGAGCCAGAATACCAAACAAAGGGGGAGTTAACACTTGTCTCCAAGCACAGGAGCCAGTGAGGGCACTGATCTCACCTGGAACACAATGTGATTGGTAAATGTGTGCTTGATACAACGAACAAAATATTCTGTCTCTTCTTCTGTAAGTTGAACAGGCTCAGAAGACTTGAATAAGGGTCCTAGATTCATAAATTCAGGAATACCAGCCAATTGTTCTATCAAGAAAAAAAGGAGAGAAAAGAAGGAAGTAAGCAAAATAAGAAGACAGGGAAAGACATTATTCTGAATGCGTACAATATTTTAAATTCTCATAACCTAATAGTTAAACATTCTAATATGCCCCCAAGCTTTAGTAAATCTTTTAAGGAGTCTATGTACTCAAGTACTAAAAGCAAAAAAACCTATATTCCTGATTTCTTAGAATTTCAGTTCCCTGTTAACCAAGCTACAAAGTAAGAACATTCCCACCTAGTACGTTAGCTTCAGCTACTGGGAAGTCCCATGGCTCCAGGTGGCCCCAGCAACTTCGACCTGTATATTCAGCCACACAACGATTTCCTGTACTGAGAACTCACCAGACTGAATGAAAGTAGTGGACTTCGTTATATTTACCTTGTCTGGGGTGCAGACTATTACATCTATCCATCAAATTATCATACCTTGGAAAATGTCTTGCCTGGAAGGAGCCAACTTCTCTGGTTTAGTAGCCATAAGTGCAATTTCTACAAAGGGAGGTAAGAGGAATCAAGTGAGCTTCCCTTCCACTATTGAGCTGAAAATGCAGACAGAAAAATGTCAGGGCAGAAACTTTTAGCAGGCATAAAAGGAGCCATTGCTAAATCACACCGGTAGGCTTCTGCCACCTTTTTCAGAGGTACATTCAGATTAAAATGTACTTAGTGAACATATTTCGTGATACAATAAAGCACTAAAAATATAGGATTTGCTTCAAATGGGCCAGGATGTACACAAAATCCTCTTAACACTAACAATTCATAAAACAAATCTTCCCATGATTCAAATAGGAAAAATTACTTGTATATTACTTGTATAGTATCAACAGAAAAACTGGAAATGTTCAAAGTTAAGAATATTGTTCATTCTCAGTTCTGACCACTAAACATTTGTTCCTTTTTCCTTTTTTTGAGTTTTAAAGTTAGATATTCCTTGGGAGTATTTTTTATGATCTTGTCTCATACATCTTTCGAAGACAAACCTCCAGAGCAAAATTAAGAAATTACCAACTTTGGAAAATAAAAATAGGTGGCCGTACAGCTGCTGTCCTGAGACGCGCGGTGACGGCAGCTTCCAATGCTGTCCCATGGGCAGTGACACAGAAAAAACTTGCAATCTGGGTCACACTTCACAGTTTAACTTTTATGCAAAAACCAGGAAGATGTTTTTAAAAACGTAATAAAACAATCATCTTACTTTTAAAAGATTTAGAAATTTGGAGTGACAACCAAACAGAGGAAGGATCAGAGAAAATACGCTATACAGAGAAAAACTAACAGAGTGAAGCGCTCCCATTACCTGCTTTCTGTTCAAAGACAGGAGCCATAGCGAGAGGAACAGACTTCATGTCAAAGGGTTTCTCCGAGGGCTCCAGTGTGTACTGGTGTAAGGCCTTCTCCATCCCTGGGACAGAGACTGTCAGACCTATGAAACAGAGAAGTCTCAGCATTATAACTTCTTGCCAATGCTAGGATCCAGAGAGACCCACATTTATACGATTTACTTATGCTTTCTGAAGGAAAAGAAATATAGCCACAGACTTTCTAACCTAAATAATTAAAAGTAAAGGATATTACATAGAACTTCCTTATAATTTTATCCAAGGAAGCATGGGAGCAGAGCATAAGCATTTTCAACAAAATGTAAATACCTTCCAGAAGAAAGTGCAACTTAGCCACATGGGAATAATGGTAGCATAAGAAAAGGGAGAAAAGGTAAACCCATCCAAAAAGGAGCTCAAGGAGGATCCGAAATAAGCAATATTCTTTGGGTTTTTACATACTTTAGGTTTCCCTAAAAATGGAAATGCATTCCAAGACAAAAACCAAGCATTGTGCCTAGTGAAGTCGGCTCATATGTAAATCATGAGATAGGCTTCCAAAATACCACCTTGGGAACAAAAGTGTATTTGTCTACATCCTTGGCTCTCACTGACCATTGAAGATATATGTAGCATTCAGTGCCATCTGCCTCTGCTGCAGCACATTCAGATAGAAGGTGGCTCTGTCCCGTACCTCATCATCAGTATCCATCATACACCTGTCCGGGGGATACGAATAGGCATGTCAGCACCCTAAAGATTTCCAAGGCCTTTACCACCATACCTAAAGGACACAATCAGGCCATCTGATACTACCTTTATTATAAAAGAACTCCACAATAGTCAAGGGTGAATCCTAAAATCTCCATAAATCTTGGGCACTGCTATCAATTGGTAAAGAAACAGTGTCATTATGAACCAAAAGCACTGTATAAGTAGGCACTAAAATAATTAGGAAGGACACAATAACATGAGAGCAGTTTGTAGTCTTTTCTTAGATCTGCAACCACAGGATCCTGGTAAAGACACAGACTTCTTTATCATTAAGAAGTGTGAATATTAGACTTTCTAAGGATATTAAAAAGCATTCAAAATCCAGGCATTGTTGCTATTCAAATGGCAATTTGTTTCATTTAAACCAGTCAGCCTTTGGCTTGTAATTTTTCTGCTTCAATCACAAGATGTAATCACAGTTTTTGCCAACACCAAGTCTTTTCCTCATCAAATAGGGAGTCATGGAGACCATGAAAAGCTGATTCTATGTAATGAATCACTTTGAAGTTGGCCCCTATTATACAAATTGAGGCCCATGCTTTTAATTCACTTTCTCAAAATCATACAAAGAGAAATTCAAAGTCAAATTTCATATGTATTGAACATATAAAATTTGCTAGAACTGAACAAAAATGCCATTTGCTCCTCACTTACTCCATCAGCTCTACTCCTAAGCCCTGCAATGCATCTGATATGGTACAATGAAGAACTCTCTATTCAGCAATATGGAGGGTCTTTTCTTTTTAAAAAAAGACATTCTTTTACTTACCTTTGTAAGAGTACGAGGATGCTTGGAAGAAGATTCTCATTCTGAGCCCCAAATTTAGCCAAAGCACTTACAGCAGCTATAATAAAGCATAAAACGAAACAACAGCATTAAGTAATCATTCAAAAAATATTAAAGAAGCTTCTCCATGTTCAGTGGGAATAAAGTCACTTATTGTTCTATTATTTCTTGATCTTATTTCATTGACCCATTCAAGCATAAGCAGAAACCTGCCAGCCTAAGAGAGCTCTGAATAGGAAAATCCTCAATGTATTGTAGAAAAATAATCATATATATTTCTTCTATGAGCTATCCTCTACCCTAACCACAACCTCTTATGTAATACACTGATATAATTAAGCTCTAATCTCAAATGACCAGCTCCAAGCATGAAAAGATGCTCTATTACTAAAATTCACTTCACTCAACAAAGATTTATTACTCACCTAACTTTTGTAAGAAACTGTGGTAGGTGCTAGGGGGTAGAAAAATAAAAGACCAAGCCCCTGCCTCAAAGGAGTTGTACTCTAGTGGGAAAGACAGGTAAGTAAAGACATAATTACCACACAGCATAGTAAGCCCATGATAAAACTACATCCAGGAAGCCAAGTGAATACAGAGAAAGGAATTTAAATCAAAATTTGTGAAGGAAAAGTAAGACAGGAAGTTAACATATTACTTGAGCCAAATTTTGAAGACTAAGTAGAATTAGCCCAGAGGGAAATGGGAGGAAAACAGTATTGGAGGCAGAGAGAATGACAAGTGCCAAGGCCCTCAACCCAGAGAAGAAAGCGTGGTGTAATACTAGACCCTAGACTCAGGAGGAGAAGGCTGAAGAACAGAACCCAGGCTGGAGGGCAGGAGGAGACAAGTGAGAGATGAGAGATAAAACAAAAGCAGACTGTGGGTTAGCCTCAAAGTTATTATGAAAGGATGTTAAGTACAGGATAAATCTGTACTTGTAGCAGTGTGTCACCCCACGTTTGTAAGCAGATTTTGTATGCAAAGACCACTTCTGTAGCCGAGTGTGGAGAGCAGAGTGACCTGTATCAGACTAGAAGCACTCAGACTAGTTGGGCACCAGAAATGAATGAGCGCCTAAAGCAGCCCCCACGAAAATAGAGAAACAAGAGAATGAAGAAATATTAAGGAGACAGAACTGATAGAATTTTGCCAAAGAACAGATGGGGGTTATCAAACAGTGGAGTAAATTTCTGCCTTTGCAACCGAGGGAACAATAAAGGTGAAGATTTCAGTTGGGGTGAGTTTGCGCCTCAGGTTGAACTGCCTCAGATCACGGACACACAAGTGGAGGAAACACACACGACTGCAATGTCACGGCCTGTCAGTAGAGCCCCGGAAATAACCACCAGAAAAGAAATGTGTATGTTAAGAAGACAAACCCCTAAGGAAAACTAACATTTTAAGGAATGGGAGAGAAGCTCTATAAATAAGACTGAGGAGTGATGGAAGGATGCTCCTGTGGAAACCGCGGGAGAGAGTTCCATGAAGTGTTTACTCAATAGTACATTACACTGACAGAGGGGAACAAAGACAAAAACATTACGTTGTCTAACTTGATTTCCAACTAGCTTATAAGTAATATTTTTAAAAAACAGCTTCAGAGGATTTTTATGGGAGAGAGCTACATTATAGTGAGTTGAAGAAAATGGAAATAAGTCCACGGTGGCAGCTAGTAATAGCTACTTCAAGGTTATCAGACAGGGGAAGTACAGGCAGTAGCTACATAGAGAACTGATCAAAGGAGGGTTTATGTTTTTAATAGAAGAGATCTGGACCTGCTCATATGCTAAGAGGAAGAAATGATTAGGGAGGAGAAAGTAAAAAATTCCTAAGACCTGTTTAAGATACAGAGACACACATACACTTCACAGACATTCATTCATACTTGTGGCTAGAACTCTGAAAAAATGAATGATGCCAGCATAGTATTCCTGTTATACTGCAAATTAAGGGTCATTCATCTCTAATGTAAGGCAGAAACCAGGATGGATACTAGAGTACAGAGAAAGAGTTGTAGATCTGGGCTTAATTACGCATTAACATCCCACCATGAAGAAGACCTTGCAACTTCATTGTCCAATGTCATCACCACCCCCTTGAGTGACACATTTCAAAAGATCAGCAGTTACATCATTCTCAGTGTTCCAAAGACTCACCAGCTCTGACAGCCTCATTCTCTAGTACGACCCTGTTGAAAATGAAGCGGATGTACTTGGACGGAACAGGCGTTCTGGGGCCCTCTTTGCCCAACAAGTGTAGAATCTTTGTTGCCAGAACAGTGTGTTCACAGTCCTCAATGAATTCGCAGAGGTGGGCTAGACCTGCTTCTTTGCTCTCAGGGTTCTCTTCCACAATGCTGATGATACAGTCCACAATGGCCCGCTTATATTCGAAGCCTCCCTGGCAAAAGAGAAAACTGCCATTCGTTCTGAGGATGCTTTTTGGAGAAATGCTCATACTCCAAGGCTCATGCTTACAATATTAAAATTTCATTTCCCTTCATTTATGAAAGAAACAGAAGTATTTTTTCTGCAAGTGGGAAAGTGAAAGCAATAGTGTGTTTAGTAATCATCAGTCAGTAACCAGAAGCAGGCACACTATCTGTGAAGCATGCTGAGATGGTAAAGAAAGCTACTTTAGATACCATGGTATTTAATGGGAATCATAACTTAAGAGAACAACTTCCTGTGATTAAAAAAAGTGGTCCACCTACATCATCTCGGAGCATGTTGGAGAGGAAAGTCATCATGACGCTGTGCTTTCGAGGGTATTTCTGACAGAGAGCACTGATTGCCTGCACAACCACCACCTGCAGAAAAACAAACAAAATGGCCATTCACCTTTATAATGACTGTGCAACTACCACCCATAAAAAAACAGAAAAAAGTTCATTTTTGTAACTTTAGCTACTAAGCATACGGTTCTTATATACTGTAAGCTAAGGAGGCACTGTAGTTATTCAAATGACAATGGTTCTTCAATAAAGTTAAGCAAGGAGACCTCAAGGGAAAATAGTATGTTCATTCAAGAGACCCCATTCCTGACTTACGGCCAAGATAGAGGTGTAGGGATATACATTTTGCCTCCTCGCACAACCAAAAGAAGGACAACAACAATTTAAAAACAAAATAACCAGAACCACCAGACAAGCCAACCTACATACAAGATTACTCAATCCAGCAAAGCTATCATTTAGAATAGAAGGGCAGATAAAGTGCTTCCCAGATAAGGTCAAGTTCAAGGAGTTCATCATCACCAAGCCCTTATTATATGAAATGTTAAAAGGACTTATCTAAGAAAAAGATAAAAAATGCGAACAGTAAAATGACAACAAACTCACAGCTATCAACAACGGAACCTAAAAAAGCAAAAATGAACTAAGCAAACAACTAGAACAGGAACAGATTCACAGAAATGGAGATCACATGGAGGGTTATCAGCAGGGAGAGGAATAGGGAAAGGATGGGGGAAAAGGTACAGGGAATAAGAAGCATAGATGGTAGGTATAAAATAGACAGGGAGAGGTTAAGAATAGTACGGGAAATGGAGAAGCCAAAGAACTTGATATGTATGACCAATGGACATGAACTAAGGTGGGGGAAAGATGATGGGAAGGGGGGCACAGGGTAGAGGGGAATAAAGGGGAGAAAAAATGGGATAAATGTAATAGCATAATCAATAAAATATATTTAAAAAGAAAAAAATGGGCAAATGCTATTTACCTATTCAGATTCTATAATCTGAAGGGGAAAGCTTTCTATTACTCTAAACTCAAAGCAATTAAAGATACATGACAAATTTGACATCAAAATAAACTTTTGTACAACAAAAGACATCATAAAAAGTCAAGACAAATGACAAACAGAAAATATAACATATTTCATAGATACAGAACTAATATCCTTAAGATACAAAACACCAAAAATCCTATAGAAAATGGGGAAAAGATATGAGCAGACAATATTATGATCCTTAAAAATATGAAAACATGTTTAACTTCCCTCATAACAAAAAAAATCCAAATTAAAACTATACTGAGACACGCTTTCTCACCCATCGGGCTGGCAAAACATCAGAATACAATACACTCCATTAGTAAGGCTATGGGGAAACTGACACTCATAAACACCGCTGCTAGATCTTAACATTCTCTGCAAAACCACATATTTATTTATCCTTCAACCTAGCCTATGAACTTCTAGGGATTACCCTAAAGGTGTATCTCCCACATTTGAGGAAACATATGCACAAGGTTATCCATCCACTGCAGCATTGTTTGTAACTGCAAAGTATTACAAATTATCTAAAGGTTCAAGCACAGATGATCCATTCAGTAAACTATACTACAAAGTGACCTTCATAGGTTCCCCGAAGACTCAAAATGTCTGCTTGAATATACAGGCTAAGTTTGTTTTCTAAAAGACTGGATATAGCCCTGGCTGGTGTGGCTCAATGTACTGAGCGCCAGCCTGCTAACCACAGGGTTGCTGGATTGATTCTCAGTCAGGGTACCTGCCTGGGTTGTGGACCAGGTCCCCAGTGGTGGGCACATGAGAGGCAACCACACACTGACATTTCTCTCCCTCTCTTTCTCACTACCTTCTCCTCTCTGTAAAAATAAGTAAAATAAAATATTTTTAAAAAGTCTAGATATATACTATAAGAGTAAACATGGTCAATCATACTCTGAAAAAACAAAAAATAAAATCTTTCTATTTTAATTCTTCTAACTGAAATTTACTGTTCTGATTATCTTAAACACATACTCAACAGTTCTATTCAGCACTGTACTGGTAGTCCTAGCCATTTTAATAAGGCAAGAAAACGCATTTGGATTGGAAATGAAGTAAAGCTGTCGCTGTTAAGAGATAACATGATTATTTACATACACAATCCTAAGGAATGTATACAGCAACTACTAGAACTAATGAGGATACTCAGCAAGCATATTAAGTTAGGGGCAAGTAAAAAAAGGGGGGGGACTTTTTTATATACTAGTAGCAAACAATGAAATAGAAATTAATAGAGTCACGAGCATAGAATATTCAGATGTAAATTTAACGAAAGACGTGTAAGACCCTCTAGAATAAATGCTACAAAACACTGCTCAGAGCCCTGCCCAGGTGGCTCAGTTGGTTGGAGTATCATCCCGTGCACCAAAAGGCTGCGGGTTCAATTTCTGGTCAGGTCACGATTTCTAGTTAGGTTGTGGGTTTGATGCCTAGTCAGGGTGTGTATGACAGGCAGTCAGTTGATGTTTCTCTTTCTCTCTCCCCCACCTCTCTCTCTAAAATCAATAAACATATCCTCGGTGATGATTAAAACAAAAAAAAAAAACAATGCTCAGAGTAAAGACCTAAATAAAGGAAAAGGTATACCATATTCATGAACTGGAAGAATTAATATTGTTAAAATGTCAGTTCTCCGCAAACTGATTTATAGATTCAAAACAACCCCAATCAATAATATCCTAAACAAGCTTTGTTTTATAGAAATAAGCTGGTTTGAAATTTTATATGGAAATGTAATGAATGAGAATATATAAAAAGGACAAAGTTAGAAGATGACACTTCTTGAAATTTGAGTTACTATAAAACTATAATAATAGGTACAGTGTGGTATTGGCATAGCACTGACAAACAGATCAATGGAAAGTGAGGAGCCCAGAAATATACTTACAATTTTATGGTTACTTGCTTTTCAGACAAAGATTCCCAAGCATACCACTTTGTCTTTTCAATAAATTATACTGGAATGACTAAATATTAGTATGGGAAAAAAAATGAACTTATCACACACAATATACAAATATTAACTCAAACTGGATCACGGAGCAAAATATAAAAACTAAAACCATAAAACATTTAGAATAAAACATAAGGAAATATCTTTAAGATGTGGAAGTAGTCAAAGTTTCTTAAAAAGTATAAGACACAGAAAGCAGTAACTGTGAAAGAAAAAAATTAATAAATTAGACTTCATAATCATTTAAAACCTTTGCTCACCAAAAGACAGTAAGAAATAGGCAAGCCACAGCGAATGGAAGAAAACATGACCATATTTAAACTCTTACCTTGAACTCATCTGAGATTTCAGACACAAAAGAAGATATCTGCTTCATGAGTCTGTCCACACTGCTCTCACTGCCTGTTTTGAGGAGGGTAGTAATGGCCAGGGTGGCAATGCTTCTGTTGGAGTCTGTGATCAGGTTTTCTAAGTCCAGATTGCAGGCAGTAACAGCAGAGGGGTGCTTCATTGCCACCTTGTGGAAGGGCAAGAAAAATATTGAGCAACTGCTGTTAAGAAAGACCAAAATTTTTTTTTTAATGAAAGAAGAGCAAAATAGAAATTTTATTTTAAGTGGCTTTTAAAAATCTAAACAGAACAACGTACATTAAAAGTAATTGTTTCAAGAGTAAAAGGGTATGATAGCACTGGCCAGTGTGGCTCAGTTGGAGTGTCATTCTGTAGACCACAAGGCCCCTGGTATGACTCCCAGTCAGGGCACACACCCAGGTTACAGATTTGATCCTTGGTCAGGGTGCATACAAGAAGGCAACCAGCTGATGTTTCTCTCTCTCTACCCCCTCCTCTAAAATGCAATGGAAAAATATCCTTGGGTAAGGATAAAAAAAAGATTAAAAAAACAAGGTATGATATATCATTTGATAAATGATTAACAACCATAGTTACAGTGTAGTACAGCACTTTCTCTTCCCAGGTTTCTATAACCTTTCTAACAATATCACAGCCTGTTTTCCTTATAGTACATGTGTATAAGAATGTCTATTCGACTAGATGTTAGATCTCTGGAAATAGGACCTTGCATGGTAAATACTGCTCAAAGATTGTTAATATCTTATCACTCAGAAAACACCTGTATTTTGTCTTCAAATTCTCATCCAAGGATATGTTCACTGATTTTAAAGATAGAGGATGGAGAAAGAGAAAAACATTGATGTAAGGGAGAGACATTGATTGGTTGCCTTTCATACATGTCCCAATGGGAGTCTGAACCCATAACCTAGGTATATGCCCTGACTGGGAATCGAACCTGCAACTTTCGGATGTAGAGGATGACGCTCCAACCAGCTGAGCCACCTGACTGTGATAACACCTCTGTATTAAAGCCACACTGGATTGCTCATGGTCACAAAAACATGGCTGCCATTTTCCTGCTTCTTTCTGTAGGTGTCGTTTACCTCTGTCAATAGAAAAATTTGAAGACAGTAAAGTACTGGCATCAAAACTCAGTTAACAGAAAAATGACTCAAACTAATGTGAAACTAATTAAGTCTTAATTTATTGCACTTAGTGAGGGGATAGTCATATGTATAGTGCAGAAATATTAATGTGTCTTATGGTGGGGTACTGCTCCAGGCCCAGTGGAGTGAGTATATATCATATAAGCTTTCTAAATTTCACAACATACAGAATTCTGAGACACACCTGGCTTCACAATCATAGATAAAGGAGTGTGGACCTGTATCAACTCTTTTAAATACAACTCACATTGTTCTATAAAATCTTTCCCATGGTTGCTCTAAACTTCTCTCCTCCAGCTGTTCAAACAATCTATAATCAATCACATACTGCCTTGTGACAAGTCTACTAAATTAAACTTTCACTTAAAATCTTTATGGTTGTTTAATTTGTTCTGTGTGTCTGTACTGTATCTTCTAGACCCACACTGAATGGTAGCCAACAGCCACGTGTGACCACGGAGCATGTGAAATGTGGCCAGTCCAAATTGAGATAGGCTGTAAATATAAAATAAATAATAGACTTAGTATGAAAAAATAAAAGGCAAAATATGTCCTTAAAATGTTACATGTTAATATGACATTTTATACATACTAAGGTAAGGAAAATATATTATTAAAATTAATCTCAACTTTAAAATTGTTTTAATGTGTTTATTATAAAATTCAGGATTTCCTGTGTGACTCAGGTGTCGTCTCTGCTGGACAGGGCTACCACAGACCAGCACTGTCTAAGCGTGCTTTCTGCATTGCTGGAAATGTTCCACAGCCGCACCATCCAATGTGATAGTCACTGACCGCATACACAGCTACTCAGCACTTGAATTGTGACTAGAGTGGTTGAGGAACTAAGTTTTTAAATTTATTTAATTCAAATGGAAACAGCTACTTATGGCTAAAGGTCATCATATTGGACACTGTGGTTCATGACTATAATAAAGAGCTTAAAAGTCAGAAATAAATATATTCTTTAATTGAATAGTAGTAAAAATGGCCAAACCTAAGGCCACAAATACAAGTGAGATACTATAGAACTAAAGCCCATAAATCACATTTAGTAACCTTGGAGGGAAAGCCAAATGCTTCACAATGAGTTTTTCAATCAAACATTGATATAAATGTCAATAGCAAAGGGACACCTACCTTGTTCAAGGTCCTCACAGCTGCATATCTCAAAGCTGGCTTAGGAGAGCTACAGAACAACTGAAGAACTAGAAGAGAAAAAAGACCACTGTGCCTATAACTCATTTCATCATATAACATGTATCTGAAAACACATTGCATGAAAAATCATATTCAAAATGTGCATAAGGAAATTAAGCCACAGCATCAAAAATTCACGTGAAAAATAGAAAAAGCACTTTTTGTTGAGCTATAGAAACTTTAAAATATAGAATACAAAATTCATTCTTTTTCTAAAAGAATTTATATATAGGAATACTTGTAAGAACAAATGGGTTTTTTAAATATTAAGGAGAACTGAATGCATTAAAGTTACTTAAAAAAAAAAGATATTATTTATTTATTTTTAGAAAGGGGAAGGGAGGGAGAGAGGGAGAGAAACATCAATCAGTTGCCTCTCTCATGCCACCATCTGGGGACCTGGCCTGCAACCCAGGCATATTCCCTGACGAGGAATTGAACCAGTGATCTTTGGGTTCTCAGGCTGGCGCTCAATCCACTGAGCCACACTCGCCAGGTTATTTTTTAAATGTTTTATTTGGGAAAATGGTAACTTCAGAAAAAGTAACAATATCGACATATCAGAATGCAAAGGCTATACATACAGAGCTAAGATTAAAAAATCATTCCTAATCCTTATCCTGCAGACCTGTGGAGCTTGAAACAAACATAAGAATATAAACAAAAGCCAACTATCAAATATACAACCAACCTGAAACAGCAGGAGCCAACTCTCTTGCAGTACAGTTAGGAAGATGGATGATAGCTGAAGCAGCTTCATAAATAACCATTTCATGCTTATTTCGCAAGCAGCTCTCAATGAAATCAAAGAGTGGACTTTCGTGGCTGACAAAATACACATAGGCCATCATTAGATATCAAAAACAAAAAACAAAAAACACCCCCCCCCCCCGCAATATGCACAGTGGTTAGAAGCAGACAGATTGAGAAACACTTCTGGAATTACAGATGAAGGACCTCTGAAAATCCACTCCTTCATAAAAAACAATGAGAAACTGGCATGAATTTTGAAAATCAACCTTTTCAGCACTCTAGAAATTGATCAAAGGCTTGCGACAATCCTGGGAACATTTACTCAAGAAAAACAACTAACTATAAGAACAATAAGCTTTCTCGTGTTTTAACTTGCTCTATTTCCATCCCCTCTTCCTAGTTTCAGGGTAGCCTTGGAAACCAGCAGCCTCAGAACCACAGTAGCTGTGAAAGCAAGAAAGCCCAGCAGCCACTGAAGGAGGTGAATGTGTGTGGAGCTCCCTCATAAGCCCTGTCCCCAGAGAACTGTCACTATCTGACCTGACTGGTGCTTACTACAAAAGTCCCATTCATGGAGCTAATCTTTATTTCATCTGATTCACAGCCTCATTTAATGAGCAAAGCCCTATATCCCTAGGAAGTTTGTCCCCCCAAAATCAATAGCAATTGTGTAGCATTGCTTTTGCCAGAGGCAAGGATTCCAGTTGGACTTTGACAATTTCTGACATATTCCTGGGGATCTAAAAGGCCATGCAGATGTAGAGGGCTGAGCAAATACCCAGGAAAAACCTGAGAGCCCTAATCGCTCACCTATGCTTGACTTTGAGGTTCTGTGCAAGCAGGAAGTGAAGCCTGAGGCAGAGTTGTGAGCTGCGAGGGCATGGAAGGAATGCCCCCACACACAAAACGGGCCATCAGAAAAAGGGAGGAGACATGCTGGTTTAAAGCATTTAAGAAAAGCTGTCACCTCATTATCTGCTGGCTCAGCTAACTGAGCAAAGACTTCAACAACTGCCCATGACAAAGAACGAGGACTGCTGAATTAGCCCCGGAGAATCACTAAACAGCAACAAAAACAAACTCTGAGGACAGGGAAGGGGGAAATCTGATTCCAGAATTACTTATAATAAATTATCATATTATTTAAAATATCCAGTTTGACAAAAATTTATGATACACACAAAGAAATAGTAAAGTATAGCGCATGTACTGCGGGGGGAGGGTTAGGCGATCAATAGACATTATTCCTGAGGAAGCACCGATGTCAGATTTATTAGGCAAAGACTTAGGTCAACTAATATAATATGTTCAAAGAAGTAAAGGAAACTATGTCTAAAGAATTAAAGACATGACAATCATGCCTCACCAAAGAACATAATAATATAGAGACAGAAATGAGATTTTTTTTTAAAGAAACCAAATAGAAATTCTGGATTTGGAAAGTACAATGACTGGAATCAAAATTTAAATCTGCAGTTCAACAGTTGGTTTGCACTGGCAATAGAAAGAACCAGTCAACTTGAAGATAGATAACCTGAGATAATCCATCTGAGGAAAACAGAAAAAAGAACGAAGAGAAAAGAACAAAGCTTTAGAGACTTGTGGAATATGACCAAGTGTAGCAACATTTGCCCGATAGGAATCTCAGAAGGAAAGGAGAGAGACAAAGGGGAAAAAGGAATATCTGAAGAAATAATGGCTAAAACCTTTCTAAATTTGATGAAAAACATTAGTCTATCTATGCACTTAAGAAGCTCAACTAACCCCGAGCAGCATAAATACAAAAGGATCTACACATTGACTCACCACAAACTGCTGAAAGAGTAAGACGAAGAAATTTTGACAGCAGAAAGATAAAAACTATTGATCACGTTAGAGGAGCCCCAATACAATAAAAGGCTGACTTTTTACCTAAAACAATGGGAGACAGCAGGAAAATGCCATATTCAAAGTGCTGAAATAAAAAGACAGAATTCTATATCCCGCAAAATTATCCTCCAAAACTGAGGGCTGAAAAAGGACATTCCCAGAAAGCAATGACTGAGGGAATGCATTGTTAACAGATCTGATTTACTAAAAATACAAAGGAAGTCCTTTATACTGAAATATTGACTCTAAACAGTTACATGAATAATCAAGGAGAAATAAAGAACACTAGAAATGGTAAATATGTAAAGTGATATAAAAGATAATATAGGAACTTCAGGCCAAGATGGAGGCGTAGGGAGACACACTGTGCCTCCTCGCATAACCAAAAGAAGCACAACAATTTAGAAACAAAAAACAACCAGTGCCGACAGAAAATTGAACTATATGGAAGTCTGACAACCAAGGAGTTAAAGTAAACACATTCATCCAGACCGGTAGGAGGGGCAGAGAGGGCAAGGCAGCACCTGGCGGACCCAGCACGGTGGCGGACTGAGGAGGGGTGTGGCGCCAAGGCGGTTGGCGGGCCTGGCGGTCTCACATTTGTGCGCAGATAAATCAGGTGAAGCTGGGGAGCAAGACAGACTGCCGGACCCAGGGTTCCAGCGTGGGGAAATAAAGCCTCAAAACACCAACTGAGAACACCTATGGGGGCTGAGGTGCTAGGAGCAACTCCCAGCCTCACAGGAGAGTTCGCTGGAGAGACCCACAGGGTCCTAGAATGTACACAAACCCACCCACATGGGAATCAGCACCAGAAGGGCCCAATTTGCTTGGGGGAAGCGGGGAAAGTGACTGAAATCCGGCAGAGAGCAAAGCAAACGCCATTGTTCCCTCTTGGACCCCTTCCCCACAGTGTTACAACCCAGCGACTGGGCAGCGACTGGGTTGCCCCGCCCCAGTGAACACCTAAGGCTCTGCCCCTCCCTACGTAACAGGTGTGTCAAGACAAAAAGAATGGCCCAAACGAAAGAATAGATCAAGGCTCCAGAACAAATACAACTAAGCGAAGAAGAGATAGCCAACCTATCAGATGCACAGTTCAAAGCGCTGATAATCAGGATGCTCATAGAATTGGTTCAATTTGGTCATAAATTAGATGAAAAAATGAAGGCTACACTAAGTGAAATAAGGGAAAATGTACAGGGAACCAACAGTGATGGGAAGGAAACTGGGACTCAAATCAATGGAGTGGACCAGAAGGAAGAAACAACCAATCAGAAAAGAATGAAGAAACAAGAATTCAAAAAAATGAGGAGAGTCTTAGGAACCTCCAG
>CM052549.1:68293168-68445763 GCA_028533065.1 Trachops cirrhosus
AAAAAAAAAAAAAAAAAAAAAAAAAAGAAAATTACAGACATGAACACAAAACGCCTTAACAAAATATCAGCAAACTGAATCCAGAAATATATAAAAAGAATTATATACCATAATTAAGTAGTATTCATCCCCATAATGCAAAATGGGTTTAACAGAAAATCAATTCATGTTATATAACAAATCAAAAATATAAAGGACAGAAACCACATAATCATTTTAATCGCTATAGAAAAAGCAACTGACACAATTTAAAACACATTCATGATAAATACTCTTAAAAGAACTAGAGTTCATTGAAGAGAATGTCCTCAACCTGATAAAGGAAGAGCATCTTCAGAAAATCCACATCATGCTTAATGCTTTCCCCTTAAGATAAGGAATGAGGCAAGGAAGTCTGCTCTCACCACTTCTACTCAACATGGTGCTGAATTTAAGACAGTACAATTAGGAAGGAAGGAAGGAAAGGAGGGAGGGAGGGGAGAGGGAGAAAGGAAGAAAGGAAGGGAGAAAGAAGGAAAGAAAGGGAAGGGAAGGGGAAAGGGGAGGGAGGATGGGAAGAAAAGAAGGAAATTAAAGACATCCAGTTAGGAAAGGAAGAAGTAAAACTCTGTTCACAGATGACATGATTCTTTCCGTAGAAAATCCCAAGACAAACACACACACACACACACACACACACACACACACACTCACATACAAATAGAACTAAATGACCATACCGAGATTATAATAGGATACAAAATCAACATGCAAAACTCAACTGTATTTCTATATGTTGGCAACAATTAGCCCAAAACAAAATTAACAAAACAATTCCATTCAGTATAGCATCAGAAAAAATAAATACTTGGAAACAAATTTAATAAAAGTAATGCAGGACTTTTACACTTAACACTACAAAACTCTGCTGAGAAATCTAAATAAAGGAAGAAACGGTCCCTGTCAATGAACTGGAACAGCACTACAGATCAAATGGACCTCACACACACACACACACACACACACACACACACAGAACATATCACACTTAAGGGCACAAGAACATTCTCCAGAATAAACCGTAGGTTACAAAACAAGTCTTAAGAAATTTAAGATTTAAACATAGCAAGTACCTTTTTTAATCACAATGGAATGAAACTAGAAATCAACAACAGAAAGAAAACTAGAAAATTTACAAATATGTGGAAATTAACCAACACACTTGTTGAACCAATGGGTCAAAGAAGAAATCAAAAGGGAAATTTAAAAATATCCTGAGACAAACAAAAACAGAACATACCAAAACTTATGGGATGAAGTAAAGGCTGTACTATAAACCAAAATGGAAGTTTATAGTAAAAAAAAAAACTTTGATTTTTGAAATGCCATCTATGATAACATACATACAAAATAAAAGAGAACTGCAAGAGAAATTCTGAGAATTGATTGACAAGTGCATTTAACAAACAAGGGAAAAGGGCAATTTTATCCAAAACTGATCAGCTGGCCATCTAGAAAAGAAGTTGTAGTCCTATGAACCTCTGTAACAACCAGACTCAATCAATTCTGGTCAACCACAAGGCCTGGACTCAAGCTTCTTCCCATCAGGTCAGCAGAGTAGCTGGCCCCCCGCCCCCCATGAAAGTGTGCGTGGAGAAAGTGCACAGCTTCCTGCTGCTAGCATGCTATATCCTGCAGCTGCAAGGTTTGGCTCCCAGGCCCATTACGCCAGGGAAGGGCTGCTCCCCTCAAAATTAGCATGCAATGAAGCTGAGAGAAATCTCACGTAGAAGTATGGGTCAAATGTCTTTACGTTCATATAATTTTTAGAATTTTCCCTTCATCATCCTGGATGTTTAAAAAATTTAAGCTGTGCTATAATTTGTTATGCAAAACTAGATAACTAATCACAAGTGAATTATTGCAAACTTGCATATACAAATTGTAAGTAAATTACTTACAAACCTACCATGATTGAGAATGAATTATTTCAAACATTCCAGAAACCCCCATATACCGTCTTCCAAGCACTGTCCTGATGCTGCCCTAAAGATGAATACTATCCTTACTTTTAATACTATGGATTAGTTGTGCCTGTTAAGTGCCTGAAAATAGCTTAAATGAAAGTATACAAAATGTATTCGTTTGTGTGACTTCTTAGATTCATCTACATAGTTGCATTTAACAGTAATTTGTTCATTTCCATTGTTGTACACAATTAAGTGTATGACCATATCACTATTTCTTGATTCTAGCATTGAAGGACATTTAAGTCTGCTTCCATTTCTGGGCTATTATGAAGAACAGTATTAAAGGTATACTTGTCTGTCTTTTGACACACAAATGTATGCATTTTTGTTTGGTACTTGAAAGAAGCCAACTGAGATTCTGATTGGGGGTTCATTGGATCCACAAATCAAAATAAGACGTGACCTCTTTATGGTATTGAATATTCCAACCTAAGAACATTTATTCAGGTCATATTTTAAGTTTAAATAACATTTTATAATTTGCTGTGGAGAGAAATACACAATTTTTGTAGATTTATTCCTAAGGATTTTATTTTAGGTGGTACAGTGCCATCTTTTCAAAATTTTATCTTAGTGATAGGTTGCTGGAATATAGGAATAAAATTGATTTTGCATAGTGACCTATCCAATAAACTGGTAAATTTATGTATCAATTTTAATAGATAATGTACAGATCAGTTTTGCATTTTCTATATACACAATCATGTTGCCTACAAATATTCTTTCTAATAATTAGATATTTAATTTTTTTTGACTTATTGCTCCAAGTAGGACTTCCGGTAAAATGTTACTTAAAAAGCAGGATTAGCAAACAGTCTTGTCTCATTCATAGTCTCATGGGGAAAGCCTTTAACAGCTCACCAATAAGTATCAAGTTTACTTGAGACAATCAAGAATTTATTGAGATTATCAGGATAATAATGTCCCCTTCTTTTGCTTTGAAAGGAGATTTTCAATCAAGAACTGTCGTTAAATTTTATCAACTACCTTTTTTTTTTTTTTTTTGCATCCATTAAGATGTTAGGATTTGTCCCCTTTATTCTTTAAATGAGGAACAGTTACGTTGAGCTTTGGCTGCCAGATCGACCTTGCCCTGCTAGAATAAATGAATACTGGGAAATATCTGTTCGTTACCTCTTCATGTATCTTTACTCCATTCTCTCACATCTTCCTCTAGAATTCCAATTATATATCACTGGATATCACAGTCCTCTGAAGCTCTGTTTATTTTTCTTTAATTTGTTTTCTGTTTTTCAAATTACTTACAGTTGTTCTACCTTCAAATTCACTCACTAACTCTTTCTTTCATCAGCCATCTCTAACCTGGTGTTAAGCCTAGCCGACAAATTCAATTACTATTTCAGTGATTGAACTTGTATCAGGCAAAACAGCCCCAAAGATGCCCACGCCTTTCTCCATGGAACCTGTGAATGTTAACCTCACATGGCCCAGACCAACCCCTGCCTGACAGCCAGCAAGGAAACAGGGCCCTACAATCTATGCCCACCGAGAAATGTATCTGGCCACTGACCTAAACGAGATTAGAAATGGATTTTCCCCCTAAGTCTCCAGTAAACAATAGCACCCCGCCAACATCTTAACTTTAACTCATGAGACCTATGTCTAGCCCACAAACTTGGGAGATCACAAACAGACGTTGTGGTAGGCCGTTACAACGATGGCAGCAACACAAAACCAATACAGGTGCTGGTATCTGCAAGTGAGGTGCTGCTACAAACACCTCCGGTTGTGGAAGTGCCTTGGGAATGAGGCAGTGGGCAAAGGCTGGAGGAATTTTGAGGAGCATGATGAAGGAAGCCTAAATTGCCTCAAAAGGACTATGAGAAACCTGGTCTTTAAGGGCACTGCCAGCAAGGGTTCTTGGACTGCTTATAGAAGTCTGCTTTCAAGGATCCTGTGATGAGGGCTCAAAAGGGAATGAGGGCCATCCATGTTCTTGTATAGTGGAGTGGGGTGGGTCCTTGTCATGTACTGGCAGAGTTTAGTGCCACTGTGTCCTGCAGTTAGGCGGAAAGCAGGACTTGTAAGGGATGACCTTGGCTATTCACTTGAGGGAATTTCCAAGGAGTGTTGAAGGTGTGGCCTGGTTGCATCTTGCTGCTCACAGTAAAATACGGGATGACAAATTCCACTACTGGATAGCAGCTTCAGGTTGTGCCTACGAGTTCCAGGCTGCCTATGGCCTTCCCTTCCTGACAGGCTGCCCTATAAACTTTAGACTTGCCTAGCAAGCCCCAAAACTGTGTATGTCAAGTCCTTGTAATAATCTCTACGTATTTATCTCCTACGGGTTCTGCTCCTCTAGCTGAATTCTGACTTTTAAGGTCTAGGATTCCTTCTTATGGTTTCCATTTCCTCTGCAGGCAACTGTAACACAACGGTAAGTGTTTGTGTATGTAAACATACTGAAACACAGGAAAGGTACAGTAAAAACTTGGTATAAAAGGTAAAAATGGTACACCTGTATAATGTAGTTACCATGAATGGAGTCTGTAGGGCAGGAAGTTGCTCTGGGTGATTGAGTGAGTGAGTGGTGAGTGAAGGTGAAGGTCGAGGACATTACTGTACATTTCTGTAAACTTACACTGTACGCTTAGGCTACACTACATTTATTTAAAATTTTTTTCTTTCTTCAACACTAAATTTTAGCTCACTGAAACTTTCTTACTCTAAGAAAGTTTCTTTATAAACTTAATTTTTCAACTCTATTAATAACACTGAGCTCAAAACACAAACACATTGTACAGTTGTACAAAACAACTTTTCTTTCTTTATATCCTTATTCTGTAAGCTTTCTTCTGTTTTTATTTTTTAAACTTTTTTGTTAAAGACTAAGACACAAACACACACGTTAGCCGAGGCCTGCACAGGGTCAGGACCACCCATGTCGTCTTCCACCTGCATGCCTTGTTCCACGGGAAGGGCTTCAGGGGCCAGTGACGTGCATGGAACTGTCATCTCCTATGATAACGATGCCTTCTCCTAGGCCACCTCACGAAGGTCTGGCTGAGGCTCTTCTTTAGGAGGTGTCACTCTCTTCAGAGATTCGTCCGAGGTGGTTTGCTTGGTTTCTTTCTTGCATCATACCACTGCTTGTAAGTAGATAATGCACCATGAACACTCCTCTCTACTAATGAAAACCTTTTGTCGTTGAGGTCCATGTTTTCAAACTTTTTAAGGAGCTTGAGGTCTACAAATGCTTTTGCTAAACCTTTCACTGAGAATTTTCTTGGGGGGTTTTCTCCTGCAGTTTCCTTTTCTCTTCTTTTTCAGCTATGTGTTCCCGTTCCAGTTCCGACAATTTCCCATTAGTCAGTTCCTCAGGAACCACCTCTAGGAGCTCCTCCATGTCACCTCATCCACACCCGGGTTAAAGACGTTTGCTATATCCACCACAGCCTTGTTGGTTTTTGCAACTTCCTCTTTGACAAACCCCCTGAAGTCATGGACGAATATCTTGAGTGTCTTCCTCCAGGTGCCATCCATGTATTCTTGATGTAGTCATAGACGTTGTAATACTTCCAGAACTGCACCAGTGTTTCCTCGGTTGCAGCAGTGGTCTGGCAAAGGCCCTCTTTAGGCAGGCCTTCAAAGCTGCTATAACTCTTTGGTTCATTGGATGGACTAAAGAGCTGATGTTTACAGGGAGAAACACCACTTTGGTACTGAGATGAAGAGCACCAATAAAAGGAGCATTATCAAAAATAAGCAAAGTCTTGAAAGGCACATGTGTATTATTCTCCAAATGATACTTCTCGGTTTCACTGGTAGAGCAGTTCAGGAGGGCATTTTGAAAGAGGAGCTGGGTCACCCACAACCTCTCCCTGCTCCTGCAGAGCGGCGGCAATGCGTGCTTCCCGATGCCCTGGAGGCCCGAGGTTCTCGCCGAGCCAGATCACAAAGGGCTTCAATCTGCAGCCTTGGTTCCAAACCATGGGTGTCCTATCTATTGACTTGGTCTCCTTATAAACGAAAGTTCTTTCACACATCTGTTTCCAGAACAGAGAGGTTTCATCCATATTGAATATTTGCTCTGGAAAGTAATTTTCTTCCACAACCAGCTCATGTAGAGTTTCCAAAAATTCTTCAGCTGCCTTCGCATCAGCACTCGCAGGTTCACCACGCCCTTTCACATTATGGAATGAACTGTTTAAAACACTCAGAGTTAGCAGCACACTCAACCTCACAGGTCCGGCCTCTTCTTTCAACATCACAGACTTTTGCTTTGGCCATGATTACCGCGCTGCTGAGAGGAACATGCTTCTATGTCCAGTCGATACTCCAGGTCGTTGGAAGTGTCCCCATGTTTGACACAGACCCTTCTCAAGTTTCTGTCATTCTCATTGCCTCCAATGAAGCAGATCGTTTCACAGCTTCCGTCACTGTTCTTGTTTCAGACCATTAGCGTGGGGCAGGATGGGCCTGACTGGCTGAGCAACAATCATCACTGACTTCCCACCTTCACAGCCCTTAATCCCTTTCAATTTCATTTTCAGGTCAACCACTTAATGTGACTTCTTGCTGGCAACATTAGTGGTGAATTCTCTGTGCTGAGGGGCCGTGACAATAACAACATGATACTAAATCCAGCACAAGACAAAACGTGCAATCAAGAGACCCAGTAAACGTGAGATGAGTGAGGCTGCTGTCTGCATAACACAACACACTGCTCTGCAGCATAAACTTTTTTCTATATGACTAGAAAGAGTACCTCTAAGAATAACAACTACTGCAGTGAATACATGACCCAGTAACACAGTTGTTTATTATCACCATCAAGTATTGAGTGTTGTATGTAACTGTGTGTGCTGTATACTTTTACACAACTGGCAGTGCAGTACGCTGATTTACACCAGTGTCACAACCATGTGAGTAACGTGTTCTGCCACTATGTTACAAGAGCTACGACGTAGGACAGCTGCAGTGTCACTAGGCAATAAGAAGTTTCAACTCCATTATAATTTCATGGGACCACCATCGTATCTAGCGTCCATCACTGACCAAAATGTCATTATGTGGTGCGTGATTATAGACACTGTGAATTAGATATGAGCCAAAGACTCCAGAATTTACGATGCTCCTCTACCAGGCAGTTACGCTAGCTGGGTTCAAATTCTAAGCTCCACCTCCTCCGTGGTGAGTTGCAGCCTACTTCCCCACTCAGTTCTTTTGGCTCACAGCTACTACTTGCCGGGATTCCTGGAGCCTTCCTTTTTTTGTGCACAGGTCAGGGGCCAGCCAAGGGTTTTATAGTTTAAAACTGACTCTGAGGCTTGTCCCATTTATAGCTCCCTCCTTTCCAGGATTTCCACCCTCAAACTGTGTTCTCACTCCTCTGGCCAGTAAATACTATGGCCTCCTATGATCCCACCTGGGCATTGCTAGCTGACCTCAGGAGACTGGCCAGAAATGCCCAAATCTCACCCAGTGAAGCTTCTGTCTTTCACGAGTTGACTTCCCTCCAGTTTTTGCCTCCTTTTCACAACTCACCAGTACTGTCAAATAGTTATGGGTTTTCTTGTGTGGGGGAGGTATAGAGTTATATTAATAATATAATCATTATCTGCAGGAGGGCTTATATGACCCAGCTACTCCACCACTGCAGGAAGCTCAAGTGAGTATTTTTGAATATTCCATTTTATCTTCTCTGTTAACATTTACATTATATCTTTCAGGTTTTCTTAGTGGTTACTCAAAAGATCACAGTTTTCATCCTTATATTACTGCAGTCTACCATCAAATGATATAATGCTGTTTCATGAATAATGTAAGAAACTTACAAATGTGTAATTCTATTTTTCTCTCTCCTGCACTTTAATTTTAAATAATTTAAATAAATCATTAAATGCAGTACTTCAACCGTCTCTTTTATAAAAACAAAAAGGATAAACAAGATTCTTAATGTCACTTCTAGTTTTCACATTTAATTATTGTATATCTTAAGATTTATAAGTATGTTTTGTTTAGTATCAGATTGTTATTGTATTATTAGCAATCATAATCTATCAAGAACGTATACCAGAGCATACAGTAAAAATAGAAAATAAAAAATAAAAAGTTGTGTTACTTGGAGTCCCATTTTTTTTTTAATTTGGAAAACATGAAATCGATCTGCAAAATCAGCACTGCCCAAAAAATACTCGTAAAGGAAATAGATTCTGAGGTGTAGTAACCACAAAGGGAAAATTGCTTGGGTTTAGGGGAAGACACTTACCCCTCTTCGTTTTCTTTTAGTAAACGACTGGCAATTCGGATCAGCATGCAGTAAGCAAACTGTGACTTGAGCCCGGACTTAGTAAACTTATTTAACATCTTAGAAACAGCAAGCCGATCATTCTTTTTAAGGTGATATAGGACTCCCAATGCATGGTACTAAAGAACAAGAAAAAGAATGTGACTAACAGAAAACTGAGTAAGAAGAGGACAACATTTACATGAAAATAGAACCATATGGAACTAGACTTTTTAAATGAAATCACAGTAATACATTTTTATTTCTTGATTTGAGAGAGAGAGAGAGAGAAACATCGATTCATTGTTCCACTGATTTATGAATTTATTGGTTGATTTTCATGTGTGCCCTGACCAGGGATCAAACCCAAAACCTTGGTGTATCAGGATGATGCCCAACTGAACTACCTGGCCAGGTAGATTCAGATTTTTAATAAAAAGATACCCAAAAGTATACAAAATAGAATAGCTTTTTTACACTGAATCAAACACAGGCAGGACTGAAAGGACAGGAGTTTCTAATTTACCCCCAGAAGGTGTAAATTCAGACTGGACAAGTATTAAGAGGGTGATATATTCCGAAGGTACATCTAGCAGGCTTTGCATTGCCCCATACATCCTTAGCAAAAAGGTTCTCAGATTCAAGGCTTTACCAGTACTGCAGGTTTTGAGTGGCTTTAAATCATCTGTAACCAAGTTAGGAGTCAAAGGATTCGCCTCCTAAAGAAGGCTTACAGAGCGTAAGTATATTACCATGGCGCTTTTCATATAAGCACCTAGATCGGAATCAGGGGGGTGGGGATGTTTCCCAAGGGAGAGATCACTACTGTGTTTCCTCTTAACTGAAGATGCTAACAGTTATAAACACTGAAAAGGGATAAACAAGTACCCTCTCAAATACAAATGAGTACTTTACATGAAATTGCCAGTTAACAACTTAATCGTGTTCCTTTCAATCAGGAATAGCCTAATGAATATCCAAAGGAGATCTTTCCAACAAAATGGTTTTAAAGTTTCATGAAGTAAAAATTACTCCTTACTGTTTCTATAATGTCCACTCTAATCAAGCCCTGAAAAGCTTGGAAGTGAACACCCTTCTTCACAAATTATTTTTCAAACAAATTCAAGGAGGACCTCTGGAATGGGCATCTCAAACTACCACTGAATGTAAGACGTTTTCTCCAATTTTGTTCCAGTCTCTATTAACCCTAGCGGAACCTATGGCAGTATCACAATTAGTGGGATACCCACTCGAGAATATGCACTAACAGGCTGCTTAATATCAGCCTTCAGCGAATACTCATTTGAGGAATCAATAAATTGCCCCTACAATGTAGGGCTAAAGAAAGCTGATCTCGAAACATAAGCTGAAATGATTCAATGACCGTACCTGGACCATAATATTATCACTTGAAGCAGCTTCTTGGGCTTCATTGACCCAGCGCTTAACCACATCATAGCTTATCTTCATCATATGCTAAACGCAGAAAAAAATAAGGATAGATAATGTATCATCACTGGAAGTTTAGAAACATGAGTTAGTTTCCTTTTCCAAAAGACATGTTCAAAAAAAAAAAAAAAGAAAAGAAAAAGAAACAACTGTAGCTTTTTAAATCTATCTCAAGTTTCTACGCCTGAGGCAATAATGAACCAGAAACACTTTCTCCAAGACCCCTTTGCAAGGGTGAATGCCTTATTACATGTTTATGGACCGGGAGAGATGTGTAGAAGTAGTAATGAGAAGGAAGGGACAGGAAGGGATAATTAATGGAATGGCACTTAAATAATGTTACCAATAAAGGTTTTACTTCCAGGAAACTCTTATGATTCAGATGATCAAAGCCATTCACATATTAGTAATCAATTTTAATTCAATGCAGTGTGATAGATTATAAAGAATAAATTTTGTGTTGATAAAAGAGAGAAAGAGGTATTACTAAAACACAGGCTACTTCCTGGGAGGAGATGCAGAGGCAGGACAGGAGGATCTGGGCTAAGGGACACTGTGGTACAGACACTGCAGAGGCAGAACAGGACAAGAGACTTTGGACTGAGGGGCACTGTGGTACGGGTAGCAAGGAAAGGAGAGGACAATGAGGCAAGAGGTAAAAACGCAGGTCACAACTAACGTAAGATTTTAGAAACAGAGACAGACCCTCGGTTTCTTCCCTGTCTTCCCCTCGCCTTTACCTCCCATCTTTATTATGTGTACAGCATAACCTTCTGATTGCCAAAACCTTTGAAACACGTGAAAATGTCATGTTTTTAACTGCCCGCTTTAATTGCCCAAGGCTGCCCTGGCAGGTGAAACACTCTTGGATAAAGTAATAGAGATGTACACGTGGTATTTAAATGTTTCGTTTGTGAGAGGATCAGCACAGCCCCGTCCTTGTTCGCTTACTAAGGCAGACACCAACGCCGAGCTGGACACACTGGAGACTCGGTCCACAATGGCCTGCTTCATGTATCTTTCAATGGCCTGCAGCATTGTTCCCTAGTAACATTTGTAAAGAAAAAGCTGAAGCAAAACATGTTCACACTACATTACCACTTCCAAATAACTTACAAAAACCAGTCATATATATTAGTTTCTGTGTAAATATTTAGAATTTATTAAAAAGGATCAGCATATAATAATCATATCCCATTGGGCAGAACCCAGACAAACCAAGCGGAAGGTTCAAGGAGGAACATCTATCCCTAAGGAAGACAACTGTGGAGAGCTCCAATTTGAGGAAATACGTAAGTAGGTTCGACCTACTAGGGATGCTGTAAAAAGAAACCCCTAAACGAGGAGGAAAGCTGCTTTTGAAATGCTGAAGGCATCTCTCTGTGAAGGGGATCTATTTTATGTGGATCCCAAAAAGTCTTATCAGTCAAATGTAATCTGATTATTTTAGATACATAATTAAACGTTTGATATATATACTATAGTGAGCTCTTAATGTGAAATCCTCTGAGAATAAAGTTCTTTTTAATTTAATTGGAAGAAAGCTTAGCACTGGGGAGGTAGTGGCCATGAAGATATTTAAACTGCAATCAGTATTTGGATACAGGGAGTCTTGTTTAGCGCTGGCACTGTCAAGTCTTATG
Source organism: Trachops cirrhosus (assembly GCA_028533065.1). Lineage (NCBI taxonomy): Eukaryota > Metazoa > Chordata > Mammalia > Chiroptera > Phyllostomidae > Trachops > Trachops cirrhosus. The sequence goes on from CM052549.1 coordinate 68,304,523, forward strand.
CCACCGATTTAATGCTAAAAACAAAAATAACCACGATAAAACAGCTGAGTAGCAAAAAACATTAAAGCATTTCTTACTCCTTCTAGAATCCAGATTTACCATTTGATTCTGCTCAACCTTTAAAACTTGAGAGGACTACAAACATACACAGAAAACATACCCAAGCTGAATATTATTAAATATTTATTAAAAATACAGCTGAAATATTATTAAATTGTTTGGCAATGCCCAGCCTGCCTTTCACTTTAACCATTCCCACTCCGAGTCCCAAGAAAGGGGCAGCCTGCCGCACTATACCACCACACCTCTCCCAGTGCAACAGACTGAGTCCGGTTCGACACCTGACTCTGACCCACAGGGCTGGCTGATGGCCTGCCAGGTTCTGCCTGTCCACTGTTTGAACAAGGAGTAAATGATGGGTCTTGTAGTGAATATGAGAGAAATCTTGCTTCTAGCTGAGTTCCTCAGAGCTGCCTTCTTTCTTGCTCTGGCATCTGGTTCTAAGTGTTACCCCAAATTCTGAAAGCTCTATGTTCCATAAGAAAGTTTCTTTTTAGAGCTAAATTCAAATGGGTTTTTGGTTCCCGCCAGCAGTGTGTCCTGACTATGACCAAAGCCTACAAGGCAAGCAGAGAGAGAAATGGGCTGCTCTACGTCAAAGGAAAAGCCAGTCTGAAAGAAAAGAAGCTGGGCGCACACAAGCCTTTCTGTGGCCACATTTCCTTCACACCGACCTGCCTCCGAGAGATGGCACGTGCCCTTCCAGACCACGTGATAATGCAATTGTCACAATAAAGCAAGGCACATTAATGTTTCGGTTTTCCAGTGTATATAAAAGTTATGTTTTAAGTATGTAAGAACAGCATTATGTCTACAAAACATACATACCTTTATTTAAAAATATTTTATTGCTAAAACATGCTAACCATGATCTGAGGCTTCAGCAAGCTGTCATCATCTTTTTGCTCGTGGAGAGTCTTACCTTCAATTTGTAAAAACGCAGCATCTGTGAAGCGCAGTAAAGCAAAGCACAATAGAACGAGGCCAGCCTGTACTGGAGATCCAAAGTCATGCTAGGGAACCCTACTCGGCTGACACGGCCTCCCGCAGATAAGCCAGTACCCTCCTTGACACCTCCGCACAACACAGAGACTTACGTCGGTGATTCTGCAGAGAGCCCTGATGGCTGGGCCTCGGTACACGTCTTCCTTTCCTGTCATGTCCTTGGTCAGACTAAGAAAGATCAAATTAGTTACCGTGAGATCAAATAGAGTCAAGTCCTCCCTCTCGTGCAGTTCAGCCCTGGTTCCACGTGCCCCATAATTATCTCAACACAGCTACTGATTCAACACAAACGTACTGAGTGCCTTCTTTGGATAAATATAAAATCATTGGGTACACCTCTAAATCTTAAGAATACAGCAGTGAGCAAAACAAAGTGTTTGCCTTCTTGGAACTTATGCTCTAGTGATGACAGAGGTGATAATCCCACGAATCCTATCTTGGATACTGACAATCGGCATAAAAAAAATAAAGACTATGGTACACAGAGCCCCAGGCCAAACTCTCCCCAAACCCTAAAAACCCATCAGACGAAACATAACTCTTTAAAAGGCACCGACTGAAATGATGGACTCCCACTGAGGTGTCTCTCACAGCCACGGCTTTCTAAAGTAACAGCTGTCAATGACTTTAGACCACAGGTGGCAAACACAGGGCCCGCGGCCGAATCCGGCCCTCCACCTTCTTTTATCCAGCCTAGCACCTTGTTTCTACCCGGTGGCAGCGCTGAGCTCTCACTTAACTGTTATGGAGTAGTTACATTTATACAGATCGAAAATTATATTCAGCCCTTTGAAGGCAACCTCGAGGCTGATGTGGCCCCTGCTGAAAATGAGTTTGACAGCCCTGCTTTAGACCTTCCTGCTGAGTTTCAAAAACAGGCAGAGGGGTGTAGAGGGGTGTAAGCTACTACATTCCACGTCCAAACTTTAAAATGGTGTTTAGCCTTTGTATGATTTGCCCTCTGACCCTCCCTCCCCTCGTCCTTGTGCACTAACACCAGCCCCAGCGTGACGCCCACCTGCTCCGTTGCTCTGTGCCCCTCCCGTCACCAAAACGGCCGCAGGTCCAACTCACTCCATCAGACACCAAGAAGAGCAAGCTGTGAATAACTGTCAGGCCTTCTGCTTCTTTCTTTAGTTATAGAAGTGTTTCATTCACGCAACAGGCACACTTTTGAAACATTTGGAAGGGTATGAAATATCAGGCCCAGGCCTGCCCTTGCCTCCCTAGCCGGCAGCACCACTCAACCAGAGAGGACTGCGCGGACAGGTGCTTGTGCTTCGAGGAAGGTTAAAAAGCACATGGAAAACCAGAGACTTAATATTTTATTAAATATTGGGTGCCTGTGGGCCTCCGCTTTTCTGGAACCTTCCTTTTTACTTAATAACTTAAGAATCTTTGCATACTGGCAGATTTTTAAAACATTTTAGACATCTCTATATTTTAAAATATCCAAATGCATCTATTGGTGACAGTCCCACACCCTGGCCGCGGGTCCCATGCTGCATCCTGGGACTCCCCGATCCCACAGGGTCCCACCTGTAACCTGCGACCTCGGCGAGGATGCAGCGGGCCGCCCTGTCCCTGCACTAGGCTGCCTGCTCCTAGCAGCAGACCACGACGGCACTGCTGGATCTCCCAGTCAGGAGCCACTGTCCTGCCGCTTTTGCCATGAAATGAGTGGCGATGTCGTAGAGAATAAATACCATGGCAATAAAGTAAGAACAACTGTTTGTACCACAGCTCGAACTACTCCAAACCCTGCCTGATTCATGCTCCATTTTAGGGCTGTTTTCCCATGTAATTTTAAAAAAAATTACAGTCAAACTTATCAATCTTTTCTTTCATCACCTCTGGAATTGTAGTCATGATTAACTAAACTTTTGCTTATACAACATTAAAGAGGAATACACTCATGTTTTCTTCTAGTACTTGCATGGTTTTACTTTTTAATTTCTATTCCTTATCCATTTAGAGCGTATTCATGTGTATGATGTGAAACGGGGATCTAATTGTATCTCTTTCCAAGGGGCTGCTCAGTTGTCCCAGCGCCATGCATTAGAAAGCACAGTTTACTCCAGTGATTAGAGATGCCGCCTCTGTCATATTCTGAACTTCCATGTGTACTTCCCATTTGTATCAGAGAATTCTGAAAGATGCAGATCGCAGTGCAGAGGTGACCCATTACAAAGTCACGGTACGTTGTGCTCCATCGGTCTACCTGCCTGCTCATGTGTGAGTACCCTGCACTGTTCTCACCTCACGGGCCTCAACATTTACAGACTTCGAGGGCTGGTCCTCCCTCACGGTCTTCCTTTCCCAGTTACTACCTAGCACTTCTTACATGCTTGTTTTTCCACATGACCTTCAGTATCCTCTTTTCTAACTCCATAGTAGAGTCCATTAGGTTCTTTTTTTAAAAATCAAGATTGTACTGAATTTATACATTAGTTTAGGAGGATTAAAATCTTTAAAATGCTGAACTGACCTGTTCAAAAACAGTGGATTTCTTTGCGTTTGTTCAAGTAAACTGAGTCTCTCGGGGCTTAAAGATTTTACGTTATATAAGTTTTGTGCATTTACTGTCAAAATTATTCCTGAGTATTTATTTGGTCTTCTGTGTCGTTGGAATGGGGTTCTGCATGCTGCTTGTTTAGGTGAAGGCTGCTGTTCGTTTTGTTTCCTGTGGGGAAACAGCCGTGCATTGGGGTGCCTGAAGAAGAGGAGGAAGGGACTGGTGCCAAAAATAAGTCTTTGAAGAAATAATGGTTAAAAGATAACTATGGTTTCGGGAAGCTTAGTGAAACCTATACAAGACAAACTCAAAAGATTCCACACCCAGATGCGTGACAAAACTGCTGAAAACCAAAAATAAAGGAAAACTCTTGAAAGCAGAGAAAAACAACACATCCCATATAGGGGAACTTCAGTTGAAAATGCTGTGGATTTCTCACCAGAAAACACAGATGTCAGAAGACAATGAATGGAACAGCATCATTAAAACGCTAAAACAAAAGAAACTGACAACCCAGAATTCCATATCCACTAAAAATACCTCCCGAGTAAAAATGAAGACTTCCTCAGATGACAGTAAACTAAGAGGATTTGTCAGCATTAAATATTAAATGAAATATTTCTAAGGACGTATTAAATCAAGTGTTTCGGGCTGAAGGGAAATGATACTAGAATGATCCCTAGGGTGACCAACACAACATTTTTATAGGACTGAAAGAAAACAGACAGACCTGCCAGCCCAGGATTCTATGCCCAGCAAAAAGAGGAGGCTAATTTACTTTTTTCTCTTTGTTTTCAGTTTGGATTATTTCACTGAATCATCTTCAAGTTCACTGACCCTTTTTCTCTGACAAAGGTGTTCTGCTGTTGAGGCTCCCCAATGAATTTTCACCATATTTTGCATATTGTACTTTGTCATTTCTAAAATTTTCATTTGGTTCTTTTTTTTACATATAGCTCTTTGCTAAAAATTTCTTTCATTTCAAGAGCGTTCACCTTTCTGGAGCAGGGCTGCATTTGATGCTTTAAAGTCTTCACCCCAAAATCTAGGTAATTTGGGGGTTGGCATCTAGTGACGATCTTTTCCCTTGAGAATGAACCAGACTTCCCTGGCTGACTTAGCACTGCATTGTATCTGGACATTTTTAATACTGTCATGGGACTCCGGGTCCTGTTAAAAGCCTCTGAGGAATGTTGACTGTTTCAGCAAGCATTCCGCCCTGCTAGCTTCAGATCACAAGTTCTGACTGGCCTTCTGTGCATGTCACTGCTCCCACGCTGTTTCCCGAGGTCCCCTCTTCCCGGTCCTTCTGGTCTCAAACACGGGACTCACTCAGTTTTAGCTTTTTGTGCCACTGCGCAATCCTGTGCGAGTGGGTCCTCAAGACGTAAAAGGAGACAAAAAGACAACGTGGGCTTCCCCCCACCTTCACACAAAGGGGCCCCTTTTCACGGGGACAGGGTTCACCTCAGGAGTTTGAGGTGTCTGCAACACTAGTCACACCACAGTAAAGTTGTTTCACAACTGAGGCTGGTCTTGGGGCAGGACTGGAAATAAACAGTAAAACACACCAGGATTCTCCCCCATGCTCTCCACTCACAGGGCCCTTTTCTCCAACCTGGTGCTCCAGCCACAGAGACGGGCTTCTCTCCGAGTCTTTGTTCGGCCTGCCCTTGGATCAGACCCATGCAATGCACGGTTACCACACTGGTATTCATTAATTACCGTTTTCTCTCCCCACTTCACCTGCTATTATTACCGTGTTCACTTTTCAGAGGCCCTAGGTAGCTACTTTTTCCACTTTTTTCAGAGGATTTATTGTGGTCACTGGGAGAGTTAGCCTGCAGTGGCCTTACTCAATCTCGGAATTAAGAAATCCTGGGCTTTCCCTCTTATTCATTGTTACTCACTCCATTAGGCCTTGGAGAGGAAGTTTTAAGTCTTGGCATCACACTCATCATCATTCCTCAAAAGTCTTCCACAATTTCATTTTAAAAGAGAACAGTTATTAATCCAAATAAATCAGCGCAGTCTCCTTATCAACTGGGCAGGAGAGGGGAAAGCAAGACACAGGAAGGTTCTCAACGCCCAGGAAACCCACTGTGATGGTTAACTTCACGTCTTGTCTTGACTGGGCTCAGGGATGCCCAGAAAGCTAGTAAAACAATTTCGGGGTGTGTTCCTAAGGCAGTTTCCAGAAGAGCTTGGCATTTGAATCAGACCCAGTAGAGAAGACTGCCCTCACCGATGCCAGTGGGCATCCTCCCATCCACTGAGGGCCTGACAGAACAACAAGAGGAGAGAATTTGCTTTCTGCTTAAGCCGGGACACCGTATTCTCCTGCCCTCACACATCTGCATTCCTGGTTCTCAGGCCTTCAGGTCTGAACAGGAACTACCCCACTGGCTTTCCTGGGCCTCCTGCTAGCAGAGAGCAGATCGTGGGACTTAGCCTCCATAATTATGTGAGCCAATCCTTCCTAATGAATCAATCTCCCTCTCTCTCTCTCTCTCCCCCCGCTCCAACTCCATATAGCTATAGAGATATAGAGCCATACATCTGTTGGCAGTGAGACTGGTACCAGGTGTCAGACCTCAGTGCAGCAACCTCGGTACCTGAGTTCTGGCTAAGGAAGAATTCAGAGCCAAGACTCAAACCATAAGAGGAAGTTTATTTAGAAAGTCACAGAGGTAGAAGAAACAAGTGGTAGAAGAAACAGGCTCAGGAAGCAAGTTACAGAGGCAAAAGCAGAGGCCCACGGAGCTTAGGAGAAAGAAGGGTAGCAGTGAAGTGTGTGGTGGGGGGAAGAGCAGAGATGAAAAGACTCAGGCTGGGTCCCCCATCCTTAGGGCTTTTAAGGGTGGGGATTTGGGGGGATGTCCCAGGGAGGATATGACTAGAATATTCATTAGCTTTCCAGATGTGCCCTTTCAGGGTCACGGTCTCTACTGATTGGTTGGCACCAGGGCAAGGGGTCATTAGTCATTGCAGCTGGTCCCAAAGGCAGCCATGGTGTCCCTTGTCTGGTTTTGCTGCTTTTCTGGGCCTGGAGCTGAAACACAACTGGGCCTAGATGTATTTGATTTGGGTGAGAACCTCACCGTCCTGGGAGCTTAACGATTAAGAGCTGTCCTTCATCCCCCTTGTTCATTCCCCCTCTGAGGGTGTCTAACCTGCACGACTAGCAACATGCCAGGGAGGAAAGGTCAGGGGAGGGTCTGAACTGCACATCCACCAATATGAAAGGTTAGGGGGTCTAAATCGAATGACCAGATATTCTAGGGAAGGAAAGGTAACTCTGTGGGTGAGGTCCTTCTTTTTCCAGTTTTGCCCCTTGCTAGGCAAATAGAATTTTCAATCCAAGTGACCTTCTGTACCTGGCCCGTGGTCCCCGCTCTGCTCATGTCTGTCTGCCTACCATGATATATATATACCTATACAGAAAGATTTACAGATATGTGTATATCTCTATCCTATTCTGTTCTCTGCAGAAACACGTCCAAAACACACACATTTCTTCACTTCTTCCGACGTGTGACTGCTTCCTTCAGATGGGGGAGAAACAATCTTTATGTTTCTAGCCCCTTGACTGACGAGAAAAAGTGGATTATCCTTTGCTTACTTCATGCAACAAACTTTTAATGAGTGTCTAATCCACGCAGGGACACACTCCAGCGACTAATGACACAAAGTTACATGAGACAAGGTCCCTGGCTCTCAACAAGCTAATAGTAGAGAGGGCAGAGAAACACAAACAAATCATTCCCGCACAATCAATGCATTACCTACTGGACCAGAAGTTAAAAACAAAAGCGCTGTAAGAACCGCAGGGGAGACAAGAACTGATCTGTCGGGAACACGGAAGTCAGTGTGCATAGTGATGTTCTAAGCTACTGAACAAGGACACAGGGTAAAACTGCAGGCACAGGGTATCGAATAGAAGGATGAGTTTGGGAAACGGCCACAGCACTGAAATGAAGCCCAGGAAATGCCAATACTTAGGTGGCCGGCAGAAAATAAGCAGTGACTTCTGAAAGGGGTAAAACGGAGCACTCAGAGATGGGAGGAAGCATAGGACAGACTACCCTTCTGACAGTCAAGGGTGGTAGAACTTTGGGGAGCATCTAACCACGTTAAAACAGAGAGGCTGAGTAAAATGTGGACTGAAAATTGGCTTTTGGATTTTGCAATTAAGAGGTTACCAGAGATCTGTGAGAGAGGTTTCACTACAGCGGTGGCTAAATCAAATTATAGTAGTTATCTCATTTCCTTTATTGCTCTAAGCCGAGTCCTGGCAGTAACAGCTCAGATGTAATATTCAGAGACAGCAGCACCACTCAAGTAGAAAAGCTGTTTCGGGCTTGAATCTCTCTCACCAAGTAAGTGGATGAATGTAGCTTCCTAGTTCCCTCAGGAACTTGAAAGTATTGTCTTCCCCCTCACATTATCCTCCACATTATCCTTCCCCCAAATCCTCACATTATCCCCATGACTGACTTCAAAACTGCCAGCCAGGTAACAGTTTCTACAACCTCTTTATTTCTTCCTAAATCACAGTCTGTGAACTGTTTGTGTGATTTTCTGAGGCCACGGATGTAACTTGTCACATACAGATAGCCAACCCCACCACACCGTCATCGCTACCTCTCCCGTGAGTGACAGATCATTCTCAGGACTCATTCTAAATTCAAGCAATTTTCAGATGCATACCTTCTCACTGGGTTTGTCTCACCAGACGGGGGTGAAGTACTATGATCAAACTGTCAATATACTTGACCATCCTTAACTGACTCTCTTCATGTTTTCGGGTTTTTTAAAAACTGAGTTGTACCTTATGAACAGCTTAAGGGTTCAGTTAGAGGACTTTTGGCAATTGTGATCACCCATGTAACCTCCACTCAAAATAAAACACTGAAGGTTTCCATCGTCTCAAAGTTCTCTCCTGCCTACTCCCAGGCAATCCCCCCAGCCCAGCAGACTTCTGGTTTCTATCACCACAGCTGAGTGGTGGCTGGTCTTAAAACTGCATAAAGAGAATCACCTGTTTTCTTCTGTTTCAACATAATGTTTTAGAAATGTACTCATGCTGTTGCCTGAAACAGCAATTTTTCCTTTTTATTGCTGAGGAGTAGTCTGTGGTATTAATATACTACAATTTGTTTATCCATTCACCTGTGGATGAACTTCTGGCTTGTTTCCAGTTTAAGGCTATAACAAAGCTGCTATGAAATCCCTGTAACCCTTTTTGTGGCCATATATTTTTATTTTTCTTGGGTAACTATCCAGCAGCGGAATTACTGGTCACAGAGCAAGTATATGTTTAACTTGAAGAAACCGACAAACACTTTCTAAGGTGAATGTACTATTCTACTATGGATGGAAAAAGGGTTCCATGTAAAGTAACCTCACGGGGTGATCAGGTCATAAATTCCTAACTGGGCAGGTCAGGGTGGGAAGCCACACCCCAGGCATATAACTTTTTAATGAAAGGTTTATCTTTGCTTTCAGCAAGCCCTGGCCATTGCTTCTGTGCATCTAGGTTAACACACCTTTGATAGAAGCCTAACCACCCTCAAGAGAGCACATAATCTTGTTAACTATCCCATAATCCACTCCCCACCTGCTCTCTCCAGCCTTCACGTAATCAGGCCAAACACATAAAAGAAACTGCAAGACTGTTATTCTCCAGAGCAGTGATTTTTCGACCATTGTGCCACAGGAGACACTCTGGTGTGCCGCTAGAGTTTTTACAACCTGCAACACCTGACTATTTAGTAAAGGGGGCTGACCTCTTTTCCCTTAGACTGTCAAAAAAATGACGACAGCCCACACAATAACTGTCTGGTGTGAATGAATCAAAATTACACCTATATTTTTGTCAGGAAGAGAAACCCAGATGTCGTTTGGTGTGCTGCGATTTTAGGCGTTTGCGCGTGCCGTGAGCGGAAAACCGCCGACTGCCGCTGCTCCGGAGCGTCCGTGAGCGTGCTCCCCTGCGCCTGTCGGCCGCTCGGCTCCAGCAGACTTCCAGAAACTCTCCACAGGGCTGAACATTCTGACACAGACATTGCATCCCCACCTACCATGTATGCAGAGTTCCGTGTGCAGGATATTGAAGCAGGCTTTTTGATTTGGGCATAGCCAGGCTTTGCCATTTTAACCATTCCAGTGGGTATGGAACAGTATCTCAGTGAGGTTTTAACTTGCATTTTCCTGATAACTAATTATATTAAGTGCATTTCCATGTGCTTACTGGCCACCCCTATATATTCGGTTATGAAGGGCCTGCCTTCAGGTTTTCTAAGAATCTCCTCGTTTCTTACCAAGCTAACACAATTATCTATGTATGCAGAACCGTCACCTACTATATCAGTTTTCTCAGCCTCCTCTGGTAAGTGACGATGATAAATGTCTTAGAACAACAAAAATGAGTTGTTTTATAGTTCTGTGGGTTAGAAGTCCAACAGAGGCTCGGGGGCTAAAATACAACCATCGTGTCAGCAGGTCTACATCCCTCTCACAGGCAAAACTGACCCCCACATATTCACCCCGTCCATCCCCAGAACCCCCCAAATCTCAACATATTACAGCATCAATGCAAAGCCCAAGATCTCATCTAAATTCACTCCCAAGTCCCAATAGTGTCATCAAAATCAAACAAATGAGGTGTGGGTGAGGCTCTGGGTATCATTCATCTATCCTGAGGCAAAATCCCTCTCCACCTGTGGACCTGTGCAAGGAGAAGTCCTCGACTCCCAAAATGCAAGGGTGGGCCTGCCACAGGATAACAGCTCCGCTCATCTCTGCTCACAAAAAGGGAAATGGAAGGAAGGGAAGAGCGACTGGTCCCACGAAAATCTGAAACCCAGACCGGCAAACTGGGAAAGGGTTCAAGTCCTGAGCAAAATTCTCCATGGTTGTCAGCTCCACCCTCTGGGCCTGCACGTCTGCTCTCCAAGCCGCCTTCCTGTGGGTCAAGGGCAGCTCGTTTCCTGCCTGCAGAGTTCGGGGCTCTGACGGCCTTCCTTCACCTCATCCTCTCCGTCCCTCTCGGCCCAAACTGGCAGTGCTGCTGCTGGTAGAAGATTCTCAAGAGCCTGTGGGACTTCCATGGACGTACAGAGACTCACTCCAGGAGACAAGAGGCTCCTCCAGAGATCTTGCCTAGATAATCCGGCCTCTATTTTGGGCTTCTGCTTAGAAGCTGAGGGAATCTACGAGTCATACCCTTGATCTCTTCAGAGTGTTTTGTGTGAGTGAATACTCTGACCTTTGAATCTTTCTGAGGTTTTAGCAAAATGCTGTAGAGTAACTCCTCTGACTTTTTCTCCGGAGCACGGTTCTAATTGGATCTCTTGTTTTTAGCATCCTTTCCCATTTTGGTAGGTTGAGAACTTCCAAACTCAAGAACTCCTGGCCCCTTCCCCCAACTCCTCTTTTTATTTTTAATTTTTAAGGTACAACTGACATATAACATTATATTAGTTTCAGGTGTATAATGACTGGATTTTTGTAAAGAATCCTGGTTGTTGTTTAACAGGTCTCGCTCCACTTTATTTCTGTCCTCTCAAATTCTACTCTAAGTCACTAAAAGAAACCAGGCCACACCTCAACACTGTTTGGAAATCTCAGTTAAATACCCACATTTGTTGCCACATAACTGCTGGACACAATTCCACTAAGCTTCCTGTCCCTGTATAACAAGGGTCCCTTCTCCTCCAGCTTCCAACATCCTCCTCCATTTACTTCTGAGCTTTCACTGCAGCGCCTTTGAGGCCCGTATTTACACTGACAGTCTGTTCACACAGATCTGCGTACTCTCTGAGGTGATAAACGTTTTCTTCCTCCTGCTCCTCACTTCCTTCTCAGTCTAGCAGAGTCATTAACATCCATATTTCTACTAACCGTCTGTTCAAGTTAATACAGGTTTTTTTCTATAATGCTCCTCAAAATTCTTCCAGCAGCTAGCTGCTCACTGCCCAGTTCCAAAGCGGCTTCCACATTTTAGATATTTGTTACAGCAGCACCCCACTTCCAGGTCTGAACATCTCTACGAGTTTTTTTCCCTAGCTTTGATATAATTGACACAGAACACTGTGTAAGTGTAAGATATATAACATTGACTTGATACACTTCTATACTGTAAATACACTTCTATTAGTTTTCTATTGCTGCTGTAATGTTACCAGAAACTTAAAGGCTTAAGACCACACTCATTTCTTTATCTTACAGTTCCGTGTGTTCGAAGTCCAGCACAGGTCTCACTGGCTTATCAAGGAGTCAGCAGGGCTACATTCCTTTCTGGAGGCCTCAGGGGTGAATCCATTTCCTTGCCTTTTCCACCCCAAACAAAAGTCCTCGGCAGTCCCCCTTCCCCATCTCCAAATCCAGCAGTACCGCGTCTCGGACCCAGCTCCCATCATCACAGCTCTTCTGGGACCCTTTTCCCCGCCTCCCTCTTCCACTTTTCAGGATGCTTATCCTTGTGTTGGGCCCACCTGGATAACCCAGGCCACTCCCCCCATCTGCTGATCAGCAACTTTAATTCCCTTTCCTTGTGTAATGGAACCTGCACACAGGTCTTAGGAATCAAGGCAGACATAGCTGAGTGGGGGAGGGAGGGGATTATTCTGCCTACTACGTTTACTAATTACTTAAAATGAACTAGAGACCAACCATGATTCTAGGCAGCCTAAGAAGACCCAGGGAAGTATTAACAGCATAATAAACAAATAACCCTCATCCAAGGTTGCCTAGTCTATTTTTAATTTTGCCAATATTTGGTGAAGCTAGCAATCTAAGTGAAGACTTTGCTTCTTTCTTGCAGCAGACCCTGTTCACTGGCTAATCCGATGCCTATGTTCAACCCCTTCTTCCTTGCCTGCCCCTAATACTTGGGCTATAAAAGCTAAATACTCACTTTTCTTGACTCCAAAGGATAGTCATATAATACAGCTGTGCCAAATGAAATCTAAAACTTGCCTTGGGAGGAGCCATTGCATACGTGATAGAAGAGGCAGGTGGTGCCGCCCTCCCCGGCCCCTTCCCGGCGCCCCTCGCACTGCCAGTGACTCAGGCCTCCATGTTGCAATCACGGGAGAATGTCCACGTGAATTCAAGAGACACCAGCCCTACCGCTGTCAAACCACTGAACCGACGTCAGCTCCTCTGTGCCTACCTTGCTTCGGTGACTGTCCACTTTGCCTTTCCGTTATTTTCAGCTGAAAGCTTTGTTAATAGAAACTGCAACAGCACAACAAGCACCCCCTCCAAAATGTATTTTGTTCTACAAAAACCATATTCACTCAGATGAGTTATAATTAAGAAGGCAATCATTTTTTAAATAACATTTGTCGTATATTTTAGAACTCTATATATACTCATTCTAGGACATTCGAAAATTATCAAAAGTTTAAAGAAAACAAATAACTACAACCCCCAAATATCCAGAAATAACCTCCTGGTAACATATCAGTGTATTTCCATCCATCCATTTCATGTACATACATGAAATATTTTTTAAAGTGAGGCTATACTGAACCTACAGACTTGGGTCCAACTCTCGTTCAGCACTTTATTAAGGACTTTCCCACATCATTAAAGATGTTTCAAAATTATTTTCAAAACAAAAAATCAGATTTTGAAATATGATTAATAAAGTAATTTCTAACAACGGCAGACATTTAACTCGTGCTATCCTTCTTGCCAGTGTGAAGGATGCTGCAGTGGGCGTCCCGTTCGCGAGTCTTCCTGCGCTCTCGGGCCAGTTTCGGAGCTCCGCCGCACAGATGTGGCGTCGCCGGGTCAGAGGGATAAAACCTCTCAAACATCCGACAAAAGCTGCCAAACTGCTTTCCAGAAAACCTGAATCAATTTATTATCCTACCTTCTTTCCATATGCAAAACATCAGTCTCCCTTACATGCACTGACTGCCTTTTGTCTTTTTTGCCCATTTGATGGGTAAAAATGTAACTCATTTTCAAGTTAATTTATAGTTTCTGGTTACTAGTGGAAATGACTATTTAAAAATACATAGATCCTTTGGTTATTTTATGAATTATCACTTGGGATTTTTTGAAGTATAAGAGTTCATTCTATTATTTATATTTTATATTCATATTTTATCTCAGTGTATCACTTACTCTTTAGTTTTGTTTACCTATTCTTTATAAACATTTAAAATGTAATCATATTTATTAATATTATCCTTTGTGACTTCTTTCTTTGCGTTACCCAATAGGGATGGTTTTTACATAACGACACATTTCAGAAAAGAACGCTTTAAGAGAATATATTCTTTTAAATTCCTACTGGCTTTCTTACAGTCAGACAGGTAAAATTAGTATCAAGAGAACAACAAACATTCCACTGTCCAGCCGGCTTTGCGTGGTATCAGACACTGTAGCCCCGGGCAGGCAAGGCCTTGAAAGAGGCCTGGAAGTCTCCAGAGCCAGCAAGGCTGGAGGCAGGCATGACCCGATACTAGCACCTAGGGTTCCGGAAGGGGATCAGGCCTAAGGAATGCATTATACCCCTGAGGCTTGCTCTGCTTTGTGCAGCCCTGTTGCCACAAATCAGATATGGAAGTCCAAAAGCAGAAAGAGTGAACTCCTTATCTCAGGAAGCACACCTTAACCACCACCTGGCGTCAGCATGTCCAACAGACCCTGACCTGAGGCAAATCTCTGTGTCCCTCCAATTGTTATCTATAGATAATCTCAGGTTTCTATAACTATAACCTTTGGGCATTGATCCATGAGCTTTGCGTGCTGTATACTCCTGCACGTACTGATCCCAAAAAAGCTGCTTCAGCGAAGGGCTCAGAGCAGGGCGTTCTTCACTAGAGGGAATCGCCACCCCCTTTCCGGCTGGAACGACGGATTGTGTCCAGGACGACTTATTTCTCATCCTCGGCGGCCAGAACAGGGCATCCCACATTCCACTAAATATATAAGCATCCCACCCTAGGGTTTGAGCGTTCACACACCTGCTTGTGACGATGATCACATCCTCAGAGATGTTAGCCATTTCTTTGATGGTAAGGTAGCACATCCGTCTCAGTATTTGCTGAAATTATTTATAAAAGGCAACAGGTTATTTCTAAGAATATGGTTTTTTAAACTGTTTGAAGTGAGGTCCCCAAGTAAGTATATTTAGAAAGTTACTCTTAAAAAGATTCTCAAGCCCTGGCGGGGTAGCTCAGTTGGTTAGAGCGTCTTTGCAATACGCCAACATTGCAGGTTTGATCCCCAGTCAGGGCACATACAAGAAACAACCAATGAGTACATAACTACGTGGAACAACCTTCGATGCTTCTCCCTCTCTCAAATCAATACATTAAGAAAAAAAGATTCTTGTCCACCCAAAAAGTTCTTTCAAAAATTTCTGGATGAGAAAATATTTAGAATACTAGTATTTGCTAAACACAATTAATTAATGCACTGACACTAGGGAGCATCTAGATGAAAACTCCAAAGTTCAGTTAATTATACAGGTTTTTATGCAGAGATACCTGGAGTTGGACTCTGACAGTATGAGTCCAAAGACTGAAGACTTTCAAAGTGTTAAAGACTTGTCCTAAAAAATGTATTTTTAAAATTTTTAAAAAATATATATGGAGAGATAGGCAGACTCTGTATTTTCCTCAGTTCAGCATATATAGATTTTTTTCCTTAAAGTATTTGTGGTTGTATAACCAACTCCCATTTTCAATTATCGAGATTTCTAGGTGGATACCTGAATCTAAAATAAGTGTTAAGCTAACAATAATGAAGTGCTGTCCACTTTTCCTCCTCCCTTGGATCTCTGATTTATTCATACACTAGGAGCACTGGCTCCTTAGCCTGCTAGCTTCATTCAAATGTCTTATAAATAGTGGAACTCAAATACAGCAGACCCATCTTCAGAGTCCAGGCTGTAGAAAGAATCTGGTGGAGACTCCTGAGCCCAATGAGAAAAGAGAGCAAGGGAGTGAGGATTCTCACAGTAATTAAACGCACACACATACAAATCACCCCTAGAAAGAGAAAGCCAGTAACAGGGCAGATACACCTGAATGACACTCCTATGAGGAGGAAAAAGAAAGAATCAAAACATCAGAGCTGAAGATAATTCCACCCCCACCCAACACACACATCTACCAGAAAGCAGAATAAAACTGAAGATAGAAAAAATTAAAACCACATTTCAGACACTACCTCGTACCCACCAAAATGATTAGAACTTTAAAAGTGACAATACAAATGTTGAAAAAGATGGACTCATAAGTACCAAAATATATTGCCTAAACAAATAACACAGAGTTGCTAAATAAAATAGAAATGAAAATTTAAATATGTAGTCAAGGACAAAATGAAGTGCACTTCATAGGTGGCGAAAACAGAAACACAAACAACTCCTAGCCACAGAAGTACAAGGCCAGGTTCTTACTGGCACAGGATAAAATAAGTACCTAAAGTCTAGGAAGGATGAAATTCTAAAAGGTATATTTTTCAGGCACAGGGAAAATTATTCTGGATAATAACTCAGAAACATAGCAAGGAATGAAGAGTAAAAAGAAAAAAGTGGTAAACAGTAACAAGACAGTGTGGGTATTGGCAAAAGAATAGACATACAGATCAATGGAATAAAATGGACCACCCAGAAACACACTCACATAAATAGAGTCAACTGATCCTTGACTAAAGAGAAAAGGCCCTATGGTGGCACTGGAACAACTGGACATCCACAGGCCAAAAAACAAATCTAGACAAAGACCTTACACTCTTCATGCAAATTAACTCAAAGTGGATCGCAGATCTAAATGTAAAGTGCAAAACTGGAAAACTTCCTTCTAAAAACCAAATGACTCTGGGTATAGTAATGACTTTTTTTATACTCACTCAAGGACATTTTTTCATTGCTTTTTTAGAGGCAGGGTTGGAGAAGAGAGAGAGGGGGGGAGAGAGAGTGAGAAAGAGAAAGAGCAAAACATTGACCTGAGAGGAACACCAACTAGTTGCCTCCCAGACATGCCCAAACCTGGGTTCGAACCCACAATCTAGCTATGTGCTCTGACCGGGAATCAAACCTGCAACCCTTCAGTGTATGCAACAATGCTCCAACCAACTGAGCCACACCAGCTAGGACATAGCGATGACTCTTTACATACAGTACCAAAGGGATGGTCATGATAGAAATAATTGATAAGCTAGTATTAAAATTAGTAACTTCTCTGCAAAAGACAGTGTCAAGAGGATGACAAGACCAGCCACAGATTGGGAGAAAATATTTTCAGAACACATATCTGAAAAAGTACCGTTATGCAAAATATACAAAAAAACTCTTAAAAGTCAAAAATTAAAAAGAAAACAACCTTTAAAAATTTAAAAATGGTCCAAAAAGCCCTGGTTGGGTAGCTCCACTGGTTAGAGTATCATCCCAATACATCATGTTTGAGGGTTTGATCTCTGGTCAGGGCGCATACAAGAAGAAACCAATGAATGCATAAATAATTAGAACAACAAATAGATGTTTTTCTCTCTCCCTCCCCGCTCCCCCATTCTCTAAAATCAATTAAAAAATAAAATTAAAATTAAAAACAGGGGGCCAAAGACCTAAACAGAAACCTCACTTAATAAGATACAGAGATGCCCTGGCTGGTATGTCTCAGTCAGTTGGGACATCATCCCATACACCAAAAGGCTGCGGGTTCGATTCCCAGTAGGGGCTTATATGAGAGGCAAAAGATTGATGTTTCTCTCAAATCAATGAACATATTTTTAAAAATAAAAAAAGAAGATACACAAATGGCAAGTGAATATGTAAAAAGATTGTCCACATCATATGTCATCAGAGAAAGGTAAATTAAAATGAGACACCACTATACTCCTAATAGAATGGCCAAATCCAGAACACTGACAACACCAAATATTGATGTGGATGTGGAACAAGAACTCTTGTTCCTTGCTGGTGGAAATAAAAACAGTACAGTCACTTTGGAAGATGTTTTGGTGATTTCTTACAAACTAAACATACTATTACGTTACAGTGCAGTCATGCCCCTTGGTATTTACCCGAAGGAGTTGAAAACTTACGTCCACACAAAAACCTACACAAGAATGTTTACAGCAGCTTTATTCACAACTGCAAAAGCTGGAGGGAACTGAGATGTCCTTTAGTAGGTGAATGGATAACCTGTGGTCTGTCCAGACAACCGATTATGACTCAGCACTAGAAATGAATGAGCTATCAAGCCATGAAAAGACATGGAGGAAACTAAAATGCCTATTAATTAGCAAGTGAAAGCAGTTGACTGAAAAGGCTGTATGCTGTACTACATGGTATTCTCGAAAAGGCAAAACTATGGAGACAGTGAAAAAGGATCCATGGTTGCCAACGATTACAGGGGAGGGGATGGAGTGTGAAGGATTTTGAGGGCAGTGAAAATACAATGTATATTTTAATAATGGATGCATGTCATTATACATTTGTCCAAACCCACAGAACCTACAAACACCAGGACTGAACACCAGCGTGAACTATGGGCTCTGGGTGACTATGTAGTATCAATGTAGGCTCATCAACTGTAACCAATATACCACTTTAGGGGATGCTGATAATGGGGAGGCTGTGCATGTGAGGGGTCAGGGAGTATATGGAAAGTCTCTGCACCTGCCTCTTAATTTTGCTGTGAACTTAAAACTGCTCTTAAAAAAATCCTTAAAAAAAAAAAGTGGTAAAAGCATGGGTAAATCTGCATTAATAACAAAAACCAATGTTATAATATATAAATATGTACATGCATATACTCACATACATATAGGTAACAAGTATCCTAAGGTCCTCAAATTTTCATGAACAGATAAAAGACAAGATGAATATCAGATTTTGAAAATCCAAAATTCATGTTGCAATTTCTAGGCTAACCACGAATAAAACTTTGCAACTATTATCCCACATGTTGTTGCTGCTGCTCTGCTTATTTTTATTCAGTCTGTTTTCTGTTTCACTCTGGGTAGTTTCTCTCCAGCTTCAAATTCACTGATTTTTTTCCCCATGCAGTCTTTAATCTTCTATTAACTCCATGCATTGTATTTTTCGTGACAGAAAGACAGATAGAGAGATAGTTTCTATCTTTCTTTTTTTTTTTTAATAAATTTCTGGGTCTCTCTGGATGTCTTATTTTGTTCCTCATTCTTATTATGTCTTTCTATACATTGTTAAGCATCTAGACCACATCTATAATAGCTGTTTCAATGTCATTACCAGCTCATCCATCATCTTTATCATTTCTGGGTTTGTGTCTGTTGATTCATTTTTCTCCTGATTATGGATAATTTTTTATTGCATGCTGTACATGGTTGTTACGTGCTGGATTTTTTTTTTTTTAGATAGTATTGTATGTATTGTTCACTCTGTCATAAAGTAAAGTTACCTGGGATCAGTTTTTCACTTTTCAGGCTTGCTTTTAAGTGTTTAAAGCTTTGGTCTAAGGTTAACATATACCCATTACGGAGGTGATGCCTTATTGAGAACTAAACAAGATGACAAGGCCTTTCTTTCCGTTCTCACTGATGGGAATATAAACTATTCTCCGCCTGGTGTTCTTGGCCTTGGGTGGTTTCCTTTTACACATCCGCGGGTCAGTTCTTATCCTAAGATTCAAGGGGAGCTCCAGCAGATGGCTGGAACTATCTCCTGCCTTTCTTTTTTCCCTCTCTCTTCCCCACCACTCCCTCTCCTCCCACCTCCTTCTCCCCTTACTCTGCTCTTCAAATCTGAGCATTCTTAGCCTCCCCAAACTGCAGGTGTTTTCTCAACTCAGAGAGATAACTACATTCCTTTCCCGTGTGCCCTTCTTTGCCTGAGGCCTGTGATCGGCCTCTGGGCAGTGAGCGGCTGGAATCCCAGGGCTCACCTTGTTCTTTTTCATCAGATCACAGTCCTGGGATGCCTATTAATCTAATGTCTGAAAACTGCTGTGAGAATATTTTGTTTTATTTGCTGGGTATTAATGGTAGAGGTAAATCCAGCCCCTTTACTCGATCATGGCTGGAAGCAAAACAGAAATGTGTTCCTAATATCAAAACATATGATAAAAAAAACCATGTGGAGTACCTAGTTACTCCTTTATTATTCATTTCCAACACTAATCCATTGTAATTAAAGAACAGTCTATACAATTTCATTCCTTTGAAATTTGCTGTCTTGCTTAATGACTCAATATAGTCAATTTCTGTAAATATTCTTTGTGTTCATTTCATTTAATGTAAAATTTAATTTAAAAATCTGATTTACATTTAACATAGATAATAATGATCTATATCTACCACCTATTATATGACTTATGCTCATCCTGCTTGATCTGTTTCTTTCCCTTTTTTTAATCCCTTATTCTGGTTTGGTTTTTTAGCATTCTGGTTTGGGTTTTGTTTTTTTGTTTTGTTTTGTTTTTTTGTATAGCTAGTTTGGAAGAGAAAAACAATAAAGAAAAATCAATGAAACAAAAACTGGTTCTGTTAAGAGATCAGTAAGTTTATAAACCTCTAGACAAATTGTCCAGGAATAAAAGAGAGAAGATACAATTTACCAATATCAGAAGAGACATCAGTATAAATCCTACAAACGTTAAAAGAATTAGGGAGTACATACCATGAACAATTTTATGCCAACAAAGTTCAGCAACTCAGAGATGAAATGGACAAATTCCTTGAAAGACACAAATTACCAACGCTCACTCAGGAAGACAAATAATCTGAATAGCACTTTTTCTTTCCTTTTCATGGGTTAACTATCAAAAACCTTCCCACAAAGAAGACGGCTTCAATAGTGAACTCCTTCAAACATTTCATGAAAAATTAATGATTCTACAAAAACTCTTTCAGAAAGCAGAATAGAAAGAAAACTTCCCAATTCATTTTATAAAGCCAGCATTTTCCAATTACAAAACCCAGACAAAAACATCATAAGAAAAAACTACAGATCAATGTATTTCATGGCCAGAGACTCAAAATCCTTAACCAATGTTATTAACAAATAGAAACCAAAGGTTTTATATTTTCCAGGAAAATAAATAAATGCATCTCACCATATCAATATTCTAAAAAAGAGAAGCATTTGACAAAATTCAATATCCATTCATGAGAAAAATCTTTCAGCAAACCAGGAATAGAAAGGAACTTCCTCAACCTGATAAAGGTCACCGATGAAAACCTTAGAGCTAACAACACACTTAACAGCGAAAGACTAAACACCGACCCCCTAAAGATCAGGGACAAAGCAAGGGTGTCCCTGAGACCAGCACTTCTATTCACACTGCATGTGCAAGAAGACAGTAACGTAAGATAAACGAATAAACAGCATAGGGACTGAACAGGAAAAAGTAAATTCTCAGGAATCTCCCATAATACTCCCAGAACAAGTAATTCAATTGAACAAGATCACAAGACACAAGGCAATATACAAAAATCAATTTAATTTCTACAGACTACCTACAGACAACAGTAATACAACAACATAAAAATATCAACTACTTTAGGGTAAGTGTCACAAAATATGGGTAAGACTTCTGTGCTACAAGCTGCAATACTGCTGAGAGAAATGAGAGAGACCTGCGTGAAGGGAGATACACACCATGTTTGTGGAGAAAACTCAACAATGACACAATGTTAATTCTCCTCAAATTGATTTTTAGATTCAATGCAACCCACAACAAAGTTTCAGCAGGCTTCCCCCCTTTTCTAAAAACTAAATTTACTGGGGCAACAATGGTTAGTAAGATTATATGGATTTCCAATGTGCACCTCCATGAAACATGACCCGTTTGTGTGCCCAGCACCAAAGCCCAGTCATCTGCTGTCACCATGTATTTGGCCCCCTGTACCCTTTACTATCCTAACCGCCCCCACATGCACCTTCCCTGTGATAACCACCATACTGTTGTCTGTGTTTATGGGTTTTTGTTTTTCTTCTTTGTTCAGCTGTTATTTTCAGTTATAGCCCACATATGAGGGAAATCCTATGACTCTTGACTTCCTGACTGATATATATTTCACTTAGCACAATATTCTCAAGGTCCGCCCATGTTGTCACAAATGGCAGTGTTTCATCCTTTCTTGTGGCTGAGTAGTATTCCGCTGTATATAGGGATCAATCTCCTTCAGCCAACCATCCATTGAAGGGCACTGTGGTTGTCTCCATGTCTTGGCCACTGTGACTAATGCTGCAATGAACACAGGGGTGCATATATCTTTGTGAACAAATATTTTCAAATTTTTCAGGGAGATACCCAGAAGAGGGATTATTGGCTCATAATGGTAACTCCTCTTAATTTTTTGAGGAACTTCCGTACCGTTTTTGATAGTGGCTGTACATGTTTCTTTTCCCACCAGCAGTGGATAAGGGTTCCATTTTCCTCCACAACCTCTTCAACTTGTTATTGCTTTTCTTGATAATCAAATCTCTTGTAGTTTTGATCTGCATTTCCCTAATAGCCAGTGAAGTTGAGCATCTTTTCATATGTATGTCTTCTTGGGGAAAAGTGTCTGCTCAGGTTCTCTGCCCATTTTTGAATTGGGTTGCTTGTTTGCTTGGTGTTGAGTTATATGAGTTCTTTATATCCTTTGGATATTAATGCCTTGTCAAAGCTTTCGTTTGCATATATCTTCTCCCCTTTGGTTGGCTGTCTTTTTGTTTTGTTGGTAGTTTCTTTTGCTGTGTAGAAGCTTTTTAGTTTAACAGAGTCCCACTCATTTCTTTTTACTTTTACTTCCCTGGCCCTTGGGGTCAAGTTCATAGAATCTCCTCTAAGACTAAGGTCCATTAAGTTTAGTACCTGTCCTTTCTTCTATGTAACTTACTGTTTTAGATCTTATATTTAGGCCTTTGATCCATTTAGAGTTAATTTTCATATATGGAAACAAACTATAGTCCAGTTTCATTCTTCTGCATGTGACTTTCCAATTTTCCCACCACCATCTATGTGAAGAGGCTTTCTTTTCTCCATTGTATGTTTTTGGCTCCTTTATCAAAAATTATTCGCCCCCATTCACGTGAGTTTATTTCTGGGCTCTCAATTCTGCTCCACTGGTCTCTGTGTCTGTTTTTCTGCCAATCCCACGCTATGTTGATTATCATTGCTTTGTAGTATATTTGAAGTCAGGGAGTGTGACACCTTCAGCTTCGTTCTTTTTTCTCAGGGTTGCTTTGGCTACTCAGGGTCTTTTGTAGTTCCATGCAAATCTGATTATTTTTTGTTATATTTGTCAAAAAAAAATGTCACTGGGTCCTGGCCAGTGTGGCTCAGTTGGTTGAGCGTCATCCTGCAAACTAAAGGGTCTCCGGTGTGATTGCCAGTCAGGGCACATGCCTGGGTTGCGGGTTCAGTCCCCAGTCAGGGTGTGTGCAAGATGCAACCAATCAATGCCTCTCTCTCACATCAATGTTTCTTTCCCTCTCTCCCTCCCTTGCCCTCTCTCTAGAATCAATAAAAGAAAAAAAGTTTAACAAAAAGTCATTGGGATTTTGATGGAAATTGCATTAAATCTGCATATTGCTCTGGGTAATATGGATATTTTAACTATGTTGATTCTTCCAATCCATGAACATGAAATATCTTTCCATTCCATTCTATCTTTTTTAATCTGTTCTAATAGTGCTTTGCAGTTTTCAGTATATAGGTCCTTCACATCC
Source organism: Trachops cirrhosus (assembly GCA_028533065.1). NCBI lineage: Eukaryota > Metazoa > Chordata > Mammalia > Chiroptera > Phyllostomidae > Trachops > Trachops cirrhosus. The sequence goes on from CM052549.1 coordinate 68,327,775, forward strand.
TTTTTTAAGTTTATTCCTAGGTATTTTATTCTTTTTGTTGCAATTGCAAAATAAAATTTTCTGTTTTAAACTCTTGTTTATTCTGTTACAGTTGTCCCAATTTTTCCCCCTTTGCCCTCCTCCGTCCCGCCTCACCCCCTGCTCCCACAGTCCATGTCCATGGGTCATTCATACATTCTTGGACTAATCTCTTCCCCTTTCCACCATTCTCCCTCTCCTCTATTCCTTGTTTCCATGTCTCTGGTTCTGTTTTGCTCATTAACTTATTTTGTTCATTAGATTCCTTTTATAAATGTGATATGGTATTCGTCTTTCACCAACTGGTTTATTTCACTTAGCATAATAGTCTCTAGTTCCAACCATGCTATTGCAAAGGGTAGGAATTCCTTCTTCTTTCTTTCTGCTGCATAGTATTCCATTGTGTAGATGTAACAGTTTTTTATTCCATTCAACTACTGATGAGCAGTTAGGCTGTTTCCAACACTAGGCTATTGTAAATAGCACTGCTATGAACACAGGGGTGCATTAAGTTCTTTTGAATTGGTGTCTTAGGATTCTTAGGGTATATTCGCAGCAGTGGAATCATTGGGTCAAAAGGCAGTTCCATTTTTAATTTTTTGAGGAAATTCCATACTGTTTTCAACAGTGGCTGCACCAGTCTGCATTCTCACCAACAATGCAGTAAGGTTCCCTTTTCTCCACATCCTCACCAGCACTTGTTGTTTGTTGATTTGTTTATGACAGCCATTCTGACAGGTGTGAGGTGGTATCTCATTGTGGTTTTAATTCGCATCTCTCTGATGATTAGTGATGCTGAGCATTTTTTCATGTCTGTGGGCCCTCTGTATGTCCTCCTTGGAGAAGTGTCTGTTCAGGTCCTTTACGCATTTCTTTTCTTTTCTTTTTATTGCTGTTCAGTTACAGTTGTCCCACCTTTTCCCTCATTGTTCTCCCCTACCCTGCCCCCCCACTCCCACAGTCAATAACCCCCGCTGTCCATGCCCAATTGGATTGTTTGTCTCCCTGGTGGTAAGTTGGGTGAGTTCTTCATATATTTTGGAGATCAAACCCTTGTCTGATATATCATTGGCAAATATACTTTCCCATACAGTTCTCTTTTCATTTTGGTGGTTTCTTTAGCCATGCAAAAGCTTTTTAATTTGACGTAGTCCCATTTGTTTATTTTTTCCTTTATCTCCCTTGCCCTAGGAGATATATCATAAAAAATATTACCATATTTTTATGTGGGGTATCTGAAATTTTACTGCCTATGTTTTCCTTGGGGACTTGAATGGTATCATGACTTATAGTTAATTAAGTCTTTTATCCATTTTGAGTTTATTCTGGTGTGTGGTGTAAGTTGGTGGTCTAGTTTCATTTTTTTGCAGGTACCAATCCAGTTCTCCCAACACCATTTATTAAAGAGACTATTTTTACTACATTATATCCTCGTGTCCCCTTTGTCAAATATTAACTGATCATACAGACATGCATTTATTTCTGGGCTCTCTATTCTGTTCCATTGATCTATGAGTCTATTCTTACGCCAGTACCAAGCTGTTCTGATGACAGTAGCCTTGTAGTATAGTTTTATATCAAGTATGGTGATCCCTCCAACTTTATTCTTCTTTCTCAAGATTGCTGTGGCTACCCAGGGTCTTTTTTTGGTTCTGTATAAATTTTTGGAGTATTTGTTCTAGATTAGTGAAATATGCCACTGATATTTTAATAGGGAGTGTGTTGAATCTATAGATTGCTTTGGGTAGTATGGAAATTCTAATGATGTTAATTCTTCCAATCCTCTAACAGGATATATGTTTCCATTTATTTGTCTTCCTCAATTTCTTTCTTCAGTGTTCTCTAGTTTTGTGAGTACAGGTCTTTTACCTCCTTCATTAAATATATTCCTAGGTACTTTATTTTTTTGTTACTATAGTAAGTGGGCTTTTTTCTTAGTTTCTTTTTCTGATAGTCCATTGTTGGTATACAAATACCATCGATTTCTGAATATTGACTTTTTATCCCATTATTTTGCTGAATCCACTTATTAGGTTAAGTAGTTTTTTGGTAGAGCTTATAGGGTTTTCTATGTACACTATCATGTCATCTGCAAATGTCAGTTTTACTTCCTCTTTTCCAGTTTGGATGCCTTTTATTTCTTCTTGTCTGATCACTGTGGCTAGGACCTCTAGTACTATGTTCAATATCAGTGGTAAGAGTGGACACCTTGTCTTATTCCTGATCTTAAGGGGAACACTTTTAGTTTTTGCCCACTGAGTATGATGTTGGCAGTAGGTTTTTGTATATGGCCTTTATCATGTTGAGGTCCCTCTATTCCCACTTTGCTGAGTGTTTTTATCATAAATGGGTACTAGATTTTATCAAATCATTTTTCTGCCACCTACTGATATGATCATGTGATTTTTGTCTTTCATTTTGTTTATGTGATGTATCATGTTTATTGATTTGTGAATATTATACCATCCCTGCATCTCTGGAATAAATCCCACTTGGTCATGGTGTATGATCTTTTTAATGTATTGTTGGATCCCATTTGCTAGTATTTTGTTGAAGATTTTCACATCTGTGTTCATCAGATATACTGGCCTGTAATTTTCTCTCTCTGTTGTATCTTTACCTGGTTTTGGTATTTTTTTCCCATTACTATTTAGTCCCTTTATAGCCCCTTGCCCCACAATCACCACACTGCTGTCCATGTCCATGAGTCTTTTTTCCTTTTTGCTCGATCCCTCCACCCTCTAACCTGAAATTTCATAGTTAGGGTATAGGAATGAAGTGGATTTCTGTACACTGATTCTGTACCCTGCAACTTTACTGTACTTGTTTGTTTACTGCTCTTTTTTCAATAATCACTTTTTACTGATTGATCTGAGAGAAAGAAAGGAAGGGGGAGAAACGGAGAGAAACATCAACCTGCTGCTCCACCCACTGCGCATTCATTGGTATGCGCCCTGCCGGGGATGAAACGTGCAACCCTGGCGCACCGTGTCGACAGTCCAACCCACTGCGCTACCCAGCCAAGGCTGTTTATTCTTTCCAATCGCTTTTTGGTGGAGCCTTGAGGGTTTTCTATATAAAGAGAATCATGTCATCTGCAAAAAGTGACACTTTTATTTCTTTATTCCCAGTTTGGATGCCTTTTATTTCTTTCTCTGGCTTGATTGCTCTTAATAGAACTTGTAATACCATGTTTAATAAGTCTAGTGACAGTGGACATTCTTATCTTGTGCTTGATCTTAGAGGAAAGGCTTTCAGTTTCTGACCATTGATTATGATATTAGTTAATGGTTTGTCATATATGGCCTTCATTATGTTGAGAGCCTTTCCTTCTACATCCATTTTATTATGTGTTTTAATCATAAATGAATGTCGCATCCTATCAAATGCTTTTTAAATAGAAATGAGCAGGCTGATTCTAAGATTCACATGGAAATGCAAAGAACCTAGAGGATCCAAAACAATTTTGAAAATAAAATAAAATAAAATGGGAAGACATACATTACCTGAGTTAACACTTACTATAAAGCTACAGAAATCAAGATGGTGTGGTACTGGAATAAGAGCAGACATATACATCAAAGAAACAAAATAGAATGTTCCAATGCAATGTGCCCAAACACCATCATTTCCTTTTCCCCTCTTCCTTCCATAACAATATGCAATTATTCCAGTACCACTTGTTGAGGAAAGGAGGAAAAGGGGAGGTGTTGGAGGGAGGAAAGGAAATGAAGGGAAATCCAACCCTTACTTTATATTCATGTATATATGATAATAAACAAAAATTAATTCAAAATGAATCATAAAGTGCCCTGGCCAGGTGGCTCAGTTGGTTGGAGCACTGTCTCATACACCAAAAGGTTGCAGGTTTGATCCCGGTCAGGGCACATACCTAGGCTGTGGGTTTGATTCCCAATCAGGGAGCGAATGGGACACAACAGATTGCTGTTTCTTTCTCCCATCAATGTTCCCCTCTCTCTCTCTCCTCCCCCTCTCCTCTCTAAAAAAGAAATCAATAAACACACCTTTAGGTGACGATTTTTAAACAACAAATCAGAGTAATTGTAAGAAATAAAAACTATGAAATACCTAGGAAAAAAACATTAAAAAACCCCTGTGACCTTGGATTAGGCAAAGATTTCTATTATACAATTCATAAGAGAAAAAAATTGATAAACTGGACTTCATCAAAATTTAAAACTTCTGCTTCCTGAAAGACTAAGAAAATGAAAAACAAGCCACAGACTGGGAGAAACTATTTAGGAAACATATCTGATAAAGGATTTGTATCCAGAATACATAAAGATCTCTCAAAACATAATAAAAAAATATACAACCAGGCTTCTGATCAAGATGGTCGTGTAGATACACACAGCTCTCCTGCACACACAACCACATCAAAATTACAACTAAACTGTAAAACAACCATCATTTCAAGCTGAATGGAAGTCCTACCTATAACTACAGAATTAAAGAAGAAACCACATCGAGACTGGTAGGAAGGGTACAGACACTGAACGGGGCTGGTCCCACACCCACGTGTGGTATATAAAAATTCGTGATTTTAATATACCTAAGACAATATTAACACTCTGCCCACTCTGCGGAAGTGGCCTCTTCTTCTCCAATGAGCCTTCCTACTTCCTACTGCAATCACCCACTTTCACTGTCATAGCCTTTATCACTAATGGTATCCCTTTCTTAATTTCATTTCTAAGCATTTCACTCTCCAACCACCACTCCTGACTTCAAGAACTCTTTTCCCTCCACCGTGACCTACATCCACTGATCCTATCAACTTTTTACTGTCTCGATCGGCCCCTGTTCTTACTTGCCTCCTAACCAAACATAGATTCCATAGTCAGTAACTCAGTTACTCAACTTCCTTGCTCCTCTCTCTGTTAACTAACTTGGCAAAATCCTAACCCTAACCATTCCAGGCCTTAAACTGAAGCCTGTAGCTGGAGAAAAACATTCGCCATGCTTCCTGGTAATACTTTAAACTCATGCCCACCGACTTCAAGGGGCCATTTGTCCTGTCCAATAAGCCTGCGTTTCTGCAATTCATTTCTTAGAAAACAATTTCTTGCCTTTTTTAAATACAACCGTTGCTACAGGCTTCAAGTTTGTCCTGTTTCTTCCCTGCTCTGCATCTTCTTCCCAGCTCCTTCTCCAGCCATCTGAGCAAAAGCAACCACAGGCCTACCACCAGATACCTGCGCTGCAAACTCACCTAGCCACAAAGAAGCAACAGCCCTCCGTAACTTGTATAAATAGGCCCTCCCCTTGGCCCCACTCCAGCATCTTGAAATGCCTAGCACTCTAATCTAATTCCTCTAATAATAATTCTATAATAATCATAGTGATTTCGCTTCCCTGATTAAACCCTGAATTTTTGGTGCAGGAAGTGATTAAATGGAAATAGGACCTTAGGGACAGGAATCTGAAATAGCTTCTCTGAGTTGATACAATTACCCTATTTCCAGTGGTAAAGCGGACAATACTAGTCCATGGCATGCAGTGGTAGAATACTTAAATTATCACCTGCAGACAAATATGATCAAGAACCCATGGAAGACAAGGCTCTGGGTAACCCAGAATCCATAGAACATTTTTGTAAAAATGAGCTGTAAAGTAAGTTCATTGCTTCTAAGTACACTGGAGAACTTGGTAAAGAAAATGATGAGCTCAGAGCTTTAGTCACAGCTCAAGGTCTGGGCAAGTGACTAGAAATCTTCTATATTGCCTTACTAGGAAACCTATGTCATGTGGACACAGGGCTGAGACTGCTGAAAAGCATACCCTGCTGGCTGAATTACATGTAAATTCGGTTGACACCTTATGGGGCATCTTAGGTTAAAGTTAGGCCCTTGACTGGGGAGGAGCTGAGGACCTGAAAATTGGAATGCGGACATATGGGCAGATTCTGATGCAGCTGAGTACCCTGAAGCCCTAAATTCCACCAAGGCCCCTTCGCCAGCAGAAGTAGCTCTTCATCCGCTGTCTGAGGCAAGTCGTCTCCCTCTGCCTGAAGAGTGTGTCACAGTCTCCCCTGGGACAGCTGCCCCACAAGGGACCCCCAAGGACCCACTCCCAAAACTTTTCATTGTCTAGACATATAAGCAGACTCAAATCCCAGAAGGACCTGCGGTTCAGGCAAAAACGTGGCCTGTGATGATAAGCAATAGGTACCAAATGGACTGCAAGATCTCAACAATTTATGTCAACAGAAAGGTGGAAAATATGTATTCTAGAATCCCCTTCCCTGTATGGTTCTGAGCCGGAGCTGGCCACAGTGGAAAAGAGGGGAAAGCAGCAGCCACTGTGCTCTGAAAGTCAGGGTGGTCTAAGGTAATGAGAGACAGATGCAGAGGTCTGGCAGCGCGAGTTTGTCCTCACCCTTCTTTTCCCCCACTCCACATCCTCTCTGCATCCAGCTCTTCTTCTCAACTGCCAGCCCTGCTCACCAACAGCAACCCCAGGCCCACCAGAACCATGACTAAGAACCTGACGGTGTGGTAGCTGTGTCCACTGACTTCCACACCAGTCCACTTCTGCAGCATCAGGCCTGGAACTGCACGGCATTAACGGTTTTTATGAGGGCACGGAGGATCTGTGGGTGAACAGCTTCACACCATATACTTTCCTCCTTTTATTTTCATATATCTTTCAGTAAACATTTTATGAAAAGAAATAACTTTTAAGTAGTTTTAAACATTTCAAACAACCTTCTCTAATTTGGAACACTCTCAGTTCCCCAAGGAAAACAAATAAAAACAATATTTTTCAGCCTAAAATTTAAAGGAAAAAGACTTACATCATTTGACTGAAACAATCGAGTCATTGCAAAGAAGGCTTCTGTGGCTTCTGTAGTTCCAAAGTGTTCACCCTAAGCATAATTTAAAACAATAATTAAGGATTTTCTCTTTACTTCTGTGAAACTCTTTCAGAATGCAGGGGAAAAAAATCTATTTGTGAACATTCTGCCTTTTTGCTATTTTTCGGGCACAGCCATTTACCTGCTCCTTATTTAAAATAATTCAGTAGCACACACCTGCTATGAAAGTTCTAGAATAGTGCTCTCTAACTTTACTGCAGGAACTATTTTAATTCTCCTGAAGAACTATGATTTGCAAGGAGGTAGGAAATAATACCAAAGTGAGTTCCTAATCAGATTGTAATGTTATCATTACACTGCCTACAAGCACAGATCACACCGAATAGGAACATCATAAATACTGAACTGTAAAGAACTACTAGGAATCCAGAAAACATAACTTAAAGAGACCCACTAAAAGGGCAGAAAACAAATTATTTATATTAAAGGCTTAAGGGGCTGCTAACAGATCTCAAAATACTGGCTCAAGCCCCTGAAAACATGCTTTGGATCAGAACTTCAGTGTGCTCAATAAATCAGCTGAGGATCTTGCCAAAACACCGCTTCTGACTCAATGCTGCGAGTGGCTCCCGGTAATGAGAATGCTGCCAGTCTGGGAAACACATTTTTTGTGTAACGAGATGTTAAATAACCCCTTTCACTTATAGTCCAGACAATGCAGACCACAAGCCACCTGACGCATTACCATTTCAACGTTCAGTCTCTTCCTTCAATCCTGTAAAACACGGTAGGCCCCATCACTTCCAGAACTTCAGATTTTACACAGAATATGCACAGAGCCTTCACTCTGTCTGTCACGGGTCTAACAATACGCCAATTTTGATGGAAAAACTTTGAAAGTTTAGGATGAAAGACAAAGTATAATAGTTTCCAATTGCTTCAATCAGAACATCCAGATTGCTCACCAGCAGGAGATTTCCCTCCTTCTTTCATAACTATTTCCTGAATACCTAGAAATCCATGTACTTCTCACTCGTGTTGGTAAAACTTTACTCCCTACTTGACTTAAAACTCAGAACATATGGGTATGTCACTCTGGTAGAAATTTAAAAGTATTTTTCCATAAAGCTCTCCCAGAATCTAGGCAAAAGAAAAAACAAAGGTTCCCAAACCTGTTTATGCACCAGACTATGCTTGGTAATTTCCTTATCAAGATAATTAAATGTTTCAACATCAGTTGCCCATCAAAGAGCTATTGGCCAATACAAAAGTATATGCTCCTCTGAACTAATGCCAACCACTCAAAACTCTGCTTATATGATGGATTTAGCTAAGTTGGACACATGCCTTAAATGTTTCCAATATGCTACCACAGAGGAATATGACTTTGTGAACTTTATTTAAAAGTATGTACTTGTTGCTCAATATCCATTTGCAAACTACAAAATTTTATTATGTCTCTGGATGAGGTCTTCAGTTATGAAACATAGTAAAGATAAAATATTCTCATGGAGTTCAAATTGGAAACCATAGTCTTCTTAGCACCACATGTAAACCATCTGAGGGTGTGTGTTATGGGGTGCATGCGCAAGTATGTGTCTAAGAAACAAACTCACATTTTCAGAGGCCCTAGACATTTCATGAGACTTTAAGTCAAAAACAACAACAAAAAATAAAAATTAAAACTGAAATTAATAATAACTTCAAATAGAACCTATTTCATTTAGAGCAAATATTTTGTTGGTTTTTGTTTGTTATATTCCCAGTGTCTAAAACAGTGCGTAAGATACAGCAGACATGTAATAAATATTTGCTGAATAACTGAATGAAAACTATTTCTGAATGCTCACTATGTATCCAGGACTATTCTCAATGCTTTACATTTATTATCTCATTTAATCACTACAACTTTATAAAACAAATATGATGATCATAATTCCCATTTATAGGAAAGGACATTAAGGCACTAAATGGTTAAGCCTAGAATCATATTGTTGTAAGGTGGAGTAAGGATAATAAGTATAAAATCTGAATATTAAAAGCAACGATTTAAAACATCACTATATACCCACCCACACTCCCAAAAGGGTAAAATATCTATTTAGAATATGTTTAAGGCTTTGTACTATATTCCTGGAGGAACATAATGACTTCTGAACAATTCTAAACAGCATGTTTTAACATTAACTGATACTTGGTAAATTCAAATCAATGTTGAGAATCTACTACGTGTTTAACTGCTTTAGTACCTCATGAATAAAAAGAAATAAAATATTTTGCAGTGTATAATGCTCATTTTGCCCAAATTTTTAAGGAAAAATAAAGATGCATATTATACATACATAGTACTATTTCTGTATCTATATGTTTTTAACTCTTTTAAAAATTTCTTGTAACTTGTATCTGTGCTTGTGTTTTATAATTATTTGTTACATAAAATTTTTTGTACCATATGTTAAAAAATAATGCTAAAATTTCTTTATAATACAAAAGTTTCTAAAAATAAATAAATAAATGATTGAATAAAAAATTTAAATAAAAGATTTTCTTCTTGAAAGTTTGGGCCAAAAATGTGGGTGCGCATTATACACAGCAAAATACGGTATATGTCACAGTCCTTGTCCTCAAGAAGTTTCACGTATTATGTTAAGCAACATTGTAGATTTTTTTAAATAGGTGAATTTTTAAAAAATGATTCTACTTTCCAGAAAGTACTTTACGACATCTTATGTATTTCTATTCCAGGACACAAATCTGAAGAAAATCAAAGTAATTTACCTGGTTCAGTAAGTAGAGAATCTTTGTAAGAATATGCAAACATCTTCTTGGATTGATGGGCGTTTCATTGAACAGACGAGCCTGGAAACAAAAAAGTTACATGTAGTATATTTTCTACTTTTTCTATCTCAGATTACTGAAAATCAACTTTAATAAAATAAAGACTATTATGTATTTTAATTACAATATCCAAATAATGTTAGCTACCTATAGTTTTCAACTTAGTATATGGTATATGATACATTATTAGATGTGGCCTTGATTTTCCCTTCTATACTCTTTCCCTTAAGTCTAATGCTTCACTTCAACTTTGTAGGCTCTATCTGTTAAGTAAGAATCATAGTATTTATTTACATCACTTGAATACAATGAGTTAGTATCTGTAACTTCCTTCAATAACCTTACACTAAACATCTCTTTTGGTTATTTTATTTAAAATTCTCAACACGTGGCACAGCCTCCATGTTTCTGCATTTCTCTCCTTTGACGAGCAGCCCCTCATCCTTTTCCCTCAAGTGTGTATTCTCTGAACTCAGGTACACTCCGCAATTCTTATTTTGGATCTCAACATTCCAGGGGCTCTCTGCCCACCATTCTAAAACGGAATGGGAACACAATGGACTTTCGAGCCATACCTCCTGTAAGACCGCACTCTTCTCCAGATGCCGAAAAGGATTGGAGCCACTGCCTATAGCATAAAACAAAACATATCTTTAATAGCTGTCCTACACAAACTTCTTTTCTACAGAAGGGTACAGAATGCTTGGGATAGCTCACCTAAGAAAAGTGGCCACTTGGGTATCTATGTATATAAATTAAGTATCATATTTTGATTCTGAAACTATTTGTCATTGCTTCCCTGTAAGATTTTGTACTTTTGCAGGAACCTAGCCTGAAATGATTGTCTTCTTTCTCCTGTCCATTTTTACATGAATGTTACAAATAGTCATGTCCACACAACCAAGATTAGTAAGATTGTGGTAGGGCCCTTTGGGGTTCCCTAAGGGCGAGCACCATTTTGTGTTTTTAACATTTACTATGAAGCAGAAGAGTTTAGTAGATAATCATATAAACTTAAAGGTGGAAGGGACCATGGAGCTTTTACTAGCCCAACCTTCTACCGCTCTTTATGAGAGCAGCTATCAAACGCAGAGTTCTGTTTTGTTTGTAAGGTGGCTTGGTATCTTCCCCTTTTGCTCTGGACCAAAGTATCAAGACGCCACTAAGGGATACATTGAATGACCTATGTACCATGAGAGAGTATTGCCCCGTGGGAAGCAAATAGTGCAAAGGTCCCCGGGAAGACTGTAAGGTACAAGGCACCTCAAAGTTCATATACACACACACAACGCGGTTCCGTGGACTTGAGACCCACTCTGGGCCCCACACTACCAGCACCCCTCGCCTCTGACACGCGCACACCCATTCCGTCCGCCACCTGCCCAGCGCCCGCCGCCAACGCGAGCAGCCCACCCGGGGCGAGCGGGAAGGAGACGGCTAGGAGGAGAAGCGCCGGGAGAAGGGGGAGGCAGTGGGGAAGTGGGAAAGGGAGAGGGAGGGGGCGGGGCCGCCAAGCAAGCTGATGAGGCGCGTAGTGGGGGGGCTGGGGGGGGGGCCTGGGCTGGAGCGCGCGACCGGTGGGGGGGGGGGCGCTCCGGCGCCGGGGGAGGGGCTAGGGGCAGGCCCCCTGCTGGAACCGGCCCCCTGGCACACCGGCGCCCACGCCCCCCGGTCCGCATCCCCGAGAGCAGGTGGCGGCTGTAGGGGAAGGGACCCCCCCCCATGGCGGAGGGTGGGCGTCAGAAGCCCAGCGCGTACCAGACTCCTCGTCCTTCTTGTCGAATTTTTTAATCATCTTGGACCACTTCCCAGCGCCCAGACCCACTGCAACCTTCCCAGGCACCTCAGCCGGCGAGCGGAAGAGGCTTCAGGAAGGCCGGCCCCGTGCTCTGGCGCGGGTTGGGCCGCCCTCCCGTCACTCCGAGAGAAGGCCCGCCCTCCCCGGCAGGCGCGGCTGCTCCGGTCCCCTGGGGACGCGGCCACGCCCTCTCATCTACCCCCAGCTAGCCGAGGCGGGGCTCGGCACTGGGTCCAGGGCCCAGCTTCGGGACTCCTGCCGCGACTGGTCCGGTACCCGAGGCTCGCCCCGGCGCGCCCTGCGAGCGATTGGGCAGCACGTGCCCGCAGCGGGCAGAATGCGGTTTTATTTGGTTGACACGCCCTGGATGGAGACTGATGCTGGCCTCTCAGTCTCTGGAGACCGAGGCGAGAGTCCTAAAGTGTTTGTTTTTACTTAATGGCAGTGGTATTTTTAATGAACCAATGCTGGGCCCTTCCAAAGCGGAAGTCTTTCTCCCCAGGCGCGATTCTGGTGGGATTCTTCTCCAGAAGCGATGCAAGGGTTAGTGGTTCCCAATCTATCTTCGAAGTCGCCGTGTCACTTTCTGACTTCTTGGAGACTGCAAGAAAACAGTGCACCTTGGTGAATGTGGCTTTCCAGAGGGGCTAGGACACTTAACGTGAGGCATGAAATTGACCCACTTTGGGGGAGGAGAAAGGTGGTCTTTACTCTTAGCAAGGGGAAAGATTTTGGACCACCGGACCACCATTCCCAGCATTCTTTATAGGAATTCTGGATTCCCTACCCTCTTCAAAACCCAGTTTAACACACTGCCAGTTTAGTCTTCCCTGTTCAATCTCACCCCTTTCAAATGAGACATCCAAAATCATATTAACATTCATGTAATTTACTAAGTGAAGGTGCATTCACTTGTACATTCTTATCCCTCAGCCTTTTCCTAAAGTGTGTGTTGGTTTTCAGTCTCCTGCCTGAGAATGTAACCAAGAAACTCTACATTTGGCTTCCGTGTTATCACTTGATCCAGATTCTCTTTCCTCTGTCTGTTCTTGGAAATGTCCCTCTCCACTCTTTTTGATGCACTATGCCTTGTCAGTATCCCTTGAATATGTTTCCTTAGTCCTACTGATAACACTTTAATTCATGTCCTATCACCTGCCTCTTGAACAGCCTCCTAGCCAGGCTTCATGGGCCCCATCCAAGCCATTTTTTATCTTTCTACATTTGGATGCCTGGTAAATATGGGACATTACTGGGGGAAGGAAGTGGTTGCCAGCAATAGAGCTTTTACTTAAAGTGGAGACATTTTTTCAACTTGGCAGTAGATGGTCCTTGCTAAGGAAAAGCATCATAATGGGCCCTTTTAGATACATAAGTCAAGTCAGTACCACCCCCCTTTTTTTAGGGAAACTGTAAAGTCACTGTAATTGTAATAAAATGTTGCAGACTGGGATATTAAGTGTTCTAGTTAGAAATGTAAATTGGGCGTATCCTTAATAGAATCGTGCCCTTGAAAAATTAGAGAAATTCTCATCTAGATTAGATTCTAGATTAAACTGAACCGTGATATCCAACATATGGTATCATTTAAGATTTAACTCAGACTTTACTAAATGTACTATTAGCTATTATGCTTGCCTTACCTGGCCTATAAAGTTCAAACTTTACTTTCCAGGTAGAGTTTCCCCTGAAGGAAATACAAATGGTCCTCAACTTACAATGGGGTCGTGCCCCGATTAACCCATTGTCAACTGAAAATATCTAAGTCGAAAATTCAGCCTACCAATCATCATACCTTAGCCTAGCCAGTTTTAACTAAATGCATATTGCTTTTTCACCACTGCAAAGTCAGAAAATCATTAAGTCAAACTGTCATTAAGTCAGGGGCCATCTGTAAATGTTCCTACTTGTTTCTTCTTGGGCTGAAACTTACAACAGGTTTTTGGGAAGGAGTGATCCTCTTCCCTTTCCTTGGGCCAAGGTTATTGGAGCCCAAGCAGAAAGAGCATAGATAAGCCAGGGGATTCCCAAGCTTGATTAATGTGCTGGGGACTATGAAGGAACTGAGCCTATTTTAAAGCGAGTAGCCTTTTTTAAAGCAAGAAAAATCATCGTCTGTTGTTCTTTAACTTCTCTCCCCATGCACGAAGCATTGTTAAATATCACAGCTTGGTTTTAGCTGAACACGGGCAGCTAAGAGAGCACCTATGGGAAGCAGGTGGGCATGGGGGGAGTGGCAAACGGGTACAGGAGAAGCAGAGAAACCATTAACGGGATGATAAAATACGACCAAGGACCTCTGGGGAGTGATTATTTGGACAGGACAATTGGCAAAGGTGTTAAGCCATCACTGGGATGGCCTTGTGGAACAGCTAAACATACTTCAGGGAGATCCAGAAATTGCTTGAGGAGAGAAACCCCGTAGGAGAAAACAACCTTATCCTGAAGCCATAGCTGGTGAAGTCTGGGGGCCCATCAGTTACACTCGGAATACACAAATGTCCACTGGGTGCTCTGAAATTCTTCAGTGGGTCCCAACTGCTTAGTGGAGAAAACCCGAGCCCTTAATCACATAACCGCGGCTCTTCAAGGTCTGGCCCATCTATCTATCCCATACGTTGGGTGTGTTCAGTAAGTGTTCAACACTTACTAGGTGCCCTATAAATGTTCCTAAATGAATGATCATTTGTAAGGAGCATTTTCATTACACCTTCTTCCATTCCATACAAACTTATCCCAAACCCCTTTCAGCCCAGGTCCTGCCTCCTTCCCATAGAGACTTGTGTATCTCTGAGACACGCAGATTTATCCTTGGGCCCTTCAAGAACAGTTTTCCTCAAGGGTGATATGTATACAACTGCCTAGTTTTAGGAGATAATTTAAAATTTTAAAAAACGTTTTAAATTTTAATTGTTATAAATTTGATGAAATGTATGTCAAAAAAAACATGTAATTAGTATATCAAACCCATGTTAATGATAGAGTGTTAATTAGGACAAGAACAAAGACAGTAAGAAAATAACAGGGTGACTAACACACTGATATACCAAAGCTTTTAGAGTGGTAGGTGATACAGTTTGGAAAGCAGTATGGAATGGCTTCTTGAAATTTGAGGATTTAAAGAGAATCCAAAGCTTAGCCCCCCCTGAGCCTCTATCAGCTCCTAGCTTCTGTGCTACAAGGAAAAACGGTCCCCAGAACCTCCATGAGAGACATCGATCTGCCCTTATCTTTTGTCCCCATAGGTTGTCCCTCCTGCCCACATCTCCGTCCTGTAAGCCACTGCTTTGCAAGAGAGGAGCTTACCATCTTTGATCGTGTCTCTGTTACAGACTTGAGCAAAGGTGAGCTGAGGGTACATGTTTTTCTGTCTCCTCAAAGTGCAGAACATCGAATATTTCCCTTCACTCTTGAAATCATTCTCGGTGGAAAACCTTAACAAGGAAAGCTCATTTAGTAAATCCTAGGGCTAGCACAACCAGTCACCACACTCTCCGATTCCAGGGGAGGAGCAAGGACGATGTTAGCAGGTGTTCCTTGGTACAGAGTGGGAATACTGTTCAGTGAAAGGGATGCTTTGAGATCCCAGCCTTGTAAACCTGCAAAGGAAGTTCAGGGTCTCCTCTTTCCTCTCCACACTAGATACAGGCTGCTCCTAGAACTCGTTTCCAATGAAATCTCATAGCACATTGTTCCATGCTAGAGCCGTTACCATGCACTGAGCGGGGCGGGGGGGGGGATGTTTCTGTTTCCCCAACTCCTAGACTTTTGAATATTTCTCATCACTCTTGAAAATTCTTCTCAGTGAAAAACCTTTGCTGTGCATTACTATTTCTCTCTCATTAGAGTATAAATGATGTTGGGGATTATATAGGGAAGCCATGTCTTATTTTTTTATCTTCACCCAAGGACATTTTCCCATTGCTTTTTAGAGAAAGAGGAAGGGAGAGAAGAGGGGGAGAGAGAGAAGCATCCCTGCAAGGGAGAAGCATTGACCAGTTGCTCCCGTATGTGCCCAGACCGGGAAGCACATGCGTCCAGACTGGGGATTGAATCCACAACCTGGATATGTGCCCTAACCAGGAATCAAACCCATGACCCTTCAGTCTACAGGACGATGCTCCAACTAACTGAACCACATCAGCCTGAGCAGTAAACTGTGTCTGTGTCTTATTAATATACATTTGTACCTATCCCCTACAGGCAAAAAATACTCAATCATATTTAAGAGAAATGGTAGCAAATAAGGAAATGATAGGAAAAAAAATGACAATAAGAGCAGCCAGGACTTCACCTATACCATTGTTCTTGCTTGGATGTAGGACCCTTCATCAGTGTCACAGGGAAGACTGGTTTCAGCTCAGGTCTTAACGTTCTTTTCTGAGGCATTGAAAGTAGGCAGACGTTCTCAGCAGGTTTGCGCTGTTGAGGGAACAGAGGGAAGGAAAGTGAGGGAGTCAAGCGCGGACCTTGGGACTTAGAGGCTGAACTAAGTTCTTGAACTAAGTTCCAATTTCCCAAATGATGCAACCACACCTATCAGAGAAGGAAGTGGGGACTCAGAATTTAAGAGGAGGAAGCGGTTCTGAGTGGGCTAATACATGTTTGTTTCCCTGCCAGATGGCTTGTCAGTTTCCTATGTAATTGATTGGCATGCCCACTGGCCCTTTGAAGAGAGTCAGGGGAGAATTCACCCCACTTTGAGGAGGATTCAATTACGGAATTGCTCAGTAAACCAAACATTTGGTAATAAATGTTTGATCTCATAGCAGAAAAACAGGAATGGGAAAGTTATTTGGAATCCAAGACAGCACTAGCTAAAGACCACCACTGCATGAGTTTGCATATCTTGATCCTCTATCATATCATTAATGTCCCTCCTACTTCTTCCTACTTGCTTCTTCCTCTTTGTTCACTGCTTACCTTACCCTGTATACCTTTTTTCTATCTACAGCTTCTGCTTATTCATTTATATTTATTTCCCTATAACTTCAACCTGCCCCTCTCCTGTTCTCATGGTCCCTATGCTACTTTTTTTTCGGCCTCTCTGTGTCCTTTCAGCTTTCATTCCCACTGCCTCTGTCTCTTCCTTTCCCAGTTCAGATGCCTGGAAGCAAGAAATCTGATCAAGTCAGGGATTGGGTTGTTGGTAAGTTGGCTGGTTTTGTTTCTGGTCAGTTTGGGTATGGTGGCAGCCACCACAGGTCACTCACCGACCTATGCATTTTCCTTCACTGGGTCTGGTGTGCTTCTCTGGTCTCAGCTAGGAATAGAGGATCAAGCCTAGTTATGAGGTCACAAAACAGGACCTCATAGGGCACCCTTTCCTTCACAAACTGTGGTATGGCCCATTTCACTTAGAAGGGGCTCTGAGTATAACCATCACGGTGGCAGTATAACCATCTATTCCATTCTTTGAGTTGCCAGCTGGAACCCACAATCTTTTAATACACATGCCTGGGCAAAAGAATGCTTCTTTAGTGGAAGATCTTAGGCTCTCAAAAGATGGTCACGTTTTCTGGCAAGAGAAGGAAGGGATGCAGCATCAACATTAAAGAAGCATTCTAGATACTGGGCATTTCCATTTTCTTGGACTGGTTTCAGAGAGCCACATAAAATGACCATGGTGCCAGCCTTTGACAAGCAGAGCCTTAGCTCTGTTAATACAATCTGGCTGGTACCACAATTTGCATATAAGTATGTTCAGGTCCTGCATGCGATCTGGAAGACTCTCAATTGCCAGCTGTTGGAAGAGAGCTCTTCTTGTGCCAAGGTTACACGACAGTCCTGGATTTCCATCTCTACCTTGAGCAGCGCAGTCCTGGCCTGGGATTTGTCCCTCTCTCAGTGTGTATTACGTTACCCTGAGAAACAACCACTGAGTGTACATTCAAAGGCACAAATTCTAGACCAAAGAAACCATAGGCAAGAAATTCTTTATTAACTCCTTTGTCAGCATATACCTTTGGATACTATCATCTTATCTTCCATTCAGAAAGGAATCTCTCACTGCCATTCATGTAGCAACTAAGGAAATACTAATTCCAAATTCACCACACTCTATTATAAAACTATGTCTTGGGTAATTCCATTTCCAACTTCAAATTTCTGTTATAATTATATTCTTTGTTTGTACTTTTACTCATCTCATTTAATTTCTTCTTGCTATATTAGGTTCTCTCTCAAGACTATCAAAATCTTTTTTTATTTTCTTATTGATTGATTTGAGAGAGACAGAGAGAGAGAGGAAGGGGAGGAGAGAGAGAGAGAGAGAGAAAGAGAGAGATGGAGAGATAGAAACATTGTTTGGTTGTTCCACTTATTGACGCACTCACTGGTTGATTCTTGTACGTCCTCTCACCAGGGATCGAACCCCCAACCTTGGCATATCTGGATGACGCTCTAACCAACTGAGCTACCTGGACAGGGGTATCAAGTTTGTTTTTAGATCCTGATTCCTAAATATCTCTTAAATTGATTTTTTTACTTCCTCTGCTGTTGATTTAGTTCAATTCCTCAGCACTGCTTACCTTGATGACTGTAGTAACATAACTAATCTCTGATTTCTGTCTCTTTCACAAATAATGCATCTTTCTCCCAACCTCCAAAAAAAAGGTCTTTCTAAATTAATGCAAATTTGATTATATCCTTTTATCTGCTGCCATTTACTTTCTCACAACTCTGTAAATATACCTCAGTTTCTCATGTCTTTGCCCTTCCCTCTGATTGGAGTATTCTCCTTTTCTCTTGTAGGGGTCATCTCTTCTGTAAAGCCTCTCTGATTACTCCCTTTCTCCCAAAAGAAATATTGTTATTTATTGTATATTAGTTCTGTATCTTGCATATTCTTTTATAATTCATATATCCTGCTATATTATAATCACTTTTATAGATCTCATTTATTGATACGTCTCTCCTGTTAGACCCCAAGTTCCTTCAAGGTAGAAACTGTCCTGTAATCATCTTTATACTTTAGTTCTTAGATTAGTGTATTTTCAGTGACTGGTTATCAAATTGATTTTGAACTTCTTTAGTATATAACAGAGACCCAAAGGTCTGGATGCTGTGATAGTAAATTCCCTGCTCTGTTCCTCTTCCCTTAACACCCAAACGCAATGGGTATAAAGTATAACCCTTTACTCCTTTCCCATTGAGGTATTCACTTATGTTCCTTATTCTTCATTTCTCAATGTATCTTTTACTACTTTATACTCAACTAGAAAGGCATTGGGTAGTTTATCCTTTGTTAATTACAAACTAAATATCTTTGTCCAAGGATAAACAATTTCAAGTTAAGCCTCTGTTTTCTCTGTGCAATGAAGTTTCATGGCCCAAGCTCATCCAACTCATTCTCTGAGTATTTCTCAGGCTCTCTAGATTCTGTTCAGTGAAGCATATGAAAAGAATTAGAGGGGAAAGGTTGGCTCCTGAATACCATGTTAAGTTAGATTCCTTCTTCAAGCTAACTCCAAATTCTTCAGGGTCCTTACTTAGGGTGCTGGGAAACTCCCCCAGGCACCATTACCTTGAGCAGGAACTCCTTGGGAAAGTATTTTGGTGGGAGGTCCTTTCCTTGCTGGTCCATCGGGGAGGGAGGTGGGTTGTTGGTCAGTATCAGTAAGGTCTTATCCTGATCATACTCTGTGACTTTGAGCATGAAGCTTAAGACTTTCTTGTTCCGAGCCATGAGTTTCTGCAATGCGGTGGGCTTCAACGGCTCATAGTACTGACCCTGAGCAGACAGACAGAAAGGTGTCCAGGACACAAAGGGATGACGTCAAGAGAAGATGAACAAATCAGTTGGCTAGTCTTCTGCCCCTGTGGGGGTAGGGACAGAGGCGGGACAGGGACTGGACAAATCTGCTCTGACACGTGTTTATCAGGAAAATGTCCGAAGCCCACCAGTCCTTCCCTCAGAGCATACCCCACAAACAGACTGAAGGTCTGGGGAAATAACATGGAGAGGTTTCTACAGTAAAGGGAGAAAGATGATTTAATTCTCCTGAAAGAGTGTAACAGAATTTGTTCAGCCCAGTGAGGCAAACAGCGAGGTTTCTGTGTTAAACCTTACAGGCCTTCTCTATGCCTCTCCAAGGCGGAGGGTGGAAGGACCAGCGCCCCCATCTCCTCGCTCAGGGAGTTTTAAGAGTTGGGGTGACACCAACATTCCCACCCACCAACATTTTCCCACAGGCATGACCACATTGCCATACGTAATAAGCACAAGGTTAAAAAGGACAAGCTGTCTCAAAAGACAGCATGTCACTTAAGATGTGGGTTGGGGGAAGGGGCAGTCCCACTAAATTTGTTTTTCTGTCAACAAAAGGAAAGCAGAGGCTTGGAGATGGAGGAAGGGAGGAGGAGAGAATGAAATACCTTCTGATTATTAATATGTTTCCTCAAATTAAAAAGAATATTTCAACCACAGGTACCACCTTCCTCCCAGTTCTTGACTGCTTGCTCACCACCTTTCCCCGCATGGCCTCTGGCTCCGTGTCCTAGGGCAGCTCTGCATACCCACCCTCCCCCACATCCTAGGAGCTCAAGCAGTCCCTGAAGGGGCAGTCCCTGGAGGACACTCTGCAGCGGGCCTCTGTCCCACCGCTGCAACTTGCTTTTAGGGCCGTTGGGGGAAATCCTTTATCCACCTACCAATTGGGGATGGACTGTGTAATGCTGAAGGTTCTTGAGAACGAATTTGGAATGCCCGCCTGGATCAAAAATCTAGAGACAATAATCAAAATTAGTGGTTTCAAGCTGCACCTATCCCAAACAGTATTGCATTCCTTCCTCTCGCTAAAACGTGGTCCTTGCTTTATATGAAGTAAAGGGAACTGTGTGCTTTGTGGCTTGCACCGGGCCGCGTTTAGCTGCTAGGAGGGGAAGTGGACAAGGGCAGTGTCCAAGTTCAGACGGCGGCGAATCTCTCCAAGAGATCACACCTCCTTCTCCTGCCTTTTCAGTTCTGTAGGAGCGAAATCAGGTGAAAATCAACATGGAGGACAACCTTTAAGGAGAAAAGCAAGCCGCACAAAAGGGCAGTAACTTAAGGGCTGTGAGCGAAGGGAGCCCTGAGGATAACGGCCAACTGGGCTGGGAGAGGGCAGGCTCACAGAGGGAGGGAGAAACAACATTTTGCTTTTTCTTTCTTTCTTTTTTTTTTTCATTTTTGAATGGTTCTGTGGTGTATGATTCTTCCCAAAAAGTTACCAAAATAATTGAATGTTGCCAACACTTCTGTCCACCCTTTGCATTTTTCTGCTGGTGGTAGTTCTGATGATTGATGGGTGGAGTGTCCCGTCTGGTGGGAGAGGGGGCGGGCCACTGCAGCTCCCCCCACTGACCCCAGCATGTTGCCCAGCCTCAAGCTCAGCCCTAGGTTACCTGAGGATGAGTAAGTCAAAGAGATGAGAGCCCAAAGCGAAAAAGCTGAGTTATCTCCTTCCAGCTAAGCAAAATCAGAAATCAGAAAAAGTGGAGGGCACATAATCCTGCATTTGGATCAGCATTTCTAGAGATTGCCATGTCCCCGCTGAGGTGATATGTATGGGAAGGTGGGGTCCGGAAGAAAGGGGCATGCACTTGAAAGGGTGGATGAAGCAAGCAGGTGAGGAGGGGCAGTGGAAGGAAACAGGCAGAACTGCGGGGGAGGGCAGGCCGTGGTCCGGCTCCCGAGTCCAGCAGTCACTCCGTGCATTCCTTCAGGAACGTGATGTGAAACGTGGGACAAATCCAAAGATGCGATCATTTAATTTGGATTACCTTTTAGAAAACGAAAGTCTCTCTGTTCAAACCGAAAACATATTGTGAAAAACCTGCCTCACAGATATGACCTATAAAATACGTATTTAGAATCATATGTATAGAAGTCTAAGGAAAATTTCTTTGGAGGAAAGGTGTAAGGATTATTATAGGTTTGTTTGTTTGTTTGTTTTTAATGAATTATAGTTGGGGAGGTCTCTGGGCAAAATGTTTTTACTCCTGAATGTGTCTGAGGTAGTGCATCTCTGTTCCAAATCTGTCTCCAGCAGATGACGGAACCCACAAGAGTGTCCAAATTGGAGTATGTTTTAGCTTTGTTATGTTGAATAGCAGTCCCTCTGGCTGATAAAATAAAAGTTGGCCTGGAAAATTAACTTAAATATAATAAACCTGGGGAAGTAACCAAGCTTTTGCTGCTAGAGGCGGCCATGAGTTCTAGTAAGTCAGGGTTGAATGCTCACTCACACCCTAAGATTCGGCCCCTGGTCCCTGGTTTTGTGCCCTGATTTATTTCTCTCCTGTTGATTCCCTGTCTCTCCTTTCTTCTGTGTCTGTTTCCCTCTCATAAAATTGGATCAACTAACCTTGCTTTCTATATAAATCTTGACCCTTTTCTGCTTCTCAGCAGAAAGTTTGGAAGGCATGGCTTATAAAATAAGCAACCCCAAAGAAAGATTACGATTGAGCATTTGCTAATTCTCTTCCTTACCTCATCACTGTCCACAATTCCTTTCTCCAGTTTAACTGTGTTAGGTATAGAAGTCTTTGGTTTACCCAATGAGGACCTGAAAAAAAAAGGCAGAACATCCAGTTGCTCAGCGGCCTGTTCTTCTGCATGCTCTCAATCTCTTTCAACAAAGTTGGGGAGCCTGGCTTAGAATTAGAAAAGCACAGTTTAGGTGGTCACTAAGTGAAACACGTACAGGTAGTAAAGAGTTAGATGCATTATTCAGCTTGTGTGTCGGGGGAAAACAAAACCTCAGACTGAAGAATTAAGCAAGTCAGACCTCTTGACATCCGATGAGTCGATTTGTTCTAAACTAGGGGTTTCAGACCACCAAAGGAAGTGTTCTACTAGAATGCTTAAGGAACTTCTTTTAGACAGCTGGACCCTCATAATGCCCTTGAACGTGACCTATAGTTTTGATTGCCTGCCTCTCCAGGTGGAAATAGTTTTGCATGCACCATGATTAGCCAATGATTCCATAGAAGGAATATAGTTAGTGGAACTTCACAAGTAAATTTCCAGTTTTTTATGACCAACTTTGTACTCCTAACCACCTATAATTTTCTCTTCATGGAAGTGGGGTAGTACAAATAGTAATCAATGGCAAATATTCTCATACTTTGCTCTTTCATTTTCCTTCCCACCCTCCACCAAGATACCAACTCCCTTTGTGGGAAAGAGGGCAAGGTGCAGAGTCGCAATCTTCAGTAATAAAGTATTTTGGATTCCTCGACTGCTTCTAACTAAACCCATGTACCTCCTGAACACAGTGGAGGGTGCTCAGCAGTAAGATTGGGTTAATGACTAAAATAGGAGGCCTTCTTCCTCCTGGGAGATAATTTCATTTGTGGGGTTAAACTAGCTCAAATTAAGTAGGATCCTATAACTATCTCAATGAGACCTCTCTCCTTTAAAAATGAGGGTAACAGAGTAAGGACCAGAATAAGAAAAGTAGAAATAGCCAAGCTGTGCCGTTGGCGGGTCAATTGGCTATAGCATGGTGCAAATAATCCCAAACCCAGGATCAGATCATGCTCAAGGACTGGCCATTTCAGGCCAGAGTTCTTAAAAATAGCCCCAAGGGGAGCAAGTGACACATTGTGGACGAAGCAAAACAAAGTTTGTGTCCTTTGGATGTGTCCTACTACCTTAAGTTGTCTAATAACAAAAATTCCATTTTTATTGTACCACTTTCAGAATAATTCTTTGGTATCTAAAAGGCAGCACCAGATTCCAGATACTTTTCTTCAAGGCCGACTTAAGGCATAGAGCCGCATGGAAAACGCTTCCTCAGCCCTGCAGTGCCTATCTCGGAAAGAGAAGCCCGGTGCTTTTCTTTTGGAAAAGCTATTCCAGCTGCTGCCTGAAACATGGACCAAGATCCGGTTTTTGATCCGAAGACAGTCCGTCAGTTGAAACGTTTTAAATGAGGCTTTACTCTGCGACCAGCACTGTTCCGAGTGCTCTGGGCTGCAAGATACGTTCCTATAAGACGGCATTTATGACATAGCTGGGCGAACAAGACTACACACGTGGTAGGTGTCCTTTGTTCCATTGCTGTCCGCTGCTCAGTGGGCCACCCGCAGCAATGATTCGCCCAGAGGCCCAACTCAGTGCTTCTAAACGGTCCTCATTGTGAAGGGGTTCAATTCAATCCAAACATTGTTCCTTAGCACACAGCCTGTGCTCAGCCACATTCGCCATCCTGTATGGGAAACAAGAGGAGACGGAGAGGTGCGGTTCTGGATGGAGACAATGCACCAGACATGGTGACCCAAGGGTCACCAAGAACTTCCATTCAGTTGACTAATGGCAGCAGGGAGTGACGTTAAATCTGAAACAAGGACAACTCTCTTGGGGCCTCAGTTTCCTCATCTGTAAAAGTGGAGGGAGTTAACATAGTGATTTAAAGGTGACCTTCTAATTCCATGCTGTTGGTGAGGTTTACCTACATAAAGAACTAAAATAAAATTAATTCATGGGTCAGTAATGGGAGAGAGTTTGAGGAGCAAACATCCCCTCTCAATACGACCATGTTTGTCTGTAGATTAGGCCTGAGAAGCTGAGAAAAGTGTGTGTGTGTCAGTAGGGAGCCACAGGGGGTTGCTACATTTTACTTATCAGAAATGGAAGAGGAGAGTTGGGGATTTAGAACCCACCATTCAGAGAAAAGAGAGGTCAGTGGTGCTTGGGGGGGAGATGTTTCCCAAAGGATGTGGAGATTGAGCTGGGCCTTGCCGGACTGTTTGTGAAACAGCCTAACTGGAAGATTACTTGTTTTGTTGTGTTACGTAGCTACCATTAAAGACGTAATTGTAGATGGGCAGGGTGGGATCAAAGTCGGGGGTCTTGACAATTAAGTAGAACTTTCCTAAGGCCAGTCAGCTGAAGTTCTTACAAAGTCCATGGGTTTGGAGGAAAGATCTGTGTTAGTGTTGATGCTATCGCTGGGTGATTGTTTAGGGTTATATCTAGTTGTCAAGACAGAAACCCTAAAGATAATTGTCTAAAGTTTATGACTAGACTGAGCTAAACTCTGAAAGTTCCCTTCGAGGATAATAGACTAATGAGCTTTTCACTCTTTTCTCATGTATAGTTTTTTCCAGCTCATGGATATATTAAAATGAAAACAAATAGGAGCCATTAACTTGGAAGGTGGAAATCTTGTGCTGCGTGACTGGGTAGAAAAACAAATCACACACACACACACACACAAACTACCTCAAAAACAAGAATAGGAATAGCTGGTGTACAATACCTGAAATGACATCAGGAAATCTTAACTTCGGGGAGAGAGGCAAAATTCCTTGATGAGGCAAAATTCCTTGATGTGGATACTCTACCTTTTGAAAATATCTTAATTATTCTTCTCTTGATTCTGAAGGAGACACAGAATCTATGATGAACAGGCAATCTAGAATGCTGAGGCGTTCCGTGTCAGAGTCACAGAATGCAAAGCACTTCTGCCCCGTTTTGTTCCCTAACCTGTGACTTTCCTACACACACACTCACACACACACACACACCCCTTTTCACCATATTTTAATCAGCCTCTCTCTTGGCCGAAGTTTCCACTCTGTTCCTCAAACATAATGAGCCTTTTTCTCTCACTTCCCATACTTAAAACACTCTCCCACCCTCTTCAAACCATTTGAATCTTCTTCTTTATGTTACTGCTCAAGTGCTTCCTCTTCAGAGAAGACTTGCCAGATCACTTTGATCTCACAGTCTAGCCTCTGGTCACTGTTTTTTGTGCGTGAAGTTGTACAGTATTTTGCAGTTCTACCTATACTTTTAATCTGTGTAAGTATTGTTTACCTCGTAGGCAGTAAGGCCACTGAATGTAGAAATGTGAAACTATATATACATATTTCTTTCCCCCATGGTGCTTTGTTATTAGGCATTCAAAACCAATAGTTGTTTGTTTCAATATATTTACCAAACATTTATGACATGTAGCTACTGGGAACCAAACATGAATCAGATATTCGGCCAGGAACAGGGACAAGGAAGGAGGTGAACTCAACAGGTTGCAATATCTATATTAGAGATAAGTTCAGGATGCAGTCAGAGCACAGAGGAAGAGCACTCAGCCCAGATGAGAAGAGACTAGGAAAGAGTCAGATCTCATACCTAAAGTGAGCCTGGAAAGAGGAGTGTGAGTTAACCAGGTGAAGCGAAGAGAATGTGGGTATTTGAGAAAGAGGGAGCAAAACCATGAGGCTAGAACAAAGCATGACTTGTTTATGGGAATTGCTAATAACTGTGGTGTGCTTGGAACAGAAGATTTAACCGAAAAGTAGCAAGAGATGAGACTAGAAAGGTAGCCAGGGTCCAAATCCTAGAGCGAAGTCCCTGATAGAAGCTTGTAGGTTATTCTCTGAGTAATGAAGAACTATCAAGGAATTTTAACTAAGGAGATACATTGAATGGTATATATTTTAGAACGATGAAAATGGTGGCGGTGTAAACTATGGATTTTAAAGATGCAAGGAGCATAGACTGGAAAAGTGCTGAGCCGTTCAAGGAGGCTACGGCAGTACTGAGACAGGGCTGAGGGCTTTTAAGGACGTGCTCACAGGTTTGTGCTACTCATCCCTGTCTTCTAGCTCTGGGTGGCTTATGAAACATGAAACGTGATCGACTAGATTCTCTCTACTAGGAACTTGAAAGTTTGATAAAGACACACAGAGATGAAAGATGACTGTGTCCAAGTTACCACGGGCAGCATCCCAGACAAAAAGACTGAGCTGCCCCCGCTGAGCTCTCCAGGGTCGCCCTAGATCTAGCCCGCCCTGAAGCATGCTTATTCAGTTTTCCCTTCAATCCTGTGAGCTTTCCCAACATTCTTTCAAATACATCCACCCCCCTTTTTTTGTTTAACTTAGAGTTCATTTTTGTTGTTTGCAACCAAAAGACAAACTGATACAAGCTCCAAATCGAGGTGTTGGCAGTAAAGAAGGATTAAAAAAGGGGTATTGGAAAACTATCCTAATTAATAAGAATTGAGCTCTGTGGGCTAATGGATAGAACCACTACTTTAGCTTGGTTACATGAAAGAATGGAGGAGCAATTTACTAAATTAGACAATAAAATGATGGACCAAGTTTGGGGGATAAATGAGGATTTGGGATTTGGTCTGTTGAGTATGAGGTGCAAATGTGGACACTGCCTAGTAAATGGTTTAAAATATGGGTCTGGAGCTCAAGAGAGAGAGGTTTGGGACAGAATTATGTGTTGTGAGTCAGCCTCAAGCACACAGGCTAGCTGAAGCCATTGGAGTAGATGAGATCGAGGGGGAGAAAAGCCAAGGCACAGGACAGAGCCCCAGAGGTTGCAGACACCAAAGGCAGAGCGTCACACTGAAAAGGAGTGGCTGGAGGATGGAGGCGAACCAGGAGAAAGGAGCCACAGAAGTCACAATATCACGCAGAAGGAAGGAGAGTCTCTACCTCAAAGCATCTAAACTGCAACTTTCGAAGGTATTGAAAAAGATTTTTTAAAAACTCAGAAAAATTACCAAAGCTTAATAAACAATCCAGTGCAACCAACTATAAGGCAGATGCATCTAGAATGAAAAAAACCTACTAGGTTTGAGTTCCTGGCAGAGCCAAGATTTGCTTGAATAGAGAGCCTCTGATAAAAGCCATCACCCATTCCCCCTGATTGTCTTCTTTTTCAGACACGGTGGGGGCAGGGGGCTACATCAACCAAAACTCTGGCTGGGGGCAGGGGGCTACATCAACCAAAACTCTGGCTGATCGTCCGTTTCTACTGGCCCTGGATTTTGATCTGTGATAGGACTTAATGAATGGTTTCCCCCTCATGCCTTCACCTCCGCAACTTTCCATGTCCAGAAGGAGACCTCACTCCCCAGTTAACAAACAGCTGGGCAGCAAGGATGGGGTGCCTGTGGTGGCACAGTGCATGCTGGGAAATGTGACCTTAGGAGCAGGGAGCAGTAAGTGAGGGCACGAGGCAGGAAGAACTCTTCGTGGAACCATCTTCTTCTTTTCCTCCGACTTCTGAAATAGAAACCTCTGTAGGAACTAGGAATTGTCTACCCTTCTGACAGCACTGGTATCTGCCCTTCTTTCCTTCCGTGGTGAAAAAGTAGTGGCATAGAGAGCTGGGCAAGGCAGCTTATCCCATTTCGGCTCTTCTTTTCTTAAAAAGCCTGCCAGCAACAGGTCATGTGGTCTCTGGGGAGGTTCTTCCTTTGTCAGGGGGAGGGCTGTCGTTTATCAATGACTAGGGGGAGGTACTAGGAAGCCAAATTTATATTCAGGCCCCAGCCACAATCTTCAAACCACCTTCTAACAACAACAAAATCCCTGATATTTGGAACTTACCTGATTCTTGAATGTTTTTATTAATTGCTTCAGAACTTGTAGGGGGAGGAGATATGTCTGGTACCTCAAATCTTTCAATGTGCTGGCTGCTGCTATAGTTTTACTGTTTTGTACTGGTCCAGACACCAGAGAACCAGGAAAGAGGGGTTTCAGAAAGTTATCCTCAGCAAAGTAAAAATGAAAGCTTGCTACAAACAGGAGACTGAGGAGAGAGCTTTGCCCTGAACCTGCCTGCCATCCGTGGGCAGAGAGGGACCGGGGTTTATAAATCTATTTCTCTCATCTACTGACCAACACTGAGTCTGAACAGAACTAGCATTATTCAGCGATGAATGAATGGAAATTGATTTTCAGAGCTAATGACCTTTATGAGGAGGAAAATGTAGCAGAAGTAATAGCCACTCTGGTATAAATAGGGAGCTGAGAAAGACTGCCAGAAATAGAGAACTATAAAGAAAAGCAGGAGATTGGGAATCTGGGAGGTTCAAGGCCACGGAATTTGTTTATAGATCTGTCGTTTAAAAATATGGGGATATGTGCTCCCAGGAAAGAATGGAAGCTGTCTTAGTGTCAGGAATATGGGAACCAAAGAGGGAACAGAGAGGAAAACAATTAAGGTTTTTAAATATACCAGAAGGACAGTAAGGGATGGAAGGCAGTCACAAGAAAAACCAGGGGACTAGAGACGCCCGCCACGGCAAATTCCTAAATGCTTGGGGTGTGGTGGAGTGACATGCAAAGGGGAGGGAGGACGTGCCTTTCTGGTCGGGACCCCTCCCAGCCCCACCGGCATGTTTCATTCCAGAGCCTTCCTCCTGATCTGGTTTAATGGAACCGGAGAACAAGGTCACCGATTCTCAGCTTCGAAGTCCAAGCATCAAAGACCCCATTGTAAGACAATGGCTTAGGAAACAGAGTGATTAATTTGGGTGCCTCTCCAGGAGAGTGGATTTGTTAGCGTCACAGAATTCTACCCTGATGTGGGAGACATAGTGTCCCACGTGAGCCCGCCCCCCAAAGGTGGGCTCTGGGCTTCTAGCACTAATTTATTGGCGTCTCAGTGATGCTGAACCAAGAAACTTCCCCTCGCTCTCTCACTTTTTAAATTTTCTCAGGCCTTCCATTTCTTCTACATAACATCAGTCTTTGCCTGGTGTGACAGCCAGCAGCAGTGACTCAGGAGAATGCATGATCACACCAAGCTATACATATTCTTTTATACATTACATTTTCATACCAAACCACATGTTGAATTTCGATGCTAGAAAAGCTTTAAACACACCGGTATTTGGAGGCTCAGGGGGATAGGGACTGAGGGTGGGAGGAAGCTCTTGAGGCCGCTTCTTTCTCCCTTTCCCACTTTGCTTTCCCTCAAGAAGGAAATTTATCTCACTCTTTGGGTTTCCTTCATTCTTTGGGAGATCCTGTAAGTGAAAAGAGTGCAGAAATGGTTTGCCTCACTCCCCTGTTCAGATTCTGGCCCCATTCACTTTGTTCTCCATTCTTCCATGTGGCAGGCCTGTCCAGAAATTCGGGCTTGGGGTCTGACAGAGGGAAGATACTCCCTGAACTCTGCTTTCGCTCAGCATCACAGGCATTAATAAATGGGACTTTTTTTTTTTTTTTTTTTTTGCCACAGTCTGTTTTTTATCACTCTGCTTAGCCAGGGCTGCAGGCCAGGACTTCCAACAAAAGCCTCAGGCTCATTTTTATTCATTTATTTCTTCATTCATTCAGCAAATATTTACTACACACCTGCCAGGCCTCTTCTAGGTTCCAAGGATATGGATGTAAACAAAACAGACAGAAGGTCCTGTCCTCTTGGAGCTTACACTGGGGCTGGGGAGAGACACGACTGTGGTCTGTATCTGCTTCGGGATGTCTAACAGGCATCTCGGACTTGACACGTCCCAAATAATTCTCAATTCCCCCTCCCCTCCAAGCCCGTTCCTCCTTCAGTCTTTCCTATCTCAGTAAGTGGAATTGCCATTAATTCTGTTGTTCAGGCAAAAAAAACAAAAACCAAAAAAACAAAAAACAACTTGGGAGTTATCCTTGATGTCTCTCGTTCCATCAGCTGCACATCCAAGCTATCCATCATCAAGTCCTAGGGATACTATCTTCCAAATGTTTTTCAAATGTGACTGCTTTTCAACTGCCCTGGCCCACCCCAAGCTCCCTTCCCCTCGGGGGCTGCCTAAACACAAGGATAACTTTCTTTGAGATGAGTCATCTTTGTGCGTGAGGGGAAAAGGGGAAGCGATGTTAGGGAAGGAACAATATATCAGACAGAGATCAGACTGCACGTGGGCAGTTCTTACCAGCTCTATTTCCCTTAAGAAATCACAGGCATTTTACGAGAAAGAATTCTAAGTGATCTTCCTGTGGCCCTTTGGAAGAGTCTATGAACTGTAAGTGTGCCATTTCCCCGGGTTTGCAAACGGGGCCTGCTTCTGCTATGTCCTCTTGAACACTTCCTTAGGCCCAGAGACAGTGAAAAAGTCCCGCAGGAAGGGAGAGAAAGAAGCAAATGTATTTCTGTAGATAAATATTTTTTAATGTAAAAAAACCCACAGAATTTTTCTGCCCAAAGCCTGTCAGTATCTTCCTGTATCGTTTAGAATAAAATTCAAACGCCTTAGCACATTATGCAGAGCCTGTGTGACCCCCTTCCCCTCCCTAACTCCGCTGCCTGCCAGCGTCTCCATCGCGCCAGCGGCTCTTGCCATGTTGGCCTCCTTGCTACTCCTTGAACACGCTGAGGTTCAGCGAACAGCAAGAAGCTTTCTCGGGGTTTTTGTTAGTTCTGTTCTCTGGAACACCCTTCACCAAGAATTCCTATGGCCTGCTCCCTCGTTTTGTTCATTTTTCTGGGACGCTGTCACCTTTTCAGCAAGAGCATCCTGAGGATGACACTCTCCAAATAGGCACTCTCTCCCCGTCACATTCTGTCTCTTTACTATGCCTTGTCATTCTTCAAAGCCCCTTAGATTTACCTGAATTTATATATTTGTTCATTTATTACCCATCTCCTTCATGAGAATATGTGGGCCAACGTGGCAAGGATTTCCCATGCTTGCTTCACCACCATATCCCCAGTGCCAGGGACAGCAGTACTTGGCACACAGCAGGCACTCAGCAAACGTTTGTTGATTGAATGAATAACTGAAAACTCAACTGAAAAGTTCCAGGTAGATTACATGAGATTTTTGGGTTTATCAGTGACAGGCACTGTTGATGAGACTAGATAGCCATCCCAGACTTTCTTCCTTTTTTATCTTATTCTTTTTTTTTAATTCTTACCTGAGGATGGTATGTTTATTGATTTTGTGAGAGACAGAAACATCAATTGGTTGCCTCCCTTATGTGACCCGACCAGGAATCGAACCCACAGCCTAGGTGTGTGCCCTGCCTGGGGAGTGAACCCACAACCTTTTGGTGCACAGGATGATGCCCCTCCAACCAACTGAGTCACCCAGCCAGGGCTTATTTTATTCTTAAAGAAGAAATACTAGGTGCAAGGAAAAATCAGTGTGGAACCAATATGAAGGGATTTCTATGGCTTATCCACAGCCTCTCTGAGGTGTGCCCCTGCTTACCCACCCTCCGCTCTGTGCTCTCCGTTTGGCCCCAGTACGTCCATTAGCTAGGACCCAATCACGTTTGTGAATACCACAGCAGTGTAGCAATGACGACACAAAGAGAGAGAGGCCTCTGCTTATAAGAAGAATGAAACAATACCATCTCAAAGGCTGAGAGCTCACTAGGAGAACCTGCATCTGGGGTGCCTTTACTTCGGGAGTCAGGCTGGCCCCAAGACAGTGGGAGGGCCCCCATCAGTAGGCAGGGTCTGCTGGGTGTCTGAAATGAAGAGATAACTAGGGCTTGAGGATGTTAGCTTTACAAATAACAGAAGGCAAACTAGGGATGTATCACAGATGAATGAAGAGAGATCGATTCTCAGGGGAAGATATGAGAGCTGAAATGTCAAAACTCGACTTCCATGAAAGAAAAGAAGAATGCCCCTCTGATGTTCTGTCTGGACCTAACTGCTTTTAAATTTGGGAACTGAGCTAGGAAAGGGTTGGGGAGATGTTTCGGTGACGGTAGGTTTGGGAAAGTGGCTGGGTCCCAGAGAGATTTAATGGAAGAGGAAAAGAATGACATTAGGGAGCAATTTGAAATTACACCCCAAGAGGGAGCCTAGACCCAGGAAATTACTGAAAGTCGCCCTCTGATGGTAACAGATAGAAAGTCCCTAATAGGAACCATTGGGGGACTTCTCTCCCACGATCGTAGGAATAAAAGCTTTGGCAAAGGTTAACTCAGGAATCCATAAGCAGATACAGAGAAATTTTGAGTTTTAGGGAAAGTTTAAATCTGAGCCAAGGAAAAAATATATTTATTTGGATTTGAGGGAACCAATATAGCTAAATAGGTATTGGAACGCTGATCAATGTAATAGTAATTACATTATTACATATATTTTGGATGTTAAAATATGTAATTTAGAAAGTAAAAAATATCCTCTAAATAGTGAGTAAATCAACATTTGAGCTTTGTGTAATTGGATCTGCAGGGAGTGCGGTCCATCTCCCCAGCACTCGCCCTCTGCACCCCCTCTGTGCCTCCACACCTTCGAGGGGTCACTGATGTGCTGGGAGTTGGGGGAGGGAGTAGCCCTCCTTCTTCTCTCTCACTGAATAGCCTTAGGCAGCTCCTCCACACGTATGGACTTTAATCTTTACCTGAGACTTTGTCCTCTGGGGAGAGTGTCCATTTGGTAAGTTGCTACAGTTGGCCTACAAGGACCCCTCAGGAGAGGGGTAAGAGGTTTTATGTTGGTCTAGAAACACTTGGGGAATTCTCCTAGGAAGTTTCATAACCCGATTTATAAAAGGAAAAAATTATAGACATGCAGTATATCGGATTAAATCCTTAACTTAATCAAAATTTCAAATACTACGGGGGGGTGCAATATCCATACGTGAAAGAGAGATGCATCGTCCTGGGCAGAAACCGTTTGGGCAGAGGCTCCAACCCACACAGTTCAAACATTCAGTGGCATTGCTGTTTCAATACTTGGAGTCCCTTGTATGCCTTTTCATGACCTCATTTAGTGAAGCTAACCTGTTTTACAAAAAAAATACAATATCACATTTCACTGAGGGGCTAAACAGAATAGACACCGAGGAAGAAAATGCGAGTAACATTTTGACGTAATAAAAGGAACTATCCAAACTGCAGCGTAAAGAGAAAAGGTGGGAAAGATGGACAAGGCCGCAGTGACCCGTAGGGCAAAATGAGATGGTCTAACCCGCGTGTAATTGGAGGCTGTGGCTGAGGGGGAGGGTGGATATTTAAAGACACAGTGGCTCCCATGGCTCCAAATTTGAAGAAGATTATCAATCAACAGATTCAATAGGCTCAACAAACCCAAAGTAGCATAAACAAACAACAACAAAAACAACACTGAGGCATACATATTATGCTCAAATTTCTGAAAATCGGCAGTAAAGCAAACAGGGAAAAGTGTACACAATTTTTTAGTCTGGGTTCAGGGTAAATACTATTCTTGCAACTTTCTGTAAGTTTTAGGTTCTATCAACATGGACTGTTACCAAGGAAACAAGATGGAACGAAAATACTGGTCCACAGTAGAGAAAATGGTAGGGGAGAACTCAGAGGTAATTAGACTTCCTTTTTAACTCCATCTGTTCAGGAGGAGGATGTATTTTTTAACTTCATAAAAGTGGCATGTTCAAAGTTTAAGGGTAATTTTCAGAGGAATAGGTAGATCTAGCCTATACAATATCTTGCTTATTAATATTGTTAATGTTTCCTGGCTTTTAAATACAGGTTTTACAGACGTGTATCTCTCAATACAAATGTTTTCCATCTACTGTTTATCTAGGAAAAATGTGTATTCATAGCCACAAAACCCAATACAACTTTAAAAAATATGTCTTTTAAAGATATGCAAGTAATAATGCAGCTTGCATTCCAAGCACAATTAGCAGAATGCTGAAATCATATGTAGCTGTTTTATAAAGCAGGAATATTGGCAAAGGAATATGCATTTCAGATGTTGCTGGTGCTGAGAGACCAAATTATTACATCAAACCAACTGCTAACAATTATATTGATTACCTCTGATCAGAAAGCAATTTTTAAGCATTTTCTTCCTAACATAATGATTTGTTTATGATAGGTATTTTAGTTATGTTTTAAGAACTTGATTGGGAGAGTTTTGTTGACATGTAACTCATTACAATATTTCCATTTATAATTATAGGAAATACTCCTGCTTAGCATTTTTATACAGACCATCTGGTTTTCAGGAAAGGGTTATTGACTTAAGTGGGAGATGCCTGAAAATAAATTTACAATTTTAAAATAAAAAATAGACAAAATTGGTGCAATGTAAGTCAATAAAGGAAAGAGAATAAAAGACAAGAACGAGGTAAATTGAAAATACAAAGTATGATAGTAGAAATAAGTCCAAATAAATCAATATTCAGAATAAACAAAAATAGAGGAGGCTTATGTATGAGATAGACAATCTCAGGTTGGATTTTAAAAATCCAGCCACTTACTGTTTACCTAGACACATTAAAATATAAAAACACAGAATGTGTTTGATTTCAATGTATAAAATAAACAGCAGAACTGCCATTCTTTGGAGCATTTTCTCAATCCATTGAGATTTTGCTTTCTGGCAGTTGTCAGCTTGGCTCAAATAAACTCGTAAAAAGTCTCTATACATGGTTCAGACTGAGGTGTAACTTCCTCAGCAGAACTCGCCCGCAGGATCAGGTGGATGCTAGGACGCTGTCTGAAATGCATCCTTGTTTGGTTTCTTCTCTTTTTCTGTCCTGTGTCCCTGTTCCCTTGCCACTATCCCGGGATGACTTCCTGAGTAAATCACTTGCAAGTGAATCCATATATCAAGGGAACATGATCTAAGACACATCTCCCCATCCACACTTAGCATCATTTAACTTTTTAATTATTTCCTCCCTAATAGATGTAAATTAATATTTGCTATTGTTTTAATTTGAATTTCCCTGATTATTAACAAGCATGAGCATTTCTTTATATCTATATCAACTTCTGGTTTCCTCTACAAAGTCTGGTTTATACCTTGCCCATTGTTTTATTGCTATCTTTTTCTTGTAAATTTGCCAATATTTTTTGTATATTCCAGATATTGGTTCTTAGTTTCAAATTGTACAAGTAATCTTATTTACTTCTATTGTCTATTAATTTTTTTCGCTGGATAGAAAGTTTTTTAGTACTTCCACCAAGACTTTTTTATTAATCATTTTTAAGTGAACAATTCAATTTATTCTCAGTGTTGCATTGTGCAATCACTACTCTGTCCAGTTCTAAAACATTTTCATCACTCCAAAGTAAAACCCCTTTTGTATTAAGCACTTTCTCTCCAGCCTCCCTACCCTCCAGCCCCTGACAACCATCAGTCTATTCTACCTCTGTGGATTTTTCTATTCTCAATATGTATTTCATATAAATGGAATAATAAAATATGTGACCTTTTGTGTCTGGCTTCTTTCACTTAGCATAATGTTTTTGAGGTTCATCCCTGTTAATAGCATGTATCACTACTTCATTTTTTGTGGCTGAATAATATTCCATGGCATGGGTATACCACCATTTGTTTATGCTTTCTTCCACTGACGGACATTTGTGCTGTTTCCACCTTTGGCTATTATGAACAGTGTTGCTACAAACATGTGTGTACATGCATCTGTTTGAGGACCTGTTTTTAAATCTTTGGGGTATATACCCATGAGTGGAATTGTGGGGTCATAGGGTAATCCTATGTTGAACTTTTCGAAGAACAACCAAACCATTTTCCACAGCAGCTGAACCTCCTGCTGTGTACCAGGGTTTCTATGTTCTCCACGTCCTTGCCAATACTTGTTAAAACTGGAGCCATTCCAGTGGGTGTTATGTAGTACCTCACTGAGGTTTTAGAAATAATTAAATTTTGATATAATCAAATTCATCAACATTTTGCCTTATGTTTCTTAGTTTTTTTTTCCTTTTAAGTCCATTCCTACTCTTTGGACATAAAGATATTCTCTAAATTTTCCTTCAATAACTTTTCTCCCAATGTTTAAGTCTTTAACTCATCTAGAATTGCCCTTTCTATTTGATGTTAGGTAAGGATCCAGTTCACATTTCTCAATATAGTAATGATGTTAGATAATAATCCAGTTTATATCGCTCCACAAAGTCAGCCATTTCCTCAATGTCCTCTACTGATCGATCAATTTCCATTTCTCAATGGATTTTTGGTACCTCCTTTAGTATATGTTAAGTGCTGATACATAAATAATTGTCTAATTTCTCTATCCTATTTCACTGGTCTATCTGTTTGTTCTTGAGCTAAAACTTACTCAGATCAGATATAAAGAGCCCATATTGTGGTAATATCAGGCAGGGCAAATCCACCTTTATACTCTTATTTGTTTGAAGGTTTAGTGTTTTTTTAAAGTTGACTTTTACTCATATTTAAAAGTCAAATTATCATCTTCCTCAAAATATCCAACTGGAATTTTCAGTTGGATTACTAAAAATTATAGTGGAATTTAGGGAGACATTATTATAATGTAAAGTTGTACCATACAAAGCATGAAATTTTATTTACTTAAAGCATAGTTATATTTTTATTAGTTTTTTTCCAAAGTAAGTATTATGCTACCAAGCTGCATCACTTAAGAGGATAAAATTCTGTTTATTTAAATTTTCTTTATATCCTTTATTAGAATTTAAAATTTTCTTCATAGAAGTCTTAAGTGCACATTGAATTAAATTTAAATTTAAACTGGTTACTTCATAGTTTTTGTTGCTACTGTGAACAGTGTTTCATTTGTATTACATT
The DNA here is from genome assembly GCA_028533065.1 of Trachops cirrhosus. Lineage (NCBI taxonomy): Eukaryota > Metazoa > Chordata > Mammalia > Chiroptera > Phyllostomidae > Trachops > Trachops cirrhosus. The sequence continues at coordinate 68,364,516 of CM052549.1, forward strand.
TTCTAGTTGGTTATTATTGATTTAGAGAAATTAGTTCTAATGGTTTATGGTTGGTTGAGTCTGTTGTTTTTTCTCGATCAATAATCACATCTGCAGATAATGGCAGTTTTATCTCTCTTTTTCATCCACTTACTTTTTCCTTCCTTTAAAAAAATCTTTTATTTATTGATGAGAAAGAGAGAGAAAGAGAGAGAGAGAGAGAGACATTTGTTGTTCCACTTACTTATGCATTCATCGGTTGATTCTTGTATGTGTCCGGGTTGGCAATGGAACCCACAACCTTGGTGTATTTCGATGATGCTCTAGCCAACTGAGCTACCCAGCCGGGGCCACCTTTTTCTTTCCTTAAAGTTGCCCAGGATGTTGAGTATAAACAACAGCAGAGATGGGGGCATCTTAATCTTGCTTCTGATCTAAAGTTTCTCTAGTAATTGTGTTTGCTGCTTGTTTTTGACATATAAACTTTAGCAAAGAGAAGAATTTTCTTCTATTACTAGCTTTCTGAAAGGTTTCTGAAAGGTTCATCATAAATGGGTGTTTATTTTAAAAATCATATGTTTTCACTGCCTAGTTTTATAAAGTTTTTTCCCCTGTATTTTCCCTTTAGTCTATTGATGTTGTGAACTTTGTTGATAGATTTTCTTATATAGACTCACACCTCAATTTCTGAGATACATTTTAATTGTTCAAGTTTGAAGGATTGTGGACCATGAAGTTCGGGAAAAGATTTTTAGTTTCTCCTGTCTTAAATTTTTTTTATCCACCCCAAAGGACATTTTTTGTTTCATTGCTTTTAGAGAGAGAGGACGGAAGAGAGGAAGAGAGAGAGAAGCATGGACTGGTTGCACCCAAACCAGGAATCGTACGTGCCCAGACTGGGGATTGAACCTGCAACTCAGTCATGTGCCCGGACTGGGGACTGAACAAGCAACCCTTTGGTTATGGGAAGACTTTCTAACCAACTGAGCCACACTGGCCGGGGCAGTTTCTCTGTCTTTAAAAACCTTATTGTGACACCATAGCAAAATTCCTTGAAAGGTTTGTCTACGCTTAAATCTCCAATTTTCTCCTCCCATTTTTCCTGATCCCACTTCATAACACCTTACATCTCAACACTTTACTAAAACTGCTCTTATGAATGTCACCTGCATAGCTTCTTCCAATGGTAATTTTAGGTAAGATCTGATTTAAACTATCAGTAACACTTGCCCTGGCTGATCACCTCCCCCTGGTTTCCAGGGCGCCACGCTGTCGAATGCATATTTAGATCTCCTCCTCTCTCCTAAAATCCTGACTCACATACCCACCTATCACTTTCACATCCGCACTTGAATGTCAAACATGTTCAAAACTGAGCTCCTAATATCCACCCTGTGCAATATACACCAAACTTAGACTCCTTGCTGTCCTATCTCAGTGAATAGCAATTCCTTTTTTCCCCCAGCAGCCAAAACCCCTTGGTATCTGCCTTCTCCCTTTCTCTCACATCCACACCCAATCCTTCAGCAAACCCTGCCACCTTTACCACCCACTATCCCTGCCACCATCACGGTCTAAGCCACCACTGTCCCTTGGCTGGATTGTTGCAACATCCTCTAGCTGGTATCCTTTTCTTAACCTGGATCCTCCCTTCCACGTCAGTCCATCTCTAAACAAAAGCCAGAGTGATGACATAGGAACACGTCAGCTCAGGCTCCTCTGCCCCACTGTTCAAATCTTCCAGTGGTTTCCCATCTCGCTCAGACTGAAAGCCAATCTCAGAAATATTCTCCAAGTCCTTAGAGGGTAGTGTGGCTCCCACCCCGCCTCCCCTTCTCCTCCAGCTCTCTGATGTTATCTCTTAATACTGCCCCTCTTGCTAAGCCTACTTCAGCCAGCAGCCTTCTCTCTGTCCCTCAGATACACTGCATGTTCACGTCTCGGTGCCTTTCCACTTGGGCTTCCCCGTGCGGGTTCACTTTCCCAGATCTCTATAGGCTCACTTCCCGACCTGCTCCAGGTTTTCTCTGAAGCCCTGGCTGTCATCCTATTTAAGATTGTGGTAGTCTTCCTTGGCCAATATTTTCTATATCTCTTCCCTGCTTTATCTTCTCATTATTACTTGTAAATATGTAATATAAAATATATGCATATTTTATGTATGTATTTTATTAGCTCCATGAAGTGAAGCATTTTTGTGTGTGTCTGTATGTTTTTTTACTGGTCTGTCCCCAACATCGGGAATAGTGTTCGTCACATAGTAGGCGCACTTGATAAGTAACTTTTAAAGAAATGTATACTGGGCGCTGGCTGGGCAGCTCAGTTGGTGAGAGCGTCGTCCAGACACTCCAAGGTTTCGGGTCCCATCCCTGGTCAGGACACATACAAGAATCAACCAATGAATGCATCAATAAGTGCAACAACACATTGATGCTTCCCTTTCCCTCCCTTCCTCTCTCTTTCTAAAATCAATCTTAGAAAGAAAGAAAGAAAGAAAGAAAGAAAGAAAGAAAGAAAGAAAGAAAGAAAGAAAGAAAGAAAGAAAGGGAAGGAAGGAAGGAAGGAAGGAAGGAAGGAAGGAAGGAAGGAAGGAAGGAAGGAAAGAAAGAAAGAGAAAAAGAGAGAAAGAAAGAAAAGAAAAGAAAGAAAGAAAGGGGAAAATGTGTGCTGGATAACCCTTGTGTGCCTCTCTGGGTCCATTCTTCACTTGTTTCCAGCTGTCTGTCCATTTCCTGCTCTCAGCCTTGGTCTGCATCCCTTGTCTCTGGCTTCTGGTTGGGTTGGGTAAACAGAGCTCCAGCAGGAGATGAGAAGGAAGAAGGAGACTGAAGTACAGTCATTTATTCCCCTGACTCCCCATTGGGTTATCACAAATGAAGCCTACGGCTTTCCTCTGGGTGGCCTGCTCTACGTGACTTTGCCCTTCTGGGTCCCGGTGTGCTCACAGCACTAGAGCATTAGAACTGTCCTCCGTGGCTTGCCTGCATGCTGCCTGCACTTTTGTAAACAACCCTCTTTACCTTCTTGAACTACCTTAACTTGTGTGTGCCTTTTGTTTCTGCTGGGACCCTGAGTGAGGGAAAAGGAATGAATGAATCCCTTGGAATAAACCCAGAGTGTAAGAATGTGTGTCCCCTCTGGCTGCTCAACAAAAGGCTCCTACTGCAGAGAAGGCTGAAATACCAGGTACATATTAAGATCTGTTCTATAGATGCGAACTGGTCTCTTTCCCAGCATTGCTTGTTTCACAGGTCCATGAACAAAGTGAAATAGTGACAGATTTGGAGTCTACATGCAGGTTCAATAACATGGATTTTTTTTTCTTCTCAGGTTATCACCCTGTGAGCAGTAATGACCCCTGAACCCTCACAGTCTGGCAAATGTTGGCAGATGAGTGAGTTATCCCAAGTCCCTTCAATAACGGATGGACTGCTTTTATCCCACCTGGAATAAACACTTAGATATGAGTTCATTTTTCTCCCTGCCTTTTCTCAGCCATGAGTATCATTTTTTGACTTAGTGTTGTTTCACTAATACAATATCTCACATAACTCTGTTTTGGACCAAGAAATTCACTCTTTCATAAAAGAAGTAGAGCAAAAGGTTATGTCCACGGGACCCACTGGTTTTATCTCACACTGCGTCATCCAGGAGTCACTTGGTAGGAAGGTTTTTGAAGACTCAATTCTGGTGTCAGCAGGGAGGCAACAGTTGCAAGATGTGATGCTTAATAGGGCACGTACTCTGAACCAGGGCTACGCACGTGATCCTTCCAGAGCTACATGGCTCAGGGTAGATGTTCTAGGGGGATTCTTTTATAATTTTTTACCATTTTTTAAAATCCTCACCTAAGAATGTTTATTGACTTAGAGAGAGAGAGGGAGAGTCAGAGACAGAGAGAGAAACAATGCGAGAAAGAAACATCGATCGGTTGCCTCCCACTCGTGCCCTGCCTGCAGTCGAACCTACAACCTACGCTTGTGCCCTGACGTTGTGTCCAACCTGAAACCTTTTGGTGTGTGGGATGATGCTCCAATCAACTGAGCCGCCCAGCCAGGGCTGAAGTGGGATTCTTCTATTAATTGCGAAGTTATTATGTTCCTCTCCATTGCTTTGTGCTTTGCTTATTTAAAGCTCCTAATACCAAAGGAAGGAATGCTTTCCCCAAGAGACCCACAGTGGTCCCATTGAATTAAAAGCCGAGACCACCTGCTGGCCATTTTGGGCTCCTCGGGCCACTAGGAAAATCGATTTACAAGGAGGATATGATATCATTGGTTGCTGTGCCTATAATCCTTGACCAGCTCGCTGCTGTACTGAGAGGACAGAAATGGAGAGAGGCCTATAGATAGAACCCGGGGGCCTCAGGAAGGAGAGGAGATGAATGTATGAGTTTAATGTAATTATCTAGAGAGGAATCTCAGCTATTGGGTATAAAATGAAAATTTTTCTTCAGTGACTGCTATTATCTGTCCTTGTTTGAGGCTTCCTTTCCTAGAAATGTCTAGCAATTCATCTATCCGAACAGTCATTTTCAGTTCTCGTGACTCCTTGTTGTTCATTCCAGATTTTAAATCTTATATTTGATTTTAAAGTCTCCCCTAAACCCTTTACTCACCCTAGTTTCTAGTGGCTTAGAGTGGAGGGAGGCAGTCTCTGTCCCTGATGATGGAGGAGAGAGGAGGGATAGCCAAAGTAGAAATCTTTTGGGTTACCCACGAAGAGATTGTCTCTGTCTCTCTTTGCTCCTTGTCTATGAGCACAGTGTGGAACAGGTGGTAGTTGCATGGTGTATGGACACAGTGGGGACCAGGTGCTGTCCCTACAAGACTATAGTCCCCAATCTCATCCACCCTCTGCAGCTAACTCTTGGGACCACAGGTACTTGGAAGACCCCCATGTTATTTCTCCTAGGAACTGCGCACTTGGTGAGGAAGTAGTGTTGGCCTCCTCTCTTCCTTGTTAACCCTTACTATTCCATCTCTCCTCCATCCCTCCCCCATCTCAAAGCACAGGGCAGATCCCTTGGTGATGCTAGGGTTACGAAGACATTCACTGGAGTAACAACAGACAGCTTCCCTTACAGGACATTGGTAGGGCTCCCCAAGAAAATCACTCTGTGAGGAATCACTGTGTTAAAATGGTTTCTCTCGTTTTGGTCAGGAGACAGTCTCCTAAATTAATGGAAACCTGTAAGTCTCAGTTTACAAGGAAAATAATGCAACTTCTCTTTTAAAACAAGTCTGGAGAGGCATGCCCTGCTCCTTGACGAGTCTGAGTGGGACTTTCTTGGCTCCCGACTACTGCCATCCAGCTCAGTGTTGCTCTGTAGTGCTTGAGCCTGTCGCTAAGCCTCTCGCTGTTCGGCTTTCAGAAGCGAGGACAATCTGATATTCTCAGTTGTGCACCTCAGGGGAAGAGGCCCGACTTGGAAAACAATCTAGGAAGGCATTTTAGCATCTGGCTCTATTTTATGCCAAGACTCAAGGTGATGTGCTATGCCGGAAAAAGAATTAAATCCAGCCCAATACATTATTCTGCTAAAATCAGCACCTGACAAGTGACAGAAGGCCTTAATTTCTCCTCGTTCCCTAGAGATTGCTGATACTCTGGCTGGGATTACTAATTCTATATCTCCTGTACTAAGCATTTACAACTGGACACCTGGAATTGACTTCTCCACAGTAATAGGTTACACTGTAAATGAGACGGGATGCTAAGCAAGAATATCTTTGGACTGGAGCATCAGTTGCCTGGCTGCCCAGGGTCTGGCTCAGTGCTTCTGGACATCCCCTTTTAGGTGACTTTCTGAGATCCCTCTCTGAGCCCTCTCATGGCCACCTGATCTCCTAGGCTAGCCCGGTGTAACCAGTCTCATCCCCATAAGTAGCATCACCTAGGACCCTTCGCAGCGCACCTTGGGATTGCAATACAACCCCAGGGTAGTTACAAAGGTCTGAGGGCAATCAGTTGCTAGCCGAGTGTGTTCTGGTCTGATAGGAATTCTTTGATAAAATTCTGTTATCATTTTTATCCTCTTATTCTTAATTTTGAGAATTTCATATTATACCTGGGAATATTAATTGTTTAGAGGTTACTGGCCTAACTTGTCTCTTAAAATTTGAAAGTTGAGTACCATCAAATGGTTCAGGTAAAAAATATGTGTGTATAGATTATATTTGTGTGTGTACATATATGTGGGGGGGCATACATGTGTGCATAGAGAGAGAAATATGGATGAAGCAAACGTGGTGGAAAGTTAACATTTGGAGGATCACCATGAAGGCTATGGGGCAGTTTTGTGTACAGTCTAAAATTATGAGAAAATAAAAAAGTTCCAATGTGTACAAATACATGTGCAAGGTATGACTGAGAAACTTAAAAAAATATATTCCACAACAGCAGTGATTCGCACTAGAAAGTGGCATTACAAGACAGTTTTATTCTCTCCTTTTGGATTCTCTATGTTTCTAAGTGTTCTATAGTGGAAATGCATCGCTCTTGCTCTGTAATAAGGATAAAAGAGCGTTAAAATTATGAATTGATCTCATGGGCCATGCTAACCCCACGACACTTACTGCTCGTCCAGGGGAACGTAAATTAGATATAAAGTTACGTCCTGTGTAGTCTCTTGTTTTGAGTGAATAGCTGCTATTTTGTTCTGTCATCTGAAAAATTAAAAAAATATATTTTTAAGTAAAAAAGGATAATTGGCATTCCTCCAGACTTCCAAAGTTATTGATATTTTGCTGAGTATCTTCTGATACCCTCCATATCCACTCTCTACCTTTCTCTGCTCTTCTTCATCCTCAGAAGTCTGACCCCATCAAAATACACTCTTGTTCTCTGGCTTCCCATTGGGTTTGGCCAGTGGTGAGCAAAGAAGAAAAACTGCAGGAGGGAGGAGAATAAGGTATGGGTAATTTTTGCTCGATTCTTTCCTGGTGGGCTGCTACAAGCTGGCTTCACCCCCTAACTAAAGAACGTTGCACTTGTCATCCTCTCCACACGGCTCCCCCTTCGGGTGCTGGAAACCTGTTGTCAAGCCCCTCTCCTTGCTCCGTCAAGTCCAGGGAGGGTAATGGCACCCCACGTGACTAGCTGCAGGATACTGAAATATGCCTTGCTTCATCTCCACTTATACTTTGGAAGATAGTGCCTTCTTTAAGCTCTCCTCTATTTACCCAATTTGAGTGCCATCTGTTTCTTGCTAAGACCCTAAATGACATGGTAATGTCGGCTGCTTTGTGGCTCTGAAGGAAAATCCATCAATGATGCCTGAGAGCCTTCAGCAAAGGTCAATTTTCCTACCAGGTATCACCTTAATTCTCCCACATGTCCTCTTAAAAAAGACTGGCCACAGATGACTCATAGAGATTGCTGTGTGGGTCTTTATCTCAGATATAACATCTACCACCTTATTTGCTGCCATTGATACAGCCAGTGCTTTCCTTTAGCTCTCTGTCCACCCTAACCAGCGGCATCCCCTTGACTTGCGATGCTAAACAGCACACTCTCAGCGTACTTAACTACGGTTGCTTGAATTCTCCTGGCTTGTAACACTCTGTGGTGTGCCAAGACCTTCTTCTTGGTGTTCCCTTCTCCCTCAGAATTCTGGCAGGATTGTATCAATGACATTCTTATCTAGAACCAATTTAGAGGTATTTGCACATATCCAAGCTCCAGGGTCTCAGTTCCTTTCTGACTTCTGAGCATTAAAAGTCTTTTGTCACATGGATTTCTCCCTGAAGGTGCCTTTTTCCAAGAAGGAGAGTCAGTGCATTGTCAACATGATTAGTTACCAGCATCTCGTTCCAGTTTATGGACTTAGTCACCCATCAGCCTTCTACCTTGGGACCTCCTCAAGTAGGGAACCCAAGAAGTAGAAGGACTAAAGTCAGTACACAGGAAAAGTACTGTCATTCTGGGCTTGAAGTCCCCATTACTCTGACTGGTCCCTGTCCCTTGAGGCTTGTTAGATAACATGCCTTCTAGAGCTCCGACAGAAAAAAAGTTGTTTCTGAACTTCTGGTTGTGTATATTGCCTCTGTGAGCTCCTAATTATAGCCCTGGAGAAAAGCACCTTTCAGCTCTTGTTCAACTGAATTTGATATTCTGGGCAATATCAGGAAGGTCGACGCCTTAGTCAGTAAAGTGCTTTATGTCTCCACCAAATATAAAGCGTAGATCCTGCTCCCCTTTCATCCTAGAACTAAAACAGCTACAGGGAATGGCTAAGGAGGAATCCCATAAATATTCCAGGGAACATCACTGTGACATTGTCTGTGACCCCAAATCCGTTAAGCAGATGGCTATCTGAGAAAAGTGTTTGTGTTAGCTGTGTAAACAGCTGGGGAGAGAGGAAGGTGGTCTGTTTTCTAGGACTCCGAAACAAAACTACCTGGCTAGTCGAGGCAGTACGTCAGGATGGCCAGACTCTGGACACAATCACAGTGGTCCTCTGACTAGGACTGAACACATGTTCAGGGCCCCCGGGGCAACAAGACAAGATTGCCTGTTGCAAGGACATTAGTATATAGCTAACGGTCCACATGTCACCAAAATGGATGAGAAAGACCCTGTTTGTCTCAGTCATTCTAGTTATAAAGGAGATAAAAATGCCCCATTCAGCCTTAAAAATGGTGCTGGGATGACAAATTATGAGACCTTAGCAATCCAAGGAAAAAGGTATATATGATTTGAAACTCAGAATTTAATACCTCAGAACTCTTACTGAATGTTTTTCTCTTTCACTGTCCAACCTAGAAATTCATCAGGGAAGCAAATGCCCCATCACAGGTTTGGTGCTAGTAATTCAGTAACTAAGGGGTCATTATAATGTGGAGCAGACCTTAAAGGGGAAGAGGCCTGAGTCCCCAGCTGCTTCACAGATGAAACAGCCCTACCCCTAGCTAAAAGTCCATCTCTTCTGCACTAGATCCCACTGCTCTTGCCCCCTCAACAGTCTCACTCCTGCAGTTCTCCCACATCTCTGTCTTGCATTAGCAACTTTTTACCCCCTCTTGGCACATTTTCATAAGCAGATAAACAGGCTGGTCCATGCCCCCACCATCGTAAAAGAAAGCAATCCCTTTTCTTGATCCCATTTTTTCCCTACAAATTTTCTTTCCTGTTTCTTTCTTCTTTTTTTTTTTTTTTTTTTTTGCTCCCATTTGCAGACAAATATTCCAAAATAGTGCCCGATGCTTATGGCCTCCAGGTTCTTTCTTACTCTTCTTTCCTAACTCCATTGAAGTTTGGCATTTACTGCTGTCACTCCACCACGATGGCTCTTATCAACGGCAGCAATGACCACCGAGTGGCTAGCGCTAATGGCTATCTTTCCAGCCTTCATCCTACTTGACTTAGCATGAGCGCCTGACAAAGAAGACCACTCCTTTTTGGATACTTTCCTAACTAGGCTTCTAGGACATCATACTCTTCATTTTCTTCCTACCTTACTTAGCCACACCTTCTCAGTCTCCTTTTCTGGTTCCTCCTCAGTTCCCTCAGTCCTTCATGCTGGAGTGTCCCAGGGACCACTGGTCCTTCTTCTCTTTTTCCTCTCCAATCACTCTCTTGTGGATCTGATTCAGACTTAGAGCTTTAAACATGCTCTTAACTCCCACATTTTGTATCTCTAGCCCAGACCTCTCTCCCAAACTCAAGACCCATTTCATTGCCTATTCAAATGTTCCACTGGGATGTCTAACATATATCTAAAATTCGACATGTCCAGAATTGGATACTTGATCTTCCCCTGCAAACCTGCCCCCACTTAGAGCCTTCCTTGTCTCTTCCTTATGGAGCTGATGTCAACTCCATCCTCCCAGCTGCTCAGGGCAAAGAGCTCTGAGTCACTCTGACTCTTCTCATTCTCTCACTCCCTGGAGCCAGCCCTTCTCACCACCTCCTTTACCATCAATCTGGTCCAAGCCACCATCATCTCTTACCTACGTGAATAAATTACCTCCTAACACAGCTTCTTGTTTAAACCCCCCAAACATAGCAGTCAGAACTTTTAAACATAAGGCAGATCATATCATGCTTCTGCTCAAAATCCTCAATGACTTTGCATTTTACCCAGGTAAGAGCCAACATCATTACAATGGCCTATGAGGTCCACATAATCTGGCAACCCCCCTTCCTTCTGATCTTAATTCTGCTCCAGCTGTGGTGGTCTCCTTTTTGCTTCTTGATCTCATCTACTAGGGTTGTTTCTTTAGCTGTTTGTCCCCTCTACCTGAACACTTTCCCCCCACATATTGCCTAGTTAACTTCCTCACCTCCTTCAAGTTTTTCTTCATATCTTATTGCACAATGAAGCTGATCCAGATTGCCCTACTCATTACCTCATTGTAACCCGTACTCCCGCCCGGCACTCCTGATCCCACTGAGCCTGCTCTACTTTCAATTAATTCCATCTTCTACTACCTAACATACTATGTAATTTGCTTAGTATTTTCTAGATCTCTTCTACTGGAATATAAAATCATGAGGGCAGGGATCTTTGTTTTATTCACTTATGCATCCCAAGTGCCAATAACAGTGCCTGAGACATTGTAAATGCTCAATAAATGCTTGTTGAAGTCTACGTCCTGGCCTGTGAAACCTGGTCCTTACAGGTAAAAGCCACGAGGGCACACAGCCCTACAGGGAAAACCTCTAGCACCACCTCTGGGCTGCTGGATGCACTTCAGTCCAATCTATTGCTGACCCCTGCTGGAACCCATTGATTGAGTTGCTGTCCCTCCCTGGACTGAGTGAATGGACCTAGAACTCCTTGGGGACCAGCAGGGTGACAAAATGCTGCTGACATCCTCTCTGCCTTCCTCTTGTGCCTGCCTGAAGCAATAATAACTGTCATCTTTCCTTTTCCTTGGGGTTTTCCTGATTCTAGGGGTCTGCAAAAGGTCCCTTTTGCTTTAATTTTATCCAATCAATGTGTTCTCTTGTAGGGACCTAATTAGTTAGAGAGTGGGGGAGATACCCTGCTTTTAGTTCCACCTGCAGACTAATAATCTTTCACCAGACTAAAAATTGGTGTGAGAGACATGTTTTGGAAAACATTAAAGTGATTCTCTCCCTTATCTTCCTCCGGGTGACCACGCCCTCTCTGACCAGAGGCCCTTGTGTTCACCTCAGAGTTCACCACAATTGCTGTGGCAGGAACGCAAAGGCAACGAATAACTCCAGTTCAGCTTTGGAAACCTGGGACTAAGTAACCATCTCTGAAAGCTTTGCTAGGAAAGTAAAGGAAGCTCTAAATTCCAAACGCTCTTAAATAGTAAGAGCAAAGCATGTAGCCTGGAGAAAACGTTTACTCTCATCAATTGGCAGAGCAAACTTGGAGACGATGGTAGGAAGTTGCCACCTACGGAGAGGGGAAGTAAAGTGTTCTTTCAGTTGGAAAAGCCAAGGATAAGGGCAAGGTCAGAAGGGATATACTAACTCCTTCATTGTTTGGGCCTGACCCAGAAGGGGTAGGATGGACATGACATCAGGAACCCCAGAGAAGTTGAGGGAGAATCTGGAACTACTGGGCTGGTCCTTCTCTTCTACTCCATGTTCAGCATCGTGCTGGGGCAACCTGGCGCCCCTGGAAAAGTAATTCTGAAGTGGCTGAGAAGTGCCTATGTAGATGGACTTGTCTCTGTGCACAGTTCCCTGTGGCCTTGGTGTGGCAGGGAGGGGAACTGAAGGTTTTTTGTGCCTTGGTAAGAGGGTGTAGAAATGCCGAGGGAACCCAAGGTCCAGGATAGGTCCGGGTTTGGGATAAGAAAGTCACATTCAGCAGAGACCTCACAATGAGAGGCCAAGGTAGGACCATGAGCTTCAGCAATGGGCATGAGAAAGGCAGGCCACAGAACCAGACAGGACCCGTGGCATCTTACCGGGCACAGTACTACTTCCTGAGAGATCCCCAGAACAGCCGCACAGTGTGGGAAATGAGTGAGCACCCAGGGAACAGCACAGCACACAGCCCCAAGAGTGCTTCCCTTTCTGCCACCACAAGGACGGACGCGGGAGCCCTTGGCACCCAGGGACCATGGCAGGAAGGAGGGGGAGATCTTTGCAAGGAGGAAGCCCCCGGAGAGAGTCTGACAGATTGAAATTTTCCCTCTGTCATTAACAGGAGTGGGAGCTTGTTAATAAGATGCCATGAACTGTACAGCAGAACCTCGGTTCTCGAACTTAATTCATTCCGGAAAAGTGCTCGAGAAGTGATTTGTTCAAAAACTGAATCTCCTTGGTGTGTCACCTGAGAGACACACGACTGATCATACAGGTATCAGCATAAAAGGGTTGTCGGGTGGAGAATTGAGACCCAAAGTTTTGTTAGACCACTGAAACATTTTTTTTTCCGTGAACAACTTGGTCAAGAACCAAGACATTCAAGAACCAAGATTTGACTGTAGATGATCCCAAAAATGCTTGTAGGCATCTGACAGTTGTTCTTCTTTTCCCCTGTAGTAAATGGGAATATTTTGGAAGGGGAACTAGCACGCTGGGTTCAACTCTGGCTCATCAAGAGCTGCTGTGTAAAAGTGAGACAGTATTCTGAAGGAGGAGGAAGGAAGGAGGAAGGGCTTTGAAGGGTGGGGGACAGGTTTGCCTGAGGGAATTAGCTGGGCTAGATTCCTACGTGATTTAACCGTTGTTGGGCCCCCACCCCCACCTCCTGCAATGAGCTTAGAGAACAGGAATCAGTCTCTGAATTCCTAGTGAGGGATGGGGGAGTCCAGGAAGAGGCCCTAGAGCTCCCGAGCTCACAGCCAAAATACAAGGGGGGTGGAGGGGCAATGATAGGCTTACAGCTGTTCATATGGAAAATATTATAATCAATAAATAGTAATACAAAAATAAACTGTGTTTCATGTACTCACAACTGTAAACCTACTTTTGCCCACCCTGTATATGAGCAAAAAGGTTTTTGATCACTTTAGATTCTTTGTGTACTCTATGTTTTCTCCATATAAAATAATCTCCCTTTGCCCCCCGATGTTTAGTACTTTGAATTTTATTTTGACTCTGACATTAATCTTGTCACACCTGCTTGCTTTTATTAACATTGGCTTTGTATAGCATTTCCTACCTTGCCATCTGCTCATTTTCTGCATTTCCTCCTCCTTTAAAATATTTTTAAATAATTTTTAATGTATGCCAGCAATACATGAAGATATTCATAAAAGCATTATGTATGTGTAAATATCCACTCTCTCTCAGTCCTGGTTCTTTTTTTAAATTGCCTTTTACTATCATTTGATTACTTTTCTTTTTAATCCTTACCTCTTAAATGTTTGGTTCTCTGTATATTCTTCATATTAACCTCCTGCCTGTTAAGTTTTTTCACAGTAGAGCTTGATATTTAATTTTGTTTACATTTTCAGATGTGAAACATTTTAGAGTTTTGATGCAGTCTTTTTCATCTTTAAATTTTTATTTTAAAAATATTTGTGTCCTAAATAAGAATGTCTCCCTCAGCCAGTGATAGATTTTTTTTTTTTTTTTTTTTTTACTAATACTCTTTACAGTTTAAAAATGTTGAGGTATTCACTCTCTGGGATTTATTGTTTTCTGAAAAATTTGAGAGAGAAATGCTGTGTTTTATTCTGTCGTTTCATTTTCTCATGAAAGCCAGTTGTCTCAACAGCATTTCTTTCCCAGTCTGTCTTTTCCCCACTGAGGTGAGGTGCCATCTCTCTCCTATGCCCAATTCTTCTGTATTCACAGGTCTATTTCTCAGTTTTTTTCTTCAGTTCCACTTGCCTTTTTGGCTATCTCTGCACTGTGCCACACAGTTTTAATGACAATAGCTTTGTTAATATTTTGCTATCTGGTAAAGCAATTCTCCCTTCCTCCCTCTCCTCCTGCTTCTCTCCTAACTCCGCAATCTTCTGTAATATTTGAAAAAGTTTCATGAGAAAAATTTGGGGGGTTTTATTTGGAAAACTTGGGGATCTTCATGGTTTTCATTTCATTAACTATATAAATTTGAGTAAAGGACTGACATCTTTATAGTACTGGGTTTTACCATCCACAGACACATTATTGATCTCCACTTAGTCATATTTTCTTTTATGTCATTCGGTAAAAGTTTTATAGTCCTGTCTATACAGTTACTTTGCTATTCATTGCTACTCTATGTGTAATCACTTAGTCTATTACAATTTCTGATTGATGATTGCTGGTGTATAAGTAATTGTTTTTCTCCTTTCTTTGGTTAATGTAGTGAATTATATCAACAGAGCTCTACTACTAAATTAATCTCGCATTCCTGAGATAAACTTTACACGATCATGATGAATTCTTCTTCTCAATTTGCTGCCGAATGAACATTTCTAGTATTTTACTTGGGATTTTTGCAACCATCTTTATAGAAAATATTGCTGTATTTTTCCTTGTCTTTTGTTTGTCTTATTTTAGTATTAAGGTTAACTATATAAATTGGTTTATTTTCTATCTTTTTTATGATTTGATACAACTTATAAAAGATGAATGTTATCTGTTTCTTGAAGATTTCAAGAACTTGTCTATAAAACCGCCCAGACCTAGAGCCTTTTTTGGGGATAGATTTTTTGACTACCATTTCAGATCAGATTTTCTACATCTTCTTAAACCATTTGGCAATTTTATATTTTTCTTTAAATTATTCCTATCTCTTTCAACTCTAGTGATATAAAGTTGTATTATTCTCATATAATTTAAAGAACTGCTTGTGTGTTATGATTTTATATCCTTTTTTATTCCTGATAGCTTTTGTATGCCTTCTCTTGTTTTTTTAAATCATATTTGCCAAAAAAGTCTATTTTGATTAGGCTTTTAAAAAGAGTTTGGGTTAACTCCTTTTATTTTTTTTCCTGTTTCACTAATTTCTGCTTTCATCTATGGCAGTATATTTCAACCTTTTTTCCTTATTGTCCATATAGAGACATTTTTAGACTCTTTTCCAGCTAATCACTAGCCCCTCCCACCAAAATCTTAAACCACACATACAAGTGTATATCAGTTTACAATGCATGGTCTTCTGAATGGTTGTCGCACAACCATTGTGATACCTAACATTTTTTTTAATCATTAAGAATTTTCACTCTCTTGGCAATGTTTTCCCCATTGAAAATGCATGGTCTGTGGTATTACCTCTTTCTGCTTTCTTCTTGTTTGTTTTCCTTTTCTGGAAAACTTAGTTCAACTATAAACTGCACCTCCTTCCCCAATGCCATTTGCTTGCATCACAGAAATTTTGCTATGTAGAGCTTTTGGTTTTCATTCAGCTCTAAATTTTTATAATTGCCCTTTTCATCTGAATTATGTAGAGGTTTGCTTTTATATTACCCCATACATAGATTTGGGGTTCTGTTTTTATTTTTATATGACTGTCTGCCTGGAGTCTGTTGAGACTGTCTTTCTATGTTAGCATATGGTCAACAATCTTTCAACATTAAGTTTCATGTTTACTGTAGGCTTTTGGTGGAAACTGTTTGTCAATTTATGAAATTTTTGGTTTTTTACTAGTTTGCTAAGGTGGCTTTAAATTAAAACGTAAATTGGTGTTGAGTTTTAACAAATGCAGATGGTCCCCAACTTACAATGGTTCTATTTATGATTTTTTGTCTTTATGATGGTGTAAAAGCAATGCACATTAAATAGAAACTGACCATTGAATTTTGAATGTTGATCTTTTGCACCATGCAATGGGGCTGGCAATATGCAGTATAATATTCTCTTCATGATGCTGCATCAACCACGTGAGCTTGAGGGTAAACCACCAATACCCTACATCTACAGTGCTGCCAGCATATTTTGGATATTATGTTTTGTGTTTTTGCATCCCATGTCTACAAAGTGACCATCTGTGTCTCCTGCTTCTGGTGAGAAAAAAGAGGAAGACAATTACTCTTGAAATTAAACTCAGCGTAATTGCCCAGCATGAAGGCAGCAAGCCATAATTACATAAATTACATGAGATTCAACACTTTATTATAAAATAGGCCTTGTTAAGTGATTTTGCCCAACTCTAGGTTTATTTAAGTGTTCCTAGAAAATGTAAGTTAGGCTGGGCTAAGCTTCAATGTTTGGTAAGTTGGATGTATTATTGCATTTTTGACTTATAATATTTTCAAGTCATGATGGGTTTATTGGGATGTAACCTCATTGTAAGTAGAGGAGCATCTGGACTTATTTTGGAACCAGTAGAAGTGATCATGATTTCTTCCTAACATCTATTAATTTGATTACCCTGATATATTTCACATGTCTCATCTATCTTATGCTTTCCCTTAAAGACATAACTCTGTACATCTTCCAAGTCATTTTTGTATGCCCATGTACAATGGTTATATCACTGAGACTAAGCTGAAAGTTGGAGGTACGTATACATTTTCTGTAACCTTCTAGTTTACCTATCTCATTGGTGAAAGGGATGATTTCCCATTGTATTCGATGCAGATTCAAGTAGGTACCTCCCAGTATTTCCTTGGATCTGAGGTCCCTGGTGAAGATGGGCATTTGTTTTCTATATGATAGCTTGCTCCCATTCTCCTGCTGTTTATCTCTTTGGGTTTCAACATGTCCTCTTTGTAATGACTACACTACCACCCTCTTTTATAATCCCACCTTTAAGGTTAGTTGGCTCCCGGTCTATTTTATTTTTCCATTTGTATTGTCAGTTCTGCCCTTTAAGAAGAACATGAACTGTCTTCTAAAGAAATCCTCTTCCTCCAGCTTAATTGGTCTGTCTTCCTTTATTCATTTTTTTTTTTACCTTCCCACTGCTTCCATTCTGACTTCAAAATCTAAATATATATTTGGAACAAATAAGGTTGCTACTTGATTTCCTAAATAGGCCTGATTCCTAGGGAAAGGAGAACCCATACTCTTTTTAATACCCTTCCTAGTTTTGGGGATTACAATAGTATATAACTTCTCTCTACCCCAAACCCCAACATAACAAACATTTGCATTCCTCTTTTTCTATTTAGGATTAAATCTACCATTCCTCTGTAATTGAACACAAAACATGAGCCCCTGAAATTCCACTGGCAGGTCTTATATAGTCAATATGTCTGACACCACCTTGGAACATAAATAGGTGACTCTGGATACCCCATGTGAATTAAAGAACTTAGTCCCTCCCCTAGGTCTCTCATTGGTCCTATAAAAGGATGCAATTCAAATGAAGACAAAAGGGAACCAATTGGGTGAGATTATCTAATGCCACCTGCTCATCCCCAGCACCATATAAGGGCTAGATTCTCCCAAATTTGTGCTTTGAAGTACATGTGAAACTTGGGCCATTACACCTTAAAAGCCCTCATCTGCAATGCTGGCCGAGAATAAAGCACAAATTGTTCCATTCACTAGCACCTTTCTCTTCTGCAGCAGGCGTGTCTCAACTAAATCTATATAAACCAAGATCAGCCAGAGTAGTCTATGTAGCCTACTTTTGCAAAGCCCCATATCCAGTATCTCTAAAAAAATATTGACTTGCCTATGGACACTAGCTTCCATAAGTTGCTATAATTTGGAAAGGTCAAAGGACTAAAAGGCTCGAGATCACTAAAGCACAAAAGCCCTATGTCCTGGTATACCAGATGTCCTATCTCCACACATCTTATCTTGATGTCATAATTTTAGTCCGAGTGCCTATTTCCTCAGGATTTAACAGTCAATGCATATTTGTATGTGTTTGGGCTTGAGAAAATTAATCATATTCCTTTTCCCTCTCAGTCCTCAACCAAGTAATAGGTAGGGGAATTAGTCAAGTCAGTATCAACATATAGTATTTTGTTGATAGATCTGTATCTATGGACAAAATTGAGTTTTCTAATTCCTCCACTGCCTCTCCCTCCCCTCCCAATTCCTGGTATTGGGACTACCCACCCAAAGCAAAATATACAAAGAAAACTCTTACCTGGAAAGCTTCAAAGGAGTGCGGCTGCTCCAAAAGTGGAGACACCAAGGTGCTCTTCACACCTGCCTCTGGGAGGCAGGCCTGGGCCTCAGCAGGTGCACGTGAAAACTGGATCTGAGTGGAATGCATGTACATACAGGCAATGGGGTGCAGAAGAGAGAGGAGAGCTACATGTGTGTGTGCGTCTGTGTGTGTGTGTACACAGTGAGTCTCCCATATCTCCATCAGAGAACACAATCTTCCTTTTGGAGAAGTAAGAGGTAGAGACAGCGGTCAAAAGTGATATTCCAATATGGTTCCCTACTTGTAGAAGAAATGGGAAATAAAGACAAATGGCAGGTTTTTGTCTCCATGGGTGGGGGAAATGTCTATACTTTTCACCCCGTCCCAGCAGGGGTAGGGGAACCAATTCTCTCACCCCCTAGGTATGACCTGGAACTCATTCCCAGCTTCCAACCCAGATGTCAGGAAGGGTGTTATTAATAGATTTTGTTAGTAGATCATTACTACATTAGAACTCAGGATGGTGAGGGTAGGGTAATGGCCCAGAGGTTCAGGCTGACCCCAACCGATCCCCAGATACACTCACTTACTGAGCTCCATCTACTTCCAATGGAAACACCAAGGAAATTAGGGAACCCCTTCCATGGCACTTCACTAATAACTGCTCCTCTAGAACTCCCTGGCTGCTGGGTTAAAAGGGGTAACAGCAACACCCAAGAGTAAGAAAGACCAGCCTACAAATCTTGCCTCCGTTATGTGGCCACTCGAGTGTTCTGGGTGTTTTCCTCTCCATCAGTGCAAGTCCAAGGAGGAGTCACTAAAAGACACGCCGCCTTTAGATGAGGCTGGGTGCGTTTAGGGTGGTATGGCCGCAGACATCCCGCATTTAGATTGTGAGAAGCCATCCCCAGACATAAGTCCCCAAAGCAGAAAACCCCCAAAAAAGACACTACTTGGGAGCTTGAGAGTGAAAAGTTATTATTTATCAATGGATGATTGGAAAAGCCAAGCTTTTTGGAGCCGAATCCAGAACCGTCAGTGGGAGTCTCTCTCCTGTTAGCTTCGTTGGTCCGCCTACCCAACGGTAGATCTTCTACTGAAAGGCAAAGTCACAGTCCTGAAGGAGGCTCGGAGCCCCCTTCCTATCCAGTTCCAGCTGAGGAGACAAAGCAAAGGGAGGGCTCTTCCCACCACAAACCCACCCCTCCACAATTGGCGGACTCCTCTTCCCAGCTGTAACTCAAGGAGAGACCCCCATGCCCTACTTAGTCCACATCAGAAAACAATGAACCTGTTCAGGGTCACAGGTTGTATGTACCCTTTGGGTCCTCCCTAAGCACTCTTCCCTCACTCAGCATACGAGCACTTAGTACAGTCCCAATGTCAGGTTCGTATCACTCATTCTCTAGAGGAAGCTAGAATGCCCAGAATCAGAAAAAGGATAGAATTGGCATTGAAAATTAATTTACCAGGTCAACAGATACAATCAATCTCTCCCAAAGTGCCAAAGATTCATTTCCACTTTAAGTACACATGACATGGAAGGTAGGAATGGACTCAACCTGCTAAGAAAAGGGCTTTCAGATTAAACACAACAGGCAAAGGCTTCAGTGGGAACCAAACATTTGAAGGAACACAGAAGTGACAGAGAATAGGGAGCGAGGGGATTTTTGACAGCAAGAAGGGAAAGTGGTGTCCTTTGACTAAGGACCTAGAGAGAAAGCAGGAGGGACAATCAAGCGTGGGGTAGTCACTTAGAAAGCCGGGTACCTAAGTTCTAGTCATGGCTTTGGCCAGCAATTTAGCACGTGACTTTGAGCTTATCTAGGCTTCAGTGTCTTCATCTGCAAAATAGCGGAAAGCGGTTTGTTCAACTACATGCCTGTTGCGGTCCTTTGAGATTACAGCATCCTCCACAAGCGCGACTGATGGACTATTACAAGATACTCACAAGGGGGCCAAGGAGAACCTTACCAGAGCAGGAAATGCCTCTTAGCCCCATCTCTAATAACAAGGTCACACGTATACACATTCACACATACATAAGCAAAGTGGCCGACAATTTCACCCATAGCAGCGGAGATACACATAGAAAAAAATAAATACTGCTGATGCTCAAGTCCTGCACTAGGGGAGAGGGGTCCTGAGGGTGGAGCTTGGAGGGACTCCAAGGGCAGGGGAGAAGGGTCCTTTCATCTGATAATAGCTTTCACCTGGCTCTTCCTTCCCCCCAAACCCAGGGCAGCCAACTCTTTGGAAGAAGCCACTCTCATCTTAACCCTCCTCAAACCACCAACTCACCTGTTGCTGAAACAAAACTGCACAGATCCCAAAAGAAATCATCCCCTAGTTAGCCATTAAGACATGAACAGAATCTACCACACCTGAGATTACTTTTAGTGGGCAGCTGGAACCACATGCCCTATTTCCCTGAATCTTATTTTTGGACCTATCTCACCCAAAGTCACTTGGGCTCACCCTCTGGGTGAAGGGGGAAACTCGCCTGGGCCATCCCTTTATTTTTCTGGCTGTTTCCACATTTTTAAATCAATCTCATTGTGAGAGTGAGCCAAGAAGTTACCCTCCCCGCGTAGGAATCCAAACAGGAAGAAAGGCTACCACGCAAGTGCAGGGCTCCGCCCCGCGCAACAGGACCTGCAGAGCAGACTCGCACCCTTCCCCAGACAGCAAGAAGCCTCTCCCAGCCATACATCCACATGGACTCTTACATGGTCTCTCCTAGCAGAGGTAGCTGGGGCTATTGGGGAGTGGAGAACTTCAACCTCCCATCAACCTGGGATCCCTGTTGAAAAGATACTAAAAATAAATTAGTAAACATTGCTGTTTACAGAAATAGAAATCATTTCTGTTTCCAAAGGCCTCTCACCAATCCAGTCCTGGCCATTTCCAAGACTGCCGCCCCTGATACCCTCTTCAAAGTCCGCCCTGGTGGGTGGGTAAGACACCAGAGTCCTCTGAGACTGGGAGCTCCTCAGGCACCTGAGAATTCCAGTTTCACATGTCTTCGTCCAGGGAAGGGATCATCTTCAGGACTCTGGGAGTGCCGGGGTTCATCCCTTCTCACCAGTTCCTGGGGGCTGTCCTGAGGCAACCCTCCCCCTTTTAGGATGACATTCTTTTTGTAAGAATTCCTGCTGTTTTCGGGTCCCCAGTCCCTCCCCAGGGTCCAACAATCCTGCCTGGACGCACCCTCAGAGCGCAGGAACCAGTCTGTGCCTCGTTCTAACGACACGGGGAAAGAGGGACGGGCAGAGAGAAGGCAGGGAAAACGGCCTGGGGGGATCGTCCTTGGGTGGACGACTAGCAGCAATGACTGTCAGACAGGCTGGCGGTAAGGCTGGGCGCCTGGTCGGGGACGGAGTCGGAGCCGTCCACCAGGCTGGCGGGTTGCACGTGGACGCGGGGCGTGCGACGACGCCCCCGGTACTCGATCATGTCGGGATGATAGGCTGGGTGGCGACGGGCGTGCTTGGTCAAGTGGTCGCTCCGGGAGAACTGCTTGGGGCAGAGGGGGCAGGAGAAGCGCTTTTCGCCCGTGTGCGTCCTGTAGTGGCGTGCCAGCTCGTCGGAGCGCGTGAACTTCTTGTCGCAGTCGAGCCAGTCGCAGGAGAAAGGGCGCTCGCCCGTGTGGGTGCGCTGGTGGGACTTCAGATGCGACGACTTGTAATAGGCTTTGTTGCAGCCCGGGAAGGGGCAGCGATGGCGCTTGGCAGCAGGTGTCACTGGCCTCCGACGGGCACCTGGACCTGTTGCGGGGGCGGGGCCCACGCCAGGGGCCACGCCAGACACCCCTCCGGGGACCGCAGGCGCTCCGGAGGCGGCAGGCGCGCCGGGGACCTCGTGCGCGCCGGACGAGTGCGCGGGCCAGGAGACTTCGGCTGCGGTGGAGGCCGGGGCCGGCTCTGAGCGCAGGGTGGGCGCGGAGCACGGGCTGGGGCCGGAGGAGCCGGACGAGGCGCGCAGAGCTTCCCCCGAGTTCTCCCCGAAGCCCTCCCCAGAGCCGCCGCGCAAGTCAGCCAAGACGCTTGCAGCCAGCAGGTGGGGCGCGGCGCCGCCCGCGCCAGGGCTGGGGGCGGGGACCTGGGAAGGCAGGGGGACCGACGCGGGCCCCGGTGGCCCCGGACCCGGCAGAGCGGACTCCGGCGGCGCCGCCGCACCCACCTCCGAGCCTGCGGCTCCGCCCGCGCCCTCGGGGTCCTGCGGGCGGCGGTGAACCACGGCGCCCGCGGACATAGACACCAAGCACTCGGCGGCGAAGTAGTCCAGACACGCCACGGCGGCTGACATGCTGGCACGGCCGGGCCGCCGGCGAGCGCGGTCCGAGCGCAGCCGGCCGCGAGCGAGAGAGTTCTCGGGAGCGTCCGTCCCGCAGCCTCGGAGCGAGAAGCAAGAGGCCCGGTGCGCGCCGCCAGCCGCCCGCCGCTGCTGCCGCCGCCCGCGCGGAGCCCGCCCCGCTTGACGCGCCCCTGACGCACCGGAGCCCGCGGGGGCGGCGGGACCCGCCCCGGGCCGCAGGACACCCCCCGGAACGCGCGGCCGGCCGGCCTAAGTCCCTGTTAACAGCCTAAGAAATTATCTTGTCTTCGCGTTCTTGCCTCTGCTGGCGAGCCAGGTAATTTTAATAAAGAGAAAACTCTCCGATCGTAACTTCTGGGCAGCCTGCCGGCTTCGCCCCCCCTCGCCCGCTGGTCCTCCGCCAGCTGGGTGTCCGGCGGAGTCCGAGAAAGTTTTTTTATTTTTTTAAGGAAAAAAAAATGTTAATACCTGACCTGTCTTTCGGTTCCTAATGACGATCGTTAGTTAAGCGGGCTGGAATTGCATTTCCCTTCTGTCCACCGCTGTCAGACCGAATTAAAAATCTCCCTCAGTCTGCATCGAAAAAGTTTTCTCATTTAACAGTTCCGCTGTTAATCCCGGGTCCGTACCGATTCCCTAAATAGATCTACTACGTATCCATTAATTAATAGCGTTTTGAATCAGAAACATTTTTAACCTTGGAAAAGCAAAGAATCCTCCTCTCTCCTGGTTGAAATTGAAACTTAAAATCCTTTGAATAACGATTTAACCCCTCAACCAACGAAAGAAAAATGCACGTTTAAACTGCATTAACCTGTCCCAGGCAGGCGAACCAATTTCCACGCTGGAATATAAATTATAGACTAGTAGCGAGATAAACACATTAAAATGGACTCCCACAATTTTGATAATAGAAAGTCACGTTTCTAATTAGACAACATCTTTTATTTTTCTTTTGACAAAAATTAAAAATAAGGGAATGCAGCAGACGATACAGAATTGCTCATGTGATGTTTTGTGATTCCGGAGGTTTTCTAGGTACCTGTATTTTTATATTTCTTTATTGCTTTCATTTGTTGTCTCGTGTGATATTTAAACAATTGAAAACATAGAAAAGCAAACAGGATGTTTTCTGAAAACGGCCACAGCAGGGTTTTTGATGTACATAAGCCTCACTGATATCCTGAACCATGTGCATTGTGTTTGTGGTTCTTCAGTGCTTTCTCTTTTCCAAATTAAAAATACATCCACATCAAGAATAACACACCTTTATGTATTTACTTCCTAGAATAATCAAATGTGATACATTTGTTATATTTGCCTCAGGTTTTTATTTACATTAAAGATGACAGAGTTAAATGCCACTTACCCTTCTCTCTCCTCACTTCTCTAAGTAATCAGTGTTAAAATGTGTGTCTCCTTCCAGCATTTGTTATTATACTTTTATCACCTAATTACCTGTGTATTTACATGTAAATATACATCTATGCTTATGTGTTTAAATTTTCTTTATAAATGGTACAGTAGTGTACATACCATTTTGCAGTTTACTCTTTCCCCTCAGTATGCTTTTGAGAACTATCTATACTGATAACTATAGAATCTGTTCATGTCAATAGTTTTATAATATTGGCAGCTTTGTGATTTTTGTGGAGATTCTATTCTAAAACAGATAGTTATTGTAAAGTTGCTTGCTTCAAAAATTTAGACAGTTAACTCTTACTCTACACATTAAAATCCTGTCAGAGAGAGAATTCTTTACTAGCTGTTTCTAGTTTTGTTATTTAGAAAAAATGGGAAGGTATTTTAAAATGCAGACAGGATATCACAAGCACCATTTACCTATCTCATAAAATTGGTCAGTGTTAACATTTTGCCAGATCTGCTTCAGGTCTGTTTTTAAAATTAACTATTTAACATTTCTGATAAAATTAGAGTCCCTTTGTGCTCCTCTCCAAAACCACTCTCCACCCCTCCCTCCAAAGGCAAACACTGTATGAATTTGGAATGTAACTTTACAATCTAGGTTTTGCAACAAATGAACCCATAAAAACACTGAGCATTGCTTTGATTTTTTAAAATGCACACGTGTGTTGTTAAACTGTACCTATTGTGACTTTTTTTTTCTTCATGGTATGTTTCTATTCTTTCTCTCCATGGTGATAAATACACATCCAATTCATTCACTTTAATTGCTATATTGTAAATCCACGCATATGAATGTGCTGTGTTTATTCATTCCCCTATTGATGAAGATTTTAAGTGGCTGATACCATGATGCCAATATTTGGGTATTGTGGGCAATGCCTGTTTGAATATATATGTACTTGTGTCCTATGCACATATGGGAGGATTTCTCTCTGGGGAACCTAGATGGGGAATTGCTAGCCTACACACACATTTGCAGTTTCATTAGAGACTGCCAAATGGTGTTTGAATTCACACACCCATCAGCAGTATGTGAGAGTTGCTCCCCTCACGTGACCCTCAATACTTTCTCAATTCAGACTTTCCATTTTTCTGACAGTTTGACTTGTTAAAGACCCAGCACTTCATCGTTTTATTTGAATCTCCCTCACTGCTAGTGCAGTTGAGCATTTTATTGGCTATTATGGTTTCTGAGGCTGTGATTTGCTTTTTCGCAGTCACCCATTTTTCCAGTAGGCTGTAAATACTTTCATCTTTGTTCCTCTTGGTTTTGTAGGAGTTCGTGCATACACACCTGTTGTCTCAATCTGTGACCCCTCTTCTAACTGCTTTTGATGCCTTTTGTACTACAGAAAATTTTAAACAGGGTCATATTCATTGATCTTTTTATGGTTACTGTCACTTGTGTGCCTTATTTAAAAAACAGAACAAAACTCTCTCCATACCTGATGCCATGAAGAGAACCTCCTATGTTTTTCTTCCCCTTAACATTGTAAAGTTTTGTTTGCTCCACTTGTAAAGTTGATCCATCTGGGACTTACTGTTTTTCAATCGTGCAAAGTAGGAATTTAATTTTACTCCCCCTCTCCCCCACGTGGAAAACCTATTGTCCTGCCCTGGTTTGCTGAACAGCTTTTCATCCCTCCATTAATGTGCAATGCCACCGTGGCTGCAAACTGAACTTCCATACATTCACCGAAGTGTTCCTGCTTTGTCTTTTCCCACTGATCAAACCAGTTCGGAGCCAGTACCACACTGTTTTAATTATTATGGCTTTATAATAAGTCTTCATGTCTAGAAGGTCATTTCCCTCCCTTTGTTCATTTTAAAAATTGTGCTGGCTGCTTTTGAACTTCTGCTCTTCCACACTAACTCCAGCATCAGCTTGTCAACTTCCATTGAAAAACCTCTTGGTATTTTGCTGAGGTAAATTTATAGGTTAAATTTTGGGAGCTGTGCCATCGTTATACAATTGAGTCGTCCAACACACTAGTAGTATTCTGATTTCTCCATGCCCTTCAGTAACACTTTATGACTTCTTTATGAAACTCTTGTACATGTTCGTTAGATTTATTCCTAGGTACCTTACAGCTTTTGCTGCTATTGGAAGTTGGAGTCTTTTAAAAGTTTTTAGTAGGTTATTGCTGCTGTTTGGACATTTTTCTTGATTTTGGAATAATCTCATTTTAGCAAACATGCTGCACCTTCTTATTAAGCAGTTTATTTGCAGATTCTCTCATATTTCCATGTAGATAATCATACTATGTGTAAATAACACTCGGGATGCTTTTCCCCTTCCTCAGCTCAGTGGATGGGCCGGGACCTCCAATAGAACATCAAATATTAAGGGTGAGAACAAGCATTGTCTCCTGTTTCTAGTGGCTTGAGAATGTTTCTAGTGTGTTATTATTTATGATACTTGTTATCATTATTTATGATTATTTATAGAAACATTTTTCAGGTTAAGGAGTTCCCTTCTATTGCAGTTAAGTTTAAAGGAGGAATATTTTAAAACCATGAAATGAATATTGAATTTAATTAAGTGCTTTTTCTAAAACTATTGAGATGATTATAGGTTTTTTCTTTGGTATATTAATGGAACAGGTCACTTTGATGGATTTTTCTAATGTGAACTAACCCTTGGATTCGGAGATAAACCTTGTTTGGCCGTGTGTACTTTTATTTTTAATACACTGCTTCGTGCAGTTTGTGAATGCTTTCTAATTTTAGCATCTATATTCATAAGTGATATTGGCTTATAATTTTCTTCCCTTGTACTGCTTTTGTCCATGTTTAGCATCAAGGTGATCGTTGTTGTTAGGTGCCCTTGGGTGGGCTCCGGCTCCCGGCCACACCGTGCACGAGCGATGTGCACGCGCCCTGTCCTCGCCAGCCCTGCTCGGCTCCTGTGGGCACGTGCCGGTGGCTTCCTCGATCCGTCCGTGTTTGGTCCTCCTCTTCTGCTCCCTTCTGTTTCCCCTGCCCTCTCATGATATGCCCAAAGCAGAACAGCATTAGTTTTGTCATTTTTGCCTCCAGCAACGTTTCAGGTTCGTTTTTCTGGTGGTCCAGACTATCTGTGGAGCTGTCCTCCATGACCATCTTTGAAACGAATCCATTTTTTTTCTTAGCAGGCTTCATCCCTGTCCGGCTTTCTCATCTGTGCCTAGTAATCGGGAATACAAGGGCGTAGGTGATCTTAGCCCCCGTCTCCAATGACCCATCTTTGCTCTTGATGATCTTTCTTAATTTTCACCCCTCTGGGTCTCAGCCTCCTGTATATTTCTGGGTTGCAATCACCATTTGAATTGATGACTGAGCCAGGGTAAGCAAGATCTGTCACAATTTCAGTGTCTTTGTTTCGTGATTCTTGTGTTCTTGATGTTCAAATGCAGCCCTGCTTTGCCACTTTCTTCTTTTTACTTTCATCAGAAATTGTTTCAAATCATTGCTACTTTCTGCCAGTGAGATGGGACCATCTGCATTATCTTAAGTTACTGCTATTTCTTCCACCAATTTTCCCTCCTCCTCCCTCCGAGTCTAGCCCCACTTTTTGTGTGGTACGCTACCCTCATAGAATACATTTGGAAATTTCCCTTTTAAAATTTTCTATAACAGGTTACACGAGATAGGTATTTTTTGTTTCTTAATGTTGGTAAATACCATCTGTGAAATCATCGTATTTTGAAAATTCAATTCAGTTTCTCTCATGGCTATTAGTTTATTAGGGTTTTATATATTTTTTGAGTCAATTTTGGTCATTGATATTTTTCTTTAAAAAGTAATATAAATATATTGAAGCCTTTAAAATTTTGGTATATGGTTCATAGCACTCTGTACTTATTTAGAAATTCTCTCCAGCATCTGTAGCTATATCCCACTTTTCATTCTGGATACTGCCTGCGTGAATTGTCTATTTTATCTTTTTTGTTTTAACAGCGATTTGTCTATAGCCTTTTCAAGTACCAGCTTTTGTAGATCCTGTTTCTTTTTAAACATATATGTTTAATTTCTATATTTATTTTTATTAATCCCTTATTTACACTTTTGTTGAAAAACTTCATTAAGAAAACTTTTCAAGTTAATACTTACCACATTAGTTTCCACTCCTTCTTATTTAAAACATAAAATTTAGGGCTTTAAATTCATTTTGAAGAGTAATTCCCTTTGCTTCTCTGTACCCCATGAGTTTTCAAAATAGTACTTTTGCTGTCATTCAGTTGTAAGTACTTCATAATTCCACTGTGATTTCTTAAGCACTGAATTTCCAGAAGGATGTTTTCTCTGGATGATGGGGTCCTTCCTATCAACAGTGCAGAAGGTGGTACTATTTACTTTTGTGTGGATGATTCCCTAAGGGAAGCTCTTTCTGAAGTAAAGGAGGTTTAAGGTGCATGGTACCAAGAAACACAAGCAATTCTGAAGCAACACTATTAGGATCTGGAAAGTAATTATTTTGCTAGGAAGTGTCCTGCCGTAGTCCTGGCAAATGGCTCTAAACATTTCATTCCTTCAGCCAGTTCACACCGATGGCCTTCTATACACCAAGCATTCTTCTGTGCATCAGGAAGCACATTATCTCCAGTTTATATTGCAGTGTAGCATTTGTTTATGTTTTTCTTAATTTGTGGACATGGTGCTGATATTGCAAATTGTCCAGAGGATCGTCTTGAATTTTGGGAAAGCGACACACAGGAGGGGCTTGAGGTTGGAACACTGGTACTGGCCTGGAGGTTGTGGAAGGAGCCGCTCCTCTGCCAGCGGAAGACACCCGTCTCACTCAGAGAAGGGGCCCCTGAGAGATCTCTCCCGTGGAGAAGCAGAATGGAAGGAAATTGCGGAAGAGAGGCCTTGTATGTAGGTAGTTTCCCTGGAAAGGGAGGGGAGTTTTCTTACTGTTTATTATTTCTTGGGACCAAGGGATTCACTGGGTCATGGACAGGGCATCAGTTGTTCACGGCGCTGAGATGATTTCGGGCCTCCGGACGGCTGGTGTTCCATCACCTGGGCTGTGCTGTGGCCAGTGCCCCTTGTGTATATTCTCCCAGGAATCATCTCCGGAAGTGCGGAGGGGGATTATTGGGAATGGAAAGTAGAGCACTGGCAACTCTCATTGTAGTGTGTATGGTGGCCTCGAAGTAAGTGTTACAGAAAAAATCTCTCTCCCAAGCCCATCCAAAAGCTTACAGAGCCACGTCTAAGAGGTGTCCCTAAAGGTCTCGAGAGGCTGGCCTGTCCATTCCTTTCTCTCTCTATATATATATATATAGATAGATAGATATACACATATATAGATATATAGATATATATCTAGCTACTGACACATAGCCATATTCCCCCTCAAAGCCCAATTTCACGAGAGCTGAATATATTCTGTATTCTGTATCCATGCATTATTAAAATTGCTCCAATATTTAGTTCTCACTCTGCTACAGAGATTCTTCTTGTTAAGATCAACGTGGATGCACAACAATGTGCATGTACTTAATGCCACTGAACTGTACACCCAAGAAATGGTTAAAATGGTGACTTTTATGTTATGTATATTTTACCCAAAAAGTTCCTTCAAAAGAAAAAAAAAGATCAATATCGATCATGTTGCTAAGTCCAACCCTCCAATTACTAGCAGTCCCAAAGCAGTTGAGTAATCCCTGAATCAGTCTCTTTTCTTGGCTCCTGCAATACTACATTCTTTGGGGATTTTTTTTTTTTTTGTCTTTCTGATTGCTCCTTCTGGGTCTTCATTGCTCATTTTTCCTCCTTTAACCTTTAAAATGTAAAGCCGGCTCTGGTGGTGTGACTCAGTGGATCGTGCACTGGCCTGGGAATCAAAAGGTCGCTGGTTTGATTCTTGCTCAGGGCCCACGCCTGGGTTGCCGGCCAGGTCCCTGGTCGGGGGCGTGCGCGAGGTGCAGTGATGAATGTCCCTTTCCCACTCTTTCTCCCCGCTTTCCCTCTCTCTGACAGGAAACAAAGAAAACTTTTAAAGTGTAAACTTCTACAGAATTCTACACAATGCCCTCTTCTCTCAGTCCTACCCACTATCTCTAGGTAATTTGTAACTTTTTCCACGGCTTTGGTACACCACTATACTAACAGTTTATGAAATGATCATCTTTTCACCAGATTTATTTTCCAGAGACGCCGGGTAGTCTTATACCATCTGACTACTTGGTAGCTCCCCACCCTTCCTGCGATGTCTCCTAGATATCTCAAACTTAACTATATTCAGAAGCTGAATTTGTGGTGGTTATCCCCAGATCTGCCCTTCCTGCATCCCTTCTCTCTCAGTAAATAGCGCTTTCATCCATTCTGCTGCTCAAGCCAGGACACTGAGTGTCATTCTTGAGAGCTCCTTCTCCTTCAGCCCCCACATTGAATGCAGCTCCATGGCTGGTTAATTCTACCTTTAAAGTCTATTGTTAAAAAATATTAAACAAAATAAAGTATATCTTGACCATTCACTTTGCTCACTTTCCCCGCTAATCCCCCAATCCAAACCACCATCATCTTTTGGTGGAACCACCGTAACAATGTAACATCTTCGTTAGTTCTGGGTATTAGGAGGGACGTCTTTGAGGAGCCATTGTCCTGACAACACAGGGCCAACGTGGAGTGAATGAAGGGAAAGAGAAGGTAAGAGCATGGTAGGAGATGAATGGATTCCAGGGCCTGGGCCAGCGGGAGGCAGGCCCTGCAGGGCCTTGTGGACCAATGTACAGAGGGAGATGGGAAGCGTTGGGGAGCATTCTGAGCAGTGGCATGATCTGAATTACTTTTTAGAGGTTCACCCTGATGGCTGGGTGGTGGGTAGACTAGGGTGCTGGCAAAAGTAGAGGCAGGAGATCCCGACCAGCTAGTGAGCCACTGCGGAAGTCCAAGCCAAGGACCAAGGTGCTCTGGACCGCTGTGGGCGCAGTGAAGGCAGTGAGAGGCGGCAGAGTCTGCGCACCTTTTGCAGGTACAGTGAGGGATGCCTGCTGGCTGGTATGTGGCACGCAGGGCAGAAGAGAAGGGTGGACCCACAGCCGACTGCAAGAATTTCAGCCCGGCAAGTGGAAGAGTACACATTTTATTTTGAGACGAGAGAGCCATGTGCTTTTATACGTATGTTCCTGGAGGACAAGAATTCTAACTCTTGGTAGAATTACTCACAATGCTATATATATAAGTATTTGTTTAATACTTTTTAGTATAATTGTAATGAGGTATCTAAGTATTTTAAACACTAATAGTTTATATTAAGCTATAAAACCTATTTTTTCTCTTTTATATAATCTAATCATTTAAATCTAATGCTTTAGACCCAATTATTGATAAAACCCCGGCGTTCTTAGCAGTCAGGTTTCCTTTAGATCCAGCTGAACTTCCTACACATTACATTCAGTCTCCTGTTAATTTCTAAGGCTAAGTAAACTGACCTTGTGAAGAACAGGGGAGCCTTGACTTGGCTAACTTCAGATACTCTTCAGGGCCTGTAGTGTTGAAGCTTGAAAAAAAATAACCATTGACAGGAAGAAGAAGCACCTAATAAATAATCAGTAAACACTTTTACATAATGAGAGTGAGAGCAAGAGCCCGGCTGAGGTGTCCGTGCGAAGGCAGAAACGAAGGGGGTGATGGCACATTCTGTAGCATCGTGGCCCAATAGTTCTACAACACGCGTGGGGTCCAACAAGCCAGATTCACATCCTAGCACAAGACGGAAGCCCCTCACCTTTCACGTGGAGGGAATATAAATTGGTGCGGCAATTTGAATTACATGCAAAGATCATATACATACCCTGTGACACAGAAATTTCACACTTCAGGATAAACCTTTGAGAAACTCTTGTCCTTGGCCCCAGGAGAGAGCTACGGATATGTTCAGTACAATATATGCTGCAAAT
Source organism: Trachops cirrhosus (assembly GCA_028533065.1). Taxonomy (NCBI): domain Eukaryota; kingdom Metazoa; phylum Chordata; class Mammalia; order Chiroptera; family Phyllostomidae; genus Trachops; species Trachops cirrhosus. The sequence continues at coordinate 68,396,046 of CM052549.1, forward strand.
CCTTGAAGCAATCTAAATATTCATGAAAATACAAGGCACCACTATCCAGCAGTGAAAATAAAGGGTGAACCATAACCAGCTGGATCACGGGTGTCTTCTGCTCTGTAAAATAGAGCAGAAAAAAAAGAAAGCCCAGGGTTCTAAAAGAATGTGTCCAATAAGATACCGTTTCCACAGAGTTCAGATACATGGGAATTATTACTAAATTAGCATGTTGTAGTGTTAATAACAAACTACGCAGCCAGGCTGCCGGGTTCAGGGTGCCACCACCTTAGTGGGTCCCCTGCTATATGATGCTGATGAAGTTACTTCTCATTTACGAAAAGGGAATCATACAGTGTCTACCTCACTAGGTTGTTTGAGAGCCCATCAGTGCGTGCAGTGTGATTAGACCACACGGAGGCATGGAGTAGGCACTACATTAGTTATTCTATATTGTTTTTCCACATAGTATTCATCCATATATATTCATATATTAAAAGTATAACCCATTAGTGAGTATGATATGCACTGTATTTTGTTCAGCACTTATCTCTGGAATGGGAGGGGAAAGAATGGAATTCAGCAGATTCTTTAGTGTTTTACTTCTTTTTAAAAATCCCGAAGCAAATAAGGCAAAAGATTAGATTTGTCAGTATGGGTGGTGGGTGCACTCCTGTGCTCTACACTTTCCTACATGTATGCAAATTTTTAAAAAAATCTCAGTACAGAGCCCGGAACACACAAAAATATTTACGAAGTGAACGCGTGACTGAGACATGGTGTGGACTGAGGAAGCAGCCGTCGGAACGGTCAGTGGGAAGTCCCTCTGTCCTGCCCCCGGGCCCGAGGGGCAGGGCAGTGGGGGCTGTGGGCCTGCGGAGGGGGCTTCCCTCAGCTGCAGTGGGTAGGGGGAGACAATGGAGCAAGCACAGCTTTCAAGGTTCTGAGGGAAAATGATTTTGAACTCAGAATTCTATGCCCCGGCAAACACCTCATTCAAGTGTGAGCACAAAATAAAAACACTTTCAGCAGTATTAGGGTTCAGAAATATACCATTCAAGCACCCTCTCAGGATGAGTAACTCAACAATGCATTCCGGGAAAATGGAAAATGAATCAAAGAGGGAGGCATGGGGGTCACAAAATCTGGTGACAAAGCAACAAAACTTCTGGTGAAATTTAAAATCATCATTCACTGAGGAGGGTGGAGAAGGAGAGGGAGAGAAAGGAGAGAGAACAATCTGGAATTGAAGTCCCTGCTGATCTTTACTTGCGGGGTAGCGGGGGCCCGAGGCGAACAGCAGAAGCAAAGAGAAGTGTGGGGGAGAAGGTTCTCGAGCAGCTAGCTCTACTCAGAAAGTGAAGATACTGATTCTATAAGACAAGTTCAAGCATGTGCTTAAAACTAGAGGAACCACGAGAAAAACTGAAATAGGATATAGAACTACCTAACCATTAAAAGAAAAAAGTTAAAATAGGAAAACCTCCTTAATTCAACAAAAGGGGAAGGAGAAACAGTAACGAAGTAAACAGAATACACAAAATAGGATGCAAGGGTTGGTCCAGAGTGTCAGGAATCACAATGTGAATGGACGAACCCCACGAAAAGACCGCCCCTCCGGTTGGAAAAGAAAGACCGGAAACTGTACAGAGCTCCACGCTGTTTACTTAAAACACTTAAAACAAAATGACCTAGGAGTTTACAATTAAGTAATAGAAACAGATGCAACGAAGAAAACCAAATTAACAATGCAAGTCCAAAACAAAAAGAACACGGAAGATTCAGTTAGTGTTGTTACGCTTTATTCTCAACAATAATAGATATTACATATATGTATATATATTTTACATGTATGTGGCGTATTTACAAAGAAAAATTCAATAGATGCTGTACAGTAGAAATTATATAATTTCCATTCACTGGCCACATACATAAAGTTATTATTTAACGACAAAAAAGCAGTAAAAATGACAGACAAAAAAAATCTTGATCCTTTTGAAAATGAGAAAGCACGCTTCTAATTAACTTGGATTCAAGAGGAATTAAAATTAAAATTACAAGCTCCTTGGAAATGTTCAAATGAGCGCATTTCAAGATCTGTGAGCACTGCCAAAGTGCTCCAAATGGAAAGATTTGCAGCTTTAAGTGCTTGTAAAAAACAGAAATTGTGAAAATAAACAAACTAAGCATTTGGCTTAGAGGTAGAAAAAGAACTGGAAAAATAAACCCAAAGTAATAAAAGGAAACAGAATAAGAATAAAAGTAGAAATCAATGAAATAAACAAAAAAATTGGGCCTCATTACTAAAACCAATTACTCTTTGTCAAAACCAATAAAACAGAAGAATTCTTTGTGAATCACATTAAGGAAAAAAAGGAGATATAAATAATGTAAAGAACAAGAAGAGAGGGAAAAGGTGAATGATTGTTATGTACAAGTTCAAATAAATGCAATTAAAATTTAAGATAAAATTTTTGATCCATAAAAGCACAAATCATCAGAGTTGATTCAATAAGAAGGAGAAAAACTAGAGACCATCACCTAAAAATAAGTGGAAAAATAATTTAAAATCTACTAAAAAAAAAAGCACCCAAGTAGTTTTGCAATCTGGAGCTACCAAAATGAAGGGACAGATATTTCCCATATTATATCAATGGTTTCTAGCCTATAAAACAGCTTGAAAGCTTTCTGGTTCATCTAAGCAGTAGCTATTACTCTAGTTCTGAAATTAGATGAACATGGTGCTCAAAAAAAGTTAATTGCACTTATGAATATAAATACACAATTTCTAAGTAAGTTGTTAGCCTATCAAATCTAGCAGGGTATTAAAAAAAAACTGCATCATGCCCAAATTGAGTTTCTCCCAGGAAAGGATGAGTAGTTTGGAAGTAGAAAAGTACCATTAATAGAATTCAAAATGCAACATGCAGTCCTAGTTGATAAAGGAAATCTTAGTAAACAGGTCATAGAAGAAAGTGTCCCATTAGAAAAGATGTCCCCATAAAAATTCTACAATAAACATAGTATTTAATCATGGCAGACTGGAAGCATTCCCGTTAGAATGAGGAACAGGACCGGTAGAGACTCTACCACTAGCATTTAGCACTGAAATAGATGTCCCATGCAATGCAATAATGAAAAAAAGGGCAAGAAATAAGATATGTAAATATTGGAAAGAAATAAAAAATTGCCACTTTGGCCAGATGGTATTTCCATCTTCCTGGACAAACTCCAGGAAAAGTGTCCAAGAAACTTTTGAACTAGTGAGATATTGGTGAGGTGACTATGTAAAGATTGTCATGGGGAGGGCAGGATAGAAGCGAAGTTCACAAATAAAGACCTGGATACATGGAGAAATATTTACCATTTTCTAATACAAAAGCTTAGTGCTCTAAAATGACAATTATTTCTCCTAACAATGTATCAACAGGTTTCTGTATGGGATTCATCAAACTGACTCAAATTCATCTAGAAGAGAAACATGGCGGGAATAATCTTTAGCAGATTAAAACATATCATTAAGCTTTACTAATTGATTCAGTGTAGACTGGCATAAGACTAGACCAGGGAGGTCGAACTCATTTTCACCAGGGGCCACATCAGCCTCGAGGTTGCCTTCAAAGGGCCAAAATAATTTTAGGACTGTATAAATGTAACTACTCCTTAACTGTTAAGGAGTTCAAATTACATTCAGCCCTTTGAAGGCAACTGCAAGGCTGATGTGGCCCCTGGTGAAAATGAGTTTGACACCCCTGGACCAGACCAATAAATTGGTTGAACAAAAGAGATGATCCAGAAACAGATATATATATTTGTGAGAATTCAAAATATGACAAAAGTGACACTTCAAATCAGTGGGGAAGTGATAGTTTATTGAAGGGTTTCAACAGTTAATCATTTTGGGGGGGGATAGCTTCATCACTTCCACATACAATATAAAAAGTAAATTCTAGGTGGATTAGAACCCTAAGCAGAAAAATGAAATGAAAAGTACTGGGATAATCATCTCAATAGGTGTGAATAAGTATTTGACAAAATTCAAGATCCATTCATGATTAAACACACTTAGATAACTAGCAATAGAAAAGGAATGTCCTTAATTTGATAATAGGAATCTACAACAGAAAAAAAGAGAAAAAAGCCTTCATTGTGCTTAATGATGAAAGACCAAATAAATGATTTTCCTCAGACTGGAAACAAGCTAAGGATGTTCACTCTCCCTCGTCTATTGGGCATTATGTTATCTATACAGCTGGGAAAGGAGGAAGTAAGTCTGTCTATTCTCAGACAAGATTGTCTATACAGAAAATTCTAAGGAATTTACCAAATGTTACTAGAACTACAGAGTACTTTTAGTAAGGTTGCAGGATACAATAATGCACAGTACTTCTATATACCAACAATGAAAAAATGCAGATCAAAATGTAAAAACAGTGTCATCACCCTGGCTGGGTGGCTCACTTGGTGGGAGCATCATCCTGTGCACTGAAAAAGTTGAGGGTTCGATCCCCAGTCAGGGCACATACGGGAGGCAACTGATCAATGTTTCTCTTTGACATCGATGTTCCTCTCCCTGCCCGTGCCTCCCTCCTTCCCCCCTTCGTCTCTCTCTAAAATCAATAAACATATCCTTGGATGAGGATTAAGAAAAACAGCATTATTTACCACCAAAAACAGTACCATTTAAGTACCACCCCCCAAATGAAATATTTAGGATAATTTTAACAAAATATTCATTTTCTTTGTACTTAAAATGATAAATCCCCAAGGAAAGGCAGTAAACACTTAAATAAATGGACAGACAGACTGTCTCCAGGGTTGGAAGACTCAGTGTCGGGATAGTGTCAGTTTTCCCAAAACTGACACATGGATTCAATGCAATCCAAGTCAGAGTCTTAGTAGGATTATTATTTTTTGTTAGATATCATACCTCAACTTGATATGAGAAGATCTAGGAACTAAACTAGAACAGTTTTGGAAAGAAGTACAAAGGGGGAACTCATACTGCCTGATTTCAAGAGCTAAAAAAACTATTGATAAGAACAGTGCAGTAAAGATAAAAGACAGACACAGGATTATTGCAACAGAAGAGAGATTCAAGAAACAGATCAAAATAGCAAACTGGCTTTTAACAAAGTTGTGAACACAGTTCCTTGGGGAAAGGAGAGTATTTTCAATGGATGACGCTCAAACAAGTGGATTCCTATATACAAAAAACTGAACCTCAATTTATACCTTTCATCTTTACTCAAAATGTATCATAGACCTAAATGTATAATCTAAAACTATAAAACTTCTAGGAAAAAAAAAAACCTTTGTGAATTTGGGTTAGGCAAAGGTTTCTTAGATATGATATCAATAGCATGATCATAACAGAAAATTGTGAGTTGAGCTTCATAAAAAATTTCTCTGCAAATGACACTGTTAAAAAACGAGAAACTGCGGTGTCAGGTGGGTAACTAGACGTATCGGGGGATCGCTGCATAAGCTGTACGAATGTCTAACCGCCGCGCTGTGCTCCTGAGACCAATGGAACATCGTGTGTGAACTGTAATTGAAAAATCTTTAAAGAATGAGAAGACAAGCGCGCAGACTAGGAGATATATTTGCATATTACATATCTGACAAAGGGCTTCTATTGAAATAAGAGCTTTACAAATTCAATACTGCAAAAATAAATAACTCAATTTAAAAAACAGACAAAAGATTTGAACAGCCACTTTACTAAAGGAGAAAAATGATGGCAAATATGTCCACTATAAGATGCTCAACATCATTAGTTGCTAGGGATTCGTTGTAGCATTAAATGCAAATTAATACTACAATGTGGTACCACTATGCACTTAGTAGAATTTTTTTAAAAAACCTGACAATACTGAGTACAGAGCAGTTGGGACTCTCGTGCACTGCTGTTAGGAAAGCAAAATAGTACAATCAGTTGTGCGATAGTACAAGACAGACTGACAGCTTATCAAGTCAAACACACACACACGCACACACATACTATATGATTCAGCATTCCCTCGCCTAGGTAGTTAGCCGAGAGGAAAACTTAAATTCATCTTCATGTGAGTGTTCATAATGGTTTTATTCATAACAGCCAAAAGTCAGAAACAGCCAAAATGCCCCTGGCTGGTGAGTGGGTCGACACACTGGGGCTTCCCCGCGCTGGAACACTATTCAGCAGTAAAAAGGGCGCCAGTACACACAGCACGGCTGAGTCCCGCGTGCATTATGATGAGAGAAGGAGTCAGATAAAGGGCTGTGTACTTATGGTTCCACTTCCATGAGAAACCCTTGTAAACAGGGCAGTGGTGCCAGGGGTTGGTGTGGGAAGGGTGCAAGTGGGCTTGGGGGTTTATAACCCTGTCTCGTGTCTTGTTTGTGGCAGGGGTTACATGGCTGCATGAATTTGCTAAAAGTGGTGCACTACAAGGAGAGAATTTTGCTCTGTGTAAATGTTACAATGTGAATTAAAAAATAACTGTAAAAAGTGTAAACTATCTTTATAATGGTGCAGCAAGGGAAGAAAGACATGAGACCCAGAAACTATGGATTTAAAGATATGATAAGTACAAAATACTAAACGTCTATGGGACAAATATTACCTTAAACAAATTTAAAATCAGGACACAGACTTGGTGAATATGTGTTTTCAGCATATTTAACAGACCAAGGATTAAGACCCATAATACAGAGTGCCTGCAAAATAATGTGCAAAAAGATAACTAGTAAAACAGATGAACAGCCAAAGTACTTGAAAGTGCAGGATTAAGTACAGGGAATTCACAGAAACAACCAAATGATCAGCAAACACGAAAAAGCCCGCAGCCTCACTGCCATCTGGTGAGCTATGAATTAAAGCAATGCTGTACCATCATCTTCAGCTGTCAGCTGGGCAAAAACGTTACAGATCGTTAAAACCCAGCACTAGTAAAAATCGTGAGGCTACAGGTACCCAACTGAGTTTTGAAAGTGTATAACAATACAACTTTTAAGAGGATAATTTGGTCATAGCTGTCAAAAACTGAAATGTACATCTTTTTTTTTACTCAGTAATTTCACTCCTAGGTATTAATACAACAGCGGTGCTTACACAGGTGCACAAACATGAGTATAAAATAATTTTTTATTGGAGCATTGCTTCTAGTCATGAGAGATAGGAACCAATTTAAACATTTATGAGCAGAGGATTAGTTAAATAGGTGAGTCCACATCATGGCCTATTATGACAAATAACACAGGTGTAAGTAGTGACAGAATACCCTATCTATTTGTTTACAAGGAAATGCATGATTAAGTGAAAGGAGCAAGGAGTCCTGCATACTGATCCTATTTGTGGCTCCAAATCTGCAGAGCTGCAAGCACACCTGCGCATGCGCGCTCAGGTCTGGACACCTGCGCAGCGGACCCGGCACCGGCCGTCGGGTGCAGGCCCTGAGGTCTGGGGAAACTGTCGCTTTTCGTTTTGCGTACTTTGATCTGGCCTTCTTTAAACTTTTAAAATGGAAACATATCTATGTTTTACTTGCATATTTTTTAAAACGAAAGAAATAGAGAAGCGTAGTTTAAGTAGAGCTAGACATTTTAAATGAAGTAGACCCAAGCAGAAAACGAAAAAGGTATGTAATTCCCTAATCATGAATGGGAAGAAGAAGAGGGACCCTTGAATGCCGTAGTGAGGGGGGGAAGGAAGCAAACGGAATTAAAAATGGGAACCATAAATCGGCAAAACAAAGGCGAGGTGTGATTTTTGTCATGATAGAAATGAATGGCTTTAATGTCACTATCAAAAGCTGGAAGAATCTCTGATTAAGTGAAAAAAATTAGCCATAATCTGTTTATAAAATGAATGTGTATGTGTGTACAACATGAAATGAAGGTGACAGAGAAGGTTGAAAAGCAGTGAGAAAGGCAAAAATCTCAGAGACAAATACACCCACGTGTATTAAAGTTAAACAAATCGGATTCAGGACCAGAATATGAAGTGAAACAAATATAATTGTTTTATATTGAGAAAAGATAGAACATAAATGCCTCCAAATAGAGAACTGGTTGGTTATATTATGATACCTATTTATTTACTGTGAAACCCCACATGGCAATAAATTGCTAAATATAAAAAAAAATACAAGGACTTGAAAATATGTTATCAAACATGAAGGGAAAAAATATTATATACTATAAATATGATGTGACCTCAATTTTGTTTCAAAATTTCATGTTGAAAGAGCGGCTAGAAGGATCACAGGGCCAGAGCCGTGCCTTGCGGGTGTGGGGTGGGAGAGGGACAGACAGGCTGAAGCAACCCTGAAACAGGACACCGACCACATGCAAGGACATGGGACTGGGCATTCGGCCTGGGGGTTGGACAGCTCTACCTTTGAACCAGCTTTGGCTGGTGTACCTCCTCCCTCGTCAACCTTCTAACAGCCCAGGTGTCTTGATTCCCTTAACAGGGCTGCTTGCCGGTAGCTCATCATCACCTTCCCGGAGACGGGCATCTACCCCAGTAACAGTGAGCCCTCACTCTGCCCTTGGGATTTATGGTTTTAGTATTTGGCTCCAGTATGGATGTTGTGGGCTATCCTGAGAGGAGTTCCGAGATATCAGGAGGACCCCCGATTGACCTGGAAGCATTTAGGGGTCATGGGAAAGTCCTGTATGTCGCAAGGTGGTCAAATCCAGTGAGAAGAACGAGATGGCCATGGATCCCTTTGAGGACAAATGTCCACGCTGGTCTTGGAGGTCCCCGTGGACGGCTTACTCTTTCTGTGTCTCTGATAACATCATAGCTTCTCGTGGGGACTGGGTTGTTCTTGTGCCGGGAACGGACGAAACCGGGAGGAAACCAAGGAGTGTTGCAGTAAGGGAGTGGCTCACTTTATAGAAGCTCAAGTTCCCGTGTGCTCATTTGGACCACGCTCGAGGCAGACCTCGGCCTCCTCCACAGTGCTGGGCGGCATCATGCGGTCGGGCAATGCCCTTAGGTCCCTCTCTGAGTGAACCTGAAGCCCTGGAGTCTAAGAGGTGTCCTAGAACTATACCAGCGAAGACGAGAGTGGCTGAGGAAGAAACTGGACACTGGCTGCCTGAAGCCTCACACCTTCAGAGGAAGTAACCGGGGAAGACTAAACCGGAGTCAGGGTTGACTTTGTGGAAACAAGAAAAATAAATCTTTGCCCCAGTGGCATAATTCTGGGGGCAGAGTGTAGGAATCTACCGCTCTGGAGCGCAGACGCAGGGTTAATTGGAATGAAATGCTACTACTCAGCGAATAAAGGCAGGAAACGAGCGAGTCCCAGCAGACACGTTTGAAGCGGACGTGAAGACACGTGGGCTGGGAGTCTTCTCTGGGCTCCTTCCCTGTCTGTGACTTTGGGCAAATCCCTCAGAGTGACGGCTCTCGAAGCTGACCGACCTTGCACAAGAAGGACCTAGAGGGCTCCTTAAAACATTGATTGCTCCCCCACCCCAACTTCTGACCCCGTAGGTGTGGGTGTGGCCTTGTAATCAGCATTTTAACAAGTTTCCGGGTTGATGCTTCTGCTGGTGGTCTGGGCTGTACTTGGAAAACCTCTGGCTTAGAGCCTCTTTGGGCAGGTATATGAAGTGGGAGGAGGCTCTCAAAAGACACTTCATTTTTAAATCCCGGAGCCCTAGGATTCATGTACTGAAGGACTTTCTGATGCAAAGGTTGTTAGATTATGGAGCCCTGTTTGTGTTTAAATGGGAGAAGTTGGCCGGCTGGCCGGCTGCTCTGGCAATTGCCTGGGAGGCGCTGTCCCTCCCCCGTCCCCTGTGTCAGGTCCAGTCCTCAACCATCTAGGTTCAGTGGAACCGCAGACTCTGAGATGAAGTGAGGGACATAAGACACAATCTAGATGTTTCCTAAAATTGGTTCAAGCCCCTTCCCACATCCTGGGGAAATTCTAATGACCTCCCTGAGATTCACGTGAATTTCTGGGGGCACATTTCTCAGGGTCCCCTTTTAGCTCTGAGCTGTCTCCACTGAGCTGTCATCTGCTGTAACTGCTCTCTTCTCTCTACAGCACAGACCCCACGGTGGGGCCCTGCCCCTTTCCCCATTCCCCAGTACCCCTCACGGGAGGTGCAGGTGTGCAGCTGGGGGAGCGGACATCTGCGGTTTTGCCTGGCCAACTGTCCCCTTGTCCCGGTCAAAGTCCCCTGATCTGCTTTGGGGAGCTACCCCTCCCCTAATGGAAACAGATGCAGTGGGGGTGTTAAGGTGTCCTACCAGGCCTAGGCCACAGGGTGGCCCATGGCCAAGCCAGCCAATCAGAGGGTGGCACCTGGAGTGGAGGGGCTGCCCCTGAAGGTGGGAGGGGCAGGCTGGCGGCCACGCCACGGAACGCTCTCCCAGCCTAGCTCCTAAGCATTCCCCTGACCTGGCCGATCTAGTCCTGAGCTCCAGGAATCCTGCTGCTTGAAGTCAGCCACAGTCTCACTCCTGGAGAAAAAAGAGGAAGCCAGAAACAGGAGGTTCGGCATTTAGAAAGGGGTTATGTTACAGCAAGATGAATAAGTGAAAATGGAACATTAGAAAGCTTTGTTGATTTTTCTTTTAAGTCTTTTGGCCCCTCCACCACAGGACTGTGTCTCTGCTCACAGTTCTTACGGCTGCGGTCACCCGGCGTGATGTCCTTTGGCCGCCGCCATATTCGCCCTGCACCCCCTCTCCCATCCTCTCTTTCCAGTGTCCACGGACGTTCATTTGCTCATTTGCTCATTGTAATGTCACCTGCGGAGCAGCGTCACTCTCTGGGCTCCCTCCCGGCCACGCCCCTGGGGCGTCACCCACCTCTCCAAGGGAGTCTAGCAAGGTCTTCTCAAGCAGCGCCATGAGGAGAGCAGCTGGGTGCCTGCCATTTGAATAATGCATGTTTTTTCACCCTGCAGCAAATTGAATGCCTACTATGCATTAGGTCTTACAAATGATACAGTATCTGACGCCGTGGATAACTGTGTTCTATTAATGCTAAATGAACCAACAAAAGACTGATTTATAAACCGTGAGCACTCGTATGAATTTTAATGTCATAACTGACAAACGGAATGAAGAGTCGCCAAACTCTGACCTGTGGCCTGTTTTCGTTCAGCCTACAAGCGAGGAACTTTTTAAAAAGATGTTTTAACAGGTTGCAAAACAAAAGACGACCGTGGGACAGAAACTGTGGGGCTGGCAAACCCAGAGTATTTCCTAACTGGCCCTTTGCAGAAACAGCTGCCTGACCTCCGGGTCAGAATCCCCTTGTGCTCTGGAAGGTGCCTGTGGCCGAGAGGGAATCCGCAGATGTTAGGAATGGGGTCGGGGTTGGGCTATTGTGTTTGGATACTGTCTGTGTGGCCCGTGGAGACCTCTCTGTCATTTAGGAAGTAGCTAATTCTGTGGTTGGAAACGGGGGTGGGGTGGGGATCTTCTGTGATTGTGGGCCCCACTCAGGGGTTTGGGGAGACCGGAGAGGCTACGCGGGACTCCTGGACACCCAGGTTCAGAGAACGAATGCCCCGCACGTGGAAGAGGGGGTCCGGCCGCAGGAGCGATGGCCGGGGGTGAGCAGTTGTGGAGACTGACCGGACTGGGGATCATCTGAAGCCCCAAAGTCACGGCGGGTGAGTCACAAGGTTAAGGAGCTACTGGACCAAAAGATCCACTCTCATCTGCTTCAGGGATGGACTTCCGTGGCTTCTCTGTCTAAAGTTAGTTGCCTCACACCACTACAGAAGACAGTATGGAGACTCCTCAAAAGACTATGACTAGAGCTGCCATATGACCCCTCAATTCCACTTCTGGGTATGTATCTGAAGAAAACAAAAATCCTAATTCGGAAAGATATCTGTGCCCCGTGGTCACTGCAGCGTTCCCAGGAACAGCCAAGATGTGGAAGCAGCCCAGATGTCACTCGGCGGGTCAATGAGTGATGACGATGCAGTGTACATACAATGGAATATTTTCAGCAAAAAAGGAAAAGAATGAACTCTTGCTATTTGCGATGGCATGGATGGACCTAGAGGGTATTATGTATGCTACGTGAAATAAGTTAGAGGAAGACAAATATGATCTCATTCATGTGTGCAGTCTAAAAGAAACCAGAATAAATGAATAAACAAAACAGAAACAGACCCATAAGTATAGAGAACAAGCTGACAGTGCCAAAGGGGAAGGGGTGGGGGTAGGAGAATTTACACACACACACACACACACACACACACACTCACACACAAGTATGTATCAGTAAAGTTACACCCCCCTCCACCCCTGCCTCCCCACAGGTCCCTATCACCTGCTTCATTATTCTCTTTAGTATTTATCACTACGCAGCTGTGATAGTATTTATCTCCTTAATTATCATTTATTAATTATCTAGTGAAGTGCCCTTCACTAGAATGGAAGCCCTATGAAAACAGGGATGGGGGGCCCGTTTTGTTCACCACTTTAACTACAACGCCTTGAACAGCGCCCAGCACACCGTGGATGTTTAACAATACTTGTTTGTTAAACTGAATGAATCCTGTCTCCTTATAAGAATATTTATGAAGCGAGACCCCAGGAAAGTCTTAATTTCTATTAATTTGTTCAGGAAGGAGCTTCAATCCAAACTGCACATTAAAGGAAACGTGACCTTGTTTTGTGCCCTGAACTAATACAGCGTGGCATGTTAGTGGTAATAGTGCCAGCTCGCCAGGACTTTCTCTCTGTGGCAAAACGTTTACGGAGAACGCTTACTGTCAGAGGCAGTGCATTGAAACGAACCAGGATAGAAGAACCACCGCTTTGCAGGCTTTCCTGAGTAATTTGTTGAATGAGCTTATGGGTAATAGTAAATATTTCACACTTGTATTGTGCACCAGGTGCTACCCAAGCATTTTTCACATAATATCCCGTAAGAATCCTGTGCAGCAGGTTCTAATCACCATCCCCATTTTGCACATGGAGCAACAGAGGCACTGACAGGCTGAGTTACATATTCGGGGTCACACAAGCAGCAAGCAGAAGAGCTGGGGTTTGAGCTCTAGCTGCCCCCACGCCTCTCATGGACACTGCCGGAGAGCTTCCCACCTTCCTTCCCACTCTGCATGTGTGAGACCCTATAACCCAGGGGCTCGGCAGCCAGACAGGTTCCCCCTCCCCTATTTTATAACATCAAACACATTCCAGTCACACCTCCCTCGAGAAGCCCCTCAAGTCTCATCAGCAACAGCCTGTCACTACTTAAACCATAACCGTCCCTTGTCAAAGGGGCTACCACCTGAATTCTAAAAACGAGACCATATTTTCCGTGTAGCATGAGAGGCTTTTAATTGTAACTGTGTTGAAACCTTCTGTAAGTCAGAGAATGTTCTTATAACGATCACATAATTTTTGTGTCTGTACGTTTGGAATTTTGCTTATTAGACTTTCTTAGGGCGGCACCTGATTCATGGGAGAACCTTAAGCTTTTAATTCAATTAGATAAATATTTTTGTACACCTTCACTGATTAGAACTGAGCTGGCTAATGAGAGAGAAATGAGCTTAAACATGACTTACTCTCTTGTGGAGGCAAGACGCAGGATCCTATCTGACAGCCAGTGGAATTGCTTTGGATCAGTGCCAGACTGGATGGAGCGGATAGTAAGTACAATGACTTTGGATAAGGTGGGATATCTTGGGATATCATAAAATAGACATCTCACTATTAGGAATGCTTTAGATTTGATAATGCCTCTTAGAAGATTTCTCAGCTTTGAAAAGCCTTGTTAAATTAAAAAAAAAAAAATCCGTTGAATTCCAGAAGTATCTTGGTGGAGATCTAGTACTCTCTAGTGGTGATGGAAGGAGTTGCAAGTCCTTATTTGTACAGTATTCCAGTCAGAAAGACTTATGCAGACTTTTATTAGAAATGCAGAGATTTCTTTGGATATATTTCAAGAAGTAGGATCCCTGGGTCAAAAAGCAGATCCATTTTTAATTTTTGAGGTATGTCCATACTGCTTTCCACAGTGGCTGCACCAATCTGCATTTCCACCAATAGCACCCAAAACACTAATTTGAAAGGACATAAGGATCCCTGTGTCATTGCAGCATTATTTACAGTCACAAAGACATGGAAGCAACCCACATGTCCATCAGTAGATGAGTGGATAAAACAACTTTGGGAAACTTATGCAATGGAATACTCGGCCGTAAAAAAGAAGATAATTTCACCCTTTGCAATAGCATGGTTGGATCTGGAGAACATAATGTTAAGTGAAATAAGCCAGTCAGAGAAAGACAAATACCATACGATCTCACTCATATGTGGAATCTAATGAAAAAGCTGAACTGACAAGCAAAACAGAGACAGACTCATAGGCAGAGGGCAGGTTGACAGCTCTGGGAGGGGTGGAGGGATTGAGGAAAACAGAAAAAGGACTCATGGGCATGGACATCAGTGTGGTGATTGCGGGGAGAGGGGATCCAGGGGGATAAATGGTAATGGAAAAACTACAATTAAAAAGAAATGCAGAGATAAAAGACACAGTCTCATTTACAAAAACTCACAAGAGAAAAGCCAAAAATTATGAGATAGTATATCTGCAATAATAAAAACAAGTGTAACCTTCTAGCCCCAGTCAGGAGGGATGGGGTTAAGTAACGGAAGACTTCTGGAAGAAGAAAAGATATGACCTGAGTTTTTATAAAATAAACTTTGCTTTTTTCTCTTTATAGTATCAGTATATGTTTATTGTAGTAAATTTATGAAATGAAGATGAGCTGAAAAAATTACCCATCATTCCATCACCCAGAGACAACCACTTACAATATTCGCCTATAGCTACTCGAAGCCCCTTTTAATGCAGTTTATTATTTTTTGAGATTGTAATCTGCCACATTGCAAAAGCGATTGCCATTTGCAATCTGTCATTAAACTACGTTTTGAAATTTTTCTTACTAAATATACTAAGGCAACATTACTCTTTTTGAAAATAGTATTGGCTATTCTCCCACTTTTTCTTCAGATGAACTCTAGAATAATTTTGTTGAGTTTTAAAATCCTATTGGTATTTAGATTGTGGGAAATACAGAAAAATTGGGGGGAGTTTATAGCTTTATAATATAAAATTAAAAGTCTTTCCATTTAGGAATATTGTTAAGTCTCTCCATTTGCTTGGATCTTTTTTTATATCCCCTCAATTGTTATACTTTTCCTTTGAGTCCAGCACTTCAGTTTAGAGGCTTATTTCTAGGTGTTTTATAGTTTCATTGCAAGGCAATTGGATCATTCTCAACGTATTACTTTTCTAACGAATTACTGTGAGTGTAGGTAGGCATAGGAATGCAAATGATTTTTAAGTATTCTACAGCCTTACTGATGTCTGAATTTTTATCTTTTTTCTTTAGTTGATTCCTTTGGGTTTATACAAGGACAATCACATCTGAAATCATGGCTATTTTACCAATAAATAATTCTCTTTTAATATTACAATTGCATTAGGAGGAACATCCTGAGCTGTATTCAATAATATAGGGCCCCTTGTCTTGCTTTCACTTTGTGTTTCACCTTTAAGTGTAGTATTGTCTGATTTTTTCCCAAATATCTGATGGTGTGCTTTATTTCCTCGAACCACTTCAGTTAGACACTCTAACCTGTGAGCCTCTTGCTAATTGAATGATTTGGCTTTTGTTTTCCTTTTTTGTTGTTGTGGTAAAATGCACATAACATTTTCCATCTTAACCATTTTTGGCATACACTACGGTGGTATCAAATGCATTCCTAATGTAAAACCTTCCTCGCCATCCATGCCCATTGCTGTCTGTTCACCTCGGAGAACCAAAAGTCTGCGGCGGGCTTCCGCGCCCGTTCCCGACCTCAGTGGAAAGCCTTCAGTCTTCACCATTAAGTGCGATGTCATCTATAGGTTTTGGGGGTGGGGGGAGATTTGGTGAATGATTTTTATCAAATCAAGGACATTTTCCTCTATTTCTAGCTTTCTGAGAGTTTTTACCATGAGTGGGTATTGAATTTTGTCAAATATTTTTTCTGAATCAATTGATATGATTATGTGAATTTTCTTCTTTAGCCTATGGAGGGTTATACTGATCGATTTTCAAGGATTAAATCAGCCTTTTGGAATAAACCACACTTGGTCACGGTCTACAATTCTCTTCCTATAGTACTGAATTCTGTCTGGTAGTACTTTGTTTAAAATTTCGCACTGTATTCACGAGCAACATCAGTGCACAGTTTTCTGTGTATGTGTCTGTGTGTGCACTGCCTGCCAGGTTTTGACAACAGGGTAATAGTGGCTCATAATTTGTGTTGAGAAGAAACTTCCTCCTCTTCTATTTTCTGGAAGACGTTGTGTAGAACTAGCACCGGTTCTTTTTTAAGCACTTGGTAGAATTCTCTGTTTCAATTTCACTGATTTTTCCCTCTTTTTTCTCCATTTTGATATTCAGCCCATCCACTGAGTTTTAAAATTTAGGTGACTCTGATTCCAAAACCACATAAAGACACTAGAAAGAAAGAGAATTATAGGCCAATACCCCTGATGAAGTTAGATTCTAAAATCCTCAACAAAATATGGGCAAATCAGATCCACCAAAACATTATGGAGCTCACACATCATGAGCAAGTGGGATTTATTCCAGGGATGCAAGGTTGGTACGATGTCCACAAATCAACAAATGTGATACAGCACACAAACAGAGTGAAGAATGAAAACCACACGAATCCACAGAACTTAGGTTTCCCAGTTTTACCAGCACGCAAGGGTGTGTGTGTGTGTGTGTGTGGTTTATGCAACTGTGACACGTATGTAGATTTTCTAATTACCACCACTGTCAGGACACAGAACAGTTCCATCACCACCAAGACCCCTGGGGACCCTCGGTGACCCCCTTTATATTCACACCTGTTCTTTGATTTTTAAGATAAAATTTTAAAAAGATTTTATTTATTTATTTTTAAGAGAGGGGAAGAAAGGGAGAAAGAGAGGGAGAGAAACGTCAATGTCTGGTTGCCTCTCATGTGCCCCCTACTGGGGACCTGGCCTGCAACCCAGGCATGTGCCCTGACTGGGAATCGAACCCGTGACCCTTTGGTTTGCAGGCGGGTGCTCAGGCCACCGAGCTACAACAGTCAGAGCTAAGATACACATTTTAATGTCCTCTATGCAACAGTATGTTTTTGAGATCCAGCCCTATTAGTACATGTACTGAATTTTGTTTAAATGCTGAACAGTACTTCATAAATATACTTCACCATATAAATATACCTTGATATATTTTCCCCACCTCCCACTGATGGACTTTCACCTCTCCATTTGGCACTGTTTTAGACCCCACTGTGGCGAGTGCCCTAAGACATGTCCCCACGAGCACACGTGCAGGCGTTGCTCCGGGCCAGAAACAGAGGAGCGTAATCACTGAGCGGAGGACGAGCCTGTCTTCGACTTCAAAACCCAACGCCAATCGTCCCCACAAGCGACTGTGCCGATTTATAATCCCACCCGCAGACAGGGGACGGTCAGCACATTGAGGAGAACGAGGAACAGATGTCCAGAGCAGAGAAAGGGTGCGGTTTCAAATTGGATTGCCAGGATGGGTCTTGCTGAGAAGGTGGACTTGAGCCCTGGACGAAGGAGAGGCGGGCGCTGTGGCTCCCCTGGGAGAGCACTCCAGGCAGAGGGAACAGCCGGCGCGCAGGCTCTGAGGCGGCCGCGCGAGCGGGCAGGCCTGTGGGCAGAGGCGGCCACCGTGATCCGAGGGCTGATGGCTGTGGTGAAAGGTGGGGTGAGCCGGTAACGGCGCGGGTGGGGGACGGTGGGGGGTGGGGGAGGCTTGGAGGCCAGAGCAAGGCTTTCACTCTGCGCCAAATGGAGACTGCGGCAAGGTTTTGAGTGGAGGAGATGTGATTTGACTTCCTTTTCCTTTTAGATACAAATAAAATAAAATAAACTTTACCAAGACAGAGTTTACATTTTGACTGCAGTTTATGAATTTTGACCAAGCTCAGTGATTAAGAAATTTGCCCAAATTCAGACACTGAGGACACAGCAGCCGCAGTGTTTGGGCCTTGGCCCGCCTGCTGCAGGGGGTCCCAGCTGGGCTTTCCTGTCCCAGTGCAGCAGGAGGCGGCCCAGGGCGCAGCATGCAGAGGCCAGGGGGGCTCCAGGTGCCCCGCCCCCCCTGCCCAGCCCAGTGTGCTGACCACCGGCACAGCTGGTCATTCCAGAGACACCCACATGGTTCATCTCTTACTCTTCATTTCTAAAGCAATTTTAGAGAGAAAACAAAGAAAAATCTTTCTAAATTTCCTTTTGCTACTCATTATTATTTTGATTATAGAAGAAATGCTTTCCATGATATAAAGCTCAGATATTATCACAACTCTGATGTAAAGAGAAACATTTCCTGTAATTCTCCCCCGAAGATACCCATCACCAGGTTTGATGCCCAGTCTTCTTCTTTTGCCCTTATTTACTCAAGTGCTAACATGTATTTGAATTACTCGTTTTTACAAAAATAAGGTCATACACAGCATTGCAACTTTCCCTCCACCTTGAACATCCTTGGGCACATTTGTGTCGGTTTGCGCCGGCCTCACTCTGTTCTTGCAAACGGATGTGTGCCATAACATCGGGTGTTCCAGAAATGACTTACCTGGGAGAAATCTCGTTCCTCCCTCTCCTGGTTCTCGAGGGAACTTCCACTCCCCGCCTGCAGCAGTATGAATGTTCCATTCCCGCCACAGGGGTGGTTTCTCCAGCTGCTGGAGAAGAAACTTGGCTCAAGTGGCCCCACCCCTCTGGGCTTGGGTTGGTCAGCACGGTAGGCCCTGGGGACGCCAGTTCTGGGCCCACCTCCCCCAGTCAACCCACAGGGCACCTCTGCTCCTGTCTGCAGGAGGGGGTGTCCTTGGCGGGCCACTGGGAGAGCAGAGGGAAGAGGTAGAAAGCCCACCTGTGGCCTCATGTTTCAGTCACATCCTCCAAGGAGACTCGATGTGGACTCTGAGTTGTGGCTTTTCTGAAGGAGGAGGGAAGGAAGGAGAGAGAGAGAGAGAAGGGAGAGGGAAGGAGGAAAGAAAAGAAAGAAAGAATCCCTCAAGAGAGCAGTGTCTTTTTTCTTTTGCCCATATCAAGTCGCTACATTTCTCCATTCTCCACTGGGGGACACTTCTGTTTGTCACAGCACATGTTGCTTTCACCGACTTCACTTTTCATACCGGTGCTAACACGGCTGATGGCAGCAGGAGCGCGTCCTTGGAGGGAAGCCCCCTTGGGGGCTCCTGAGCCTCGGCTGAGGATCAGCAGCATGCAGGAGCTGGGCTGTTGACACCAACTACACAGTCTTGAGAGGCACGAAGCCGCATTGAGGGAAGTGTCATTCTTTCGCTCACGGACTGATTGATTCACTCACTCACTCGTGTACTCGTTGGTTCGCTGGACACTAACGGTGCGCCCAGTGCGCCTGCAGTATGCTCGGCGCGGTCCTAGGCGATGGGAATTGCGAGATGGACAAAGTCCCAGCTTTTGTGGAACTGACAACCACACGCACGCGAGGAAACAAGCGATAAACAGAGAATGTCTGAGAGTAGTACCTGCTGTGCAGCATGGAGCATGCCTGAGAGTAATACCTGCTGTGCAGCATGGAGCATGCAGCAGGGGCGGCGGGTGTCAGTAACAGCACCTTCTGGGAACATCTCGGAGCTTCTGCAAGCGTCCACTTGCTGGTGGAAAAGTTCAAAAGCAGCCACAGGCTTTACGTCAGACACGCCCGGTTCTCGAGCGTCCATCGCAGTAGCTGGTGTGTGGTGAGGGGTGGGCTCTCCGTGGGGCTTCCCTTACGTGGCTACCTCCCCAAAGTGCATCTGAACTTCGGCCACATAGGCCCTCAGCTCTGTTCCCGCCACCCTCTGCACGTCTCCTCACGGCACTCTGTCTATTTACCTACCTGTGGATCATCTCTTTTCATTATGAATTTGCTTAGAGTTCTGTTTTCCAAAAGACACCGAAATAGTCTCAAAGTGTCTCAAAGGCGTCTTTCAGTGGGGCAGCACTAGAGCGTTGGTATATTTGAAAATATTTTCTTATTGTCAGATGTTCTGTGCGCGTTGAGAGACTATTTTGAAAACCCAGAGAGGCCGTGGAGTCTGGGGAGGAGGGACAGAGTAGGGGAGGCCAATGTATTTATTTTTTTCAATTGTACTTGACATTTAACATTATACCAGCACCAAGTGTATAGCACAGTGGTCAGACATTTCTGTAACTTGTCGTGATCCCTGGTGAGTCCAGGACGCACCTGGCGCCACACGCAGTTATGACGACATCGTTGACGGTACTCCCCAGCGGGATGCCAGTTTGGATGAATGACTGGGGATGGCCTAGGACCGGGGCCTGTTTTGGCAGTAAACCCATGGGCACTTGGCGAGCCCATCCAGTCTGAAGCCCCATATCCTTCTGTTCTGGCAAGTTGCTTCCTGTTTTGTTTGGTGGGTTTTAAGAATTTCCTTCCTTCCCTCTTATCTGGTTTCTCACTTTAGAATACTGTTCATAAGACTCGGACCCCCCCAGTCCACTTCAATGCCTTTGACTGGTTTTCCGTTCACATGTTCCAAGGCACTGACTTTTTGTTTCATTTTTGTTTAGAAGCCTTTAACTGCATTTTTCTGGTTTTATTCGGTGATTTTTTTCTATTTTCACAGTCACATTTGTACTAATGCCCTCGGTTTACTCTGATGTCCCTTTTTGGTGGCATATCATCCTTGTTTCATGCATTAAACATCCCCTACATTTCTCTGAAGATGCTGGGTCTTCTTTTCCAGTTCTAGACTGTTCACTCTTGTTTGTCTCTTCTGGGGACCTTTTTTTCTTGTTAATTCCGGTCTCTTCCATGTTGTGTATGCTCCTCAAAGCTGGTGATGCTGGTCTGGTTTTCCATTTTGTCCTGGAAACTTTTCTCTCTCTAAAAGCACAAACTCTTAACATGTGCACTGAGAGCCAAAGATGTTTGTGTGAATTCTTCGTCCTTAGAGAGCACTGTACTTTTGTGACTGATGGTGATGCATTTAATAACTTTGGAATCTTCTCACCAAATCCTCTCTGGCTCTTGTAAAAAGCCCCAGATAACACATCTGCACGTCGAGCGCAGTCTGGACTCTGCGGCAGCTGGCTGTGTGCGTGAGAAGCTCACCACACACCCACGGCCAGCAGTCCATTTGCGTCAGCCAGCCCAAGGCACGTGCCCTGTGCCACGGTGTCCATCCAGACCCTGCAAGCCTGGTCACTGTCAGTCTCTGCTGGCTCTGAGAACTCCTGAGAGGCGCACCTGGCATTGTGGATAACAGTCCGCTCTGCCTCAAACAGGCCATTGTGTTAGAACCTGGCAAGACGGTCTCTACAAGGCTCCAGATAGGTGCATGTAAATCCAAGTTTCTCAGGAGTGCCAGTCCTCCGCAGGAACAAGAATTGTGACATGGTGGCTTTGCAGTCCTGTCTTCGCGGTGAAGTGAGGAAGCTGTTGCACACCCCACAGCTTTATGTTCTAATCACGCTCCAGCTCAGGGGTTATTCTTAATGGCGTTTGATTTGGGGTGAAGAAAGATTAGGGGAGATGGCGGGTGAATAAGAGTCTTAAGTGTGAGACACCAGCAGAATCGCACTGGCCACTTTTACTTGGCCAACTGGTGTTTCTTTAGCCAGGATCATCCTAAAGTATAGTCCCCCTCACCTGCATTGTTAGATCCTGGCAAGCCTGTTTATATCCGAAAGGCTTAGGGAGTACAACCTGCTCCTTACCTGAATGCATTACTCACAGCAGAAAACACAGAGGAACCAGTAATCCTCATTTGAGCTTTAAAACAGCGAAAGGGCTAAAGTGATTAAGAGTCCTAATCTCGGAAGTGAAATTGGACGCATGCCAAGGTTTTCAATCTGAGAAGATGAGCGCTTAGGTGAGAAGCACCCTGAGCCTTAATGACACATCTCCCCGTTGGGATGAAAAGATCAAGAACCTTCTAAGTGGTGGCATTAACCCTTTCATAACCAGAGCCAGCATCCATGCATGTGTCTGTTCGGCAATTACTGTGCTGCTCTTTGCCTGTTCTCAGAGGGCTTTAAAACATTTATAAGAATCTAATACATCAGATCTGAAAAATTTAAGTTGCAATCAACACCTAGATGTCTGAGGAAATTCTTCTTTTAATATTCATTTGTTTTTAAAATTTATTGCGAAGCGAATAAATCTTTAGAGGAATTTTAAATATTTACGACACGACATGCTAGGTTTGGCAGGGTAATGAAATGGATGTTGGATGAGGAGCTGACAACAGCCCGAGGTCCCCGTGAGGGAAACGTCCTTCCCTCCCCCTCCCCGAGAACTCTGCTTCCACGGTTCGCTCGGCTCCGAGCACACCAGACCCCTGACATTACTCTGCTGTAAGAAAAGGGGGCCGTTCCACGGAGAGAGGGCAAGGCCGCACCGGGGTGACAGACTGTGCTCCATTTAAAACCCTTCCCGTGGCTGTTTCTCTCCGTCCCACCTCCACCCCACGAGGCTTCCCCTGACTTTGCAGAGGGAAACGTCTTCGACGGGTTTGGAACTCCACCTGGAAACGCAGAACGGACGGTGTCCAAAAGCATCTTTGGACAGTCATGCGAACTCTGTAGCAAACAGTAATACAAAAAGAAATTTACTTTTAATAAACCAGGTTGTCCCTGTATGTTACCTTTCTTCACAAAGGTTAAAAAATAATCCAAACTAGCATAGGTAGAATTTTTTTTAAAGGAGAGGAATATCTGAGTTTGATTTTGAACTCAGGAAGAGTTTACTTACTCACTGTTTAACTTCCTCAAAGTCAGTTAAAAGGGTGATGGAGGCAGACCTCCGGGCTGCCGCACGACCCCGGGGAACGGGCGGGTGACCGACACGTGCGGACACCTGCTCTGGGACAGCGGGAGGCAGGGCCCACCCCGGGCTCGGTGGGCGAGCCCCTCCCTTGTTGCCATCAGGGAGCTCACCTGCCGAGAAGGTGCGTGCTCGTTCGTGCTGACAGACACACACTTCTCCTGGTAGGGTGTACCGGGAGTAACTTAGTCTTTACACTGCGATGTGCCTGTTCTCCGAGTCTGTAAAACAGCCTAATGTTTGGGTTGAACGTGAATTAAAAAGTGTTGAATATAAACATCATGTTTATCCAGGTGCTCCACGGCTACCAAGGACAGTCGGTTACAGTGGCCTAAAGAAAATGTCACTCCCGATTGAAAGAGCAGACTTTCCCATTTCAGGCACAATTTTATTTACTCAAAGACGGCCTTTATTGCCCAGGATAAAAAGCAGCTGGCATTATGCCCAGAACTTGCCAAGGCTTCAAGTATTAGGAGAAAAATGATGGTGTAGGTTAATTTGAGATCTTGGCTGGTTGCTACCCATTTGTATGGCTTCTGAACCGAGTGAGTGGATTTTGTTCCACCTCCTTCTTTTAATAAAAGGACTGTGCGAGGGGAAGAGCAAAGACGCGCCACAGAGACCAGGGCTACGATCGTTCTCGCCCTCACGGTCCCAATTTCTACGTGTGGCGGGTGCAGGAGGTGGACAGTGAGGAAGACTGGGTTCGCTTGAAGTGTGGCGTTGGGGAGAGCTCAGTGGGTGCCCTGAACCACCAGGTAGACGAACACGTAGGTCCCAGAACAAACTGAACCTGAAACAGCGCTGGAGGGAAAAAACAACAAAACCGAAGCTGTCCTACTTCGGGCACATCGTGAGAAGGCGGGGTCTTTGGGAAAGACAGTGATGCAGGAGACGCAGAAGGCAGCAGGAGGAGAGGAAGGCCAAATCCGAGGTGGACTGGCTCTGTGGAGGCAGCCGTGGGGGCCGGGCTGGTGAGGACAGGACGTTGTGGCCGTCACTCATCCGTAGGAACTGGAGCCCACCCAATGGTGTGTAAGACAAAGGAGGTGGGAAAGATTCCATGGTAATCAAAGAAAAAGTACATATCAGGACTTTGGGCCCCAGGACCCTGGAGAGGCCTAAGCAAACTGTGAGGGACACTTAAAGAGACAGGGAGAACGTGGTGAAACAGCTGTGCCCGAGACTGAAGGGATGAGGCTGCTGGCTTAGGGGACAGGGCCAGGAGCTGGCTCAGCTTCACTCCTGAGCAGCCTGGAGAGGAGGCAGGGTCCTCCCACAGGACAGTTCAAGGCTTGGGGCGGAGCGCACCCTGAAAGCCCAGAAGGAGCTATCCCCCCACCACAAGGCAGGTGCTGACTGTCTATCCAAGATGACAGCTCCCAGGATTATGCGCCCTAAACAAAGAGTTGACTGGGAAGTTACAGCCTGAGAACCCTGGGGGTGAGGGCCATCCTCCACAAATCAGCAAATCACAGACAGCAAGGCCTGAATCACCGGCCCCAACCAGGCCCCAACCAGGCCCAAGTGAGAAGCTCATTGCCCGGGAGACCTCAGCATCTTCTCAAATAAATACAGAAATAGAGAAAGGAGGGGAGGACGGGAAGGAGGGGAGAGAGGGAAGCGGGGAGAGGGAAGGAGGGAGCCCTTATTTGTACTCCTGTCAGTTTCTGTGGTGTAAAGGCTCCCATCAGGGCAGACTTCCAGCTGTTGGTGTGAAGCCGCTGCGCATGGTGCAATTGGGAGGATGCGCAGAACGGGCTGGAGTGGTCAGCGAGAGCCAGCTGCAACGCGCCATTGGTCCCTACCCGCAAAGCCAATAAGGTGACTTTGTGTCCCTCCTCCACTGATTCTGAATTCACCACAAGATCCAAAACTGGAGCTTAATGTGCTGTAGAAGTTGGATATTTACACAAAACTTGCTATAAATGTTGCTAAATTCTTTCGTTGTTTTATATCAAATCAAATCCTCTGGGCAGAGTTTCAAATGTCTCTGAAAATTAATTGTAAAACTATTAGGATAACAAAATGTAATTGAAATATAATTATGCTACTAAAATATGTTAATTAAAATATGCTAATGACTCTTGAATGTTCTTGTGAAATATAAACAATGTTTTAAATCTGTTTACTTCCCTAAATTATTCCAATGGCATTACTGGATCAAAAGTTCTAAAAATCTCTGAAAATTCTGGTTATTAATTTGGTCCTAGTTCCTGACATTTTTATAGTTAATGCAATGTTGAGACAATATTTGTGTAAAGACCTTATAAACACTGGCGTTCAACACTGAGATTACCTAACATGAAAGAGAAGTAATGTACCGATTCCTGTAGAGTTAAATGGGAGTCCAAGTCCTAACCTGCCTGTCACTCTCATCATTCTCTCTCACTTCCCCACCCATCATTCTCTCTGTCCTCTGCTTTGCCCATGGCCTGAGTTAGACCCCTGGGGTCTACATCACCAAGCTCCTTTTCTGTTTGTGTTTGGCATATGACACATAGGAGACTGGTGGATAGGAGAGATAAATCCTTCACGCTTTGGAGTAAAAAAAAAAGAAACAACAGGCCAAAATGGAGTCACTTTTGCTAAGCCACATCATCAAATTAAAACTTAACTAACCTAATTGTAGTTTCAGCCTTTCCCGGGAGTGAATTTTAAACTACTCAGTCAGGGTCCTGACCAGTGTGACTCAGTTGCTTGGAGCATGGTCCCATACACCAAAGGGTTGGGGGTTCGATTCCCAGTCAGGGCACATACCTAGGTTGCAGGTTCAATCATTGGATAGGGCATGTACGGGAGGCAACCAATGGGTGCTTCTCTCTCTCTCTCTCTCTCTCTCTCTCACTGGTAAGTATATTTTACAAAATGTAAAGCACTCAGTCTGGAGTTTGCTGATCAATACTAGTGAGGTAATCTGCATGCTATAGCCCCTGCCATCCTTTCCCCCCCAAAAGATGACCTGGCCTAAAAATAGCCCTTTCTTTTCTTTTGCTAGTAAATCACCTGCCACATCCTTCTGCCTACAAAAAAAACCTTCCATTCTGTACAACTCTTTGGAGGGTCTTCTAGTTGCTAGATGGGATACTGCCTGATTTATGAATCACATAATAAAGCCATTCGATTTTCAGATTTTTTTTGGTTGAATTTTATTCTTTAAAAAAATTGTATATATCTTATTGATTGTTGAGAGAGGAAGGCAGGAAAGATAGACAGACATCGACGTGAGAAACACTGACTGGCTGCCTCCCCTACGCACCCTGGCCAGGGGTTGAAGCTGCAACCTCGGTATGTGCCCTGACTGGGGATCGAACCCACAAAATTTCGGTGTATGGGACGATGCTCCAACCAACCGAACCACCCGGCCAGGGTTCTGCTCTTCATCAGCAGCTCTAGGTCCCTCCATTAACAACCATTCTCGCCTGGGGCAGTTCTTCCCCAGCGACACTGTTTTCTCTCTCCAGTGGCCCCGCACAGGTGCTCGATTTTGAGTCCCTGGCTGTGCTGCCTTCATGCGCTCCACTCTGCCCCGCCCTCTGAGACTGTCCCCTCACTTCGCTCTCTTCATGTGAACCCTCCGGAGTGAATTCTTCTTTCTGCTGGGACCCTGCCCTGGTGCCCTCAGCCTGTGTCTTGCGTCTGTATTTTGCATGAACTGCGAGTGACCCTCTAAGGCAGCAGTCACTCTGCACGGGCTGTGTTCTCTGCCGCGGCCCCGGGGGAGCCGGGCTGGGGGCGGGGAGCAAAGCCTGGCACAGCGCGGCACCAGCCCGTCAGCCCAGACCCCGGCTGTGTTGTTCTATTGCATTGTGGATGCCTATTAGCCCTTTTTCGCACAATGAAATCTAATTCCATGATATTGGGATTGAAAGGAAGAAATAAAAAATAACTGATGAGATCTAAAAATAAAGTGCATTAGCTGATTCTGTAGCCAAGGCAATGGCCTTCAGTTCTTTATTCCTCCTGTTATGGCCTCTGTTTAAATGGTTTTCTTATTGAAACTGATTTCCCACTGCTCTGTGAGATGTGGCAAATTTACAAAACCTGGCCCCAGAATCAGCAAAATACATACCATAAAGCAATGGTACCCAAACCTTAATGTGTATCACGGTTGCCTAGAGACCTTGTTAGGACTGGGCCTGCCGGGCCCCGTCCCCAGAGTTTCTGATTCACTGTGTGTTATAAGAAATACATTCGGTTCCTGGTGCAAAGCTCCCCCAAACCTTGGCACTCCCCCAGTGGTAACAGCATCTTTTGCTAATCAAAAGGAGCCCCCTTTAAGCACACCAGAGGTTTTGCTAATGAGGTGACAGGATGGAGCCCCTACAGAACCTCAGAAAGGGGCTGGTCCTGAGGAGGACCAAGAGATCAGAGGGTTGGGACAGCTGTTCCCACCCTGCCCCTTGGGAAATGGGGGAGCTGGAGACTAAGCTCAATACAAACTTCAAGAAGATTTGACGAGCTTCCAGGTTGGAAAATTCATCCACATGCTGGGAGGGTGGTGCGCCCCAACTCCATGTGGGACAGGAGAGGAAGCAGCTGGGAAAATTCCTTGGCAAATGCAATGGGGAAACGGAGACAGACGGCTGATCCAAACGGGCCCCACCCAGCACCCCACTCACCTGCCTCCTCAGCAGGCACACCACACCGTCACTCCCCTAAGTGTTAAAACAGTGACCTCCGATCAGCATCAGATAACCTTAGAAACAAAGCCTCAGGTCTGTTGACCCCAGAGACAGAGCTTTGGTCAAAGGAGAGACAATATCCAGGCCTCGGCTGTGTTTCAGCTCCGGGCCCAGAACCACTGCTGACATCAGGACCAGCTTCATTGACTAATGACCCCCTGCTGTCCTTCTGACCAAAATCAGCAGAGACCACAGCCCTGAAAGGACACACCAGGAAAGCCGGTGAACACTCTCTTGAGATCCCAAGCCTTCGCCCACCGTCCCTCCTAAGGAACACATCTGCTTGCTTTCTCCAAGGGCTCTTCCCTCGTCTTGGCCGTGTGTTTCCCGAGCCCACCCAGCTCGTGGGCTCGCTTCTTCCGTCTCTGCGCTAAATAAACTTCCTCTTGCTCAAGGGTTCTTGGCTCTGAATTCTTTCTTTGCCAGACTTAAGAGCTGAGGTTGCTGAACCAGGAGCCCTCACTGTCGCCAACACACAGGGACAGAAGCTGCCACAGAGCTCTGCGTGTGTACCTCCTCATCTGGCCGTTCATCTCCGCCCTTCAGAACACCCCTCACAATGAATCAGGAATGTCTGTAAATGTTTCCCTCAGCTTTGTGAGCCATTCTAGCAAACTATCAAACCTAAGGAGGGGGTCGTGGGGACCCTGATTTAGAGCCAGGTGGTCAGAAGCACAGGTAACAACCAGGACCAGTGATTGGTGCCTGAAATGGGGGCAGTCTTACGGGATTTAACTCTTAACCTCTGAGGGATGGTGTCAGAACCGAGTTAAAGCTCAGGACACACAGTTGGAGTCCACTGAGAATTTGAGAACTGTTTGTTGGTGTCGGAAAACACACCGGAAGTAGGTGTGAGGTGGGGCCTGAGAATCTGCATTTCTACCAAGTCTCCAGAGACCACACTGTGAAGACCGACGGAGCAGATAATGCGGTCGCAGGACGGAGGATGGCCTGGTGGCCCTTCAGATCCTTCTTCTCCATTCTCCATCTCATACGGGTGCCCTTGTTGCTGGCGCTCTAAATATTAAGCACCTTCCTCAAGATTTTTCTCTCTCGTCTTTACTCTGTGTTCACACTGCAAAGGACCCTGGAAGGGTGGAGGTGGGAAAGTCTTGGATCCTTTCCTAAACTTTCTAATGGGTTTACTTGATTTCCAAAAGTACTGATTGTATGTATTTTCCAGCTATACAGATGCAAATCCTTATAAAAGAGAAGATTCATTTGCACTTACAAAGACATGTTGGAATAACTCGGTTCTTTGCTGGAGATGGTCTGTTTCCACTGCCAGAGAGGATGAGTTGGGCGGGAAATCAGATAAAAACACGTGCGTGTTTAACAACGTCGACACTTCTTTACCGCCCTCAGAGGAGGAACTGAGAAAAGACGTAATATTTCAGAGAAAACAGCGGCTATGCTGTTACAACACTAGATAGACTTACGTCAAAGGAGAATGTCCATCAACCTGGAGGCTTCTCTTTCATTGGGAAAAGAATCTATTCCGATATAAGTGGGTTTAACACGACATTACAGCGGTTCTTGAGCATACTAGGAACATTAAGGGAGAAATCTGAGCCACAGAAATTACTCATAAACTTTCGCTAAATCATAAACCTTTAAGGGGTTTCCACACTCAAGTCAGCTCACAGCCGGGGGAACCCCGAGGGTGACCAGGTTCATTCACCACGTGACCCAGATCGCCACCATCTTGGAAAGGGGTCACATGTCCACCTCTGGACCCGGACCACCCTCCATGAATTAGGGCGCTTGTCTCAGAGGCCTTCTAGTCAGACTGCTTGGAACTAGAGTTATTTGAGCTACTTTAAAAATGTTGCTTTAAACTGCCATCCCCTCCGAAGAACTCATAATGGCCATTGGCAGGAGGAGAGGGTGTGCTGAAGTCGAAGTCTGGGAGTGGAAGCACGTCGGTGGCACTCAGGTGAGCCAGGTCCGGGGCAGCATCAACACCCGTGGGCCTTTGCTATTCTAGGGCAGGTGCCTATGGCACTTTTATTCATTTAATCCTCATCCGAGGACATTTTTTCATTGCTTTGAGAGAGAGAGGAAGGGAGAGAGAGAAACATCAACTGGTTGTCTCCCACCACCCCCGTATGTGCTGGGACTGGGGATCAAACCCGCAACCTAGGTATGTGCCCTGACCAGAAATCGAACCCACAACCCTTGGGTTATGAGACCATGCTCTGACCAACTGAGCCACACCAGCCAGGGCTCTAAGACACTTTTAACAGGAAACAATACTCCAAATTGTTTCCCCTGCAACCTGACTTGAGATAATGAGATTTTCTTCTTACCAATAAGAGCCCTGGTGCTTTTAACACAGCCACTGGGCTCACAGTCCGGACATACCTACCCAGACTCTTGTCCTTGATGTGATTATTAGCTGGTTCCTTCCTGTTCCTATAAAAGCATCTGCTTGCTTGTTTCACGTACACTCCCTCCGGTGGTGTGAGCTTCCCCTGCTGAGCAAACACACTCACAAACACGTGCCTGCATGTGAAAAAAATGCTTCACTCTGTAAATGAGACATAAAGAGGGGAAATAATGTGGAAATTTCACCGCTGCCTGGTATTCTATTTATATCCAGGCAGGGAAGGTTGATGAACACAGCGACCTACTAGATTCCAGGCTGAGCTGGAATCGCTGTGACCTGAATATGGGCGCTCAGCTGGTGCCCAGCAGTCCCACCTGCACCACCTAGCTCCACTGTCTGGAAATGTCGATGTGGCATTTGGATCTTAAAGTACACTGATGTCAACATTCAGAAAAACATAGGATTGTGTAAGAAACATATCTTCAGAATCTTCTCCTAAAGGAAGGCATTTCCCAGCCCTTTTCAGGGAATTCTTAATAATGTATCTGTAAAGATGAGGACAGTCTGGTTTCTGTTACATCAGTGCCAGACCAACTCTTAAATTCCTCAGTGCTCTGGTCAAGGAGTTCTCTCCACCACAAATGTCAGCTGGAAGCACCGAGATAAAGAGATGGCTTCTTGGAACGGTCCACGCGGGTCTGTCTGCTGAAAAGAACTTAGCTATTGTGATAACCTTTCAAACTATGCAATCCTTTTTTTTTAAAGTCATTCCTTTTTTTTTAAGTCACGTACTTGTTTTATGTTTGAAGTAGTTTTGATAGATTCTGGTAGTTCTGGTAATGTCTGGTAAGCATGCTCATTCCATCCAGGTACTGGATATGAAAGACTTGTGGAAATGGTACATTAGTGATGTGTGGGTGTCTGTGTGTGTTGGGGGGAAGAGAGATTTATTATGGGGAAGTAGCTCACTCAATTACGGAGGCTGAGAAGTTCTGCAGTGTGCCATCTGCAAGCTGGAGGCCCAGGAAAGCCAATGGTACAGTCCCCGTCTGAGGCCAAAGGCCTGAGAACCAGGGGAGCTGATGGTATAAGTCCCTGTCCCAGGGCAGGAGACCAACATCCCCCTTCAGCGGGCAGGCAGGCAGGCAGGCAGGCAGGAAAAGGGGTGGATTCTTCATTCCTCTGCCTTGCGTTCCATTCAGGCTCTCAGTAGACTGGGTGATGCCCACGCATACTGGGGAGGGGAGTCAACTTCATTGATTCTTCATATTCATTTGATTCTTCATATTCAAATGCTAATCTCACCTGGAAACACCCTCACGGACAGACCCAGGAACAGTGTTTGATCTGGGCATACCATGGCACCGTCAGGTTGACACAAACTTAACCATCACACTGTCCTTCACAAATGAAAATGAAATACAGTGATTCCCAGAAAAACACAGGTTAAGAGAACTTATCTTAGACCTGCCTTGCACGAATACTAAAAGTAGTCCTTCATGCTATGACAAAATGATCTGAGACAGAAATTCAAATCCAAAGGATGGAATGAAGACCACAAAAAGTGATTAACCTGTGGGTGAATATAAATAATTGTGTAAATTTTTTTCTTCCCTGATTTAAAAGACGTAAGACTGTTTAAAGCAATGATTAGGTTCCACTGCATTGTTGGGTGTCGGACATACAGAGATGCCATTGCACATTTACATGCAGTGTCTATATAAGCTATATAAGCAGATTAAATGTAAACATGTAAATAGCATCTGTAGACATGCGGATGCAAGAAGGGAAAAGGGAATGGAGCAATAGCGTCAGAAAGTCCTGTGTTTCACCAGAATCACGTGAGTATTCATCTGAAGGAGGCTGTGAGCAGCTCGGATGAATATTGTAAATCCTAGAGTAAATGCTATGAAGGTAATTAAAAATGTATAGTAAAAAAATCAACAGAGGAATTTAAATGGTGCACTAAAATTTTTGTTTAACATTACAGAAGACAGTAAGGAACAGAGTAACCAAAAAAAATGTAGATATTCAGAAAACAAACAGGAAGATGTCAGGGGTACATCCAGCCACATTGATGAGCACACCGAGGGTGAATGAACTAAACGCTCCCATCGAAAGGCAGGCATTGTCAGAATGGACGGAAGAGCAGGATCCAACTCTGTTCTGTCTACAAAACCACATTCCAAGATTCAAAGACACAAACGGGTTTAAAGTAAAATAACAGGAAAAGATAAACAGTAGTACCCCCTCACTCAGTTTTACTTTCTGCGATTTCAGCTACCTGCAGTCACCTGGGGTCTGAAATATTAAGTGGAAAACTCCAGAAATAAACAATAAGTTCTAAACTACGTGCCATTCTAAGTAGTGCGATGAGATCTTGGGCCAGCCTGCTTCCTCCTGCCTGGGCAGTGAGTCATCCCTTCGTCCAGCATCCTGCCTGTTAGTCACTGTTATCAGATGGACGGTCGTGGTGCTGCCGTGCTCATGGTCACGTCACCCTGTTTTTATTTCACACTGTCTCATCCACCTCACTTATCACATTGCCTAGGCATCGCACCGTCCACACCATTAGGGACGGGCGGGCACGGTACAGCCAGATATTTTGAGAGAGAGTGGGAACAAACGAGAGACCGCATTCACCTAAGTTTTATTGTAGTATGCCGTTATAATTGCTTTATTTTATTATTAGGTGGTGTTGCTAATCTCTTACTGTGCCTAATTTATAAATTAAACTTTATCACAGGTGTGTATGTAAGAAAATCATAAGAGAAAACAGAGAGCATGTGGGGTTCGGTACCATCCACAGTTTCAGGCACCCACTGGGAGTCTTGCAACGCATCCCTGCAGGTAAGGAGGTCGGCAGTACGATGTAAATAGCAATCGCAAGAAAGCTGGAATAGCCACATTAACATCGCAGAACATGGATGATAAGACTAAAAATATTGCTAGAAACCAAAAGAGATATTATCGGTAAACCAAATCCAAGAGACATTATTAGCAAAATATTAGCAAACCAAACCCAACAACCTGTAAAACAAATTGTACACCATGACCAGGTGTGATTTATCCCGAGTGTGCAAGGTTGATTTAACATTCAAACATCAGTTTTTGGAATACACCGTGCTAACAGAATAAAGGACAAAGCCCTCAGAATCCTCTTAATAGGAACAAGAAAGGCATATGGTAACAGCCCGAAGCACTCATGGTTAAAACCTCTCAACAAAATAGGAATATAAGGAAACTTCCTCAACCTTACAAAACAGGCTTCTGCAGAAAGCTACGGCCAATGTTATTCTTGATGATGAAAGACAGCCTTCCCTCTAACAACCAGAATAAGGCGAGAATGCCTGCTCTCGCCACCCCTGGAGAAAATGCAATAAGGCCAGAAAAATAAAGGCACACAGGTTAAAAGGAAGTTAGTCTTCATTCCCAGATGGTGTAATCTGGGATACGGGATGATATGTGGAGAAATTCTAAAGAGTCCATGAAAATATAGCAGACTTAATAAATGAGTTCAGCATATTTGCAGAATAGAAGATAGGGATTAAAATCAATCATAGATCTATATATCAGCAATAAACAATCCAAAAATGGAATCAAGAAAATAATCCTTTTCACAATAGTATCAAAATGAACAAAATGCTTAGAAACAAACTTCATAAAAGACAAGAGCACTGAAAATTAGGAAGCATTGCAAAGATAAGGAAGAGCGAGGTGAGTGGGAGGGCATTCCCGTGTTCATGGCCTGGAAGGCTTGATGTTAACAGGTGGCGATTATACCCCATGTGATCGATGGGTTCAATGCGGTCTGTGATTAAATCCCAGCATGCATCCTGATAGAAATTGACAAGCTGTTTCCAAAATGTACTTGGAATGCAAAGGATCTGAAATAGCCAAAACAATTTTGAAAAGTAAGAAGAGTGTAGGATTTTGTGTACCTGATTTTAAGACTTACTAAAAAGGGGCAATTTGGGTAATTTTAGTGTAAAGATAGATATAGATATCAATGCAGCCGAACTGAGAGTCGAAATTAAGAACTAAATCCCCACATTTATGGCCAATTAATTTTCAAGAAGGGTGCCCAGGCAGTTCAATGTGGGAAAAGACAGTATTTTCAGTGACTGATGGCCCTGAGGGAAAAGAAAAAAAAATACCCGTAATCCACAGCGCACAAAAATCAACCAGAAACAGATCATAAACTTAAATATAAGAACTAAAACTATAAACGTCAGGACACATTGAAGAAAATCTTTGTGATCTTGGATTGAGCAAGGATGTCTTAGCCATGATACCCAAACTATGACCTATAACAGAACAAATTAATCAAAGAGACTTCATCAAGTTTTAAATTTGTGCTTCCGAAGACAAAATTAATAAAATGAAGTCAAAACACAAACTGGGAAAAACATTTGCACATCACATATCTGATCAAGGACCTGCATCCAGAACGTATAACGAATCCTGTAACTCAGTAATAAGGCAAACAATGCAATTAAATAATGGACAATAGATTTGGATTTCTACATCACCACAGAAGATATGTGAATGGCTAGTAAGTCCATGAAGAGATGTCCAGCACCTCAGGGAAATGCAAGTTAAAACTACGATGAGACACTACCACACACCTATTAGAACACTATCACTAAAAATAAAGCAGGACCAAGTGTAGGCGAGGATGTGGCTAAAACCCTTTATGCACTGCTGGCTACTGGGAATGTGAAGGCACAGCCGCTTCGGAAAACGCTGGGTGTAAATTGAACATACGATGGAGGACTTCTGCTCCCGGTATCTATTCACAATAAATGTAAGCGTATGTCCACACAGAGATTTTTAAGTGAATGCTCACGGCAGCGTAACTCACAATAGACAAAAACTGGAGACATTCCAAACATCAATCAACAGGGGAATGGATAAACAAATGCAGTATATTCATACATTACTCAGGAAGAAAATGGACTGCTGACAAACGCTACAACATGGTTTGATCTCGAAATCTCAGAAATACTACGCCAAGCAGAAAAACACAGAGATAATGGATAACATATTTGTGATTTCATTTAGATGAAATGTTGAAAAAGGCAGATCTGTAGAGACTAAAAGTGGTTTAGGATAAGCGAGGATTTACTGCAAGTAAGCATAAGGGAACTTTTTGCGCTGACGTATATAATCTAAAATTAGGTGATATTTGCATAAGTCAGCAAATAAAATATAATTGAATTGTATGTTTACAAAAACAAACAAATACCCAAGCTCCTGGGTCTTCCAATTCTTGGCTCTGAAACTGCCAACTTGAGGCTCGCCCGACCTTTGACTTTTGGTCAAATACAGCTCAGCAACTTAATAAAATCTGAGCTATATAAAACTCCACCCCTGCAAACCAAGCATATATCTCGTTTTCAAGTGCCAGTGACAACTGTCTAAAGTTGAGCACATGCTAGGCCACTAGAAAGACAACGGTCCAAAGTAAAAATGGCAACCTCACAGCTTCCGGTCTTAGTACAGTAAAGCTTGGTACCGGGAGACGAGCCACAAAGAATACAAACGAAGTGCAGAGAAGCACTCCTCACGTGAGCCAAAAGGGAGAAAGGGCCCGTACATCTACCAGCTGATGAACGGAGGTACAACCGTCCAATGGTTAGAAAGTGAATTAGTGGCGCCTGTCACTCGGGTGGGGGGGCAGCACATGGGAAGGAATTGTTAACTGGCACAGGGCGTCTTTGGGCGATGCTCTGGAATTATATGGTGGTGATGGTTGCACAGCTTTGTGAATATACTAAAATCACTGATTTGCACACTTTTTTGGGTGTGTGTGTATATATACACGTGTGTGTGTGTGTGTAGATATATACACAGAGAGAGAGAGACTAATTTAGTTTAAGGAATTGGCTCACACAGTTATGAAGGCTGACAAGTCCAAAATCTGGAGATGTGCAGGGTGGGCCAGCAGGCTGGAGACCCAGGGAAGAACCAGTGTTGTAGTTTGAGTCCAAAGTCCTTCTGCTGGCAGAATGCCTTCTCGCTCAGGGGAGGTCAGGCTTTGTTCTAATAAAGCAGGGGTGTTGAATTCATTTTCACAGGGGCCACATCGGCCTCGTGCTTGCCTTCAAAGGGCTGAACATAATTGTAGGACTGTGTAAATGTAACTACTCCTTAACAGTTAAGTGAGAGCTCAGCGCTGCCGCCTAGAAACAAGGCACCGGGCCGGATAAAACAAGGTGGAGGGTGGGATTTGGCCCATGGGCCTTGTGTTTGCCAGCTGTGTAAAAAAGCATTCAATTGGTCCGATGATGGCACCCACATTGTGGAGATTAATCTGCTTTTGTCAAAGTCTACTAATTTAACTGTTAATCTCACCCAAAACACCGTCGTGGTAACATCCAGAATGGTGTTGGACCAAATATCTGAGCACCTGTGACCCAGGCTAATTGACACATGAAATAACCATCACAGGTAGCCAACCCTCCTCAGCGTGGCACCCATACGCAGCTCCTCACATCACACTCAATCCCCAAATAAAGTCACAAGGCCGCACTCCTGCCTGACGTGGAACCTTTGTCCTGCGTACAACTGGAAACACACTGGCCCCTCCCCAGAAGAGGACGCAAGCCCCGCCCCCCCAACATCTCCTCTTCCCCTGGATGTCCGTAACCTAGGTGCCACCGTGTGCAGGGACCGGTGCTTCACCAGCACTGCGTTCCCGGTCGTTTTCACCGCACCAGAGCTGGGAACAGTGTAAATAACAACACCTAACTACTGGGGTGTAAACTCAACCTATCCATCGCCTGCTACGTTATGTCATTTACACACAAATGTATTCATGACAAAATAAGAAGTAAATGCTCATTTCTGTAACTGGCGTGCTCACAGCTGGTGTTCAGAACTGCCCTTCCCTACACCCTTGGCTCTCGGCGAGCACCTCGGCGAGCCAGTTCCTCGTCTGGGGGCGTGGCTCGCTCCTCCACTCCTGAAGGGTCTGAGCCATTAGCGGTCCTGCTCGGTTTGGGCTGTCTCCACGGACCTCGGCCACAGGGCCTGGTGACACCAAGAGGTGCCCCGGGGAGGTCCTGGGTTTCAGGCCTTCTCTTCCTCGCGGTCACTGCGGAACAGCGGTCCGTCCGCTTTGCCCTGAGAGGCGGAACCGGCACCCCAGCCTGCACGGTCGCTGCCTTCCTTGCCTGCTGGCTTAGGCAGGAGGAGCCCCGAGTGGGAATCACACACTTTGAAGGGATGGCTTTTCTAAATATCGTATCTCCATATACAAAGGGACACACCCCTGCCATCCCCCGTGGGTCACAGGGACCAACCTGTGGGAAGGGACACAAGGGTGTGGATACCAGGAGCCGGAGCCTCTGGGGGCTCTCTCAGAGGCTGCTGTCACACAATTCTCCACAAGTTTGTGTCCCATTTCCCTGGCCGGTGTGGCTCAGTGGGTTGGAGAGTCGTCCTGCAAACCAGAAGGTCGTGGGTGTGATTCCTGGTCGGGGCACCTGCCTGGGCACCTGCCTGGGCACCTGCCTGGGCTGCCGGTTCGGTCCCCGGTGGGCGCGCACTCCCTTCTAACTGATGTCCTCTGTGAGGACGGGTGACGTGGTCTGGAAACCATTTTCTGACGCACCACGATTCCTTACTGAGCTGTCAGCCTGCAGGTGTAACAGTTTACACTTGTAAGAATCTCCATCGTTTTATTAAACACAGATACATGATCTCCAACCCTAACGCAACCCTGTAGAGCGGCATATCATGCGTGAGGAAACTGAGGCTCGGAAAGGTCACACAGTTCGCCCACAGCTTCACGGCTCGTGACTGCCGGGACAAGGATTCTGAACCCCATCGCCATCGCCGCCGCCGCCGCCGCCGCCGCCGCCGCGAACGCACCGGACATCCGGCCCCAGCCGTCCCGGCCTCGGTCAGTTACCACAGCCGATGGAGTAGTCCTGTAGCCCGGACGTTAAACACGGAACACGGGGGCTCGGGGAGGCGGCGGGGGGCCCCTGGTGCCTCCGCAGCAGAGCCGAGGCAGGGCTTCGGGGTTCCACTTGTGTGTTGCCCGTTCACGTGTGTGCACATCCACTGCAGCCCTGTTCCAGGAAGGACTCGGGTGGGCCAGGGGGACTGAGCTCTGCCCGGGAGGGGAGAGCTGAGCCACCCTTCTCCTGGAGGGAGTAACTGACTCCACTCTTCCGTGGATATTTTTTTTTCACAGAAAGTCTGAGTGAATCTTTCCAAATTCTGTCCTATGTCCGTCTCAAAATAGCTGTTGAGGGTCCTGTTTAGTGACTTCACCTTTTTAAGTCTCACCATAATAGGAGGTAGTGACCAAAACCTGAGACCTAAAGCCACCAAAACGGTTCCCTCACAGCTGCCTTGTTTCTAGAAAGTCCTCCAGGGGGCGCTGTGGTCTGAGGGAGGGCGGCTACTGCTGTGTGAACGTAGGATGACTTTGTAGAAACTGGGCAACTTCCCATCAAACACAAACATAAAAATATGATTTTCTTGGAGGAAAAGTAAACAGCTGAGGTTTCTGCATAATTAGAATGAGAGAGGGCTCTCAAGGCGCGTCCAACTAGCAAAGAATTATAACTGGGAACCAATTTACATGAACGAAGTTCAGGAAAACTAAGCCTCTGGGCGGCCCACGCGCACAGCCCTTTCCAAGTTCCCAGGAAGAGGTCCAGCACCGTGTCCGAACGGCCATGTGTTTCTGTAAAATTGGCAAAGGGCAACATTTTAACCGCAGTCAACTTTCCCTGGGTCATCTGCCTCCTCCGGTCCGGCCCGGCTGGGTGGCCTCGGCGTCGCTTGGACCTGGCTAAGGCCAGGTGGGGCTGGGGGTCCGTTCACTGTGGGGCCAGCAGAACAGCTTCCTGTGAAGTGCGGTCGCTCCCGTGGGGTTAAGTTCGTGCTGGGCTCCCGGTGGGGAGTCGCTGCCGAGAACACGGTCACCGGGGAGCCGACTCACCCACCAGGACACGCAGCCGGGGCCAGGGCTCCTCCCGCAGGAGCAGCGCACGCCCAGCACGGAATCGAGTCGTCCCGTGGAGGAAAGGCTTGGACGGTGTGCGAGCAGGAGCTAGCGCACGGCGAATTCCTGTAACGGTCAGGCATCACGGACTCAGCATCTGGGTTTCACAGATGCCTAGTCAAAACGGAACTACTCTTTCCTCAGAAATATATTTGATACTGCAGCATATCAATTATAAATGCCGGTCCCTTTCTATGGGAATCACACAAAAGAGCATTTCCAGGGCACGAAGCTGCACCTGTATGCATCCACTGAAACAGCCATGAAGGATACAAGCACCACAGATGCATGTAACATGCGCATACATGGAACCAGGCTACGGCAGTGGAATATCGCTCTTTTCTTTATATGGAAAACGAGATTACAAAATCACGGCCGCATAAACAGAGGATCTAAGAGTATGCAGCCAGGACATGAATGGAAAACATCTTAGAAGTTTGTCAGGCAATGAATTGATTAAAATATTAGATTTGCAATGCTGTGGTATTTCGTCAGCTTTTTACAGTTTTTAAGTTTGCTGTGACTATTTTAATGTCTTAGATAAACATTCTCATTCCTACCTCCTTTTATGTTTGTAAGTTTGTGTTTTCTTGGTCACAACAGACACCAAAATGTCGTACATTTCGGGCCCCGATTAGGGATGCACTCTCCGACAACCAGAGCAGAAGATGGCAGAAGTAAAATATGTTTTAAAACTTTGGCTTATTTAACAATCAGAGCTTTGATGTCTGCATGTAGGTTTTAGTTCTATGAGTTTGCTTTTTCACTCATTTTTTTGAGGTATAGTTCACAGAGTCATGTGCAGAGATGTGAATGACACACTCCCGTGACTTCTGGCCTACGTATGCACGAGACAATAGAACGCGTATGTGTCTATATCTGCCCCCAGTTCCTGGCACTGGGCTCCCGAAACCCTGGCAATGTCCTCAGTGGTAAGAACATAGGAGCACTTTTATGAGGTAACTGTCAGTGGGCTCCTGGGGGCGCTGGTCACCACAAAGACCAAGCCATGATTAGAAGCTTGGAATATTCAGCCTTGCCCCCTCCCCTCCTCCAGAGAGGGGACAGGGGCTGGAAGTGAGGTGATGACCGAGGCCACCGCAGGAGGAAGCCTCTGTGAGAATCCCAATAGCACGGGGTCGGAGGAATTCCAGGTCAGCAAACACAGCCACATCAGGACGGTGACGCAGCCCAGGTCCACAGGGACACAGCGCTGTGCGCGGGGCCTCCCAGACCTCACCCGATGCGTCTCCTCCGGCTGTTCATCTGAGTCCCTTACCATATCCTTCGATAAACTGGTAAATGTAGGTACGTGTTCCTTGAGCCACTCTAGCAAGTTAGTCAAACCTGAGGGCGGGGAACCTCTGACTCGTACCCAAGTCAGACAGAGTGTGGATGCCCTGGGGACCCGCTCCTTGCGACTGGCACCTGATGTGGGGTGGGAACAGTCTAGTGGGACTGAGCCCTCAGCTTGTGGGACCTGATAGTGTGAGAACTGATAAGACACCCCACTGGTGTTGCGGAGACTTGCCTGGTGTGGGAAAACTCCCACACCAGTTGGCCACAAGCATCAGAAGTGAAGTGTTCTGTGTGAACGTGGGAAGTGTGAGGAGACGCACAGGTGGGGGTCAGGAGCGAGAGGCTGGCCTTGTCCCCACGCAGGAGCAGAAGCACAGGTTTTCCTAACTCAACGTGAACCCCTGCAACTAACACCCACATGAAGACAGGAAACATCCTCATCCGCCCTCAGGTCCCCTTGTGCCCCTTTCTGGTAAACCCCTCCAGAGGCAGCCGGTGTTATGATTTTTACCCCCAGAGACTAGATTGCTGTTGTTGAGCTTCGTGTAAGTGCAATGATGCAGCACATACTCCTCGTGTCTGACATCGCCCCTCAGCACAGGTTTCTGAGATGCAGCCATGCCCCTCTGTGCATCAGTAAGTAATCTCTTCCTTTTCATTGCTGCATAGCTTTCCACTGCGTGACCACACGTTTTATCCCTTCTCCCCTTAAGCATCTGGGTTAGTTTCAGATTTGGGGTATCATGAATGAAGCTGCCGTACATATTATATGTAAGTCATTTTGTGAAGATAGATTTTTGTTTATCCTGGGGAAATACTTAGGGATGGGACTGCAGGGTCCTGTGACAGGTGGATATTAAACTTTATAAGAAATTGCCAAAACTTCTCCCAGAGAGGCGGCACCATTTTGCACTTCCACCAGTGACTCATGAGAGTGCTGGTTGTCTCTCATGCTCACCAGCGTCCTATGGCGTGAAGTGACGTCTTCTTGTGGCTTCAGTTTGCACTTCCTGGTTAACAGTGATGCTGAGCGCCTTCTCGTGTGTTTTCTGGCCATGTCTGTATCTCCTTTTGGGAAGGTCCTACCACATAGTGCATTTATTTTTATTTGGATTCTTGATCTTTTATTATTGAGTTCTTTATAAATGCAGGATTCGAGTCCTGTATTTTCTCCCTGTCTGGGGTCTGTCTTCTCCGTCTTTTTTTAAAAAAAAACTTCTGTTTTGCAATACTTTTAGAGTTACAGAAGAGTTGCACAATAGCAGAGTTCCTGAAACCTTTCACTTGGCTTCCTCTAGAGTTAATATATTGTCCACAGACTTGGAGATTTGCAGCCAGATGGCTCTATGATCCCATCTTATAGAATCTAAGAAATCCGACAGCCTTTCTGCATTGGGTCCCGCGTTCTCTGGCCCCTTTAGACCAAACTGGCAACATCTCTGCTGGTGCAATCCCGTCTCTGTTTCTGACCTCCAAGGAGATGGCCAATTAAACCCCCGAACTGCACCCATGATCTCTGTATCGAATGGTTTTTTGGTCACGCCCTTAAGTGTTCTTTTCAAAACAAACTTTTTTTTTCTCTCTCTCCTTTTTTTGTGCAGTACAGACAGAGAATCCTTCAAATCTCCAAGTTCTGGTTCCTTTGTGTTTAACAATTTCTTCTTCAATTTGTTTCTCCTTTTATTTCACTACAAAAGCCAGCAGTTTTCAGCTGGTATGCTTCAAGAACTTTTAAAACATGCAATACCTGACTAATTAGTCAGGGGCACTGACCTCTTTCCCCTCATACTGTCGAGTAAAAGGACAGCAGCCAGCACTACAACAGTCATCCGGTGTGAGTGAATCAAAAGTATACTTATTTTTTGGTCAGAGTGGCAAAAAATCTATTTTTTTGGAGTGCTGCAGAATTTTACTAACTCGTGTGTGCCTCAAGGTGAAAAAGGTTGAAAAGCGCTTCTATAAGCAGTCAGGGGAGCCAAGCCCCTCCTCCCCGGCTCACAAGCTCTGCCTTCCACAGCGGGGTGCAGTTCAGCCGAGGCCTTTGCCCCTTTGTGACCAGGACCCCCTTCCTCCAGTTCCTGCACCTTGTTTCCTGTTTCCATCTGGGTCCACACCAGAATCGCCCCTTACACCCCCATTTCTATGTGCACCTCAACACTCTCCCGCCTCTACCCACTACCGGGTGCCAAAGCCGCTTCCACATGTTTTAAGTATTTGTTACAGAAGCACCCCACTTTCTTGGGACCGAGGTCTGTATTGGTGACCTTGGCTGATGTAACAAAACGTGACAGGCTGGTGGCTTAAAGCACAGATTCATTTTCTCACAGGGCTGGAGGCTGGCAGGCCGAGGTCAGGGTGTCCGCAGGGGTGGCCTGGGAAGAGCCCTCTTCCTCCTTGCAGACAGACGGCCACCGTCTCGCTGTGTCCTCACAGGGTGGGGAGAGAGAAAGCTCTCTGGTGTCTCTTCTTCTAAGGACACTAATCCCGGCACCTCATCTCAACCCAAGTACCTCCAAGGCTCCGTCTCCAAACGCCAGCACACTCTGGTTTAAGGGCTTCACCCTACGAGTCTGGGGCAGGGGCACTAACATTTAGTTCACGACGTCAGGCTTCTGTGGCTTTCCGACGGCCTCAGGTGGGAAAGCAGAAACACGCCTTTCGGGTGGGCTCTGTTAGCATGTAAATGTACTCTGTGCCAATTGCAGCCAGTTAGATGCTCTAGAATCTTTCTTATTCTGTTGTCCATTGACCTGTGTCCTCTGTTGGACTAAAAATGATGTCTCGTAGTTTTCTTGTCTATCCTTAAGTTTCTGATTGATAAAGGTAGTTTCTTTGTTATTTGTATCATATATATTCATGACTGATGTATTATCATTGCGAATTGTGGCTCTTGCATTATCAAGCATTCTGTTGTCTCCTTTTACGCTTTCTGCCCCAATTCAGTGTTCCTGAATCCTGATCACCACCTCTGTTTTCTCATGGCTTCCTTTGCCTGCTGTGTTCTCCCACCTCTCGGCTGCCTTCATCCTGATCACTTTGCTTTAGGTGCATCTCCCACCTACAGCGCAGAGTGGGGTTTGCCTTGTGGGTCAACCTGAAAGTCCTCTTCTTCTCACAGGTGTGTTTCCACCTGCATGTGCTGAAATGAGTGCCAGGTTTGGTTCAATAGCTCTATTTCAGTGTTGTATTTACTGTGTATTCTCTTTTATTCCGTATGTTCCTTTCTCTGTGTAGTATATGTTCTTTGCTCATTTAAAATTTTTTCTTCCTGGAAAAATTTGAAAATTTGTTCTGGCAATTAACTTCCAATTCTCACATGCTACTCTTCTTGTGCACATGTCTGTGTCCATGTGTCCCCTTTTTCAGGACACCGGCCGTATTGCACCGGGACCCACCCTACCCTAGCAGACTTCATCTTAACCAGGCATATCTGCAATGACCCTACTTCCAAATAAGGGCACCTCCTGAGATGCCGGGGCTTAGGACTTCAGCATATGGCTTTGGGGAGACAACACAGAACAAGTCCCATCTGTGCACAGTGTCTGCTGTGGTGCCTAGAACCCTGCCCTCTGATCCTTCAAGGTGGTGAAACTGTGGGTTTCCCTCCACGTGTTAGTCGCTCGTGGAGGTGTGCTGTGGGCTGCCACAGGGCTAAAGGCCATCAAAATGGAAAATCTACCCAGTACTGGCCTCTTCTGCCAGTGCCCTGCAATTTCTGCTTCCTCCTGTGGCTGCTTTTCTATGTTGATGGGAATTTATGGTAGTTATATCCTGGAGGGTTGGTCCAGAAGAGCTTTTCCACCATTACTGCAAAGCTCTCGTTTTAGATCGCCCTGGTTTCCTTTGTGTGTTTTTTTTCAGGGTGAGGGATTTATGTTCTGAGTTTTCAATTTTTGATTGTAGGTGTTTTTCATATATGCAAATGTTCAAGTATGTTTACTTCAGATTGGCTATTCTGCTTCCATTTCCCTCTGCTTCATTCTGGGAGGACTTTTTATCGAATGAAATGCTTTTATTTTTGTATTCCTTTTATATATATTGGTTTTATTTGGATACTGTCTGCAGTTTCCCATTCATTTGGAAATGGCCTGTTTTTGTTTTTTTTAGACTGGCAATAACAGGAATTTAGACAGCTTGCTATGGTTCACGGTTCAAGTGCGCCCTCTCCTGTTTATTTGGAGAACTGCAGTTTTTAAAAATAATTACATAGGAGGGTTGGTATCTTTGATTTTCTTCTACTAATTATTACTTTTAATTTTTACAAATATGCTTAATTTCTGGGGGTTCTAATAATACTTTTTTATATCTGTGATGGTTTCAAGGGTGTGTTGACTTGGAAAATATTCAATGAGCTGAACACTTGTGTGTGTGTGTTTATATATGAGT
Source organism: Trachops cirrhosus (assembly GCA_028533065.1). Taxonomy (NCBI): domain Eukaryota; kingdom Metazoa; phylum Chordata; class Mammalia; order Chiroptera; family Phyllostomidae; genus Trachops; species Trachops cirrhosus. The sequence continues at coordinate 68,440,645 of CM052549.1, forward strand.
ATTATACTTCAATAAAAGCCTAAAAATACACTGAAGCCTATAATTCTCTAATGACTGTCAAGAATAAAAGGGTATTAAATTTGAGAAAATTATCTTCTACCTTCTACTTTTGTTGTGACCTATCTGTTTTTATCCATTTATTACTCTAAAAATTGTACTTTGTACATACACCTTAGAAGCGTATTTGTATAAATACGCTTGATGGTGTCTTACAGCTACCTATTTCCAAATCATTCGCTGCTCACTGCCAGCCTTTTCAGGCCACGTCTTTACCATTCACGAATTCTTCACCCCAACTCACCTGGCAGGTGGCTGAAGGACATCATCAAATAATTTTTAGTGGAAAATCGCCCCAATCAAGGAATGCTCCCACAGAGTTTTCCCATCAGAACTAGCACAAACTTGCATGTCTAAGAATGTCTGTCTGTCGCTCCAAAGAGAAAGGAAATTTGCCAGATCACAAACATATACCCTCTAAACTCATTAGACCACGTCCCCGAACTTCCCGACACCACATGCTGTGGCAGGAGAGGAAGCCAGCCCGCTTCTGTCAAATCCCACTGTCTGAGTTTTTGTTGTGAGTGCGTGAAAGTGCAGTCGGCATTTTCATGATGATCTCGCATCGAGCGACCTTGCTAGTGCATTGATTAATTACAGCCGTTTATCTGTTGATTTTTTTGAATTTTCTACATGTACTAATTGTGTCATCTCTGAATTTTTAAAAAAAATTAATAAATTCTATCGGCTGCTCTCTGCCAGGACTCTAGCCCCCTGGTTCCTGTGAAACAGAAAACACCTCCAGAGGAAAAGCCGGGGAAATGTGACGTGACCCTCCCGGAGTGTCCGGTGGTCTCAGCCATCACAGCCCCTCAAATCCTGCCTGAGTTACATGCTCTCCAAATAGTTCCAACAGTGTTTCAATGTGCCTCGTGCATCTTTCACCCTTGTTTTCCGGAGGAGGATTCATCTGATACCAGCTCTTCCGCCGCGGCTGGGCCGGAGGTGGTGGTAAACTTTCCTTTCCACTTACATGGTTATGGGATTCATTATTCACCCTTAAATCTTAGTGTTAACCAAGAACTGTATAGAGTTTATTGCTTTCCATAATTTATTGCTTCATGAGAATCCTTTTGCTTTGCCATTTGGGGTCTTTATTTGGTTCCATCAGCTATTATCCCACTTATTTTGTTCATAAGTCAATGAAAACAGCCACAGCTCGCTCCTGATCGCACATTACAACCCACGTCTCCCTGCCTTTGCCATCTGCGGCCGAGGGTCTCTCCTCTGGTGAAAAGACGTCTCTCCCCTGAGTTAAACTCTGAATCCGCTGCGTGGCTACCCCTCCCTGCCTCCTGGGTCACATCAAGAACCAGCACGCTCTGGTCTCTCTCAGCACCAAGAAATGACGTCTGCCTTCACCACCCGTCTCCTCGGAGCTTGAGTCCATTCAGAGTGAAACTAAGCATGAAAATCCCCTTCCTTCTTTCTTCATTTTCGTCCATTTCCCTCTCAACTCTCTCCGCCTGCCTTCCCCCGCCCCCCAGCACTCCCTCTGGACTTCGCTGGTCAAAGCTGTCGGCCGATCGCCTCTGTTTGTCCGATACTGGGTCTGCCTCGGTATTTCATTCAGCCCCTCAGCAGCTTTCAGAACACACCTTCTTCCGGCCTCTCGGATCACTTACGTGCCTGGGCTTTCTCCCACCTACATGTCTTTTTTCCATCTATGTTTTCTCTGGATGATCTAATCTAGTCCTTTGAATTAAATATCATTTATGTATTAGTGATGCCCAAAGTATACATCTTCAGCTCTGGGTGCTCCTGCTGGGGCTGCCCATCTAGTGGTTTATGTAACATGCACAGACCCTAAAGCCGACACAGAAAAAAAAATAGCTCCGTTTCCTCTCCTCAAACCTGTTACTTCTTCCTTCGCCCCAGTGTGAGTAAATGGGGCCGCCATGTTTCCAGTTGTTCCGCCAAACCCCTAAGGATCAGCGGCCATCCCTCTCTTTCCGCCGGCCCATTTCCCACCCTGGGTAAGTCCTACCACAGGGGTGTCCGCCTGTGGCCTGCGGGCAGCATGCAGCCTACGAGGGCTGTGAATGCAGAGCAACACACAATCGTAAATTTACCTCAAACATTATGAGATTTTTTGGTGACTATTACATGCTGCGATGTATTTAATGTGTGGCCCGAGACGATAATTCTTCTTCTGGTGTGGCCCAGAGACTCTGAAAGGCTGGACACCCTGTCCTACAGGCACACCGACTGCACGCACCCCAGAAAACTCCAGGAAACCCCACTTCCCTCCCTCTGCCTGTAGTCGCCACTGCCATTCGCGAGCAGCTCTCTAACTGGACCCTGTGGTCCCGCACTTGCCCTCAACCGCACACCCTCTGCACAGCACGAGGAATCATCCCTCCGAAACGTACCCCACAGCACGTCATTGTCCCGAACCCTCCACGGCTGCCTTGCAGCGAACTCTGAGCCCTGCGCCACGTTCTGCAGTCCGGCTGCCCGACCGCAGGAGCCAGAAAGCGTGGTCCTACTGTGAGCGCGGAAGGCGAACGGCTCTCACCGTGCTCATCGCGCCGTTTCGTTTACGCCATGTTTTCCTAGTTACGAAACGCAGTGTAAAGAATGGGGGGGGTGATGTGTGACATTCTCCTTTTTACTGCGTTTTTAAACGGCATAGTAAACGTTCATCCGTGAACAGAAGTGCCTTTGTGGGGGTTGCGGGTCCGGCACCACGCAGCAGAGCGCCCTATGAAGGGAGGGGTGCACCTACCTGTGCGCCCAGTAGGAGGCAGGCAGACCTGGGCGTGGGTGGCCGAGCCAGGGGAGCCGGGGCGCCTGCCCGGACCTCCCTCACGCTGTGGTTGGAGGGAGAAATAACTGGACAGTGCTGACCCGGGCAGATGTCCACGCACAAGAGAGAACTTGCAGAAGTCCCGCCTTCCTGAGAGGAGATCACAGCAGGCCATTCTAGGGAAATAAATTTCAAAGAGTTTTGTGGCAACAGAAGGCCACGGTAAGAGGAAGCTTCCCAGCTCCACCACCCTCCCTGCAAGCACATACACTGCACCAGTGATGGCCACCCCTCCCCCAGAGGAAAGGAGCGGGGGTACCCGGCTACAGCAGGTGTGGGGGACAAACCCAGTTCTCTCCCATGGAACCCGGAGTACTGAGATGGGACCTCCACGACTGGGAGCAGATCCGGAAAGAGGCAGAGAAGGGACACCTTTCCTGCTGATTGCACACAGTGGGAAGTCCAGCCAGGAGTCTCTAAAAGCACCACAGGGGGACCTCCCTGCCAGATTCATGGGCTGCCCCAGAGCTCCGAGGGCTAGACCCACACCTCCCCCTGACTCTTCTGAGGCTCCTGTGTGCACCCCAGCAGGCAGAGATGAAGGCGAGCTCCCCTACACTCAGAAAACAGGCCGAAGCCGGTGGGCAGGGGGAAACCACAGACTGGAGCCTAGCCCCGCCCTCTGCAAAGGTTCCCAGGAGCCAGCCTGGTGCCTGGCCAGAGCCTGAGAAGATGTAGAAGGTTAAGAACCCTGCCACACGAGGGAGCCAGGAGTGGAGCAGGTGCGCCGATGCAGAGACAGGTGAAGCCCCAGATACCACCACCAGCAAACACAATTCCACACCTGAAAGCAACGAGTGGGTGTTAGCGAACTTGACAGTGGTAATCGTATTGCAATATATAAATGTATCAAATCAACATGTGTACTGTAAATGTACATGGTTTATGTCAAATATACGTCAATAAAATGATGAACATTATGTACACGTAGTAAAGTAAGAGAGAATTTTTTAAAATCTTTGTGTATTCATCACCCGGGTTAAGAAATAAAATAATTCCAAGACTTTGGAGTCTCTCCTTCATATGCTCTTCCCTCCCCAAGGAGCTGACCACCATCCTAACTTTTGGGTTAGTAACATCCACGCTTTTATTTATAGTGTTACCATGTAAACCTGCATCCTTGTTTAGTTTTGACTTACATAAATGATCAGGTATGTTTGATTTGCTTCTTTCAATAAATGTAGCATTTGTAAGGTTTATCTATACTGATGGATGTAGCTGTTATGTAAATGCGTCCATGTTAATGTTGAAGTATCTCTGTGTTGTTTCTAAGTGTGGGTTTTCAGACACAATGTTCCTGTGAATCTTCTAGTCCGTATCTTGTGGGTGTGAAACTGCCCAGTTACAGGACACACACGTGTTCATCTTCATTAGAGAACACCAGATGGTTTTCGAAAGTGGCTGTAAATTGTACTCCCAACAGTAAGAGCCCCAGTTGTTCCAGGCCTTTCCCAGCATGTGGCGTCGGTGCATCCTTTGCTTTTGCCATTCTGGTGGGTGCATGCTGACCTCAGTTTGGTTTTGCATTGGTAACCGATGGGGCTGATTACCCTGACACGGTTTCGTGTTTATTTCTTTAGTTAGGGTGATCGGCGCACGCTTGCTGCCAAGCATAATCATTAAAAGGGTCCCCTTTCACCCCATTCTCACTGGAGCTCCTCTTCTAATGTGGACACTTCCTTCCTGCTTTTAGGAGTAAGGATGGGGCTCAGGTGTTCACGCAGCTCTGGGGGGAGGAGAGAAAACTGGGGGTAGGTACAGAGGATGGAGGGAAAACAAATGAGATGGAAATCGAAGACATTAACTCTGATTACTCAGTGTGACTCTTGGTGACCCTTCATCCAAAGGGGAAAAGCAGATGGACTTGATCAAGAGAATCCAGCAAAGTAAAAGGATTTCTTATTTCTCAGAAAGGACTCAGGTCACAATTATCATCCGGAAGCTGGTCACAGTGTCTACTGCAGTCACTCACTTCCCTCTCGATCTCCGTAACAATCCTTAAAAACTGGCATGTGAAGCCAAACAGTGGTTTTCTTACTTTAAGATAATTTTGTGAATTCCTCTGTTTGTTTTTTAAATTATTTTATTGTTGTTCAATTACAGTTGTCTGCATTTCCCTCCACCACTCCCCCCCGCCCCGGCCAAACCCACCTGCTTCCCTCGCCCTTGTTTCCACCCTCCCCCTTTGTTTTATCCACGTGTCCTTTATAGTAGTTCCTGGAAACCCTCCCCCCCCCCGCCCACTTCCCCCAC
>CM052549.1:68446263-68476638 GCA_028533065.1 Trachops cirrhosus
TAATTTCAATGTCTCTGGTTATATTTTGTTTGCTTTTTACTTTTGTTGATTATGTTCCAGTTAAAGGTGAAGTCACATGGTATTTGTCCCTCACTGCCTGGACAAGGATGCCCACTCTCACCACTCCTATTCAACACAGTATTGGAAGTCCCAGCCACAGCGATCAGACAAGAAAAGGAAATGAAAGGCATCCAAATTGGAAAGGAGGAAGCAAAACTGTCATTGTTTGCAGATGACATGATAGTGTACATAGAAAATCCGATAGACTCAGCCAAAAAACTGCTCACCTTAATAAATGAATTTGGTAAAACAGTGGGATACAAAGTCAATATTCAGAAATCAAAGGCATTTTTGTACCGGAACAATGAAAGAGCAGAAACAAATCAGGAAAAAAAATCCCCTACTCTTTGAAAGACTCAGTTATAATGGCACTTATTGAACCACTTCCATACTCAAAAAATGCTTAATTCCACCCCCCAAATGGAAATCAATAAGTAAAATCTTTGTTGTAATTTATATCGGGGTACTTTGCATTTGTTAAAAATGATTCACGTTTATAATGGTTCTAGTCCTTTTCCTCGAAGAAACCCTGAGAAAGCATTGTCCCCCAGCCATGGAGGTGAAAGAGAGGGGCCCCATCAAGGCTCAGTGGCACCCCATCACTAAGGAGGGGAAGCAGAGCTATTGCCCCAGAACTTCTGAGTTCACAGCTCAGCCCCAGGTATTTCCCAGCAGGATGATGGGGCACGTGCACACACGTGTACACGCTCATGCTGGGGACCAAACACCAAACGAATTTCTTGCTCAATATTCTTCTGCAGCACCTCAGCTATGAGATGTTTCTACATTCCAAGTTCATCTGACTTGTAATCACTCGAACACAAATTCTCCCAAGACAAGTTTGACGAGAGTTATGCTCTCCTATTTAGAAAGCTCCCTAATAGCTGGAGGGATTTTTCTTCCAAATCCACCAAAAATTGAATTTCTTTTTAAACAAGCTTTAGCTCTGTTCCATGAGTCACACGTGGCTACTGGACAAAGGTTGCCTTACGCACATTTGGCAAAGACAAGTAAGAGCGCTTCCTGAAAACACACTCTCGCCCACTGCTGCCCAGATCGGACCCTGCTGGGCAGGCGAGCCATCGCTAGGTCTTCAGGAGCTTCCATCCTTCTCATTGGCCCCGCCCAGCTCTTCGGGTCGCTAATAATTTAAATATGGAGCAGCCAGTGGCCAGAGAATCTCGAGTTCATTCGTGTGGAGCCTGCCTTCTCCAAACTGTATGTTGGGAAACACATCGGTCAGCTCGCTAGGAAGCCCGCATGGGGCTTGTGTTGCCCGATATGGTAGCCACTAGTCACATGTGACTACTGACATTCACACCTACACCTTAAAATTCAGTGGCTATTCTCACTAGCAACAGTTCAAGGGCTGAGCAGCCACATGCAGCTGGATGGGCAGATGGAAAGTATTTCCCTCACTGCAGATGTCCTACTGGACACTGCTCAGTGCTACGGGGAACAAGACTTCTCAAATAGTTCTGGTGTCTGCCTGGTGGGCTCCCTCGGGTTCTGTTTCAAAGACCAGCCCCTCGTTGGTTCTACGCCAGGACACTCAGACCCGAGGTGCCTCTGGTTTGTCTCCACATTCCGCCCACCTCCACAGGACACCTCTTCCAACAGAGAGGTTCAACAGTGCATTCTGGGAGGAAAGCTTCGGGGCACTGACTTTTTGGGCAAGGTGACAAGCAAGCCAATCATGGGCACAACCTTCGTGGTTCTGTTGGCGTTATATAATGCTTGATCCATCGGGCCGCCCGGCTCCCTTCTGTCAGGTGGTCACATACGCAAGTGCTCCTGGTGGTGGGTGAGCGTGGGATCAACGCCACCACGTGCCCTGTCCTCCAGGCCCTCCTCACTCCAGGACGCCCCCGATGTCCTGGGCGATGGATGTCCTGTCTCACATCTTTGTTTCTCCTCCCGGTGGAATCCTCCGCACCTGTAGCCGACTTCTCGCTGGATTAGCAGCTCCAGGAATACACTTAACCGAGCAGGAAGAAAACTTGCCATTTCTGAAAAAAGAAGAGAGGCGGTAAATGGCAGGGCCGAGCAAGATTAGGCAGGATCAAAAGGCAATGGCAGGATGCTCATAACAAAGACAGTTTCAAAATTATAGCCCCGATCGTTCATCCTATTGGCATTTACTGGCTGGCGGTGCGCCGTGGGTGTAGATTGCGAGGCGTCTGGATGAATGATCTGTCTTCGTGCCTCCCGGCTCTCTGCTGACATCTCGCAAAGCTCAATGCCATCCTTAGAACAGGAACAAACAGCACGCCGACAGATTAATCTGCAAGTATCTGACCAGCTCTTCCATTCACAGATTTAGAACTAAGTAAATATTTAGTTTGCATAGAACAATTGTAGGGACGGGGAGTTGACTACAAGAATAGCAGTCCTTAGTCGCTATATTAAGGTTCTCCAGAGAATCGGCACCAATAGGCTGTGCATGTGTGTGGGGGGCATTTATTTTAAGGGGCGGGCTCATGCGACTGTGAGGGCTGGCATGGCCGCTATATGCAGGGCGAGCAGGCAGAAAACTCCGGCGGGAAGGCGGAGCCCTGACGGTGCCGTCTGGAGTTCAAAGGCAGTTGGAGTCAGACTGTCTTCTTTGGGGGAGCTCAGTCTTTCTCTCCTAAGGGCTCATCCACTGATAGGGTGAGGTCTACCCACGATAGAGGGTCGTCTGCTTTATTCAAAAGCTGCTGATTTTAACGTGAGTCACATCTAAAACTTGCCTTCACAGTGACATCCAGACTGATGTTTGATCAAACAACCAGGCATCACAGCCTAGCCAAGTGGCCACAAAAAATTAGCAGAGACACCGAACGCTAGTTAACACAATGTACTTGCCGGGGCTGCTATAATGCGGACGACACACGGGAGGGTTCAAACAACTGGGACTGTGTCTTCACAATTCCGGGGGCTGGAAGCCTGAGATCAAGGTGTTGGCTGGGCACGCAGGTGGCTGTTCTCCCTCTGCGTGTGTGTGTGTGTGTCCTAATCTCTTAAGGACACTGGTCATATTGGATGAGGGCCACCCCAATGACCTCATTTCAACTTAATTGCCTCTTTAAAGACTATCTCCCAAGAGTCACATTCTGGGGTACTGGGGGGCACAACTGAGCCCCTCACAGAGGAAACTGTGAGGCAGTGCAGGCACAGTGATGGCCCTGCCTTGTGCTGAGAAACGCTGAGCTCAGTCTGGTCACTTGCAAGCGCCCTGGGGTGGATCTGGAAGCAGGTAATCCGACCGTATAAATGGAGTCATACAACACATGGCCTTCTGTGTGTGTCTTATTTTCTCAGCACGATGTTGTCAGAGTTCGTCCACGCCATGGCAGGCAATAGCTCTTCATTTCTCCTTCACGGCTGCCTAATGCTCCGTCGTTTGGACACCAGTTTCGTGTCCTTTCATTGGATGGTGCACGGGCTGCTCCCCGTCTCGGCTCTGGGAGCAGTGCTGCCGTGCAGACGCATGTGCAGTCTCTTTTGAGGGTATGTGCTCTCACCTCTCAGGCTGCAGAGTGGACTTTCTGGGCCAGGCGGTCACGTTACATTGAACTTGGTGAGGAACTTGGCAGTGGTCCCAAGTGGCTGCACCATTTTACATTGCCACCAACCATTTGCCAGGGTTCCGCGAGCTCTCTCCATTCACACTGACGGGTATTTGCCCTCCTTTTTGATTCCAGGCATCCTAGTGGGTGGCCCTTTTTATCTTAAGATATAAATAGCAGCGATAAGTAGAGAATAACTCACCACTGATGACTGACAAAAATTACCATTGTTCTTTTGTGGCTTTCGATACTTGAAGGTTTTTATAGAGCCAAACAGACAGCTCCTCTTCACCACACCTGTGCCGTGGGCCCTTTCTCCACCACCATTATCGAAAATTTGGCATTTATTCTTCTAGACCACATTTTATAATTATTGATAAATATTATAAATATTAATGTTTGTGTTTTAAGCTTTAAATATATGCCACCATAATGTTATCATTCTGCATCTTGCCTTTTACAATAAATACTGGTTTTGCCCTGGCCGGGTGGCCCGGATGGTTGGAGTGCCATCCGTACGTTAAAAGGCTGTGGGTGCGGTCCCTGGTCTGGGCGGGTACAGAGGCGACCGACCAATGTGTCTCTCACATCAATGTTTCTCTCTCTCTCAAATCGATAAACATATCCTCAGGTGAGGATTTAACACAAGTAAAATAAATGCTGTTTTTTTTTTTAAATCTACCCTATGATGTGCTAACAAATATTTACCTAGCAGCTCTTGCGGGGGGGGGGGGTGGGGAGGAGGGAATCTCCTGATCTGTGATCTGTGGCTCTAATGTCCACGTCGCAAATATTTCTTACATGGCCCATCTCAACCAGCGTGAAAATCCCTGAATGAGAAACCGAGTAGCACTAAGTCTGTGCATCCTGCCGTGCAGAGCTGGGTTTTGCTGCTGTTTCTCGTTTTAATGTTCTGAGACAGTATCTCAATGCTTTATGCAGGCACCTACTGATGGGCACCTGGATTATTTCTGGGTTTGCACTCTCCCAAAAAGGCGCCCCAGTCAACATTCCTCTGCATGTCTTCTGGGCACATGTGCAAGACGCTCTGGGCCATCACCTCTACTAGACGTGGGTGACCGCTTCCCAGAGGAGCTGCGCCAGATCACCCGCTCAGCATGGCATGTGAGAGGTCCCCTGGAGTTGACAGGCACTGACTTTTGCCAGTCTGAAGGGCATAATTCCATTGATTTTTAAGTGCAGTCACCTTTCATCCTGAGATCCAGCACCGTTTTACATGTAATTAGTTTTATAAATGTTTTTTTAACATGAACGCTGGTATTTATCTCCAGGTGATTGTAATGAATGCAATAGACCACAGGTGACAAATGCAAGTCCCGTGGGCCAAATCCGGCCCTCAGAAACCTTGTTTCTACCCGGCGGCAGCACTGAGCTCTCACTTAACTGTTAAGGAGTAGTTACATTTATGCAGTCCTAAAATTACATTCGGCCCTTTGAAGGCAACCGCAAGGTTGGAGTGGCCCCCGGTGAAAATGAGTTCGACACCCTGCAATAGATTTACTGCAGAGCTTCAAAGTCTAAACCCAAAATTAGGAAATGTGGCTACTTAGTCCCTCTGAATTTAAGAGAAATGTACCACTTTAATTTGAGGATTCTTGGCTTTAGAAGCCAAGATATGTGCCAGGTTGAATTGATTATTATTGCATTTGGCTGCAAGCAACCAAGAATCACATTAACGGAGGCTTAAACAAGTGGGGTGGATGTTTATTTTAAGCAATAAGAAGTCCAAGGATCATAGAGAAGGCAACAATGCTGCCTGGGATCCAGATTTCTACCACATTTCTCTGTTATCCATAGCCTGTAGGCTATTATTCTCATGCTTATCACCTCATGGTTGCAAAATGACTGCTCTAGCACCAAGCTTCACATCAGCACCCAAGGCAGGAAGAAGGAACAGTGCCTGTTTCAGGAACACATGAACTTTCCACATAAATACCTAGAAGGCTTTTGTTAGCGTCGACCACAATGTCACAGGGCCATCTCGTGTATTTGGTATTTTTAGTAGCAGATATATTTTTTCCCATCTTTTGAACAAAATTGGTATTCTGTTAGGGTGGAACAACAGGAAGAGGGAGATACTTGCCATAAGAGTTATTTGAATGTGGACTTTATGTACATAATTTTTATAGTAGCATTGAACTGGGTGAATGCTGGAACTTATCAGAAATTTCTACTATCCAAGAAAACACACAACTGTGCCACCGAGCCCCACAGGACACCTACTGCCTCAGGCCCCCATACCAAGACTAGGAGACAGCAGATCTACCTAATGCACAGAAACAGACAGACAGGCAGCAAAAATGGGGGGACAAGGAATTATGCTCCAAATGAAAGAACAGGAGAAATTCCCAGAAAAAGAACTAAATGAAATGGAGGCAAGCCATCTACCAGATACAGAGTTCAAAACAATGGTTATAAGGATGCTCAAGGAACTTAGGAGAAGAATAGAGGGACTCAGTGAGAAGTTAAGCAAAGAGTAAGCATTTAAAAAGTACAGAAAAATGATTTCAAAACAGTCATAAATGAAGATACAGTATCTGAAATGAAGAGCACAATGAAAGGAATGAACAGGAGGCTGGATGAAGCAGAGGGTCCAATCAGTGATTTGGAAGACAAGGCAGGAAAAACACCCAAGCAGAGCAGGAGCAAAAAGGTATTTTTAAAAATGAAAATGGTTTAAGGGCCTGTAGGACAACATTAAGCATAACAACATCTGCATCACAGGGAAAGAAGGAGGGGAAGGAGGGGTGGTGTGGGGGGAGGAGGAGAGAGAGCAAGGGATCAAGAACCTATTTGAGGAAATAATGGCTGAAAACTTTCCTAACTTTGTGAATGAAAAAGACAAGTCCCAGAAGCGCAGGGTCCCAGACAAGATGGACTCAAAGAGGCCCACACCAAGACACATAATTAAAATGGCAAAGTTTTTAAAACAATGAAAACGTTAAAAGCAACAAGAGAAAGACAGTTACCTACAAGGAAGCTCCCATAAGACTTCCAGCTGATTCCTCAACAGAAACACTTCAGGCTAGAAGGGATTGGCACAAAATATTCAAAGTGATAAAAAGTAAGGACCTACAACCAAGGCTACTCTACCCAGCAAGGCTATCATTTAAAACTGAAGAAGAAATCTAAAGGAGTTCATTACCACCAAACTAGTATTACAAGAAACGTTAAAAGGACTTCCTTAAGTAGAAGAAAAAAGAGGAACATAAACATGCATAATAAAATGCCAAAAATAGGTACATATCAATAATCACTTCAAATGTGAATGAATCGAATGCACAAATCAAAAAGACAGGGGTGCTGAAAGGATAAGAAAACCAGACCCATGTACATGCCGTCTATAAGAGATCAAAAGACACAGACTGAGAGTAAAGGGTAAAAAAAGATTTTAATGCAAACGGAAACAGGGATAAGCAGGAGCAGCCATGCTCCTGACAACACCAGACAAGCAGACTGTAAAACGAAGGCGACGTGGGCGCACGACGCGGTGTGCGCAAGTTCCGTGGAGCCGTGCGCTCAGAACCTGTGTGGTTTGTGAACCAGTGTCCCCCCAGTCAGGTCAATTGAAAGGCTGTAATAAGAGACAAAGGAGGACGTTGCATAATGATAAAGGGATCAATCCAACAATGGGATGTAACCCTTGTCAGCATTTATGCTCCCATATAGAAGCACCTAAATGTGTGAAATAAATCTCGATGGATGTAAAGCGAGAGACTGACAGAAACAGTCACAGCCGGGGACTTCAACACCCCATCGACTTCAACGGACAGACCCCTCCAGACAGAAGATCGACAGGCACACAGCAACTCGAAATGACACACGAGACCAGATGGACTTAATGGACGTTTCGGAGCATCTCAACCAAAGTGGCAGAACATGCATTCTTTTCAAGGGCACGTGGGACATTTTCCATGACAGACGCCACGTCAGGCCATAGAACAAGCCTCAGTACATTTAAGAAGACCGAAATCACACCCAGTGCCTTCTCCGACCAGTGGTACGAAACCAGAAATCGATCACAAGAAAACCTGGTGCACACACACACAGGCAGAAAGGCGTGGATACAGAGTCGTCACGTCTCATTGCTTCACCATTGTTTGTTCAATTTACACTACTCACTACACATCTAGGTCTCACTTCTCTTTGTCCCTTTTTACTAATTCAAAAAGAATTTAAAGTGTTAGAATGAACAAATACTTAGCGAGGCACGTGCTATCTTAGGAGGAGTTTTCCAGGCACGCCTCGGACCATAAGCTGCAGGAGTTTTCATAAGCCCAGGCTGCAGGGCACGCGAGAGAAGGGCCCCAGGCTTCACAAACCGCTGTGGCGTTTCCTGCTTCGTGCTTGTTGGACAAATCGCTTTCAGTGTCTCCTGTTAAGGTAACTCACGGGCCCTTTTTTCCAGAGTTGAAGACACTTAGCAACGTGTGTGGGAGGGAACGAAAAGGTGGGGTGCCTTCGCTGGAAGCTGAGTCCTGGGCACGCTGTGAATTGAACAGGAAGGAGGACACTGGGATATGAAAGGAGCACGCACGATAGATTCCACAGCAGTCAGCCTGTTCCACAAAGGAAGCGCCTGGTTTGGGGACTTTCGAGAAGAATTAAAAGGGAGCATTTGAAGGCCACCTTCAAAAAGCACCCGGGCACCCAATTAAAAGTAATTCAGGGAGTATCGGTGCTGGACTGTAGCATGTAAGCACTGGTGTGTTCCCAGAAGTGCCGTCACGGAGGCTGCGCCTGCCGGGGGTCGCCACGGGGTCATGCGGGGGTGGGGGGTGCACGTGCGTCCCTGAGACTTTGTAGTATTTGTGGCAGTGTGGGTTTCATACATCCCTCAGGTATGCATCAGAGAAACCGTCAGTCATCGGTTACCACGTGTTTCGCTGAACATTTTACACTCCGGTGAGAGGGTTTTGCTCCTAACTTTGCTGGATTCTGAACTGTCTGGAGTAAGAAAAACTCTACCTTGAATGATGTGCTGTCTGATCTAAGACGACACAGAGTGTGCATGAAGCTCAGCTCACGTGCCTCTCCGGGAACGTGTGGATTATGGGGTGCGAGGCACACGGAGGACTAGCATGGCCTCCTCGGCCACGGCTGGGCCGTGCACGCTGTCTCCTCTGTGTGAACACCAGGGAGCGCAGTGGGTGGTAAGCGCAGTGGGTGGTAAGCGCGTGTTTAGTGTTGTGAGAAACGGCCAAGCCGTCCTCCCGAGCGTCTGCACTATTTCGCGTTCCCACCAGCAATGAACGAGATGCTGCTACTCCACATCCTCACTGGCACTTGCTGTTGTCGGTCGGAGTTCTGAATTTTGGCCACTCTCGTAGGTGCATCCTTGCATCTTGTCCTTTAGAAGGAGAATTCTTCAGGTAAAGTTTCCCTTTATTTTTCTCCTACAGAGAGGATGTCAGACTCAAATCTGTTATCTCTTTGGCTCTGACCATGGTGCTGAATCCCCTGCTCTTGAAAGTCCAACCCTTACAATGGCAGTAGATTGAACCTCTCACGGTTGCAGGAAGTGTTAAAGTGATTCGAGGAAGAATGCTGCCCATCCTCCTTTCTGCAATCCGCCCAACACCCTGTGTACGCGATAGAGCTTATCTGCTCCTTGATCTCCTTTTGAAGAATAAGATTGGGGAGAATTTCTTACTAAAACTTACAGATTAAGATGCTCTCAATTCCCGAATCCCATCTGAGTATGAGTAGGTTCTTAGACGGTCGGAATACCAACTGCCACCAAAGTACACTGAATGCAGGTCAAGCACAGTATTTCCCCCTCAGTTGCTAGGGAACAACAACAACACCTATGCCGGGGTTCCCAAGGCGATGCGTAGGGGCTCCCGAGCTCAGGGTAGCGCCGCTCTGCTGCTGGCATCCCGTAAATGCGTGTTTACATGAGGCTTTCTCATGGGTCCATCCTGGAAGGACAGGATGGACCTGTGTGGGGGGAACAGCACCTTTCATGCCCAGTTAGCACAGCGAGCCCACGGCATGCTCAGCCTACACTGGAGACAGGGACCCTGGGCTCACACAGCCCCCCACCTGTTAGGGAGAAAATCATGAATAGGAGCAACTCTAATGCAGGGCAGGAGGAGTGTGCCGGGCACCCTGACAGAGGTGCCACGTGTTAGAAGCGTTGTGGCAGGGGCGTGATCCATTCTGATCTGCAGCCCGACCACAGGGAGCTCTCCAGAGGCCCAAGCTCTGATCTTGACCTTGCACTCACCTTCTACTTCAAGCTAGAGGCAGATGTGTGTGAATGGACGGAGTCTGGTTGGCTGCAGGCCTCTTTTCCGAGATGAGTTTCCCTTTGCTGTGAGAGCCAGGTCACGATTCTTGGGACTCCCGCTTGCTGAGAGCCCGGGTGGATTGAGTTTTCCTCCGAGTACTGCCAGCCGGTGCGAGGGCCGTCACAGGTAGGTTGGGGCAGATGGTGTTTAATCTGCCCCTCAGACACGAGCCGTAGCTCCAGCTCCACCAGCTCGGCACCCGGACGAGGCAGGATTAGCGGATGGGGGTAGTGTAAACAGAGGGTACCTGGGGGTTTGCAGACCTTTCCACCAGCCTTTCCTGGGCTGACGTGGGAGGACACTGGCCAGCAACAGGGTCAAGGGCCTCCGTCTCAACGCCAGGGTTGCCCCAGGATTCCTTTCCCAGAACTGAAAAAGGTGCTTCAGGGAGAGAGCTGTGGCACGGTGGGCCAGACGTCAGCTTTGCCTAGGAGAACGGCGGGGCGTTCATGCCTGAAAGACGCATGTGTGCAACCGTTTACCAGTATCTCCGGGTGGAAACGGGCTGAGGGCCACAGTGCCGAGCACGTTACCGGGAAGCCCCCCTCTCAGTGCCTCGGCAGTGCCCGGAATCTAGCAGGTGCTCAGTCTTAGTCAACCACATGAGTGCTGAGGTGCCAAACGCATCGGTTCAGCGGCTGCCCAGGCCCGGTGCTGTCCTTCGGAAGGCCGAGAGGGCCTGCCTGCGTGTCCTGGTCCTTGGACACCCCTACCCCCAGCACGTCACAGTCCTCACACCCTCCAGCACCGAGGAACCCCCACTTCTGGGAGGAGGGCACGAACTCAGGAAAGGCTCCCGCAGAGACCCAGAATCTACCCCATCGCCACTGGCCACATCTTCAGTTCCAAAAAGGCCGGAATCCATGTCCACAGCCCCTCTTCTGCTCTTTACCAACACGGCCACTGTCACTTTCAAGACACCTCCATGAGGCACCGTCACTGACCCTGGCCTCCAGGTAGGGAAAATGAGGCTGGTGTTTATTTCATGCACCGTGAGACTCAGGACCCTCTCCAAGGCCATTTCAGAGTCATTCACAGGTGGGGTCGCCCCCAAGCCTGCTCATTTATGGTTCCCCTAGCCCTTTTCCCACTCCTTTTTGTTTGTCATTGTTGGTTTGTTATTTCTGTGTCTTGTTTATGTGGGAAGTTAGTAAGTGAGCTTGGATTTGGACGTGGCTCTATGTACCATCCGCACCTTACTCCTTTGTTCTTGTTCTCCGGCCCGCCCTTGACCTTCCCCGCTGGCATGCTCAGCCGTAGGAAGGAAGCCTGAAGGGAGAGGCAGCTGTTTTCGCAGAGCGAAATGGCCTCCCACCAAAGTACACCCAAGGGCTGTGCTTTGTCTCCAAGGCCAGTTCCGACAGCTCAGGCGGCTGGCGCCCAGCTGGCATGCTCCCGTCCTCTGTCCCGTCACCTCCTGCCACGTCAAGCCTTTGGCTCAGCACTGGCTACTCAGCCTCTGCCAGGCTTGCACCATCTCTGCCCAACCCACAGCGGGTGGTGGCCAACATGTTCAGG
This sequence comes from Trachops cirrhosus, assembly GCA_028533065.1. NCBI lineage: Eukaryota > Metazoa > Chordata > Mammalia > Chiroptera > Phyllostomidae > Trachops > Trachops cirrhosus. The sequence continues at coordinate 68,457,707 of CM052549.1, forward strand.
GCTGATACAGATTGGTACTGGGCCATAAGCTTGTGGACAGCTTCTCGTCTCCGTGGCGACAGAATTTGTAGAAGCAGAAGCATCCTTCCTCCTTTGACTTCTTCCTGTGGCTTTGACGAGTGAGCACCCTGTTCTGCGGACCCCTCTCACCTCCCGGGAGGAAGAGCTGCGTGCCCACCACCCTCATCTCCTCTCTGGCTTCTAGACGGTGCTACTCCTGAGGCAGCCAAGTCTGCAGAGTTTGGGCCAAAGTTTCCCGACCGCACCCACATACCTGAGCGGGTGCCAGCCCAGGCAGTATCTATTGTTTCCACGAGGAAGGCAGGGTCGGCCAGTGGGCACCAAGGCCACCCGGGTGGGACAAGCCTCTTCCGAGCAGGCTGGCTCCGAAGCAGTCAGCTAAAGGTTGCTCCCTAACCCTTGCAGACAGAGTAAAGGGCGAGTGTGGGCCGCATCACTTCTCTAGACAGATCCCGGGGATTAAACATCAACTCGAAAGAGTCCTTCAGTGAACTTCTGAACAAAACCATTTCTACAGGGCTCTGAACTCCATCCTCAGAAAAGTCAAACCCATGGCAGCAGGTGGCCATCGATGGGGCAGAACCGAGGAGAGGCCAGAGCCCCTCCCCAGCCCTCCCTGACCCACGACGTCGCCACCGGGACAACGCTTCTCCCTTCTGATGCCTCCGTTTCACCAGCAGTAGAATGGGGTAAATACGGCAAAAACAACCTTTCTCTTAAGGGAGGAATGGCTGGCGGAGCTGCTGCTCTCCTACCTGCCATACGAAATAACCAAGCAGAACTTGCTCGGCAGACTCAGCTCTCCAGGGAGACCTGGAGCACGCACAAGAAAGCAGCGAGCATGATTATAGTTACTAAGGCAAAGGGAGGTGGCACCCAGGTGCCCGTGTGTGGCGCCCACCCACTCAGCAGTTATCTCACCCTGCAGTACACCGGGGGCCCCCAGGGGCCAGTCAGACACCACGTGAAGACAGTCAGCCTCCGAGGGCTCCCGTGGGGTCCAGCGATAACACACCAGAGCTGCAGTGTTGCTCCGATTTCTCAGAGGTAAGTTAGTGAACAGCCCTCCCTCAACTCCTGACCTAGGCAGTAATGGGGCCCTCCTCATCCCACACACCTTTCTCAGCTCACAGGAAACAGCTGTCGGTCGGCCACTCACCTGCAGCTCCAAACAAGTCACCTTGCTCCTCACCCAGACACCGCAGAACACACGCGCAGGCCCAGGGGCTGCGCTGCCCCTGGGTCCTGGAGTGGAGACGGGGACCAGAGATGACGCAGGGCTGTCTGGGTGCGTGGTGACAGATGGCCTAGTCTGTAGCTCGATGGTGCTACTGAGAATTACACCCTGTGGAGAGCGCACCGTCCCACCGGCCACTGCTAACGTCACCTGGACAGTCCTCAGTGCCTGTTGGCCACGCCTCTGCTTGCCCCTCTCCCCACGATTCCGCGGCATTGCTCACGGCGACCAAATGACCGAGCGTCTCTGATCTCTGGTCACGCCTCGCCAGCCACGCAGACGAGCCACACACATCCTGAAGTCCCTTGCGCTCTCTGAACTGAACTCAGACTAACTCTTAGACTCGGGCCTTTCTGGTTTCCCCATAAGTAGCGCATTGAAAACTGTTTCATGAACTTTTAAATAGGCCAGCTTGAAATGTCTTCTTTGAAATCTCTTATATTTAAACCTTACAGCTTTAAGAATCAGAACGTCGGGCCTGAAAGTGACCTCAGAGAAGAGCTAAGCTCGGGGTCCTGAACTTGAGGGGTCACTACTCTCAGAGAGTTCGTGGAAGGCCTCGGGGGACCTGTGAAGCTTCTGAAAGATTATACTCAATTTGGTGTGTATGTGCCCTTACTCTATTTTTTTGAAAGGAGAGAGACCACAGCTTTCATTAGTCTTAAAAAAGGACCTTGATGGGGCCCACTTGCCTGTGAGAAAGCTGGGCCCCTTAAAAATAGAACGACAGCACGGCCGCAGGTAGACCTGGGTCCCCTGACTTTGGGCTCCGTGCACGGTAACATGTGATTCATCCTAGACATCGTGCAGACGCTCAGTTACGCGGGGTGACTACAAGGGCTTGTGAACTTCCTCTCGAAGTCCCACTGACGGAGGCACAGGCGGAAAGAGCCCAGCGAGGACAAAGGGGACGTGAGGGTGGACAGCAGCCGGTGAGCGCTGCCAGCAGAACCTCACAGGGTGGACAGACGTGCAGTGAGGGGACTCGGCACAGCTAAAAGGCCGGACCCTCAGGCCCCCGAGAACAAAGCCCACGAGCAGCCATCTGCTACAGGAGCCGAGGGCGCAGCTGCCCCTGAACGTGGGGAATGCGTAAGGACTCAGTCTTCACAAGCCCCACTCCGTGGAGGGCGTGAGCCGGAGAAGCTCCGGGCTCGGGGACAGCTGGCACAGCCGACGGAGGGTGAGGTGCCGTGCTGAAGCGCGTGTGAGGGTGGGACTCCCAACCCCTTCCCGCAGTTCAGCTTTCAGAATTAGGCAGCCAGGCCGGTGCCTCTGCATTGGGCCGTGCATCGTCTGTCAGTCAACGTGGCGCCGCCACAGCACGCCCCGCCGAGGCTGGGAAGCACGCTTCCCAGAAGCCCTTTCCCTCTGCGGCTCCAGGTTGCCAGTGAGAGGAACCTGCGTGAGATTTGGGGTGCAGAGTGACGATGCCATTACTCCACTGCTCAGGGGCTGGCGGGTTCATGGACCTCCTCCCCACAAGCTCCCACGGCCCAGCCCCTTTTGCTGGGTAGACTCTGGGGCTCCTGGATTTTCCCAAAACCTCCAGCTTCTGCTCCAGGGTTGCAGGCTCAAGTCCTTCGTGACCACTCGCCTCGTTCTCCAGCTACAGCTTTCCTCACCTACCCTTCCCCGGCAACTCCCTCCCCACCTGTGGAGCCCCTAGGACTCACAGTCGACTTTATTCTAGTAACACTTGCAGTGGTTCAGTTTCAGAGAGCCTAACTGGTCCAACTCCCCGCAGACCACCGAAGGACTCCTCTCGGGGGACCCCGGCCGGACCGAACAGAACCAACCCCCGCCAAACCTTACAAACGATGGCACTGGGATTCCTCAGTGAGTCTCCTTCTAATCACCCCGTGTTAGTTTTCGGTAGCTGTTGTTACAAAGTGTTGCAAGTTTAGCGACTTAACACAACACAAACGCATTCTCACTGTTCTGGAGGCCAAGGTCGGACACAGGTCTGCCGGGGGGAATCTGCATCCCCTTCAGGAGGCAGGAGGGGAGAGTCTGTGTCCTTGCCTCCCTGGCGTCTGGGAGCTGCCCGCATTCCTTGGCGCGAGGCCCTCCTCCTCTGTCGTCACAGCCAGCAGCATGCGTCTCTGACCTTTCTTCCCTGGTCACGTCTCCCTCTGACACAGCAGTGGGGGAGGCTTTGTGCTCGTGAGGACTCATGTGATTCGACTGACCCCACCTGGGTGACTGCGGCCACTCCCCCATCTCGGCGTTAACCTGGATCACCTGTCAGTCCCTCTCGCCGCTGAGGTAACGTTCTCCCAGAATCTGGGGGTTAGGATGTGGCCGTCTTTGGCGGCAGGGGGTGGGTCGTCATTCTGCCCACCACACGCCCTAACATGAGACCCACCAGCTGGGAAGTCCTGCCAACGGGATGGAGCAGGCACCTCTGACGGCTTTAGGGCCCCATCCTCAAATATAAATGGACGGTTGAGAGTCATTACGCGCCAGGCATCCGAGCAACGCTCTAACCATAACGTGAAAGACAAAACCCAGAATGGAAACCCAGGGAGCCTGGGAGACACAGAGACGGTGCAGGGCCGACAACTCGGAAAAGGGCGGGCGGGTGTGGGACCCATTTAACTTCCTCAGCAACATCTGTGAGTCCTCAAAGCAGGCAAACAGGCAAAAAACACAGACAGAAACTCTCAGATATTGCAAAAGGTATTCGCAGAAATAAGAATCCTGTAGTAAGTGTTGGAAATACAGGTGGGCATTTTCGCAGAAAGTATAACAAGTGCAAAAATATGGAAACTGGAAGGGAAAAAATAAGAAAAATCACAGGGTTAGTCCAGGAGGTCCCGTGTATGAAAAATAATAGTTCCAGAGAGGAAGAAGGCTGAGGAGGAGGAGGAAGGGAAATCACCCAGAAGTGGCAGAGAAGCGTGTTCTGCGGGGGACACGCGCGAACCTCCAGCAGGAGAGCAGCATTAAACGCCCGGCCAAACGAAGGACCAAAGGCCTCTGTCACGGCATGATGATGGAATCTATGGAGCACGAGGAGTGAACAGAATCCCTTGGAAACTTCCAGAAAAACGGGAGCAGACGTCAGCATCGTATTAGACTTCTCAACCACCCCCGGAGCTCTGCAGGAGGTATCCCGGTGGGTAAACGTCAGAGGGGAAATTTGCTTCCCATCAGGAATGCACCAAGCAGCCCAGTCATCGATGCAGCGTTAAGCTTACGATGGAAAGCCTCTGGTGCCTCCCTCATCCTTTCTTAGGAAACTCTTGAGGGACATGCACGAAAAAGGGGACAGGGTGAGGGGCGACAGTCAAGCGAGAAAGGTCCTGGGGTCCAGGGAGGGGAATCCAGCCCGGGGAGAGTGAAGGGAACCTCCAGGACCCCGGTGAGGCGAGGCCCGGGATGGGGACTGGGGGTCAGGCCAGCGCGGGCCGGCTCCGGGGAGGGGCGCGCTGGGTGTGCAGATGTGGGGACCCACGGCTGGCGCAGCCTGAGTGAAACCTGCAAATCAGTACACAGCAAACTGAGCAAATAAAAAGTGATTCGTTTCAGAATTTAAAAAATCGTGGAAGTTAATGTAGCTATGTGGCTGTGCTGCCGGCACTATTTATATAGTATCAACATTAATTGTTGATTCGACCAAAAATTGTGCCACAACTGAAGTGTGAAGGCAAGTGGATGAGTGGTGTTGTTAGAGCCAAATCCTCACTTTCCATAGAAAAAATACAAAAATAAAGTCAAAATGAAGAAAGAGCAACACAAGCCCTTTACGTGGAAGAAAATAATCAGAAGAAACAGACAAGTAGTCCGGAAGTGGCGGCTGAGGGGGACACACAGGACGGCCCTCTGGCGGGGGACTTGGTGCCCGCCGTCTGCCGTGAGGGTCCTGGCCATGCACGTCGGCGGCAGAAATGAAAACATCACTGTCAAGAACCCCCACCCACGTGCCCGTCAAACCGATGAGCGGGTGACCCAGGCAGTGGAATGTGATCCAGCCGTAGGAAGGAAGTACTGACAGAGGCTGCAACAGGGGCGGACCCTGGGAACACCCTGCTAAGTGAGGGCAGCCGGTCACGAAAGGCTGAGTATTGTGTGATTCCATTCCTATGAAACGTCCAGAACAGGGACATGCAAAGACAGAGGACCGGGGTTATCAGAAGCCAAGGGAGGGTGGGGGTGGGGAGGCACAAGGCGTGTCTCTCTTGCTGACGATCACAATGTTCTGGAATTAGGCAGTACTGATGGCCGCATGACACTGTGAATTACGGAAGCCACTGAATTGTAAACTTTAAGGTGGGGAATTATTCATGCTATGTAAACGTTACCTCCATAATAAAATTTAAAGAACACTGTATAATGCATTCTGTCTATGTAGTACACAGATTTGATTTTATTTTTGGCTGAGAGAGTTGCGGCTTTACTAAGCACAAGAGGAAGAATAAAATTAAAGTCTTTGATGATTTATGTTTTCCACCTTGTCTGAGAATCAGATGTCATTCTGAATAGACACGATTATATTTCAGGCACAATAGACAGAAATGAATTATGTACTAACCTCAAAATATAACATTAGAAATACAGCTTGCTTTCCAGTCACACTTTTATTTCAAAGTAGAGACCTTCAGAAGACATAAGGAATTCAGACTTCTTGGGTGAGGAGAACAGACTAAGAGCTTTGGCACTGGAATCTGGAAGGCCTGGGTTCCTTACTCCTTCCTGCATGGAAACTTCGTAGTTACAAATTATTTAATTCTTCTCAGTTTGTTTTCTGATCTGCGAAACGGAAGTGAGGATAACAACAGCCAATCACAGGACTACTCTGCAAGTCAGATTGAAGGAGATAATTCACGCCAATGCTTAGCAAGTGCCTGGCACGGAGTGAAGAGTGGCTCAGCGTCAGCTGTCGTTACCATCACAACCGTGTCTGTTCACTAGGATATAAAATTCAGACTCCAACGTGGACAAGCTGCGCAATCCCGGTCAATTTACCTGACTTTTCTATGCGTCCATTTCCTCGTCCCTGACGTGGGCAAACACCCCCCACCTCGCAGGCCACACAGAGGGATGGGCCCCAATCCCACGGTTGCAAGTAACTCTAAATTATTATTTTTCAGTGGGTTCAGTCTGCTCAGCATAAGTTTACTGTCTTTTTGAACTGGGCACATCTGTTGTGCCTTTGTCTGCTCTTCTCTAAAGTAGGGACAACAATCCTCTAAAAATTATTATTCTCCTTTCAACTTCCTAATTCATTAAGCACATCGATTCCTAGTTTTTTATGCATCAAGAAACACACGGGACCGTTGGTATTGGAAGATACATAAAAACCATATGGAAAGTTTTAGAACAGGACTGGACTCTGTGAGGCAGATTTGCCTTCTCCTGTTTAATTTAGGCTGCTGTGGACGTGGTGTCCCTTCTCCAAATTCTGAGTCTGAGCCCTGAGGTGGAAAGGGCTTCGCCGCACCCCTGAGGAGCAGGAGGGACAGAGGCAGGAGTGGGCATCCAGGGGGCTGGGAGGTGGAGGCCTGAGTGGAAACGGAAGGACAGCCTGGAATCCCACCAGGTGTCCCTTCGGGGATGCCACGTGGGGACGGCAGGTGGCGGCACCTGCGGACAGAGGCAGCACCGTGGCCCGTGGGGTGGGGTGGCGGAGACGGCTCTCTGAAGGCTTTCCTCCCCCCTGCTCTGCCCTGGGACGCTCAGGGCTGTTTGCGGTGGGACAGCCTCCCTCCCAGAGCAGTGGAGGACGACAGTTCAAGCACGACCTCCTGTTCTCATCATCTTGCTTTCGACACTGAACCGAAACGTGTCACCTTGGCTCTGTCCTGGACACGGAAACCTCGTTCTCTGTATGACTTTTCATGTGCCTCGACAGATGGAACTTCCAGCCCTCGTGAACCTGGTACTTGCCTTCTAAGAAGGTGGTCTGGGGAGGCGCGGGCCGAGCGCCCGGGCCACGCGGGACAGCAGTCGCAGACGAGGCTGCGCAGCTCCCACTGCAGGCAGAGCTGCCCCTCACTGTCCCTTTCAAGTGGTGGGGCCAGTCACCGACTTCCCCCATTTGTCTAGGTACCTATCATCAAAACAAAACTCCCCCCAAATCCTGAGGAACAGAACCGATCACAATTGTTAATAGTTAACCATGTATTATCATCCTAACGCCTGTAATTCGAGGCAATGGAACTCCAAGACTGAAGAAAGGAGAATCACTTTGTAGGTCTGCCATCTCGCTTCTCGCTCCCGGTCCCGAAGGCCACCAACACATTCTCCGACTGGTCGGCGGCTGGGCGCTCTTCCCCAATCATTATAACCGATTTCAGATGGTGCTAGAAAATTGTATTGACTCTGAACACCAAAAGAAATCAGTCATCCTCTAAGGGGTCACGGGTGGACGGAGGGGCCGGCAGGACCCAAAGACGGCCACACCTGTCGCAGCTCAGCCCTTCGGCCCTTGCGTGATAGAGCTCGTATCACACACAGGAAAAGCTCTGGGGACGGCTCGTCACCCAAACGAGCGTGAGGCCCAACAGGGAGATGCCCCACGCCGCGTGGGGCAGGCTCCGGCGGACGCTGTCCGCCCGGCCACTCCTTCCACGGCTGGTAGTGCGACGGTCTTCCCCAAGAACACTGATTTCAAATGGTGCTAGACAATCACTATTTAAATCTAAACCACCAAATGAAACCAGCTTCCTGAAGAAGCTTTATGGTCTGTTTTTCCTTCGGAATGCAATAAATGAAGACAACCTAGAAAGGAAACGGTTAAAACCTGGCTGGAACAGACACTGCCATCACCAGGGCTGGGGGCGGGGCTGGCCCGGGGCTCTCCTTGTCCTGGAGCCCGGGACACAGGTGCAGGTGCTGTGGGAGGAGTGGAAGACAACGTTTCCCTGGATCTCCTGCCTTCACTTAGAGGTGGAGCACTCTGGTTCAGTGGAGCGCTATGATCTCAGGGTCCGAGGAGGACAATGGGATGGCTCAGAGGCAAAATCTGAAATACACTGATGCTGAGATCCTAATGTTTTTTCCAGAAAGGAATTCCTTAGATTGCATCTGAGTTAAGTTGTTTTGTTACTGTCCTCCTCCCTTCCAAAAAAGGTAGCGTGCACTCTCATTTCTCCCAAAAGATTACTTTAGCCTACAGTTCTTTTCTCCGTCCTACTACGGTCTCGGTATCATCTTATTGGTCAGCCTATCATCTGTCACCCCCTTCAATGTTCTAGGGGTCCAAGAAGCTACTTCGTGCGTCTGAGCCACCCTCCTAAAGGAAACCTTAAGTTCAACAGCTGTTCCCACTTGGCCCTTTTTGCTTTAGCTGCGGCATCAACACCTGAGACAGGCTTTTGTTCTGCCGCACGCTCTGAGAGTAAGTCGACAACCGTCCTGACACTCTACACCTACATCCTTGAGCGTGTCGAAAAAATGAGGCCATTTCTCCAAAAAAATAAAAAAATAAAAATCTTCTATTTAGAGTTTTTTGTTTGTTGGCAAACCCAGATGCCATCAAGGTTTACCCACTTCGACTCTCTGGTCTCTAGGCTGGAACGCAGCACCGCCTACTGTGTTGCCTGGGCTCTAACCCGGGCCGTACCCTTCACCCAGCCTGTTCTCTGACTTAAACAAGTTAGTGAACTTCAGTTCCTCCTTTTGACTTTCCTCTTCACCATCCTCGTTTACAGTCTTCAGGTGGGCTCAGAAGGGGCTGGGAAGCCAGGGGCAGGCTGTCTGGCTTCGCTCTGACCAGTGTTCTCACGCCCTAGAGCCTCGGCCAGTCATCCCTCCAGACGGGGGGTCCCGGCACAAACTCGTCCCTCACGGTGGAAACACACCCACCCACCCACACCAGTGCTGCCGGGCCAGCTTTTCGTCTCTGTCGGCGAGGGGACAGGGCCCGTGGCTACAGGGACGTGCGGCAGTCCCGTCCGCAAGGACGCGGCAGCTCACCGGAGGCGCACACGCCGGGTGAAGCGACGGGCACAGCAAACCTAAGCTTTCAAAGCCGAGAAAGCGCTGGGCCACAGGAGTCGCTGCCTCTCATGTAACTCGCACGGACTCGGACTCATTTCGGGGCCGCCGCATCCTTCCCTACGTGCTGTAGTACCCTAACGTCCGTGGCTGAGTCTGCAAGATGGAGCCGGTGTTCTCGCCGGATAAAACATTTAAATCCAGAACAGAGACATCTGCTTATCTTCTAACACATGACTAAGTCACAGATTTTGCCACTTTCAAGTTTTTTTTCAAACGACAGACACTCCGGTGATGAGGAAAAAACTTACCGAACAACGGATTTCGGTGTTTTACCTGTGTCTGTAAAGGCCTGCACCCCCAATACACGGCGCAGCCATGGGCGCACACACACACTTACCCACCACACGGCTCCGCTCCCGCAGACAGACGGACGTGGCCAGGCGCCTGTCGCCTTGTAGCACACCCGCGCACCGCCACAGAAGAACGGTGGGTGCGTTCTTTCCCACCTACATCCCTTCACGCGCGCCCCGTTCGACGGGGTGATCAGCAGAGGGACCCCGAGGACGCCTCCCCGCGGCCTTGGGGGGCTGCGGGGTGCCATGACAGAAACGAAACTCGCCAACAAAGTTCCGGAGTCTGGGCCCCTTCCCACGTCTTCCACAGCGAGAGGCCCGTCTCCTACAATAAGACCTGTGAGAGGAGACTGGCCACCAAATTAACCCGGAAGCAATGAACACGTCAGCCAATAAACTAACAGGACTCAGGCATGTTCCTTCCAGAACACGCACGGGGTCACGGGCTGACCGCAGGTGGTGTCTGCTGACCGCTGAGTCTTCCCGGGACATTCCGCTGCAGGAAAACACCAGCAGGCCCCCTCTCCTCCCTGGCCCCTGACCTCCAGCAATCCCCCGGCTGGTCTGAGTTTCCAGGCCAGGACACGGCAGGGCGTTTGATTCAGCCATCGGCAACTCTAAGTGCCGCATCACCTGAGAGGAATGCTGGTTCACAGCAACGTCTCACAGCAGAGCACACACTTGTTTAACTCCCCGTCTCCCATGTGGGGCAAGACCACCTGAACGAGCAGCAGCCCACAAGGGTGCGTGCCCACTCCGAAGGCCAGTCCTGTCTGCACTGCCGTGTTTTACGCTGTTTTTGGGCAAGCCACCCTTCTCTGTACTTTTCTTCCAAATCTGACAGGAAAGTGGGGACCTGACATGTGACTCGATCAACCACGCCACGGCCCCCGTTTGGCCACTGCGGGACAGAAAAGAACACCGTTTTCATCGGTGCGAAATGCCAGCCTGCTCCCGCAGGAGCCAACCAGAGAACTTGCCTGGGGGCATGAGGGCTGCAAAGGAGACAGCACGGGGCTCTGGCCCCTGTTCAGGGACATGGCTTCAAAACGTTACAGATGTTAGGACACAGCAGTCCAAACTGAAGCATTTAGGTCAGACTAAAGACCCAACGGTTTCTGGTCTGGTGCTGGGTCCGACGGCCGGGAGTCCTGCCGACCCACCTGCCTTTAGCGAGGCCTCCTCAGGGGAAGCAGATGGGCCGGGCCGGGCCGGGCCGGAGCCAGCGCTCTGGCCGGGCTGCTTACCAGCGCTGGGGTCTTGGGGTGATCGTTCATTTAACTTTCCCGAGCCTCAGAATGCCGATCTAGAGGCTGGAGAAACAAAGTCCTACACTGCAGTGGTGGCTAGGGTCATACGGAATTCAGTGTACGGAAACGGTTTATCGTTTTTTAAGCACTACACAAATGTTGGGCCTTTTTTTTTAGATGAATTAGAACTCTGGAGTGCATTCTCAAGGTGGAGGCCAAAAAGAACTGAGGGTGGACGGGACGGCACTCTGCGAAACACCAGCAGCTTCCGACCCTGGAACACTTCCTCTCTGCCAGACGCCCAACCTCCTCTGCACTCTGTCCACACGCGCCACCGCCTCGAGGACTGGTGGTGCTGCCGCCCTTGCCCGGGCGAGGGGACAGAGGTTCCCGACTTGCCGTCGGTCACGGAGTCGACAAACGGCACGACCGGGATCCACAGCCCGACTTTCCCGACTCCACGGGCAGGGTTTTGGCCGTGGTGTTTGACTGCTCGGAGCTCTGAAGGCACTGCAGCAACGACCTTCATGGGGCCACGTGGGGCTCTGGGCATAAACGGCTCCGAGTTTAGGGTTTCACCACTAGGCACGTGAGCAGACCAGCACCCCAGCTCCGGGCCCGAGCAGCAGAAGCAGCACCAGACAACCCACCGAGAGGACCAGCCCCCCTGGAGCAGCAGGACTCTGCCTGCGCCGACAGGATCCTCAGCGGTGCCTCTGACTAGCGGTGCGACCTTAAGCAAGCCCACCTTCCCCACAGCCCGGTTTCCCACCAATCTTCAGGAGGCTCAAGGGCAGAGAGCACAGTGACAGTCACGAAGCTCGGGCAAGCGAGGATGAGCATGTGGAAATACTGCCTCCCACAGGAGGGTGGAGCCCAGCAGTCTGCCCTCCTGCCCCCCGTTCGGTGAGGCCGCAGAATGAGACGCCCAACACAGACCTCCGGAGCCGGACCGGCTCTGCGGCGGGCTCCCCGTGCGAGCTTGGGTTCGCTGCTCGAACTTCCTGGGTCTCAGTCTCCTCAGTTGTGAGATCAGGGCAGGAGGAGTCCCCACCACACAAGGCTGTTGTGAAAATTAAGTAAGGTGAGTAAGCCGGACTAGAAGTAGCACGATGCAAATGTTCGGTGACAACGGCTGTGGTGACGACAGTCCTGGGCCATCCGTCCCTCACACACTGAAGCAGAGAGGGGTGCTGAGGTCCGCCACAGCTCGGACGCGCACGGGCTCCGGCCTCCCGTATGGTTTGCTGGACTGACCCAGTGCAGGGAGGCTCGCTGCAGAGGGCGCGCAAGTCCCGCCCTCGGGAAAGATGCCCTTCGGCCTGCAAAGGGCACCTCCAAGCAAGTGAACCCGAACGAGCGCCTCTGGTATCTCCTGCGGCTTCTCAGCACTCTTCGCATTCTGAGGCCTGAATGTGAACGTGGATTCAGACACCTGCATTTAAGCAGCAGTTCGTGTTTCGGATTTCTTCTGTATTACGTTGGGGGTTGAGTGTTTAAGAGAAAAGGAATAGATCAAACAGTGATAACCATTTGAAAAAAATGTACTGGGGAACCATCCGGGAACAAAATGAAACAAAGCCCCCTGGAGGCTCAGAGCACAAGCCTCTGCTTACCTAGGGGTGTGAACGCAGCTGCTGACAGGCGTCTTCCGGGCCCAGAAATCCTCGGGAGGCATCTGTTAGACGACCAGCGCCTGCAAAGTAAATGGCAGCGTGAGCCCTTCGGAAATCTCCCAGAGCAACGGAGGAAGTCAAAGTCAGTTGTTTTCTCTAGTCACTGTACCAATGTCCTAAAGACGAAATTTTTTTTAAACAAGTAAGAAGCACCTTCTCTTTCCTGCTTAAGACACAGAGGTTGGGAAAGTTCCTGCACAGCAAGCGGGCACACAGCTCCCCATTCTCTGTGCGCGTGTGGCCGCTGCTAAGGAAAACGCCTGCCGACAGGAGGCTGTGCACTTCTCAGATCACCACAGTCTGATCAGCAAGACGTCTTACAAAATAAAACACGGCATAAACCTATAGCTCCAATCACAGAGGACAGGCATGAAAGCAGCCTGTGCTGGGGACAGGAGGAAGTTCCTATTTTCAAAGTTGATTTTGCAACATCCTGCTGCGGCAGCACAAGCTCCGGAAGGCCAGCAGAGGGCAGCACTAGCCTGTAACACACTTCTGTTACTCCTTGGGAAATCGGGGGAAGGCAGCCGAGAACTGAAACCGCAGGGCAGCCTCCCCTGCCTGTCTAACTTAGGGTGGGATGCACCTTTCACCACAGCACGGGAGAGGAAGCCCCGTCTCGAGGTCTGTGTTTCCGAAAACTGATGGTTCGAGGTGGTACTTCCGTCTTCCGTGCACGTGACTTGCCACAGTAACCTCGAGTTCCTTCGTACGGCACCAGAGGGTCCCTTCTAAGTGGCTTCCATCCCACAGGCTCTCATTCCACCCAGGAAGGGCAGGCTGAGTGACTCAACAATGTGAGGCGGAGAAGTCTGCGCTGGCGAGTTCCCATCTATCGCAATTTCTGAGTTAATGATTACAACGCCACGGAGGAACTTCAACACCGCCACGGCCACAGGCCAGGCCACGCCTATCAGCGGTGGGGAGAGAGGCCCAGACACGGGGGTCGGGGCAAACTGTGCTTCACAGGCGAGATCTCCACCCGAGTGCTGCCAAGCCAGCCCTTCAGTGGCTGCGCTCACGCACTTCAACACTGTATCGGTTAAGGGACAAAACAGCTGGGAAGATTCTGGAGAGCTGGAACTGAAATTCAAGAGGATCCAGGCCGGTAGCAGAGAGAAAAGCCATTGTTATGTGCAGTGGCGTCTTACAACAGAAAAAAAAATCTAAAAATTTCTAGCTGAGAAGTAGAAATGGGGACAGAGATCTACCAGGGCAAACACAGAATTCAAACCCACGTGGAGTCGTTAAGTATCACATGATCTAAACACTACCATAAAGTAACAGCACGTTTCCAAAACTGTCTGATCACGCAAACGAGGACAGGGTCCCCAGTCACAGCGGGGCACAGAGATGGGCGCCAGACAGCGAGGGAGGCCACGCCGCCTTCCCTGGGGGCGACCTAGCCTCTGGAAAGGCGTTAGGAGGAGGCCGCTTAAGCTGCTGGTGAGTCCTCCTTCCATTAACCTGCGCCGAAGACAGAACCTCCTTCGGCAGCTTGCTTCTTCCCCCAGGCCGTCCCTCCTCAGCGAACATGGGAGAGCTCCTCGACCCCTGTGCCCGCAGCCTCCGACCACGCGGATGTCCGGGCTTGATTTACAGGTGGGAAGAGCTGGTCCAGAAAGTGCTGAGTCGGTGGTGAGGTGTCTCACCTGTGAGGAGGAGTTTGACAAATGCACCTGCAGCTCTGCACCACCGCACTGCCATCCCTGCCACCCCAGGGGAGCGCTGGACACCCGGTGCCTCCTGCAGCCCAGAAAGTGCTGAGTTGGTGGTGAGGTGTCTCACCTGTGAGGAGGAGTTTGACAAATGCACCTGCAGCTCTGCACCACCGCACTGCCATCCCTGCCACCCCAGGGGAGCGCTGGACACCGGTGTCTCCTGCAGCCCTCTTGTCGACCCTGGTCCACGTGCAGGACTGAGGTTTGCACCAAACCTAAGACCAGAGCAGACGGCGGCCAGTGAGCACAGACCAGAGCAGAGAGCGGGGGCCGGTGAGCACGGCTCGCTGAGGGGGTCCTGCTGCTTCTGGAGGAGCCAGGGGCTGAGTCTCAGCAGGACAGACCTCTGAGGGGCCACAGAGCCCCTCGCCCCCCACCAAAGGAGGTCTTCAGCAGTCATCCTCGAGCACCTCTCGGGTCTCAGAGGCTGACTTCTGTCAATCCCTGCGAGGAATCGAATCTACCATGAACGCTTTCCTTGTCTCTGCTTTCGTCACGAGCTCCAGCCTATCTGAGTTCACATACTTACGCGTGTGCTGCCTTTGTAACGTCGAGTGCTGCGAGGTGGCCTCCCGTTCAGCGGCACATTTAACCTGGGGTGGGGGAGACAGACAAGCAGCATAAACTTTAGGGTCACGAAGCCCTGATTCAGATTTTCCCTGTCACGTGTTACCCAGCCTCGGATTGCTATGTAACCCTTCTGGGGCGTCAGTTTCTTCATCGACAATGCAGGAATAATGTTCTTCATCCTCAGAGTAAAACTACAACTCGTGTGAGAGGCGTGGCACACACACGACTTCCATGAATGCTAACCCGCCCCACCCCACTCTCCCCCGTGAAGGGAGGGCACATCTGGTACTTGAGACAGACTTTGTGAGGGCATGTACAGCCGATACGTTAAAATTGGTGGGAAGGACTCGAGTAATGCTGGGCACCGGGGCAGGAGGGTGTGGGTCTGGGGCTTCTGCAGAGGAGGAGGGTAGCACAGAAGCCACGGGCGTCACAACAACGAGTCAGGAGTCTCCAGGATGACAGGCAGGGTCTGAACCTGGGATGAGGCTACTCCAACCACCCCCTCTCTTCCCTGACCTGACTGGGGGTTCGCAACGAAGCAGGAGCTGCAGGAGGCTCTGAGGGCACAAGAGCCAACAAGGCCGACGAGTCCGGGGCAAAGGAACACAAACGCGACGAGAGAGGGGGACTGGGCCCCGAGGGGAAGCGCCGTCCAGGCAGGGGCAGCCACAGCGGGCTTCTCAGCCCTTCTGACACTGGCAGCCCGTCGGAACGACTCAACAGCACTGGCTGCCTGCCTCCCGGGAGCCCAGCCCTGTGCTGGGAGTTGCGAGGAGCGCACACGTGTCCATGGCATGGACGCCCCTGCACGCGACCTCACGGTCTGACTGTGCAGTGAAGACTCTGCTGCTGCACAGTGTACACGGCAACGAAGAAAGTGTTCCAGGGCGCATCCTGACCGAGAGGACAAGGGTCACCGGGGTCGGACGAGCTTGGGGCCGCTTTGCAGAGGAAGGGGCCTGTGCCATGGGAAGGGCGAGGGTCTCGGGGAGGGAGCAGTACCCGTGTCCAACACAGCAGGGAGGTGTGGCTCAATTAACAAAGGGGGAAAGCCGCCGAATTTGGCAAGCAGGGCCTCTGGGAAATCAGATGACAAGGTTTGGCGAACAGGACTGAGGGAGGGGCGTATGTATGTCAGAGAGAGAGAGGGAGGGAGAGAACTCATGTATCTGTATCGTAGCCCCCCCCAACACAAGGTGAAAGGTGAGATCAGGGACAGCAGGAGATGAGAAGCACGAAACTTATGAAGAAACACGTTTGCTGAGACCTAGCGTGTGGGAAGCCGTGTGTTGGAGACACAAAGATGAACGAGGCAGGCACCAGCCCTCGAGGCGTGTGCAAGGCTAGCAGGGGGCGCAGACAACGGGAGAGAGTCCAGGAGGGGAACCTCTGGAGGCCACGGGCCCCCAGGGGCCGCAGCAGGCCTGGGGACCTCCTGTTCTCCACGTCGTGGTGGGATGGGCGAGAGGGAATGGGGATGGGCAAGAGGGAATGGGGATGGGCAGTTCCTTCTGGGTGTCCAGGACGCGGTCACGAGTGGGGCGCACAAGTTCCCTTTTGACTGGAATGCAGTTCTGGCCAGAGATGGAGAGAACAGATTAAATGAAAACCCGCCAAACGCCCTTCAACAACAGTCCTGCCCCAGACCCCACACCTTCAGCAGGCCGAGGGGGACAGCTATGTCCCAGGACACTGAACTGCACTCACACTGGTGGTGAAGCACAGGCACAACTGTCACACGTGGAGCTGACACAGGGACACGTCCCCACTATGGCAAGTGCGCAGGAAACCTCGCACGATGGAGGGA
This sequence comes from Trachops cirrhosus, assembly GCA_028533065.1. NCBI lineage: Eukaryota > Metazoa > Chordata > Mammalia > Chiroptera > Phyllostomidae > Trachops > Trachops cirrhosus. Next base: position 68,474,292 of record CM052549.1, read on the forward strand.
GCGGCGGGGCGGGGGGGGGGGCTGTCCCCTCGTACCCTCGCCGCCCCACACAGGAGGCTGCCCTGCAGCACCGCCCGGGAGAGAAGCGAGCGGCCACGGCGGGGAGAGGGCCGCTCTGATCCAACATGAACACACACACCTGAAGGGGAAAACCACACGCTTTCTGCTCCGTTTTCCAGCTTTCCCGTCAGTTTCCTTTAGGGAAATTTTACCCATGGCATAAGTTTGACACGTTGCTGGATCATAACATTTTAAGCACACACACAAATGTAACAAAGCAGGACTTCTGAAAAAGCTAAGATGGGCTGAAGAGGAAGCCGCCTCGCCGGCCGCTCCATCTCAGCGAGGGGCAGGGCGAGAGGTGCGCCCTCCTGAGACGCGCGTGGGTGGGGCCACACCACAAGCCTGGACGCAGCCCCACAGCCCTCTCCTCGCTCTTCAAAATAACCTGCCTTCCAAGGCGGACGCCGTGCGGGCGATGAGGGCAGCACACTGCTGCCCGTCTCCGCAGTCATGCCAGCAGCTGAGCACAAGGCGCGTTTTCCCCCACGTGGGCTCCGACACGGGGATACGGGACGGTGCCTCCCATGGAAAGATCAGGCTGCAGGTGCTGACCTTGAAACTTGTAACACAGTTCATCTACATTCTCAGGGGGAAACACGTCTTGTAGAAATTGGGCCACCAGCACCAACGGCACGAGACAGCTGCCTGCAGGCCACCTGGGAGGGAGAGTGCAGGGTGTGCTCCCTGGGCAGAATTCTGGTGCAAACCCCTGTTCTCGGACTGACTTTTCCTCCTGAGGTTAATGATTTCACCACTAGGTGTGGGTGGTTGCTCTTAGACCAATAAAGGTGGCGTTGTTTCCCTAGAAGCTGGGGAAGGGCTCTCTCAGGAGGGCGGGGCACGGTGACCCACTCGGCCTTTCCTCAGGCTCCTGGATCCTGGAGGACCACCGTGACTCGTCGGGTGGCCAGGAGGGGCCACTGGTTCGTGGCTGGGCTTCCACAGAGGCAAGTCCTTTCCTGTGGCCTCCAGCCCCCTCCAGGCAGGGAGGGGGGAGTCACCTGCTGTACCCAAGGCTCCACCCCGCTCCTCCATCCAGGTCTACCCCCAACCTCCCAGCCCCGAGTACTCCGTGACCGAGGGGCACTTCCAAGCTCCTAGAGCATCTTCCAAAGCTCACATTTACTCAGTGCCCAGAAGGGGACAGCCTGTTCTTAGAACACTGCTCAATTCCTTCTCCTGTGGAGAGGATTCAAAGTTTGTTTTAAGGACTAGTGTGGCGCAGGTTAATTCTCCTCCAAAGAAAGAAAAAGGGAAGGAAAAGAGTGCGAGTGTAGCAAGCCTCTTCTTCTGGCGTATCGACAGAAATGTCGTTACTCTTATTCCTGCCAGGGAGCTAACAGTCACAGCACGGACAAAGGACACTGACGAACCTGCCTATGACAAGTAACTGCTTTGTTCTGTTTTATAAAAGCGAAGTCCTCCTTTCTGACCTAAGTAGTTCTCTGAACATTCCTCAAGGGTCAGGGCCTCTCCTGGCAGGCGCCTCCCAGGCTGCACCAGGGGCTGCGCGAGGAGGCCTGGCTCGCCGGCCTCGCCGTCCGTCGCTGCGGCCTCCGGCAGCCCAGGGAGCCCGCTGCGTCCCTCTGTCTCTGGGGCAAGCAGGCGTGTCTCACGGTGCTCCCTCGGCTCCAGAATAAGATGGTTCTGAACCGGGGCAGAGGTGCCGGGCAGGTTTCTGCTCCGGACCTCCCCTGAGGGGTTTAGTGACGAGGTCCCGGGTGTGGAAAGCGGCCTGCCAAGAGAGAAACATTCTGGATCGTTCAAAGCCATTAAGAATGTTGGCTCGGACTTCACAAGGGCAGGGTAAACAAACCCGTGCCCAGGCGGGACTCACCGGACGTCTCCGCCTTGTTAACTCAGCAGCGCCTGCGTGCTGCCCAAGCACCCTGCAGTGGCTCCAGTGTCCAGTGCTGCCACGGTGGTTCTATCACCGCTGCGTTAAAGGCTGGGCACGTGTACCTGGCTGCTGGACACGCACTCACCTTTCTGTAGGGTCACCAGGACTGATGTTCTTACAACTTCTATCCAAACACAGGTTAGTTCTCCTACCACTCACAAGTCAAAAATAAAGAATGAAGCTTCCCTCTTGTCAGAATCCCCTCTCCCCAAACTGCACCCCGAATTCCACTGAGTCTTTTTGACTGGCATGGGTTCTAGAATCAGCTGACCTCACACTTGCAAATGTGTTCTGATTCAGTCTTTACTGACCTGAAATCACAAAGGACGTAGGACTCAGGATATGGTTTTGGTTTCTAGCAGAATCTGCCTCAGTTCTCATGCC
>CM052549.1:68476738-68510681 GCA_028533065.1 Trachops cirrhosus
CGCCACGGAACACGCACCTCCACCCGGAGCTCGGGGCCCATCTCAAGAAGATGCCTGGGTTTTTGTGTGATACATCAGCTATACAGAATTAACTGGGCACATAATGTGTGAAGTCAAAATGACATTTTTTCAAGTTAAAAAACTCCATGCTCAAAAGGCAAGGGCCGTGAGTCTGTTTTCTCCGCTCTGCAAGCTAACTGACCCTGTCTACCCTCTGCATTCAGACCCCTGAGGAATCGTCACCGGACTCTCCTATGGCCTTATGGGGACTGAGTAAGCTGGTGGTATTACCTAAGAGTTACTGTTCAGTCGCAAAAATGCAGAGAGAGCATTTCGTTTTGTGTTTTTGGAAAATCCTGACCAGCTGAAATGATGACGTGCTGGCCAGACTGGCTTTTTTTTTTTTTTTTTGCTGCTTGATAAAGGCTTATTTTGCTGGGCAAGGAGAGATATTATGGTTAGCTTGTTTTTTAGACTGAGGTCATCTCTATTCATTGGTGTAGTAAACAAGCCAGGCGTATTTTTTTAAACCCTCCTTTTAAAAGCAACACTACACTTTTATCTTCTGTGGAAACAAAATAAAAACATCATTATTTTAAAACACAGCACCCATCAGCGTTAACTATGAATAATAAAAAACTTTAAAAAAACCCCTCTGCTCATTTCCTAGAACATGGATGGCCTAGATCTCTTTCCTCATCATGTTATTGCTTAAGCTCTCTTAATTCACAGGTCAGCGAATCCTAAAACATTTTAAAGTCCTCTTCATTCTATTTTTAAAGATATCCTTAAATGGATACCTTTGGAGTGTTTAAATTCAACAGCCATGGACCGTAACTGTAATTGTGAGGGGAAAACCCTCTCTGAGCTTTGCCAGGGGCACTGGCTAGAGATTACCACGGGACAGTCTCCTTTTCGGTTCTTCAAGGGGCCTTTTTCACCTTTTTATCAGCTTGGAGACACTCTCGATGCAGAAAGAACCCCCTTCGCCTTTGCTCTCACTGCGGGCCCGAGAGCCCTTCCAGAGCTGGGCAGGGCGGCGAGTTCCCCAGTTGCCTGAGCTGGCCTCGTCAGGCAGGGCACTGTTCCCAGGGCGGTGACTCAGCTCCGGAGGCCACCTGCTGCGTGGGTGCTGCCACCTTCCGGGTCACTACCAGTCACGAGGGTAGAGGGACCGAACAGAACTGAATGGACCCAGAGGATCAACGGCTCAGAGCCAGGTCAAGGGCAGTGCCAGAAGGAAAAGCCTTGTTTGCGCAAGACCCGGCCCCGCAGGCGAGGCACTCCAGGCAGCAGAGGCGCTTCGCAGGCCTGGGGTCCCGGAGCCTGGGCCACCAGAGGGGCCTCGACGCCATGACGTGAAACGACGGCAGGGCCAGAGGGCCGCTCCCACTTTCAGCACCTCTCCCATCAAGTCGTCGTGGTTTCCAAAAGTAAGAGACAGCGTTTGTCCACTGGCCATAAGATGCCGGAGTGCATGCGAGGCCTTTCCACCGCCCCATCCAGCCCTGCAGGGCACTCTCCGCACGCTGAGCAGACACACCCTCTGCTCCAACTCAAACAGCTACCTCCGCTGCCCTGCCGGCTGGGCAGGCCCCTCCCTCCGGTGCATTAGAGCCAGTGGCTCAGTTGCCACCAGGCACAGGCCCCGCACTACTCCACTGGGGACTCTCCTTTCCTTCTGTGCCCAATTTAAATGCACAAAGCCTTCACATCCTGCTCTTGATTTCCTGCTTTCTCCCGGGACCTCCAGGCACCCTCCAAGTGTCACCTCTTCCGCCCTCACAGTGCGCAGTTGGCTCCTGCCTACTGCATCCCCACGGTGCGTCAGGTCCTTTCAATCAACAGCATTCAAGGGACATGTCCTCCACATCACGTGCTGGGTCAGGAACTAGGAGTGTAAAGGAAGAACGACATGGTCCCTGGGTGGGGGGCGGCGGGGGGGTTACACCCCTCAGAGGAGAGAACCAGGCTCCAAGAGGCTGCGGGTCTGACCAGGGCACAGCAGCAGAGGCTTCGCCAGGCAAGTCTGGGCTGAATTTTCAAGGAAGAGAAGGGTTTTAAAGGAAGAACAGGTCAGACACAGAAGGGAGATGGGGAGGAGTGTTTCAAGGACGCTGGGTGCTAATCTCTTCACTGTCTCTGCAGCCTGGGGCCCACAGGTGGGGGCCCAAGCGGCTGGGGAGCTGGGCCAGGGCCTGGTCACCAGGGGCTGAGTCCCTGGGATGGAAGAAGTGGAACAGCAGTCACTCCGGTGTGTGGGAGGCCGAGGGCAGGACCGTCTGGGAGGGGGAGGTGTAGAGGATAGAGGCACTGTCACATCCAGTCTCTTCTCTGACGACCCCCTCATCCTCAAGCCATTGTGACATGTTCCTTTCTGCCATCCCATCACCCCCCTTGGGTCTCACCCCAGCGGGACTATCAGCTTCCTGCAGGCACAGAGCAGTACCTTCCTTGGTGCTCTCACAGCGACCAGCACGGCGCCTCGGACTCACAGATACAGCACACGTCGTAAGTAAAATTTTAGGGTGTGCTTTGGCTGCATGGCCTGTTAAGTAAGTGATTCAATTCATCTGCACAGTAAGTCTTGAGCCCTCGAATAGGAACGGTGCTTGGGGCACAGAGCAGTGGTGAGAACCCCCATGTGTTGGGTCAGGCTGTGGAAGTCCTGGGTGACCAGGCTATTGAATTTGGAACCATCCATTAAAGAGTTTTGAGGCCGGGCCAGTGTGGCTCAGTTGGTTGGAACATCTTCCACAGACTGAAAGGTTGTGGGTTCAATTCCCAGTCAGGGTGCATATAAAAAGGCAACCAATCTATGTTTCTCTCTCACATCGAAGTTTCTTTCACTCTCTCCCCCCTGCCCTGCCTCTAAAAGCAATAAAAAAATGTTCTTTAAGAAAAGTTTTGAGTAAGGAAGTGATGATTGAAGCATGTTTTAGAAAGATTACTTTACCAGTAGAATGAGCTGAGTGGAGACAATAGTTCAAAGGACAGGTTAGTTAAGTGTTGCTTACTGCCCTGGCTGGTGTGGCTCAGTGGGTTGCGTGCCAGCTTGTGAATGAAAAGGTCACTGGTTCGATTCCCAGTCAGGGCACATGCCTGAGTTTTGGGCCAGGTCCCCAGTAGGGGGCACGTGAGAGGCAACCACACATTGACGTTTCTCTCCCTCTTTCTCCCTCCCTCCTCCTCTCTCTAACAATACTAAATGAATAAAATCTTTAAAGAAGAAGAAGAAAATGCTTTTAAAAAACATAAGTGTTGTTTACTGAGTGATGGAGTTTCCTACACAGACCTTCCATCTGCACGGACCTTCATCTGCACCTTTGCTCTGGACCCCCGGACCTTAACTCAGCTGCTTCCTGAGCTCTGTGGTACCTAGGAGGAGCACCTGGTGGTTCGGGCCTTACCTGCTTTTATTCTCCCTCCCTTAATTCCTTCTGCTAACTAGAGAGCAACAGTCACACGCCAGCCACTGGGACCAGACAGAAGTCTCTACTCTCAAGTAGCTTATGTCTCGTGGGACAGGAAGAAAAGCACCCGGTTATAATGTGGTGTTACGTTCCCTCACATTTCCTCCCCCTTACTACATCATTATAGTACAGTATCTAATACAATGCAGAGGGTCTCCTGGAGTGACACCTCCGATGAATCGGAGTACGAGCAGGTGCCGGCAGCGGACAGATGAGGAGAGGCGAGCACCTGCAGAGGGCGGGGGAGCTAGCCCCGGGGTCTTCTGAGAGAGGCACTGGAACCTGGAAAAGGAAGAGCCAATATAGGGCTGCACGCCAGGGAAAGATGACCAGACTTACGTTTCAGAAAGATCAGTCAAAAGGCCGACTGGAAAAGCGTACTGGAAGGTCGTGACTCTGGAGTCAAAAGAGGTCGAAGTACAGATTCGAGGGATGCCAAGGCAAGACGGCTTAGCCCGGGGGATGGAATATATGTGTAGTGAGAGAGTGGTCGATGCAAGTCTTTGTAACAGACTTAAAAAATAACATATTTCACTCACAGAGAGGATCCAGCACTGCCTAGCCCTGGCCAGAAGGTGGCAGCCTCACACAGCCGGTCCAGAGGCCAGCTCCACCAGGGGCGGGAATTTCCAGGTTGGTTTGCCAAAAACTGGCAACACCGGCGGTCTCGACCACCAGAAGTGGCTGGCTTCTTCTAGGCTTCTTGGACTAACCATTTTGAGTGATAAAGAGTAGTTACCATTCTTACAGCTCAGTTCACTGAAAAGTCGACGGGAGACACGCCATCCGTTCATGGTGCTCCCTCTTTTAACCCCCAGGCAAAATCTCAGGTTCATGACTCCAAAGACCATCGGCACAACCTGATCTGCCCTCACCGCGGCTTCCTGCCCCCAGACTGCTCACTGGCCACCCCCCAGGCCCCTTTACCAGTCCCCACGCCTCTAGCTGGGCAGCAGAAGGCCATCTCCCGCCCAGAGGCAGCCTTTAAAAATGTGGTCCTTCGCAAAGAGTGCGTGGAGCCACCACAGACCTAAGAGAACGGGTTCTCCACCGTGTAGGGCAGAGCCACCAAGTCCACTCTGAAACGGAGACGCGAGCTCTCTTTCTCCCACCAAAGCTGTGAAACCCCCGCCAATGTGGGGCAGCAGCACGCAAGCCAGCGTTCGGACCTCTCCCGGGCTGCTTCAGGGGGAGCCACCGAGCCCTCAGACAAGTGGACCGAGAGTGTGAACCGATGCAGGTGGAAGGCGAGAGTTTCCCTGCGTTTTCATTGAGGAGGACCAGCTAGCTGAGAGCTCGGCCCCCAGGTCTAACCATGACCCTGGGAGTGCAGGGAATTGGAGGACGCAGCCTGGGGCCTCGGCAAGCCCGTGGGGCACTGAGTCCGGGTCCGCTGTGCTGCCTACCTGAGGCCCGTGTCCACTGCTCGGGCTCTCCCAGGGAGACGCCCTTTCTGCTGAGGCCAGGACTGCGGAGCAGGCGGCAGGAGGGGCCTCCCTGAGCCCTCGGCACAGTTGGAAGGGCCCTTGGGCTTCCCCGGTCCTCCCAGCACTCTGATCGCCTCCCTGGCAGCACGCTGGCGGTTCCTATTTGCCACTGGGAGGCCAAGCCGCCCCAGGAGGTAGGAGAAAGAGTAGCGGACTGTCACCTGGAATGCGGCTCTGTGATTCATCCCAGGGAAGGCCAATCACCTCGAGGGCACCTCACACGCGTTAACCCCTTCAGGCCTCACAGCAGAGCCGTGAGGTAGGGGGACTGTTGCCATTCCCATTTTAAGGATGAGGAAACCGAGGCATGAAAACATTAAGTAACTTTAACGTGCCCAAAGTCACAGAGCTAGGGAGTGGCCGAGCTGGGACTCAGACCCAGGCGGCCTGACTTCGGAGCCTGTGTGCTAGGCACGGTGCCTCATCTCATCGGGGAGGAGGAGGAGCCGGGTCACCTGCCCCAATCACACGGCCATCGATCTCGGGCTGGATGGATGTGGAGGGGAGGGAAGAGGCAGTGTGTCCGCCCAGCCCCACTCCAGTACTTGGTCCACAGACCATGTGGCTTCCTCTAAGTTCTCAACGGCACCACCAGTTTGGATGGCCAGCACACACATGGGCATGTCAACCAAAACAACGGCCAGCCAAGCAGAGTTCAAAAAGGTGATTCTGGGGACAGCCCAAATGAACCCCAAAGGGGTTCCTTTTCCCACCTCTCTAAAATTGTACTCAATTTATAGCCTTGGCCAAGTTTCTAACTGATTTAACAGTGGTAGTGGTTTAAACTGGCAAACAAAAAATTGTGAGAATCTAACTGCAGAGGTCACGCTGTCCTCAACAACAGAACTTCGTCGCATGCTTGAATCACATAATATAGGAAAAGAATGAGTTATGTCCTGAAGCCCCGGTTTCCAGGGAGACGGGCCTTCTGAGGGAAAGGGCTGGTCCTGGGCCACAGTGGGACACAAGGGCCCTCCCCAAGGCCCTGGCAGCAATGTCACACCTTCTGGCTGAATTTCAGTGTGGGTTTCCACGCTGCTCCACAGCAGAAACTCACCAGTCCCCACGAACACTCTGAAGCACAACACAGACGCAAACCTTTCCCCGTGGAAATGGGGGCAATGCTCTACTACAGCTAGGTCCCCCTGCTGGAATCATGGGGCGGGGGAGAGAAAACCAAGGTTTCAAAGCAGCCCTAACGTGCTAAAAATATCTTCCACTTCTTTCATCCGTCTGGTCACTGTCCCAGATGCAAGCTTGGCACAGCCTGGCCCCCAGAACCTGTTAAATCACTGTCTACCTCCACATCACAACCAGACAGAGAGAATATTCTCATTTGTTTTTTCCCCACACACTTGAGCACAGGGTCACAGGTTAGGATATAACAGTCTTTTCAAAACAGCTGCTGAAGGGAATGACTTTGGACTGGAGTCTCTGGAAACTCTGAAAGTAGTCTTAAAAAAATTACTCTAAATACAAACGGGTGATGACAATGCACCCCAGAGCTCCAGCTCAGTGTGGGCACAGGCATTCCTTTTGACACTCAAGCAAGGTCTTAAAGCGGTAGATTTCTGCATAATACGCCTTGTGGACAGGCTGCTCTGACCCCCTGCAGCTTCAAAGGTGTTCTACCGTATTGCATAACAGAGCCTTGAAGAAAACAGCCTTTCCTGCCAGCAGCCTCTCTGCATCCACCTGTCCCTACAGGTAGTAAAAGATTAGAAGGTGATCCTTCTAACCACAGTGTTTACACAACACTAAAACACGCTCTTCCTTGTAAGTTCGAAGTTCACTTCTTCTAAAATGAAGGGAGGGGTGCTTCACAGAGCATGCAGAGAAACAGTGAGGGGGGCACCTGGCTACAAGGGCTGCCCCTAAACGTCCTGTCCCGGCACGGAGGCCCTGGGACACGGGACTCTGAAGTGGGACACAGGCCTGAGGCCACCTGGCTGGTACCCTCGCCTTCCCAAACTTGAGGGGCGTGGACGTCAGAGAGCCTGATGACAGCTGAGGAAGCAGTGCCACATAACTCAGTGGACGGCCCCCTCCGGAACTCCCAGGACCCAACAATGAGGGTGTCCCTTTCCGGAATTAACGAGATTTTTGTTTTTCGTCTTACTCCCCTGTTGTGCTGACCACCAGCTCCTTGGCTCCAAGATGTGCATGTGTGTGAGCCGCAGCAGAACAAGCCGAGCCGTCTGTTTCAAAACCAGTTCCAGTTAGAGTCATTTTATGGACCCTGGGGCGTGTTACTGAGCGCTCTGGTCCCTGACACAACAACTGGTGTCAAGTTCACTAAGACCGGCTTTCATTGTACATCCCTGTTTATTCCCCTCCGCGAGTGACACTAACAGGAAGAGGAGAGCGACAGGCAGTCTCTTGAAAACGAGGGCTCTCCTAAGAGCCGGGAATGCCCTGGGCTGGGCACACTTACAGGGGTCACAAGAGCCTCTTCGGACTTCAGAGATGGGCACGCTCTGGCCAAACTGACCACCACCTGTGAGGGCCGCACCTCCTTGCTGCTCCCACATCCTGGGCCACACCTGCCACCTTCTCTATCCTCAAAGGCTGACCTCATTCCCACTCCAGAACCTTTTTTTTCTTGTCTTCACCCAAGGGCATGCTTATTGATTTTAGGGGGTGGGGGTGGGAGACAGATTGAGAGGGAGAGAAACACCGATGTGAGAAAGAAACACTGATCGGCTGTCTCTCGTATACACCTGACTGGGAACCGAACCCGAGACCTAGGCATGAGCCCTGACTGGGAACTGAACGTGCATCCTTTCAGTTTACGGGTCAATGCTCCAACCCACTGAGCCACACCAGCCGGGGCGCATGTAACCTGATTTTTCACTGGACCGCTTTTCTGTGCATTTACTTAGGTTCCATGGTGACAGCGATCACGGCTGCTGTTCTCATCACTAGCATTGTCTCAGTGCTAACCAGTGTGTGGCACACAGCAGGTGCTCAAGAAATCCACGTTAAGTGAATGAGTGGACAACAATTCAGCCTACATCGACCTCTCTGAGTTGCTCTGACCTCTGAATGTCCTGTAGAAGGTACCTCTAATCCCACGTCCATCTCCTCCTGGCCACCCCCCACCTAATAAAACCATGATACATGCCGGTATCTTCTTACGCAAATAGTCAGGTGCAAATAACTGGCACTCCAATGCCTGCAGGGATTTATCAACTTAGTTCAGTGTTCGATTGTGGTGGCGTAGTTAACTTCTCTCTGAAATTAAAAATTCCTCCCCTCGACAACATTGCCAGGAGTCCCTAGAACAGAGCAGGGCTGAGTATAAACTCGGAAGTTTTGAAGTTCAGGAAATGCTGCCCCAAATCTCTCTCCTGCTCCCAGGTGAAACTACACGCCTGGGGCTACCTGCTGTGGAAACGAGGCGGCCTCGCCATCCCACTGGTGGTTCACTCCTGCTCTGTGCGCGTCCAGGGATGCTGCTGGCTCACTTGCTTCCAGTGCCCGCCTCCCACCACACACACACCGCGGGGGGCTGTGGGGAACACCCCGGTCTGTTATTAACATCTGCCCAACTGTTTAATTACATAGCCCATCCCGGCCTGCAACCTGTCCACAGCCTCCGACTGGCCAACCAAGCCAGCCCCTGCCACGCACATCCTCAGTGCCCAGCACAAACGCCGCCCACCTAACGCACGGAGACCTTACTCAATCTGCTCAAGGACTTGACCTGAACCCCCATGGTTCTCCACTTCTCCAAAAGCTCTATCCTCAAAAAAAGGGCAGGCAGTAGCCAGCCTGGTTGCATATAAAAGGGTCACCCCCTCAACCACTTGAAATTTGGGAAGGACCTGTCACATGTCACTAAGGCTTTCACCGGAACAGATGGCAGGTGGGAGGATGCTACAGAGAAAAGGGTGAGAGAGCAAACTGTCCACTCTTCCTCTGTATCTGGTTGGTTAGGACAAGAATGACAAATGACCCATTTCTGTGACGGGTTCTAGTGCCTGTTTTAAAGACTGGCCTCGGGATATTTATTCCCAGGGTAGGTCCGAGCGCAGGCCTGGACGCGAACACCTAGCTCAAGTCCTGGCTTACCCCTCACTAACTGCGCACGTGCTCCGGGCCAGGTGCCGGGTGCACCTGGGACCCGGGTGCAATGGGACCCGGCGCCATTCCCGGCAAGCGGGAATGCAGTCAGGTGATGCACACGGGGGCACCTTCCAAACTGTGAGCACCAGCCACTGCATGCAGCAGTGTCCCCGGAACCAGGTGTGTCATTTCTACCTCGCCTCCTCACTCGCACATGTGTAAGGACATCCTGTGTGTCTGGGTGTTTATCCAAAAGCCAACAGGAGCAATCCAGGCTCTTACCAGGCCCAGACGAGTCAGGGAAGGCAGACAAACAGGAAGCGAGAACCTAGAACGACACATGCACAAAGGGGTGAGCAGAGGATGCAGTGGAGGCATGCAGGGGCACTTGATGGGTCTTGAGCAGTCAGGGGAGGCTGCCTGGAGGAGGCTTCATATGAAGAGAACAGTGGTGGTTGGCTAGGAAAAGAGGAAAGGAGAGAGCTTCTGTGCAGAGAGCAAGCACAGCAAGCCTAGCCTCACTGGTTGGGAGAGAGACCCTCAAGTTGGGGTAAGAAAGGAACCAGAACTCGAAGGCCCGTCCTGCCACATGGGTAGAGAACCAGCTTCCCCTAACTGAGGCCTTTTGTAGTCAATCAAGCTACACTAGTGTCACAATACAACAGATTTCTGGAGACTGACAGCGCACTTCAGTCATGGGCCTGCACTCACAGGAAGGCACAACGTTAATGAGCTTGTATCCATTCCCAGTAACAAAAGAAAGAAAATTCTATCGTGGGCCATGCCAAATAGTCATCTTCTTGTTCTTTCTTTGGTGGTGGAATAGATGCTTTGTTAGTTACCTTTTTTGGACCTACTTTCCTATAACTAACAGTGCATTTGCTGGAGCCATGGGGGCAGGCTGAGGTCATATGCCCCATTAATAAGAAGCTGTAAGCAGGTGATGAAGGTCAGTGCCCAGCTTTGGGGGTTGCATCCATTCTTGGCTAATACATGAAAACCACTGCAAGAGGTAATTTACCAAATGAAACTGAGGACCCCAAAGGATAAAAATATCTCCAGAACAGAAGTCACTTATGAACTTGAATAGGATGCAGGTTAAAATCTTGGGCTTAGGAGCCAAGCTGCTGTGATTTGAACCCTGGCTCCTACTCAGGTAGAAGTGGGAGCTGTATGATTTTGGGGATGATGACTTGACTTTTCTGATCCTTAGCTTTCTGTCTGTGAAATGGGTACAACAATAGTACCTGCCACACAGGATCGTTTATTAAAACAGATAACCAAGTAAAGCTCTCGGCGCAGCATAAGGTGCTCGGCTGCAGGGTTAGCTACTGTGGAGGCTACTATTAGTAACCTCTTGCACCTGCGGTGGATAAGGTATGTTCTCACAGACAGTCTACATGAATGAAAAATCAGAGCCTTGACCACAGAAATGAATTATCCCTGTTAACCCAGACCCCAGGGCACTGAGGCCAGAGGAAATGCCACCACGTGAGCTGGAGTTCTGGGCTGGTCAGTGATAACTGGCGCACATTAGCTCAGAGCTTATCATCAGTTTCACACGAGAGTGTTCTCGGCGAGACCGGCACCTTGAAAACAGCACACTGGAAAACACTCGTGATCTGTCTACAGTGGTGTTCTTCAGTGCCCTGCTTTTCTCCTCAATCCCTGACAGTGACACACGGAGTATCTCCTTAGCGCTTTCTCTTCAAGATACGTACCCATCTTAAAAGTTGAAGACATACCCCAACTGCCTCTTTTCTGTATTAGCCTGTCATATAACCCCATTGCCTGTCAGTATATCCAAACTTTGTATTATGTTCTAATTGAAACTCACTTTGAAGATTTCATACTTCTGGCCTGTTAACACCTCTGGAGACACTAGGTCCCACACAGGTCTGACTCACTCTTTACAGACACCTTCCTCAGGATTCCCAGGGCTAACATCACAGACTTTGGGGAGTGACTTCACACTCACGCCGTAGCATCGATGATCTCACAATCTTATTTTCCTTGTTTAAAGACTAGCTGTGGGTTTAGAAGATGATTCACGAACCCGAGGCTCAGCACGGCGACGGTTCTTGCATCAGTCTTCTCCGCGTTTTACCAGCAGGGAGAGCAGCAGGCTGGCGCGCTGCTCTGCGCCTGGCCTCCCTTGCTCCTGGCACCCTGACGAAGGTCCACTAAGCCCTGTCCTTGCGTGTTTCTGTGTCTGTGCAGTGAAAGGCAGCACTGGGCTGGGTGGGGCTAACGTGACGGGGCACCTCTGGGTCCGCTCCCTGACACCTGCCGGTGTTGGGGGTGGGCAGGGTGGTAAGGAGGGGAGCTGATTTCCAAAGGCAGAGTGAAAGGAACAGCACAGTGGGTTTGGGAAGCCACAAGCTGAGTCCTGCTTGAGCATAAAAGGGGAGGGGACAGTGGCAAGAGAAAACCTCAGGCTACTTAATTTTTTTTCCTGAAAATCATTCATTCAAATAAGATGGCTTCTTCTGATTGCTGATGTTACCAGGACATCAATTTAGGTTGTTAATTTTTTTTCAGTATGACTGTTCTCCAATTTCAAAGCATTTGTTGACCAGACTTCTAAAACACTACAGCATCGTTCGCTAAGAGCCGAGAATCCAGAGCAAAGGTGACACTGGACCACAGGGTGAGTGTTGTCCCGGGGTGAGGGGGGCGAGCCGGGAATGTGCTCAGTAAGCAGCGAGTCAGCGAATGAGCTTCCTGTGAGTAAGGCTTCCTCCTGCGACAGCTCTCAGGAATGCCCTCTCATTCCTTTCACAGGAGCTAATGGCTTTACAATCTCCAGCCCTAGACCCAGGTCTGCTGAACTTCACCAGTGGTTATAACATCCCGGAAAGTATTGTTCAGCCAAGCTGGAAAAATAATTGTCTTCCCAGATTTCTGCGGAAGGGGTGGATACTGACCTACATTCAAGGTTCGAGATTAAAATCACAGATTTTGAATAGCGAAAAAATCTTTCTATATGATCTAATAAAATCAATTTTCTTTTCAGACAGGAAATTGAGACTTCGGAGGGAACGCAGCACAGAAAACTAGGTAAACCACGGTCAGTTTCTGGTGGTGGCCACAGGCTACTCTTCACTGCAGGTTTCGCGTTTTCCCACTTGGCTGGGTGCTCGCGCACTGAGCAGCGGGGCCCAGTTCACTGGTCGGACGCAGCGCAAACCTGTCTCCGGGCTGGGATGCTGTCAGGCCGCACAGACTCACGGGCTTTGCAGTGCTTGTCGCTGAGGCTGGAAAAGGTGACCGAAGTCCTGGACCTAAGGCCTATTCAACCCGATCACTGCGTGAACCGGGGACACTCTCGGTGACAAACATCAGCAGAGCTGCCCCGGGGTAACAGGCCGTCCTGGGCAAAGCAGCCTTCGTGCGCAGGGCCCCGTGGCAAAGCATGGTGGGACCCGCCTGGGAGAGTGGCCTGACTGCAGCGGAGTCCTTTCCAAGCCCCCGGCAGCCCAGGCAGCCCCTGCTCGGACAAGACCCCCCCCCCCCAGCCCTCCACAAGCACTGCGGGGCCTGCCCTGGGGCCCCTGGGTCCCTCTCTTTAGAGCCTTCTGGGTCCCGGGCCCAGGACACAGAGCAACTGCATGCACTGGAGGGCAGAGGCCTTGCAGGGATTCAGGTCTCAGAAACAAATCCGTCGTGTGTGAGTGACAATCACAGCCCTTAAAAATCAAACCATGCTCATAAG
The DNA here is from genome assembly GCA_028533065.1 of Trachops cirrhosus. NCBI lineage: Eukaryota > Metazoa > Chordata > Mammalia > Chiroptera > Phyllostomidae > Trachops > Trachops cirrhosus. Next base: position 68,489,482 of record CM052549.1, read on the forward strand.
GCGGAAGGACAGGCTTTGGGGGCACCGTCTCTGGGTGTCTGTGGTGGTGTTCACCGACTTACTGTGCTAATATAAACCGCTCCAAGCTTCCTGGACCAAACTTGCCAACTAGACAAAAACGGAGAAAATGTCTTTGATATTCCACTTTTACGTTCAAATAATGATTCAGGAGATTTAAAAATTACCACATGAATAAAGAGGAAAGTGGTAAAATATTAATTGCAGAATCTAGCTGGTGTATACGTGGAGTTCACTGAAAAAGTCTTTCGAATTTGCTATACACTTAAGATTTTTCATTAAAAATGTTGGAAAAAAGCATTATGACGTCCTCCATTTGGGTACTAATATTCCCTGAAATTCGTGGACTCCTACAGCTAGATAAAACAGAAAAAGCTCCCGAAATACAGAACCAAGGAAGCACCAAAATTAACGGAGAGAGAGCGATGCCTCAATGCACAATGTTGGGGGGATTTTTAAGAAATCCATCCAATGGATTTTTTTCTCACACCTTACTTTTAAATTGGAGAGTTTAACATACAATTTTTTTAATTAGAAGAATATTTTCTAACTTCCGAGTGGAAAGGAATTCCTAAGCCAAGGTAACAGAAGTCCCAAAGGAAAAAACAGACAAAAATCACTTACTCAACTAAATAAAATGTAAAGGTTCTGAATCTCAAAAAAATCAAGCAAAATTAAAAAGTTGAGAAAAACATTTGCTCCAGTATTACCTATCCCCCATCACTCACACACACGTGTGCACACAGACACACACACACACACACACACACCCCTCAAATAAATTACAGAGACAGTCACACCCCAATAGAAAAGTTGGTAACGGACACCAACTGAGCATTTACAAAAGGAAACAGGATAATAAACATATGAAAAAGCTAAATTTTACTAGTAGCCATTTAAAAATATCACATGCCTGGCACAGACTGGATATTCATTAAATAGCTGTTAAATTAACAAACCAAGAATAATGTAGCATTTTTATCTGAAGATTTTGTAAGATAACACTCAGTCCTGATGAAGATAGGGCGAGGCAAGCATTTCATAGATTGCCACAATGTGGATAACCTGATACAAGTTTCCAGGAAACAATGTGGCAAAAAGTATCAATCTTTTAAAAATTAAGCTCTTTTGACTTAATGAATTCACTGCAAAGAATCTATTCTCAGGAAATCATTACAAATTGCCCAAGATTCATTGTTTCAGGGGATAACAATTATAATGTAAGATGGCTTTTTTAAAAAAGGAAGCAAACGAAGCACTCCCAAATTAGAGAATATAATGCACCATTAAAAATGTTTTTAAAGCATGTTTAAGCACATGGACAAAATGCTCACTTAAAAAGCAGGACAGCCCTGGCCACTGTGAATGTGGCTCAGCGGGTTAGAGCATCATCCCGTAGCAAAAGGTTGTGGGTTTGATTGGGGTCGGGCTCACACCTGGCCTGTGGGCTCGTTCAGTCCCAGGTCCCAGCACGATCGGAAGGAAACCAATCGACGCCTGCCTCTCGCATCAATGTTTGCTCGCTCTTCCTCCCTCTCCCATCCCCTTTCTCCCTCCTCCTTTCTCTAGAAGCAATGAAAAAATGTCTTCAGGTGAGGACAAGAAAAAAATTTAAAAATTTTTTTTAAAGCGCGAAATAAAAGACCCTTTACAGAACAATGCTGATTCCGCACAGCATGTGCGCATGTGCCTGTGTGCAAGGACACACGGGAAGAAAATACACACCAGTGTGAGCAGAGCTCTAGGTGATGGGGTCAGAGATAATTTTTATTTCTTCTATTATCATATATTTAAAAGAACTATTACTACAAATGAGTTAAAAAATAAAAACACCATGGAAAAAAATTTGGGAGAGTGATCCACTGCTTTGGAAACGGGTCTCCACACACGTCAACACCACCGGTAAGGTAATGACTTTGCACTGTTGTGGCTAATCTACACTTCCAGGTCCAAATGCATGCAACCCGCCTTCCCCCTCACGCAGCCTCCCAGGTCTCTGCTCGCTCCGTCCATGCGCACACTAGCGTGTCCAAATGCCGCCTCACCTTCCCCTCAAACCTGTTTTTCCTCTTGCGTTTTACTCTGTGGCGAATGCTACTGCTTAATAACCTAAGCCACTATCCTCACTTCACCTTTTGATTTTTTCAACCTGCTATTATTCTCTCTTGAATCCACTTCCAATGGTGTCCCCATCCTTTCTCCACTGGATGACTAGCACAGCTTTCTTCATCCCGTCTCCTTGCCTGACCTGCCCCCCCTTCTTCCTCACAGTCTTCTCCTCACTGCACTGACCTCCCTAAAGTGTACTTCTGGCCACATCACCTTCCTAGGTAGATGTCTCCAGGCAAACGTGCTGGGGTGTCAGACCTCTGTTATGAATGACCCCACCGGCTTCATGTCCCCCATCTCTCTCCCCGCCCCCTCCACCACACCTCAGAGCTCTGAGCCTCCGCGCACGCTGTTCCTGTACCTGGGCACGCGCAGTGCTTGCCTCCCTCGGCCATCTAGCTCACTCCTTGAACACTGTCCTTCAGGAGTGGAAGCACGCATCACCTCCATCAGGAAGTGTCAGGGATGGCAGCTACGAGTTACAGGTCCCCAGCACGCTGTTTTTATGCGGCAGCTGTAGCACTAAACCGGCACTGGGAACCTGTGGTGAATCCTGCCTCCTAGCAAAGGAGGCCCTTAGCATCTGCCCCATGAACCCATACGTGTTTCCGCCATCCAAAACAGAACTACCTGGTCTTGTCTTGAAAGAGGTCCCAACCAAAGATGCCATAACTTCCCTCTGCTAGCCACTTGTCTCTTTTATTACCTTGGCAATTGAGATAAGTCTTTATCTGTTTTCATCAGCCAACAAATTTATTTATTTTGCACTTCACATCCTCTTGTTCTATCTGAATCTACTTACTCTTGCTGAGCCTGTGACAGAGCGTCTCTGAGATCTCTGCGCACGCCAGTCATTTGAAGTACCACAACACACAACAGCGTGGTGACGGTGGCGGGGAGGGGATGGCGGTGGAGCGGGGTGTCGGGGGAACAAACGGGGACGGAGACCTGACCTGGGGCAGTGACCACATAATACAGTGCACAGATGACGGGTTGCGGAATCGTGCACCTGAAACCCATGTAATGTTGTGCACCAGTGTCACCCCAACAAATTCAGTAAGAAGGAATAAATAAATAACAAACTAAAAATATAGAGTAAAAATAAAGTATTGCAAGCCACCGAGTGGAAGCAGGGAGTGTGCCAGGGTCAGGAATATAAAGGTAAACCAGACCGTTACTACCTGAAGACCAGGAGGAAGAAATTCTTCAGCCTTTTTCGGACTGAAACCCTTTCGCTAGGAGGGGGTGTGACTTCTGCTGCTTGTGTGCCAGCTCTTCGCAACTGCCCACAATCTCTTTTCAAACGTGACTCAAATTGGACACAATAATGAGTCTGACTAATGCGTTTGTATTTTCTTACCCTTTTATGTCGTATTCCTTTTAACACACCCAAGAATCATGTCTATTCTTTTTCCACAACAGCCTTACAGTACTGTCTTAAATTTAGTCGAAGGGCAGTAAGAACTACTGTTTCTAAAAATGGTATTTGTGTGTGTGTGTGCGCTCAAACTATCCTGTATCTATCCCCACCAATTTTCTCCTGCGAACTTGGAAGATCATTTTTCCGGTTTGTTACAATTGTTATACATTATATTTTTGTAGCTCAGACGATTTACTGTCCTAACTCATTTGGAAACATACACAATGGAAAAGAAACAAGGAAGAAGAGATTCATCACGCGTGAGGAAAACTCTCCACAGCTGTTCACCGTGGAGTCTTTAAGCCTCTAGTGGGCTTCACACCGCACTGCACAAGTACACACGGTTAAACGTTCTGGGAGTCTGTTGGGAAGTTCACGCAGGATCAACCACTGTCTTCATTTCATATTAGTCACGTATTTTCTCCACCCTTCCTCCTCTTCTCAGGCTTTGCACCCCCACCCAGCACCATGGAGAACAGCTGCTCTCGGGCCCTCATGCCTCCTTTTTTAAGTCCGTGTTTACTGGGGCCCTAAAGAAAAGTGGAGCCGTGGCCCGGGCTCCCGTCAAGCTGGTGACCTTAACCTCCGGGCTGCGGGTGAGCTTCCCTCGGGCTGCAAGTGCCCTGAGTGTGGTGAAGGAAGGGTTCAGGGCTCCCGTCCCCATCCCGTCCCCGGAAAGGTGAGGGACCCCAACTTGAAGGCATTCAGACAGGAGGCAGTCAATGGAATGAACCCCTGCTCAGTCGGCCACTCCAGAGAGAAGGACAAGCCCTACAAGCACTATGCACGAGACATCTCTGCAGTAACGACGGACAAAACTTGAGCGTGTGACCTGGGGGATTCAGCACATATAAAACTATCCTGAGGCAGTAATGAAGCACATCAAATATCAATCACTTCAAGTATCTCAGTTTCTAAGTTCAATAAACGTTCTCTGTCCTCTCTTCACACTTTAACTTCTTCAGTAGCACTGATTTAAAACTGTAACATCATGAACCAAAACTTCCTCTGCACATAAACATTATGTTCTACGCCCAAAACACATGTTCTTCATTAACTATTAGTAATTATATTACTTTTGTTAGGTTATACTGTTATCTTCCATACTTGTGTTTTAAATAACATTACAAAAATTACTTAATATAAATGTCAAATCAAAGCCGCCTTCAAGTCAATATATGCTACCAAAAAACAGCAAAATAGATCTTAACCCTTAACTTCCATTGTTGTCTACGTGTTATATTTCTTTTATAATTATCACCACACCCTGAGTATTTTCTACGAGTAAATATAGATGGTTGTAGAGATGTGCCAGGGAAGAAAACGGCCCCTTAAAGCTTTCCTTTGATGAGATGCCACGTACAGAAACTGAGAAGCAAGAACCAGGGGAAGTCAGAACTGCTGGCATCTGTACTCACCACCGGGCAGCCTCGCGAAGGCTGGAGCCCCAAGCAGAGGCGGCCTCGCCCGGGAAGCCGGGACTGGCTCCACCGGGGAGCAGGCGCCGGGAACAGCGGGCGGCAAGGCCACCTTTCCCCAGCTCGTCTTACTCGCACACACACAGATTTTGGAATCCTCCAGGGCTAACAATGAAAACCACACTAGGTTGTTTTCCCAATTCCTATGAAATGAGTCAGTAGGTCAAACAACTTCTCCACTGTGGAGAGAGAATAATTCCTGAAGCTGCACTCACCCTTTCCAGTAACTGCGCCCCTTCCCTCTCCCTCTGGATGGAAGGGCTGACTGCCACCTAGGGAGAGCCCCCCAGCTCTGAATGAGACACCTTGCAGGGACTGCCAGAAGGTGAGTCTTCCCATGGAATCGTTTCCCCTTGTGAAGATGCAGGAGGGGAAAATCCAGTGAGGAGTAACAACACATGGATGAAGTTTCTTCATTTAAAAAGAGTTGGCATAACTTTTTCTCTGTTGAGACCATGGAATTATTTCTTTCTTTCACACAAGAGGATGGAATGATACTTAAAATAAATGTTGAACAGCAGTAACTGTACTTTTAAAAGCTCCCCCCGAAAAAAAAACCCCACTTCCTTCTGTGAAAGATCCTTTCCTCCTCAAAAGGTCTAGTTAAGTATATTCAAAAGATTCAATCAATTAATCCATGTTCCAAAAACCCTTTCCCAGGCTTCTGTGAGCCCTGCAGTTCCACCCACCAAATCACATAAAGCAGAAATACTACAGAGCTTGCTAGCAGTCCTTTGAATCTACAACTCAGGACGACGAACACTGGTTTGGCAATAATCTCCAGACTCTACCTCCTACTCACCGCACAGAACGTTTCTTGCAGTCAGCGACCTTCTGCATAGGAAATCACCAGCTACCAGCAATAAGTCCATAATTCCAAGAACCCACACATTCAGGCAAATATATGGGCACATATCTCTAAATATAGGTACAGAGACTTCTGTGACAGTTCTTCAGTAGGAGACTGGAAATACTTTTGCTTTCTGTATCGAGAGTACTTTCTTTCTTTTTAAAGAGGAGGTTTCGTTTTGATCTTGAGAAATTCTGATAAAACCACCAACTGAAAACCTGCCATTATAAACGAGGATTTCACAACCAACAGTCATTCCAAAAAACTGTGGCTATTCATTTCTGGAAGTGATTCACTGCAAAAGCATTGCTGTTGGCGGTGGAGGAGCATTAATTTTTAGAAGACAGCCTGCCCTCTGAGAAGTGAGCAAAAAAGCCTCCGAGATGGCAGCCACGTGCCTCGCTGACCCCATCCCAGCTCCCTGAGTCACCCCGCCGCAAGATGACATGCAATGACCAATTTCCTCTGTAACTTGCTCAGCACACAAAACCCCTTCGGTCTACACCCCCGGGAGTGGACCCTCTGGGGGGATGTTCAAACGAATCTGGGAGGTTCTCCACCTGTCAACGTTCAGTCGCTGCTGGCGAGTAACCGGCATATGGACACTCACTTCCTGTGAGTATTTCTGAAAGAGCTTATGATATTTCCTTTGGGGAGGGGAAAAGAAACATGGAGAGGAAAGCAACACAGCGAGGAGAAGTCATTCCAACAAGCAAAGCCGAAAGCATGCACCGTGATCGCTGTTTACCAGCCACGCCTAATTTTAATTTGGTTTCTCAACCCCTGTGTAATTAAGACAGCCACATGAGCACAGCATCGGGAGAAAGGGGGAAAAAAGACATTTCACAAATGCTTAGACCTTCAGTGCGCGTGACCAGAAAAGTAATTTTAAGATTCAAGTGAACCAATCTGAAGCTGGTTAGTGTTAACCCTTCAAGGAAAGAAAAAAAGTTACTCTCCTTTGTCCCCAAATTTCAAACATGGAAATCAGCTGCCCTCCTGGGCACTGAGACACCCCAGACACGGCCTCTGAATGCCACCCAGGGGTTTGTGAGAGGAAAGAACTTTTTCAGATCTCTCTGTGACGGGCAGGAGTGCGCACACACACACATGCTTATTGATAAGACCCTGTCACATGAGCAGAGTGGCCATGTGGCTTTCGCACCAAAGCACCCTTTCAAAACTGGCCGAGAAGGGCTAAAATATGTCCTTCAGTGTTTCTCCTGGCGTCAGCCAAACCTGATCATTTACATCAGAGAAGACTAGAATTTCTTGACAGCTGAACAAGGCGAGATGAGTAGGGAAAGCTGCTTTTAGCCCACCTGCAAGAGTGTTGATGGTGCCAGAGCTCATTTTCTGAAGGGACTAGTGAATGCTTGGCTAAAAGAGAAGCTGAAAAGTGAAAAGCCTGTCCTTTAGTCCAAGGGTGTGGCTGTGCTTCCGCCATTCGTGGGAATGATGGGGGAGGGCGAGGGACACACCAGCTCCCACTTACCGGGAACCAAATACAAGGACAGCTTACCATATTCGTCACCCAGCACTTTAGGTCCTTCCTCTCCCGGGGTGACACTTTGCCAGCTGCACCCCAACTCCTTGATTTCTCATTTGTGGACCCCCAAGAGACACATGGAGACTCCATGTAAAAGGTGTAATGAAACCATCTGTGTTTTAGCCTCTGGAAGGAAAGTTTCACTAGTGTGTTTTTATGATCTTCACCAAACTGATCTTTAAAAAAGAAGAGCACGGAAACCACTCGTGCGACATCACTCTAATCTTCAAACCTCGGAGGAGTGAAAGAGCATCGAAAACCGGAATCAGGGATTTAATTTAAACCAACCGCACCGCACAGGTCGCCCCTCTGCCCTCACTCCCGAGCCCAACCACCCCCCTTGATAAAAAGGCGTTGTGTATGATGTCAAATGACCAGGAACCCTTTATAGGGAGTCAGTGTTAAATATCTCCATTAAAAAAGAAATCCTGATACCTAGCTTGGAGAAAAAAATAAAAGCAGTGATTAGAGGCCTGATGGCTACGGAAATACTAGCTTATCTGATTTCCTCCCTAAACAGGAAGCTTCCCTCTTCCACGGGGGTCCTGCTCGCACACTTGCTCGGAGCTCCCAGAGCTTCCATGCAACATATCCCCACTTCGGACCCTGGACGGCCCACGCAGGGGTTTAAAAAAAGAAAGGGAAGTCAAGCAAGGTAATAAAGATCCTGGAAGATGCGCCTGGGGGCGGAAGTGGGGAACCTAGAGAACGGGAACCCAACAGGTGTGGCCGTGGCCAAGGCGCTGCTGCCCTTTGGGAATTCCTATCAATTTGAGGGCTACAAGGGGCGATTTCTCAGGTTGTTTAGAATAAACTTTAGAGACTGAACAGGCCTTGCTGCATGTAATTTTGCATGCTGTGCGCATCACTCGAGGCCAAGTTTGTAGAATCAATGTCCACTTTCCAGACCTCTGGGCCACTGTCTCCCCAGTCTCCCCCTCCGCCACCAAAATAGAAGCCTGTGACAAATGTGCTTCATGTTCAATGGTTAGCCGGGGTTTTCTTTTAAACAATGAAAAGGAGTACACTCTTCAGTGGCACTTTACAGACTTGAGGGGGAGGGGCCTCACATGGAAAGACATGGGGAAGACCAGGGAAGCCGGAAGGCCTTGGGTTCAAGTTAAGGTTCTTCCTTTGGGAGGCTGTGTCTGGCTCCTACCCTCCGGCCCCTGCAGTCCACTGAGCTCCACAGAAACACCGGGGCGGGGCTGAGCCGGACTGGCACTGGGTGGCTGTGCGCCCGCTGAGCCGGGGCAAGGGAGAGCCTAGGAAGCCTGCAGGCAGATGCCAGCATGTGCACTGTGTGCAGACCTGCCCGGAGAGGCACTTGCAGCAGCCCCCACGGGCTTCAGTCAGCTTCTCAGGGTTTCCGAAAAAGGGCTTGGAGAGGCGGAATACCACGTCTGCTAAAGAGAAAAGAAAATGTGGAAACACGGCAAAGGCGGATGAGGCCCGTCATGAAAGAGAAATGACATCGTGTACCCTTCCTAAAGGGGGAACAAAAAAGAAGTCCAAAGATCTCAGAGCACCTGAGAGGCCCCCTCCACCCTTTTTCTTGTTTTGTTCCAAGCATCGCCCTGAAATCAGAGGAGAGCGTCCCGAACTGTGCACTGGTGAGGCTCGGAGAGATGGGGAGTCACACGGCTGCAGGGGACAAGCAGCCAGTGAAAGAAGGGCCACGATGAAGGAGAACTACGCACGGGAGACGGCTGCCGACCGAAGTACAGGAAAGCCTGATGCCGCAGAGGAGGAGTCGTCAAGGCTGAGAAAAGCAAGAAAAAGAAGGAAGAGGAGACAGACGTAGAGGAGGGGAAAAATAAAGATGATGATGATGAATAGCTTGGTTCTACCAGTGTTTTTCTTGTCTTATCTAAAGCACTGAACGCCCCTGTACACAACTCAAAAGAAAAAAATGGAAATGTAAGGCAATGATTTGCTTTTAATCTGTAACTGTCTTCTTTGGTACAGTCAGCGCCCTGTTGAATGCATCTTTCATAGAGCCCTGTCCTGGTGGTATGTCCTTTCAGCAGCCACTACCCACCTAGTACAGCATGGGGGCCGTACGTTGGCCTGGACGTTTAAAGCGGGTTCTTGTGGGTGCACAGCACAAATTAGGTCTATGGGAAGGTAGTTTTTCCATCTCCAGTGGCCTCTGATGCAGCTTATGCAAAATAATTGTTGTTCTGTTAACTGAATAGCCTTCTAATTGCAAAGGAAAAAGAACTGCAGCTATTTTATTGGCATCCTGAATGCTTCTGAGTAAATACAATTTTTTTAATTTAAAAAAAAAAAAAGAAAGAAAGGTTCTCCTCTGGCTATGCTTTGCTCTGCAGCAGGTCACCCGACCTCTTTAAGCCAACTTAATGGTCGGCGATAACAGCAAACTGACATACAAGGCTGGCTTAGGCACTCAGCAACCCTACAAGTTAAATTCTGCTATTATCCCCAACCTACAGATAAGGAAAGTGGGCCCCCGGGAGTTTAAGGACTGGACCAAGGTCACACAGTCAGTAGGTGGTGGAGCCAGGACACAGAGCCAGGGAGCCTGACCTTGACCACGCTGCTCTGGAGCCTTCCGTGTGTGTCTCTTAGTCTCAGCAGGCTGGGGCGCACAGGAAGTAGAACAGCACCTGGGAAACTGCCTGGACAACTACAACATGAGGCAGAATTTTAATCATGCCACATGCGAATGTATTCTCTGAAGAATTTAGAACAAGTAAACGATAACTCGGTACTGGTTACTCTAACACGCTAGTTTGTTCTCTGAGAAGTTTCCTATAATTTACAAACTGTTTCTTTGAAAAATCAGTGATACTGAGTTTTAGAAGCAGAGGGGATTTAGAGATCTTGTTTTTAGCCAGTGTGGTTAAGTGAGGCGCTCAAGGTCAGAGTTAAGTTAGAACCCTCAGCCTACAGCTCCCGGGGAAACACTGGCCCACCGCCTCACAGCCCCACAGGGGCTGCAAGTGCACCTGGAATGGGGGAACACTCCTCGGGTACTTTTTTTAATCTGTCAGGGGTCCATTCACGTGATGCATGTGTGTGTCATATTAGCCCTCAGAATCAATGGCTCGTTATGCATCTTCTCACTACAAGTTCCTCTGGCTTTAAGATGACAGAAAGATGAGGGGAAAATCTTTTCTTCCCATTATTACTTTTCAAAGTTAGGGAAAAACAAAGCTTCCGTTAGAGTTCTGGCTGTGATGAACACAACTCAAGTTCTACCCAATTCTTTCTTTTTTCTTTGAACCTGCTTGTATGCAAACTCTGTGATGTTGAACAAATGGTCTTTCCTGCATGCTTCTTATTTATTTCTTTAATTATTTTAATTAAAGTACAGTTGACACCACCTGCTTCCTGAACATGGCTGCCGAGAGGAACTGCAAGTGTGACCGTGTATGACGATGTGGCCACTGGCTCTTCCAGGAAAAAGTAACTTCCTATCTAGGGTCTTCAGCCTTTTCATGCTGTACATTCTACAAAGTTTGGCCTTATTATTTTCACTTAGAATTCTTTTAGTGATTCTATATCACACTGGGTCACACTGAAATACCTGACAATATCTCTTTCTAAAACAGAGACATTTGTTGACAACACAAGTTAAGAAGAGAAAGAAATTAAGGTCATATTCTGGCTATATTTCCACTTACGAGAACAAAGATTCTAGGAAATTTATGTACGTTAAATTTACAAGCCGGCTCTTTTTTCCTCCCAAAGATTTATTTGGCATGAAAAGTTACTTCCTGTACTGTAATCATAAAGTCAAGTTATTTACTCCTGTCATAACCATTCATACTTCCTGTCGTAAAAACTTGAACTTGGCTGGCATAGTAAATAAAACTTGCAAAAAACTATAGGTAGGAAGTGACTGTACAGGTATATATTCAGTTACTATTACAATCTGAGAAAGGGACAAACCATGCCTTCTTGGAAAAAACCAGTCACTTGCTTTATCATCCTGGGTGAGTAACTTCACTTATGGCCCACGGAATGAACCTAAGGGTAAAAAGAGCTTTCCTTATTTACCGAGCTCAATCGATAGTTCTGTGGCAGCTTCAAGGGTGACTCCTAGGGGTACTGAGTGTGTGTACTGAACTGCAAGGTATCTGGCCCAGGGTTAATCTGTGAAGATTCAAAAGCTTATGTAGTAGAGACTAGTTCATTTTAAATGCATGTGCACATTTGCCTTTGGGGCGTACGTACTTGTGGAAGAAAACAAGCTTCTCAATGCCTAGCCTCCGTGTGCCTGGTGGGGAAGGCAGAGCCAGTACACACATACAACGACAGAGGAAAGCGTGCATGAACAGATTTGTTTACCAAACAGGGCCCAGCAAAGTCTGTCTCTCAGTGCCACACAGCAGGATCCATCCAAAAAACCACACGCACAGACACACAGAAGTATCTACGGCAACAGCTCCTCTTTCTGATAAAGGTATAACGGTTTGGGATTCCAACTGGGCAGGGATGACAAGGTAGAAACGTGATTCAGTCTTTTTTTTTTTTTATTTTAGATTATTTAGTACAGTTTCTATCTTTTAATCCCATGCCAGCCCACCCACCCATCCCTCCCCACCTCCCTTCCATTTCACCAGAGGGGAGAGGGGAGGGAATTTCAGGGGAGAAGGGAAGGGTTTACAGGAACAAATATAGAGGACACATGGACAAAACTATGGGGCTTGGAAATGGAAAGGAGGTGATTCAGTCTTGAATTGGGACTGTGCCGCAAGTCTGGTCTAAAGCCACACACACCCCCCTTACAGTACAGCACCACGGTTTCAACGCTCCCACTTCGCAGCAGAGTGTCGAACTTATTTATTCAGCACTGGCATCTAGCACCGTTAACCCTTCATTTCCATCGGGAGAGGGCGGTCGTTTAAACTCATTAGGAGACAACAAAACCAACCCATCCTACTTATTTTAGTTTCGTGAATCGTATGGCCCTGGGACCAGGCTTGAAAGTTGAGACCCTTGACTCCCACCCTGACAGAACAGAGCTGAGGCAACTGACACCAACATCATCAGCACCGTGTTCAGTGACTGCTGCCTGGCGCTCTCCCTCCGTCTCCCACGTCCAATAAACATGTCGGACCCTCCTCACTTTGTTCCTGGGGGGTATGGTATGAGGGCCTTTTTAATTGATTCACTTGCCAAGGAGCAACTGTGTGGTTGAAAAAATCAGTCAAGAGTAGGAAAACTGGGTTCTGGATTTGGCTCTGCCAGATACAAACCACGTGATCCAGAGAAAGTTGAGTAATTTTCTTGGGTCTCGGCGTTCTCATCTGTGGCATGAAGGAGCCTATCACATTATATGATCTAATTTGTGAAGGACGCAGTCACCAGATACCATCTTCTGAAATTTCGTTTCCTCGGGGCACTGCACACCTTGAAACATCTTCAGTGACTTTGCCAAAATTTAAATTCTTCAGCCCAAATTAAATGAGAATGTCACATGTGAAATGAAAAGTACCACACAAATGCAACAGCAACCCTAGCGGGTCATTTCTCGAGCTGCACGTACTACGTACCCCCAGGAGTTTTACACCTTGTGGGCGGGCTCTAACCCCCACGACCGACCACTCTGCAAGGTGGCCTTATCACTCTACATTGCGGACCAGGAACTTGCGGTTCTGTGGACAGACAACTTGCCCAAGGCTTGGTGACCTCGTTAAGTGCCAGGAAGGGCATACAAATCTACACATGGTTGATTATAAAGCCCACTAACCCATACTGAGAGCTTTAACTGTAACCTAATATGGGGGCGGGGCGTTCCCTAATTACTTGAGTAATCACTCTCTGACTCACTGTAGTTACCAGGCTGCATAAGGAAGCACAGGTCATCATGTTATCATTTACTGTTTAGTTCACATTAGCATCAGCGTCTGTTCCTGCGCACTTTCTTGGCTGGTTAGTATCACGGAATAAAAATGAATAAAAGTGAATAGTTCACTTGTAATGTGAAACTGCGCATTTTACATAAAGTTGATAAAAATGACCCTGGAGACTGCTTGAGATTTTGTCACATATGGTCATGGACAAATAAGGATCAAAGAGAGTTTAAACAGTTAAAAACAGAGGAAGAGAAGTAGACTCTTCAGGAGAATGGGTTGAGTATCAAAAGACTGAGAGAGACCCTTGGGAAAATTTGAATATTTATACACACCCTCTTTACGTTACGACTCTACCACGGAAGTCCACAGTCAATCTTTGCTCTCACAAATAACATACTGTTGCACTGTATCCCAAATTTCTGTTATATAATATAAAACAAACTTAACTCCAATTTTTTTTAACTTTTCTGAATAAAAATTAGTCCCAATAAAATACTTCTTTAAAAATGTTACTGTTTGTTTTAAATGTGTGACTCAGTTTTAAGTGGATTCTCTTAGAGTTTTCTAGATCATTATCTTCAGATAAGGACCTACAGAAATGGTAGTAATGGAAAAAGGAAGAAAATAATTACTGAAATGCAAATAGCAGTCAACAAAAAAGGACTAATTCTCCAGCCCACAAATGAAAAGTAACGCCCTAGTTTTCCACCCATTTCAAGATTTCCAGGCTCACCTAGCCCAAAGCACACATGAAGAAGCCAGGCTCAACGCGCTGGCCTGGTGTGGCTCAGTGGGTTGGGCATCGTCTGGCAAACTGAAGGGTCACCGGTTTGATTTCCAATCTGGACACATCCCTGGGCTGCTGGCCAGGTCCCTGGTTAGGGGCATGCGATTGGCAACCAGCTGATGTTTCTCCTTCTCCTGCCCTTCCCCTTTCTCTAAAATTAAATAAAATCTTTTTAAAAAGAACAAAAAAGAAGCCCTATCGGCTCCACGCCCCATTCCCACCGTATCTATGGTGGTGGCCGTGTGGCATTCATTCCCAGGGTGTCCAGCTAGCCCCTGGGCAGTCAGCTAGCTTGTCTAGGCAAAGCTAGACCGTGGTCTAGGCAACTCTCAGCGTAAATCCTAAGTTTACAAGAAACACTCCATCCATTCTATCTTCACCCAGTAACCTCGAGATTTCTACTTTTCCCCTCAAAAGACAAGACTTTATAATCTGGAAGAATTTTCTTATAATAATTCACTTTAAAAAGGCCCCACTGTGTCAAAATCCTTCCTGACATAAAAGTTGTATACATACATATATATAAAATGAAGTGATTTTGGTTTCTGCATATTCTTTAATCAAAGGTTAGGAGAATGGCTATTTTGAGAAAGATTTAATGGGATTTGTAACTTAAAACCTCAGATGCACACTGACTTAACCGAGATGACTCCGTTAAGTGTGGCTGCTGTGCTTTTTCTAGTGACTATTACGTCCACCTCCAAGAAGCTAATAAAATAATGCCACCCATGCCAGGAAGAAACCCAAGAACACATGCCCTTAGAAGACTGAGTCTCAAGTTGGTAAATGCGGAGGCATTCACTGTAAGCTATCAGAACATATAGTGAGCTTTTGGCCTTGCAAGATTGTTTGCTGTAGGGATCTTGGCTTGTTCCTAAAGGGACAACAGTTCTGTGACACTGTTAAAATAGCTCCTTCCCTCTGAAAACAAAAGGTGTTACTCTTCATTCGGAAAAATCCAGAGCCTGTGATCTACACATTATAGTTGAGATATTTTTCATATATACGCAAAGGACATTGGTGCTCAGTAATGCACAATGCAAAATTAACACATAATGAGCTAAAGAAAGAGCCTTTCTAGATTCAGAAATGTGAATTGGGGAATGGGGAGAGCAGAGCTGAGATGGGAAGGAAGAGGTGGCAGTTCAGTAGTTTTGAACTTCTGACTGTGATTCCAAAACATTTTTAACACAGCACTGGGTTTCCAAAAAAGGATTTTGTAGTGGCATAATGATTAGTTACCGTGTATATTAATGAGGACCACTGATAATAGCACTCTCTCTTTTAAGACTCTGAACAGAAGCTAAATATGCACACAGATAATGTCGAGCAATGCAGCAGGCCCACTTCCAGTCCTTGCAAGTGCAGCCTGGGCTGCAGAGGCCCGGGGGGACGTTTACTTTGGGGAGCATTCAGCGGACAGCATTCAGTTTCCTCCATTTAACCAGGTCACCCAGGCACGGAATGCACAGCTCTGCCAGACACAGAGCGTTTGGGATGCCTGAGAAACAACAGCTTGACCGGGCTACTGATGCGGAGAGAGGCCACGGTTTCCTCTTTCTCTGCTTTGAATGGCAGCCTTGACGTCACAACAGCTAGGAACCACTGGAGGGACAAATAACAGGGCGTGAGCCAAGAGCGCCCTGCTCTGCTGCAGGGCCATTTTAATCTCCTTCTGGTCTCTTCTGTGGCTGCAGGGTGTCAGCATGCACAGAGGTGAATGACCGGAGCTTAAAAATAAAGGAAGTTTCTGGGCTGATAAAGCAGACCTTTAACGGGTACAGACCATTGTCTTACAAAAACCTGGATGAACTACAGCTCCTGAATTAAGTTTGTTTCGGACAGAGCAGACCTCCCAGGGAATGCCTGTAGCTCATGGCTCAGTCCTCTGCACTTTCCCTGAACAGGTAAACTTCCATTATTCCAAAGCAAACTCTTCTGTGAGGGGCTGGCACTTAAGTCCTAGGGAAGGCAAGGAGTGGGCAGACAGCTTCTGAGAGAGACCCATCTCATTTTCTAGGATAAAAACACCCTTTGCAGGATTTTGTAATAAAAAGTTCAAGCAATTAAATATGCACATTAGCACCCAACTGCAGGTGTCTGAATAAATGGGTAGAAAATGTTCATATGCTGACAGGCGTAACTCACCATTATCAAAAATGAGTTGTCTAAGTCACTGGAGCAGTTTGAAAAGCATAATCATTCACATTTCAATCTGACATCAAAATTATAAATTATATTTAGCGATGTGAGTGCCAGACTGTGTATATCCATCATCAGTGCAATGAGAACTACAGCCACACCGGGCCATCTGCAGACAGCGTCTGAACGCACGCACCCTCCCGCCACGCGCACGGGCCCGAGAACAGCCTTCTGTTCTGCTGCTCCACATTTGTCCTGAGTCCGGTCCACTCTCCTGGGGCCACTAACGACTTTCACCACACCCGTACCTAGCCTCAAACTGCAGTCTTCGTGGTCCTCTGGGACAGCTAAGGCTGGAAAGCCAGGGGCTGGAGGCTCATCTTTGAGGGGGTTGTGTGTGGCCGGAGCACAGCAGAGAATAGTCCGCTATGAAGATTTACGCTCTTCCCAAGATAAAAGAGGATAAAATTCTGATCCAAAACTCTCCTGTGAGACCCCACAACGGAATACCTCCTTTGGCCTCAGGCTGTCTCTCTGCAGGTATCTGAGGCCTGTTCTGGAACCTGGTCTCTGGACTCACATGGTCTTACTGGGCAGAAAACAAACGCTGCATCTTGTTCCTGCTGTTTAAAACGCCCAAGTCTGTTCAGTGATTACACAATGGAGAAGGTGCAGCAAAAATTATTTTTTAACTACATTTTTTTTCAAATGGTCGGTATGCTCAAGAGGTGAAAGTTATTCTAGCCCTACCCTTGTTTTTATTTTATAGGCGCTTTTTATAGTTTAAGAACTATAATTAAATTTCCTCTGAACTGATTTATTAAAATTAAGTTTCCATGAAGAGAATGATGGGATTTCTCAAACTGTTAAGTTTTCAAAAGGAGGGCAGTTTGGTTTTTTATTCTAATGTAAGAAATAAAGAAATCTTTCCCATCTGCAACTTGATTAGAATTTTGTCAATGTTCAAATTCCTGGTTATAGACCACAGTGAACAATCAGTCATTCATTAAGAAGCAACTATTGAAAAGGCAATATTTAAAAGAGCAAAAATAAATCATAATGGGATTAAAACGCTACACACGTCTTCCCTTCAAGACAAGCGCTGTGCCCATCTGGGTATTTAGTAGGTGCCAAATATCACTGGGATCTAGATTTAATTATGTAATCAAGAAAGCACCGTACTTAATTTGTTCACAGAAAGACCTAAAACCGCACGGATATGATGACGGTGATAACAGACAGTGAGGAGAACTGTCAGCATGAAAATGAACTACTAATTTTTAAATTATTTAAATAGAGGATCACTCACAAATGTGAACAAACTTCTACTGATCTAGTGCTGCAATGAGAAAAGGTAATTATACAGATAATTTTCAGCGGTAGTAGGTTCTGCTTTAATTTTTCTCCTGTTTGAAAATTAGTCGTTTAAAAATCCCTGCTGCTTTTAGTCAGAAGGGCCAAAAAAGGGGAGACGAGATTCGCCCCCAGGGGACTCACAGACAACGCTGGGACTTGAGGCAGCCCTGTCACCTGAACTGAAGGCACTGCGTTTGCTTGACTGAGCGGTGAGGCCTGGGAAGAACTCAGTCCCACAGCCGTCTTTCAAGTGACGGTGAGAGAGGGATGCGCTCTGCCGAGCGGGTTCCGGCCCGTGCAGAGGGGCCCAGGTTCAGAAGCCCGCCCCAGCCAGCTGACTCGCCCTCCGTGGTGGCCATCCGCAGCAGGGAGGGTGGCCCTCCTGGCATCCGTGTCTCTTGCCCATCGAGTTTTGCACAGACAGCAGACCTGATTCCTGTTTTTGGTCTGAGGACAGTGATGGGACTTTTCCATGAATTTTATTCAGGAACTGACAGCTACTGTCAACACAGACACGAGCTCTCCCTTTTCTAGTTCCTCTCCTGAAAATGGTGGAGAATATGTATATCCTAGCTCTAACCTTATTTATTAAAAAGTAAAATAAAATGAAAGTCTTCTCCTCTGGTTTATCACAACGAACCCACAGCCATCATCTGACCCTATAACACACCTGTGAAAAGTGGGTTTTTACAGACTGGCCTTTCAGCTTGTTCGAAAAATCCCTCCCTCCCACCTATTCTTCACCTCTATGCGAACAGGCTCATAACACTCACATCCAAGAATGGTTTCCATGCTAGACAGCTTTGGAAAACAAGTCTTTGTGCTCACGCATCTCCCCTCGGTGGTTATCCTTAGTTTCTGGACAGGTACGCAGCGAGGGAGCGCTCACCAGGTTTCACTCAGATTCTTCACTGTGCACGCTCTTCCCCTTCGCGGCACACCCTAGCCTACCACGGCCTTTGGAAGCCCGTCTGCTGCCCACTCCTCCCGCCTGTCTGCGAATTCCACGAAGGAAGAATTAATATGGGGGTTGTCCTCGTGCGAACACCGTGGAGGGATGGAAGGAGGGCAGGGAAGGGGAGCGGAGGGAAGAGACGAATAGAAAGAGGAAAGGAACGAAGCATCGCAACAGCAACCGCACGGTTTGAGTAAACGGAAAGAGTGCTTTTAGAATTTCCTCAGAATTTTCATTCATAGAATTGAAAATTCTTTGTAACCATTATCTCACAGACCTCAAAATAACCCCCAGTGACCTTTTAACATTCAATTAAAACGATTATTTACGACATAGAGGCAGAGCAATGAGGAATAGTATGTTCCTAGATCCTTCAAGTTTTATCAGTATGACAGCCACTAACGCGGGCAGTCCTGTCACTGACCTTTCGAGTCATCTGTGTGTAACGGCAGAGCTGCGTCCCTCTGAGTCTGAGACTGTGATAAGGGTCTGGCATTTCTTTCTGTTCGTTCAACATTTCCTGCAAACACAAAGCCCCAATTTTAACCTTGAGGATATCTGTGGAAAGGAAGAATCAGTTCTCAAGCAATTCTTCTCGTTTTTACCACCCACATGAACACGTAGCTTCTGGTAAAAGGACACCTCTCAACGACAAAACCATTTACCTATACTAAGCAGGGGCACTGGGGGCGGAGGGTGACCCAGAGCTGACAGCTGGGAAGCCAGGCTGCATCACTAAGAGGACCCTCTGATCGCCTGGCTGTGTGGGGCGGGGGTGTCGAGGGGCTCTGCCTCACCCACATATCCGACACGGGGCAGATGCGGACGCCCATGCTCACATAGCCCATGGCCGACAGGGCAAGATGCAGCCCAGGGGTCACGGGCTGGGTGTGCCGCCGGGCCACGGGCCACGGGCCTCAGTCTCTGTGGCTAACGTGGGCTGCAGGAAAATCATGTGCACCGCAGGGAAAGTGAGAAAAGTCCAGACAGACCACTGTGGGTCGGAAGCATCTTGTCTAGCAACAGTTACTGATGTGAAACTTAACCTGCTGAGGGCGGCCCGAACCTGGTCCTGTTTGCCACAACTGCCTAGAGCCCTCTGTCAAGGCAGAGACGAACTTGAACTTCCATCATCTGTGGCTGCCCTGGGAAACGGTGAGAATTAAAAGGAACAAAGGGTGCCCTGGCGCACCTCAGTATTGTGGGTCCCCTGTGGTAACCTCCCTTCTGTAGACTACATTCAGAACTCCAGTTCTGACCTGAGCACCATGAGACCAGCTTTGGAAATTCAGCTTTCTAAAACTTCTTGTTCAGTTAAGTTTCTCCATCAATTTATCAAAATGTGTTATTCCCTGAGGGTCTACAATATGCCCAGCATTCTTCTGATGACAAAGCAATAAATCGCTCCCTGTACTCTCTGCACTCAAGCAGTCTCCTCCTCCCTTCTCCTGGTCGCCTACACCTTTTTCTTGACCGACAAGGCTTTAGAAATTACGTGCATTCACACACACAGGGAGCCGACTGCACAGCACCCGTCACGCGGCAAGAAAGGCAGAGGTGCCAACTCTGACAGCCTGGCTCATGGACCTGGGTCCTGACCTGTGTCACCAGTATCCCAGGAATGCGACCTTCCCTACCACACCCTCCTGAGGACAACCAGCTGTGACCTTCTGACTCTGTGGGCAGGACACTACACAGCCCAGTGTCATTTGTAAGAGTATTTCCAGGTCTAGTTGTGGCTTTGTGGCCGCACAGAGGTCTTAACCCCTCCGGCGAGTCCCAGCAGGAGAGGGAACCAAGGCCACCAACCTGTGATCTAATCCCAGAGCCAAAGTGAGTTTGTCAAAGGCCCTTGGGAAAAACTGAGTTTTCCCTGGCTGGGGCTTGGCTTCCTTGCTTTGAAAGAATTCTTAGTATTTATTGCAGTAAAATTAAGCACTTTCAAATTTCTGCCAGATCCCCTGGAGAAATAGGGTTTTATTAACACCAAATAAATGCAATGTTTGAAGGGCAGAAGACCCAGATTCCAGTCCTTGGCCCACTACTGACTCACTGGGTGGCTTCAGGCAAGTAACTTAAATCAAGCAGACATCGTTTTCAACGAGCACAGAGTGGGCGCCTGGTGGGGGGCCGGTGCCCTGTGAGGTCTGCGGCGTGGCTCCCTGGGGAGACTCAGCCGGACAGACAAAGCCCTCTGCTAGGGCCCACTGCCTGGAGCGCTGCTTTGTGGCTGGGTTCGAGGTGGCCCTACAATGTCTGAGATCTTGAAGTTGAAGAAAGTAAGTGTGACCTGTCATTTAACAGGGGGCAAGATTCACACAGCAGCTAAAGGCGCAGCTTTCAGAAGCCAAGTCTGTGGGTTCAAATACCTGGGTCTACCATTTATGAGTTTTAGTTTTCTCCTCTGTCAAATATGAATAAATAAATAGTGTCTACCTGTCACAGGCTGTTGTGAAGATGAGCTGAGTTAACACATGCAAAGCAAGCACCTGGTGAACGTTAGCTATTAGCTAAAAGTTAACAAAATACTAAAATTTAGTATCAAAATTGAGCGTACATGGTTTCATTTTACAAAGCAAATTTATATACAGTTTCATTCGGACCTCATAAAACTCCATGGAAGATAATATAGTAACAATTCCTAACCTTTTCATAGCCCTTGAGGGTTTGCAAACCACTTTCCCCCTATTTTCTTTGAAGTTCCTAGT